>CM045766.1:136894414-137535439 GCA_025200525.1 Camellia lanceoleosa
GACTATACAAAGCAAGGCATGCATGACCAAAACAACATAAAACAGAGCTTAAGCATGGTAAAACATGGGTAAAAGCTTCCTGGAGTAGAGCCAAAAGCATGCTAGAATGGTAGTCCAAAGCATGATGCACGTTAGGCTAGTAAGGAGGATTGCACTACAAGTGCAAGGAGCATGCAAGAGGTAATCAAACCAACCCTAGATAGAGGTATATCATGCTGAAATAAGGTCTAAGACATGCTAAGATGGAGCCAAAACATGCTAGAAAGACATGCTACTTTGATGAGCTACAAGTAGGATTACACTACACATACAAGAAGCATGCAAGGGGTGACCAAGATAGACCAAAACAGAGTCATGATAGGTCTAAAAGGTCACAAAAAAGTGCTCAAACAAAGCCTCAAGAAGATAGAACTACATGCTCTTTTGGTGAGCCACCAACACAAGTAAACAAGAGAAGATGAGGGGGGACAACCCCCTCCTATTTAGGACCTCAAAACCACTTTTCCACTACTAAAATTCCTCTGGATTTCAGTGGTGAAGAGGACAAACAAAGGTGATCCAAAGGCCTAAAAGAGATGGCTTAAAACAAGGCCAAACAAGGCACAAAATGGGGTAGACCACCCCCCAACACCAAAGAGGCCTCAAACAAACACTTTTAAAACTTAAAAATGAAGCTTTTTATAGTTGAAAGTTAAGCCAAAAGAAGTATGCAAATAGGGCCAAATAAGCTATGAAAACAAAGCTTTAAAGAGGTAAGAGACTCATCCTTAAAGAACCTCTTTAGAACAGCAACTTCAGAAGCAAAAACCAAGCTTAAACCACTCAAATGCAACCTCCAAGAACCTCAGCTTAGTAGTGAAGGTGTTTCACTAGGTGCTTTAGTGAAAAAGTGTGAAGAAAAGACACTTTTGAGCACAAACAAGTGCAAATATAGAGAGAAAGGAAGAAATATAAAGAGAGATATATGTATGTTTTGTATCTCAAATTTTTAGAACCTCTGGAAAGGGAGAGAGACCTCCCTTCTTATAGAAATTCAAGTCCTAAGCTTGTTGGACAAGCTAAAGGCTTGGTTCAATCCCTTCATACACGTGTATAGAGGATGAAATCTGTGCTCACCAGCTGTCACAGCTGGTACAAAAATATCTGCAAAAGCAAATAAAAAGGCCTCGGCCAACAAACATGGCCAACCGGCTAAAAAGGGTGCCAACCGGCCATCAAAGGTGTCGACCGGCTACCATTGATGGCCGATGAAGAGAGGGCACGACCGATAGGCGCAGGGCCTGGCCGATGGGTTATAGGGCTGGCCAACAGGCCACCCCCTTCTCTAAAAAACAAAACCACAAGCTCTTGGTCCATAACCAAGCACCAAACAGACAAGTTGAGAGGCTCCAAGGTAAGGCGTGCAATCGAGACCTTCAAAAACTCAAAACGAACACAAGCATGGATGATCATCGAGTGTTCAAACAATGACGTCCAAATCTTGAGGACGGTCAAAAATGGGGTGTCTACACACGGCACATTGACCCTTGCCTGGGGGAGATTAATACCACGGCCCATTGGCCCTGTTTGGTAGGGCTTATTTCCAGCTTATTTCAGGTTTTAGCTTAATTTAAGCTATTTTGATGTGTCTGGTTCAGCTTAACAATACAGCTTATAACTTTTTGTAAGTCAAAAATCAACTTATTCTTTGAGTGGGGGAGGAGAAGCTTAATTTATAAGTCAAAAATCAGCTTATGTTCACAGTTATAAGCTATAAGCTGTTACGTTATAAGCTATAATCACTTTCCCACAGCTCTACCAAACAGAGCCATTGACCCTTGCCCGATGGAGATTAATACCATGGCCCATTGGATAATTGGATATGACATTTTGACTGACCCTCGAGGTTCTATTGCTAGAACAACATTATTATTTTATCAAATGTAATACATGTTAGTTCGAATGGATATTGACGTTAAAATTTGTTATTCGTAATATTGTCGAACTTCATTCATATAACCTCTTTATTTTGTTATTACTCATTAGGCACTAGCTCACTAATTATTTATATATGTAAATGTAGGTGGGCAAGCTGAACATCAGAGTTAGATAGCCTTGAGTCTACCCGAGTCAGCCTTTTATGGAGTTTCTGAGTGAAGTAATCAGGCTCGAGATGAGCCATGCTTGTCTAACCCCCTTTTGTGTAGTTATTGGTTTTGTATTTGTATATAGTTGGTGTTACGTTTTGTAAAACATGAAATGTACTTGTGTTACATGGCTTGTACTTTTGATGAAGATATTTTTTGAAACAAAATCTGGCTTAATATATTTGCTCTCCTCATATATGCACAGCTCAATGGATGAATTCTATAACATTTTAGATTGCGTTTGGTAGAGTTTTGTAAATATGATTTGAGAGTATGAGTTGTATTTTGAGTTTGTAAGTTTTAGAATTATGATTTGAGTGTGGAAAATTTGTTTGGTGAAGAGTTTTGAAAAGAGTTTTGAATTGAGTGGGAAATTTTTGATGTGACATATGATGTTTGATACAAAAACTTACAACTCATAACCAAACATACAACTCAAAATTCAATTAAAACACATAAAAAAAAATTTAAAAATTCAGAAAATATTTTTTTTGAAAATATAAAAATTAACATATGTCAATTGCCAAAAAAAAATAATAATAAATAAATAAATAAATTGCACTGTTTCGGTCAACCGGCCAAATGACCGGTTAGGCGAAATTTGAAAAAAAAAATTCGAAAACCGTGCCTCAGATAGAGTGTTTTGTGCAGAGTTTTGGAAATGTATTTTGAGAACTCTAACCAAACATGATGTTTGAATCAAGGTGTAGAATCATGATTACAAAACACAACCAAACAGAGCCTTAGACTTCCGCTGAGCCCCGTACTTTATAGGAAAGGTTTATTTGTATGGAGGCCGTAGGTAATCTGTGATTACTAGCCGGTCATGACGCTAAACCTACAAAGGCGGGTTTGGGTCCTGACATTGTTTAACTGTGGCATTTTCTTTGTATTACATTCGCATTCAAATGTTTCATTGTGCAGCCTCATTGCATGATCATAAGTTATGTTCTTGTATCATGCATATCATTTGCATCTTGTCCCAGAACTACGCTGGTTTGATTCCTTGTAAAGGGATACGTAGGCAGCCTGCGGGCGCAACTATTTATTTATGTCTTGCTTTCTTGTCCAAGTCTTACAGCTTCATCAAAATGGGTCGTCTCTGGGCTTTGACATTTACTCACGTCATTTTATGACTTCGAGCTCTGTCAAAGAGGGGCAACTGTAGACACCTCATTTTTGACCGCCCTCAAGGCTTAGATGCTTGATTCAATATACTTGATGATGAAAGTTGAATTGTGAATTCGCAGCGATTCGGATTCAATCAGGCTCCTGAAATAACCTCAAATCTTCAACATTTACCTTGTTTGAACCTCTGAGTTTCATTTTTGGACCTTTTCTCACCCTGAGCTGAGTTTGAACCAAAAAACAGGGGAGGCCATCAAGGCCCAGCCGTGCATCAGTGATGGCCGACCATAGCTATAAATGGCTGGCCGGCCCTCAATGGCGATAAACACTGTTCTGGGCAAAAGATCACCAGCTGTCCATTTTTTAAGATATTTATCACCTTTGGAGCTCGAATTCTATAAAAAAAGAAGCTCTGGGATTGTTTTAAGGGTTGAACAAAAATCTAGAAACCATATATACACCTTGAGAGCTCTTGCCTCATCCTTTTTCCATTGCAAGTAAGCTTTAAGCTAACCTAACCTCTTTGTATCATCTTTATACTCCATATACAACCTTGTCTTATCATCCTAGAGCCTTGGTTGATCTTGGAGAAGCATAATTCAAGCTTGAGAGTGAGTTGAAACCAAGTTTGAATCATCAACAACAAGCTTACCTCTTGAAAGGTATAAGCTTGTTTTCTTCTCTCTTGCCTTCTTTTCTTTCACTTACTTCATAGTTCTTGTTGGTTTGAAGTGTTTTGAGCTTATTTGAAGTGTTTGGGATTGGGTTTGAAGAGTTACCAAAAGGGTAACGAGAGCTTGCTCTTTCTAGACCTTTACTTATAACTCAAACCTTCTCTTTCCCACTCTTTTCCTTTGATATTTACACTGATTTTTAGAGGTTTAGAAAGGCTAAAAATCATGTTTTGAAGCTTCAAAAGTGGAGGGGTTAGCCACCCCTCCTTATTCTTGCTTACTAGCCTTAATTCTTTTCTTTATTGTTTAGCTTTTCAAGCTCTTTTTATGCATGTTCTACCTCTGTTTTTCATGTATTAATGGTTGTTTTAAGGTTGTCCAAGCCTTTTCAATTGGTTCATGCATTGTTTAGTACATTTGTGATCTCATAAGTTAGCATATGTAACTTGTTGCTTGTTATATAGCTTTCTTTTACTCATTTCCATGTTTAAGAGTCTAAGTTTAATAATCAATCCATCATTCATCTCTTTTATACTTGAGAATGATTTCAACCAATTGAGGTTGTTCGAATCATGTAAGAAAGGTTCCCATTTAATGGCTTAATCTTTCCAAAGATTCATTACCAACGGTGTGGTCTTTCTCTCATGTTTTAGAAGAAACTCTTGTTTGACATTACTTCTTGTTTAGAGGACTTTAACATCACCATAGATAAATGGACTAAAGAATGACAAGACCTAATAAAATTGGTTTAAAACTTGGATCAACACACATAAAGAAAATGGCTTCAAATTGCTTCAACTTGGCTAGACGTTATGCCAAGTTACTTGTGTCAAAAGTCATCACATGTTAATTCATAGCATTTTTATGATTCTTGAAGCGTGGCAACCTTTCTTTTTGAGTTCATGCTATGACAAGAGGGGGGGTGGTCCTATTCTTTACATTTTTATCAACTTTTGTCGAAAATTGAATTCGAGATCATCAAGCAATCATATTGCTCATTGATGGTTTTGGAATCAATTCCAACCCACTCTTGAGGATTTCCCATGACAAAGAAGGAAGGAAGGACAAACAGGGCTTGATAATGCTCTATCTACACTAATTTTACCTCAAAACACAGAAACAAAGCTTTGCACCAAATTGATGCATGACCAACCATCTATATACCCGGCCAGCCATCAGTGATGCACGGCCGGCCCTTGGTGTGTGGCCAGTAGTGCAATTTTGCAGAAACAGAGGCAGTGGCTGAAGGTGAAACAGAGATGGCCTGGGCAGACAGAGTAGCTTTCAAGCAATGCGCATGCAACCTTTATCCATCTTCCATTATGTTCTTATCAAATGCAATTAATTATTTCATTAGTATTATTGGCATAGTTGCAAATAAATTGTATTGTAATATTTAATTAGCCTAATTAGTTGTAGCTAATTAGTTAGTGTTGTAAATATTTTATTAGCTTAGCCTAGTTTTCTTAATTAATTATCTTAGATAGTTAGTTCATTATTCATTTCAAGTGTTGTAATATATTAGTTAATTAGTGTAGCTATTTATTCAAGTTTTGTAATAATTAGCTTAATTAGCTTAGCTTAGTTTGGTTAGCTAGATTATTCATTCGGACTCTCCTTCGTGAGAGCGTAATGTAATAATGTATATGTCTTCCAACCTCACGTCATTCTCCCTTTTATTTACCGGCTTTTGATGGTTAGATTAAGGACATGTTTCAATTAGTATACCTTATGCTTGCATCCATTCATTTTGTATTGCATGCACCGAGGCTCAGTACATTATTCTAACTGCATTGTCGTTTAAATACTTCTTCGAATACATGTTTGAATGCATGTTATCAAATTGATTCATATGTGACGGGAAAGAAATACGCCTTCTCGTATAATCCTGTTGATCAAGTCTGCGCTCCTCCGTACGACGTCGCTTTATCACCTGAAAACACAAACGTAAGCTAGCCGTGGTGTGTGCCGAAACCTCTCCGATGCCTAAGTCAAGAAGCTTGACAATAGACAAAAGCTCTGTGTATTCGTAAAACAAAGTTGTGTTACCTCTCCAAAGGTGATATTAGTGAGCTTATATAGGTTTTAGCGTGGCACAATCTCGTAGGACTCTTATTTCTCCATGTGCAGAGTCCTTCTAGGATTACTCCTCCTGCGAGAGTCCTCCTTGGATTCATACTCGAAGACAATGCTTATCCTCCAACACCCCCTCACCGCTTAAACCAAGTGAGATGGTTTTACCTCGGTTGAATGTCAATACAAATTAACTAACATGACCATGCTTAAGCGCCAAAGTAGACCGAGCTCCAGACCTCACTCCGACTGCGTGGTGACCGTCTTTACACTTGGACCGAGCTACCACTCTTCACTCCGACCATGGTGACCGCCTCCACACTTGGACCGAACTACCACTCTCCACTCCGACTGCGTGGTGACCGTCTTCACACTTGGACCGAGCTACCACTCTCCACTCCGACGTGGTGACCGTCTTCACACTTGGACCGAGCTACCACTCTCCACTCCGACCGTGACCGCCTCCACACTTGGACCAAACTAACACTTGGATCGCGGCTGACACCTCTACCTCGGCTGACTCTTTTACCTCGGCTGATATCTTTACCTCGGCTAACATTGCGGTCAACCAAGTTACTTCGGCTCTTCTCTCTGTTTGAATACCTTGCTTGGTAGCTCGGCCATAGCATTGACTGCCACTAGGAAGTAGCTAAGTCCCGTAGCTAGGTCCCGTAGTTAGGTCCTGTAGCTCGGTCTCGTAGTTAGGTCTTGTAGCTCGGTCTCGTAGTTAGGTCCTGTAGCTCGGTCTCGTAGTTAGGTTCCATAGCTCGGCCCAACTTGTTTACAAATTACCCTCTCATGTCATATTAGTAGTCGAGCCTATTAATTGCATTCTTCGCATGTGTTGCATAAGACATTTGGTATAGTTACGGATCATGCATATTTTTTCTAATTCATATCTTCTTAGCTTAGAGTACTAGGTGAGTTTTTAGTACTTTAGCATACTTGCATGAGTGTGAGTGATTACCATATCTAACATGCTTGCCATAAGGCTAAATGCTTACTTGCTATAACTGTTTAAATGCCTGTGGATTAAGGCTTGTTGCTTGAATTGGAACAATTCAACGAATATATGTTTAAGCCCACTATGTCTGGTGGCAAATTCACAGCTTTAAACCCATTTTGTTTAGTGGCAAATTTGCAAACTTTGAGCCCACTTGAGGTGGCAAATTCAAATCCTTTTCACAAACAAACATGAAATTAAATTGTTCCAACTTGAGCAAACTAGTCTATACTTGCTTGTGCGCATCACGTAGTAATACTAGTCTAATAACCAGAACAAGAGCATATAATGTTGATAAAAATCATATCATGATTAGTAGAGGCCGATCTTTGATTGGGCGAGTGGGGGTGTTCAATTCATGACCTTCCCTTCTCGTACCTAAGTTCCCGAGCCGAGGCAACTTTGGTAATGACGGACACGTGGCCTTTGGCACAAGTCATGGGTTTTCTAAATTTCCCCAAAAATAAAATATTTTGGTGGCGACTCTGTATCTGGTAAAGCAGTCCAATTTTGGTATTTTGATTCAAAATCAATTTTTCAAAAGATTTGCCGAATTTGGACTCTTTGGTGATTATCAATTTCACATTGCACTTATGAGATTAGATTCAGAACCGCGGGAGTCTGTAGGGCTTTCTTTCAAACCTTCCGAAAGGGGGGCACGAAAAAATCAAGTTACACACGTCACACAATAATAAATAAATGTACAAAATTTAAATAAACAATTCATTTAAACCATTATATGAAATAATAATTTAGATACAAAGAAAATAAACCATAATCACACACATGCATGGATTTTTCATTTACAAGATTAGACTAGCACAATATTACATAAACCACAATACACCCATACATGGATTACTAATTTACAATATTTAATGAATTAGACCAGCGCAATAATTAATTTTTATCCAATTAATTAATTGAAGTAATGATCTTAAACTTGTCCAGAAATTTTTAGGATATACCTTAGGTAATAAAAATTATAAATAAATTATTTATACAATTCTAAAATTCGTGAAAATCTACAAAATATTCAATAAACATGTTTAGGTCATTTTTCAGAAAGAATTTTCCAAAAATAAATTATAAATAATTCCGTAAAGTTCCCAGAAATTTCATGACACAGATTTATCACATTTTATTAAATTAATTCTATACTTAAATTTATAAATCAAATCCATAATATAAAAATTTATTATGAAACTATACTTCTCAAATTTCATTTTTTATTTAGAAATTACTAGATTTGGTTTAATATAAAAATTTTAATGATTTTTCAAACACATAGTAAAATCTGTCTTACAGTTCTAGACTTGGTTAAAAATTTATATAAATTCGTAAAAAACTCAATAATTGTTAAAAGAATTCGTGGACAAACTAGACATCATTCTAAACAACTTTGTAGAAGAAATCATCTCAAAATTTTGAGTATAAAATTGTCTAAAAATTCGTACAACTTTCTAACGGATTTAAGGGCCAAATAAAAACTTCAATAATCTTTTTCATGGCATAAACTATACATGCAAATCCAAATTCCACAATAATACCATGATTTTAAGACTACCAATATTTTAAATATTTGATATACAAATAATAAATTTACATACAATTATAAATAAAATTCTATCCACAAGTTTAATCATTTTATCATATGATTATAATCTGAAAATTTCAACAAAAAAAAAAAAAAAAAAATAAGAGGGTTGAGAGGATTTTCTTACTTAATTGTATGATTGAAATGGAACAATGAAATGGTAGGAAAATATGCATCCTTCTTAACCTCCTCCTCTTATTCTTTTACTCTACTTTGCAGATTTCCTTTCCAGATTTCCTTTACATTTTCTAATCAAAGGAGTAGCATATATATATATATATATATCAATAATACTTCGTAGCTCAAAAAAGTTGGCCTGAAAGTGTCTCGAATACCCAAAACGACATCGTTTTGGGTATTCTTTTTTTTTTTTTTTTTGCTTTTTTCATGCTTTTGAATACAAATGGAGAGAAGAGAGAAGAGAAGAGGCGAGAGAGAAGAAGGAGAAAAGATGGAGATGGCGGTGATGGCGGAGGAGGAAGAAAAGGAAGATCGACGAGGTGAAGGCCTCCATTTTCATTCATTTGTTCATTTCCCTTTCTCTACACTCAAATCCCTTCTCTGCACTCAACTTCCAGAGCTCTCTTTTTTTAAATTTATTTTGCCCCAACTTCTTAAAATAAACAAAACCTAAAAACAATTTTTAAAAATCTTGCTTTCATTTTTTATAATTTTCTTGTTTTCTCTTGCTTCTGTTTCAAATTCTACATTTTTTTCTTTTTTTTTTTTTTTTTTTTTGTGTGGTGATTGTTGGTTGTTGTTGATGATGATGTGTGCTGTTGTTGTTGATGATGATCTCTAGTGGATATAGATCTGAAGATGAAGGAAAAAGAAAAGAAAAAAAAAATTGTTGATGATGATGATGATAAGATGTTGCTATTGATGATAATGATGTGTTGATGAAAATGTTGTTGATTGATGATGATGATGTGTTGATGAAGATGTTGATGATGATGCCCACCTCCCTCTTCTCTCTTCCTGGTCTCTTCTTCTTCTTCATCTACTTTTTCTTCATCTTTAGAAAAAACGAGAAAGAAAGAAAATAAAATAAAATCCAAAACGACGTCGTTTTGGACTCGAGTCATTTGAGCCATATTATTTTCGAGCTACCAATGAGGCTTTTCCCTCTCTCTCTCTCTCTCTCTCTCTCTCTCTCTCTTCTAATCATTCTGTGGAGTCTAATCAAATTTTGCAAGTCCAAGGCACATAATTGGGTCTCATCCCCTATATGGCATGCAAGCAAACAAGTGGCAGTGTTTAATCCTTATTAAAATAATCTATGAATAACAAATATTAAACATTCACAAAAAAATTATTATTCTTAATAATGTCTTTATTAGTGATTGAATTGAGTTAATTTGAAACTAACTTTTACACTAATATATATTTCAGATAAACTCTAAATCAAATTTATTTATTTATTTATTTATTTATTTTCTTTTAAGAATAATTAAATGCAAATTTTGAAAAATAAAGCCTCAACATTCTTGCACAAGTTGAGCCTAACAACTAATGAAGGTACCATCCATAGCTCTAAAATGATCAGAAACCCATTTTGAATAAAAAAGCGACACTTTGTTTGGTTTCATAACTCATAATTCACTTTTTTAAAAAAATTATATTTTTTAAATTTTTACTAAATCTTTTTATTTTTTAAATAGGAAAAATTAGTCTAAGGTCCCTCTCCCATTTTTAGTAATGGAAGAGATCCATAATATTATTTTTTGATGTCTAAGGTACCTAAACATATATCAGAAAAATTTGACTCGTTGTCTCTCCTTCTCTACTGCAGAACAACACTTCCAATCTCTCTCTCTCTCCCTCTCTCTGAAACCCTAGAGAGAAGAGATGGGCAAAGTCAAAGGCAAGCATCGTTTGGACAAGTACTACCATCTAGCACATGAACACAGCTATAGATCTCGCGTCGCATGGAAGATCATCCAGTTCGAGTCCAAATTTAGCTTCTTCCGCTCCTCTCACGCCATCTTTAGCCTCGTTATCGTGCTCTAGTTTTTTATGCTTCCGTCCGTTTGAAGTCTCAGGCGATGCCACTCCGGCGACGTACTTGAATTGTCAAATCTCTATTCTCCGATGCCTCGTCACTCGCAAACTCGGTTTGCACATCGTCGATGCTTTGCTATCACTTACTACTTCGCAACAGATTTTCGCCTTTACAAAATCTCCACCACAGAATAATGATGACTGGTTCAATAGCCGGCTTTCAAACAGTTCTTCTTCTCCCTTTGAAAGGTTGTTCAGTGCTTGCTTAATTTGGTCTAATGGGTTGCAAAAGACAAATCACTAAAAGTTTTCAAAATTGATGCTTAGTGTTTGCATTCAAGTGCAAAAGGTTAATAGAAAAAATGAATTTTTTTCATTCCAATGGATGTGTTTGCAGTGTGTTAGTGTAAGAATTTAGAAATCAAAAATCCAAATATGAGAGAAAGATCAGTAGCTTCCCATGAGGACACAGCTTTGTAGATATCCAGAGAAATTCCTTATCATTTTCTCTGCCTTCAACAACAACAACCATCTAGCTTTGAATTTCTCTGGTCCAAACCAGAGAAATTCTCTCCAAACTAAAAAAATTCTCTTTGGTTTACTTAAAATTTTCTTTGATTTGTTTACCATTTTCTCTGCCTTCAACAACAACAACCATTTGAATAAATCAACCCCAACTATTAATTAAACAACAGATTTAAGAACATAAACCTTGCAATAGTTTGGACCAGAGAATTTCTTTGAATTATTCAAATTTATCTGGTTGTTCAAATTTCTTTGGGTTGTTTAAATTTCTCCGATAGGTCTTTGGTTTGTTTAAATTTTTCTAGTTGTTCAAATTTCTCTGGTAGGTCTTTAGGTTGTTCAAATTTCTCTAGAAGCTTTGTTATTGCCTCATACTACCTCCAGTTGATCATTTGTCATGTTGTGTATTTGTGTTGATGCTATCAAAGTGCTCTTACTTATATGACTTTCGTGGTGCTACTACAGCTACTTATTTGATGTAGAAAGAAGATGATGATGATGATGATGATGATGAAGGCTATCAAAGAATTTCTCTGGAGGAAGAATTTGAATTTGAACTCAAAGAAATTAGTCTAAGGCCTGTCAAAATGATTTCATAAAATGATATTTTGATCCAGAGAAAATTAGTTAAAATGAATCCAGCAAAATTTGAATTTTCTCTGATTTATAAATGAACCCAGAGAAATTCTTTGGGAAGTCCAAAATTTCTCTAGTGCGAATTTCTCTAGATAAAATTTCTCTGAATTGAAATTTCTCTAGATCAATGTTAAGGAACCTTAGACATTATAAAAATATTGAATATCCTTTATACTATTAAATCTTAATATCATGGACCTAAAAAAGCACCCCTTTTAAATACATCTAACATACATATACTTAAAAAATATAATATTTATTAAAAAAAAAACTTTAAAAAAATTATTAAATACCAAAAATACAAAAAAAAAAAATTTAAATACATTTTTCATATTCTTGTGTATTTATTAATTTTTTAAAATATTTTTTTACAAATATTTTATTTTTTAAATACATCTAAGTAAAATACATCTTTAAAAAAAAAAAAAAAATGCTTAAAGTTTTAAAAATATTCATTAAAAACAAAAAAAATATTCATTAAAAACAAAAAATATATATATATGAAAAATAAAAAACTCAATTTTCAAAAAATTAAATTCAAAAAATTAAAACCAAACACCAAAACATACTCGTATTACAATTCGAAGCTACCATCTGACATAAAAATCCTATACTAACCTCAAACAAACACCAAATCTAAATGCTATAAATGCTGCAATGTATGAGATGAGTGCAATCAAATGCTACATACGAGTGTCATATTACACTAAAAACTCCAAAATCAATGCACAAAATCACGCTAGTTGGCCAAACCTACAATTTCCATATGATCAAGTCATAAATTCAAATGTCGAGAGATAGACCAATGATTAGAAGTTCCAGCCCCCACTCCCCTTGAAGTCACGTGAAAGACTAGGGCCCAATAATTACTTGGTACATGTAGAACAAGGGACTCTGTATGAACAGGGTGGGATTTAATCAAGACGACAACGGGAAAAAAAAACACTACAGCAGCATTAATCTACACAATTACTGCAAATACCACATAAGCACTATTGCAGTTCAATAATCAGTGACCATAGTTCACCTGCGCAATCTTCACTGAAACTAGTGCAATGGGATTTGCATCTTATCTATAAACATCTCTACAAAGATAACCAAGATATTACACATCCCCTACTTAGTACTTACCAAAAACAAAAACATATTACAGATCCTAATTTACTGAAGAGCAGCACACAAAGGGTACCCAATATGGTCTCCCCTTGACTTTCCTCTTCTCTTTCTTATTGTCAGACAGATACCTTGCTGGAGAATTCCATTCCTTCCCCATCTCTCTCTGAGCGGCAACCTGATTGGCGGTTGCTTCAGGACCCAGAATTGAATTCACAGTTGCGGCTGAGCCATCATTGCCTTTTGTCACAGTCGGAGTTTGTTTTGGGATAGGGGACTTCAGTTTGGTTTCAAGATTGGCTTCACCCAGAAGGCTTTTCAAAGGAATGTGTTGTTTCCCAGTGCTCCAATTTGTTACCTTGGCAATAATCTCTTCATTTTTCTTCCTTCCTTGTGACTGGTTATCAACATGAGTAAAAGATGGAAACCCTGCCTGGATGTCATCAGAAGCAGCATTCTGGTCAACCCTGTCTCCATGTTCAACCAATGTCATGAAAGATGGGGGCTCAAAAACATCAGATTTGTTAGAATGGTGTCCCTCAGAGGTAGTTTTGGGATTTTGCATCTCTGATTGTGCTGGTGCTTCGGATGCAGTTGTTGGTAAAGCTTGAGCATTAATGGCAGCCACTGCATCTGATTGGGTAGAAAGCACTGCTCCTTCCAAAAAAAGCAAGCAAACAAACTAAATATAAGAGAGGACTTCAATATATCAAATGCTAGAATCACTATAATCAAAACTTAGCTTGTAATGCAAAATGGACAACTATATGAACAGAAACTGAGATTGTGTATGGAGGCTAGAGAACTATGATTCAGACTTATAACTAGGTTAAATAAGAAAAATATTTTGCAGGGAGATTTCAATTGTTGGTTTTCCCATCTAAAGAAACATGGGATTGTACCTGAAACAGAACCCCAGTTACCTTCCAAACTATCAGTTTGGCTACTTGAATCAACAGAAACATCAACTGCGGGACCTTCAATTTGTTGTTTGGTAAAGTTTTCATCACGTCCCTCCTTCAGGTGTTCAGTACTAGTGCCTGAAACACCCAAAACACCATCCCTGCAATAGCCATTGTCAACTGTAGCAGAGCTTTTCACGCTAAAACCCAACTCTGCTGGCAAATGCTCTGGAGGAATTTCTGAAATTTTCTGCGATGCTTCAGCATCACTATCATTATTTGATTTTGCACCCTCACACGTCACACCAACCGTGTCTGCCAACACTTCATTCTTACTGTTGAACTTGGGTTCTTTCATGGCTTCCTCAGAATTTTCATCCTGCTGACTTTGTGAACCAGAATGAGTTTGTGTTGTAATTCTCAAGTGGCTTGCATCAGGACCAACATCACCCGAATCGGAAACAAAATATGTGGTGGTTTCAGTTTCTTGCAAGTTCATAACTTTATCCATTCCATCATCTACAACTTCAGATTCGGAGAGATTGCATGCAGATTCAAAGGCCATTCTCGAGTTTGTTTCAGGTTTTTCCTGCACAGCCATATCTCTGCTTTCATTCTCAACTAGATCAGAAATTTCGATTGCAGACTTTTCTCCAATAAAGTTGGTAGTTTGATTAACTTTGTACGCAGAAAAATCGTCCACAGATTCGGAGGATGTTTTTATGTTTGCTGATAGCTCTACATTAACTTCTTCCCCACTCTCTTTTCCATCTGTATCACATATTTCAGTTTTATCCTTCTCCTGATCATAAGCATTGTTACCTACACTTAAGTCAGTTTTATGACTAACTGCATCATCTGCAGATATAGCCACAGGAATCACATCAGAGAGCCCCATTGTGGTAGATTCTGGCAGAATGTCCTGTGATGAATCAGCATGAAAATCGTGCGGTTGTTGTTCTTCAAGATGGGAATCCGTTTGAATTTCCCAACTCATAGTTGTCTCCAGAGGGGCTTCAACACCATTGGGCCTGAGGTCTTCACTGCTAAGATTCAACTCTGAAGTATCAGTTTCCCCTTCAACAGGTATTTCTGCAACTAAAACCTTATTGCCTCCAGCTTCCTGTTTAAGGTCACCTTCCAAAGCATGCAACTCTGCAGAAGATAAGTGGATGCGTTGATCTGACTGATTTGAAACGAAACTAGAGCTGTTCGCCTCATAGAAGGTATCCTTATTATCATCTACCACAGGTTCAATTACTTCACCAGAGTCTGGAGTTACAGGGAAGTTCAATTTCACAGCTTTGTGGTCTTGGAAATCTTCAACCATGATCTCTGGATGGTCTACCACAGGTATATTGGCTACTGAAAGAACATAGGCATTTTCATTCTCTTCCCCTTTTATGCAGTATCCATCAACTGAATCACCATGACTACCAACATCTCTATCCTGGGCAGAATCTGATTCAATATGATCAGTGTCACCCACAACCTCCATGTGCTCACAAGATTTAACTTCAGAGGTGAGATTATGCAGAGACATCACAGGTCCAAATTCATGAATTTGTTTTCTCTGATTCCACAATTTGGTCCCCTGTTACAGAATCTGAAGTTTTTAGATCTTCGCTTGTAGTTTGATTAGGTGTGACTGCAACATCAGATAAGACTTCATCTCTGTTACTTTCTTCACTCCCTTTTACATCAGTCTCCTGCTCAAGAAGCATCATTGAAGATTGCATCTCACGGTCACCAACATTTGCTTCTTTTGGTGAATCTGTGAATGTCTCAGATTTAATATGGGACAAATCACCAGCTGAACCATTCACACTGCTGTTCCCAACAGCAAGTTCCTCAGTCTTGCTGTTGGAACTTACCACCGAATCAGAGTTACAGCTTGACAAAATATCTTCAATGGACATAGCACTTCCTAACAGGTTGGTTTCAGTATCTAGCACCTTGGGATTGTGCATTTGACTGCTGTTTGTTGGACTGTTGGGTAGTTGGACAATACCTACATTACATATAAAGTTATAGGAACTGGTACTGTAAATAATCCAACACAAGAAGTGGAATGACGATTGTAAAAAAAATCACAAATGTCAAACAACAGAATATACTAATTACAAAATGAACATACATAATACTCGGTCAAACAAACTGGCAAGCAATATTTAGGTAGCATTTCATAGCATTGAAAAACATATAAACAAAAACTGAAAGAAAGACAAACTTACTGCAATATTGGGATGAGTGTAAAAAGAAAAGGGGGACAATATCTGGTAATCAGACATAAATAACCTGTTCCAACTACTAATGCTCTGATCCTGACCAGAAGTGTAGTCTAATAAGTCGGGACAAAAGAATTAAATATATAAACAGCAAAAACTATTACTTCTTGTGAGTGGATACATGGCTCCACCCCAACAAGTGGCACTGCCATTTCATCACAATTTATCTCCATGCCATCTCCATCCTAAACCCGAGTGTTACCGTGTTAGCCTGATGTGGTGACACATGGACCAACAAAACACTCCCACATGTCTTGATTGCTCCGGAGGTCAAGTCAACCTGGTCTAGGCTAACGTACAAAATGCCTTGGCCTCAAAACAAGGATCAAAATTTCGCTTTTGTTAGGTTTTTATTCTTGGCAATCCCATTTGACAAAACTCCTTTTCAATTGTACTTGTTTTCGCACTTTTATTTTAGTAAGACTATGAGTTTATTAGATGCGAATCCAACCCGAATCGTGCTTTGCAAAGAAGTTTGTGGTATTTAATTCTTTCAAGATTGCCACTTACGACTATGACAGGATCGAATCGCTCGTCACCATGAGGGTCGAGGGGCGCCCTTGGTGGGTCTAGGCGGCCAAAGTGGTCCAGAGGCAGCGCCCCCGAAGCAAAATGCAAAAATGCGTTCAAAGTTGCCTGTCCACTCGAGCGGACATTCCCCCACTCGAGCGGAGAATGCTGAGTTCCAGAAGTTGGTGAGTCTGCAAATATACTGTGATCCGTGTTTTCACGCTCGAGCGTCCATTTCCCCGCTCGAGCGTACATCCTGGTTTGGAACACATCATACAGAGTCCCCGCTCGAGCGTCAATTCCCACGCTCGAGCGGACCTCGCGATTTCAGATTTTATAAATTCGCAAGTTACTCCAAATCTGGGATTACTTCACCAGATCTTCTTCTTAGATTTTAAGGTTTATATCTAGGGATATTTTACTAGTTTTCTTTAATGTTTAATTGAGTATTCAACTCATGGTTTAAGAAGAATACATCAAAGGTTTGTTTGTTCATTCTATACAAAAAAGAAAGTCGTTCTTCGGTGGATTCTGAAGAATTCGAGCCTGAAATTTTGGTGGATTCTGGAGTGACTCATCGTCAAGACAATTCCGAGGTGAAAACGGAGCTAGAAGAGGCACATAGGGGTTGGTTTAATTCGCGGCGTAAATTCACTAGGTAATTAAGAGTATACATGTGTAATTCCTTTTTATCTTCTTAGTAGATTGTTTTGTGGCTGTTGCCCGTGATTTTTTTATCACAATGGGAGGTGTTTCAATTGTGGTTTTTCCATGTTAAAATCGTTGTGTCGATTTGTCTTGATTGTTTGATTGGAATTGTTTTATCACTTAAAATTGGTACATAATCACAAATCAATATCTAGCGGATTTCTAGATTTTTTAGCTTTTATCATTTTTTTTAATTTAAATATTATGAAAAATAAATTTATGTCGAAACAACTCATTGTTATAATATATAGCATTGCATTTTCATGCGTTTCAGTGTGTTCAATGGAAACATTAAAATTTCATTGTTTCACTAGTCTAAGAAGCACAAACACTTCTAAGAAGATGGTGTGTCCATGTCAGACACCTATACTAGTTGGACACTTTCCGACATGAGTCAAATACTTGGGGGACAAATGTCCATCATTTAGACACATGTCCATCGTTAAACACACATGTGAGCTAAGGACATAGTATTTAAATACAGCCAATAAAGAAATGAATGCTTGTGGCCAACCCCTATTAATTGGTATGCAGGCTTATTGAGTTGAGTTCATTTGTTACCTACTTTATGGCAAACAAAAAGCAACCAAGAAATAATTATCAAACTGACATGTACGAAAATGTTGTATATTAAGGAATGCTTGACAGCCTGTTTACAAAATGTGAAGTGGCAAAGAAATCGAGCAACATGAGTATAATATAAGAAAAGGTATCAAGGATTTATCCAAGTGAAACTAATTAGCATCAATAAAAGATTATGTGAAAGATAGTAACATAAGATAGTCTGGTCATGTGCAGCGAGAACGCTAAATAAAAGGTGTGAAAAGGACATAAGGAATGCCAAAAGTGAAGCTATGAGTAAGAACACATTAAATTTTACAGTGTGTATGGCTTTACATAGAGCATTCAGGCTGAAGAAAAAGGATCCCCCAAGTGGTTGAAATTAAGGCTGGTGGTATCGAGTTGAATGTGAAAATGTAAAAAACCACCTAGTTTTCATGGTAAACATATCAAGAGTAATGAGGTGCTATTTGACAATAAAAAAGCAAGATGCTTTCGTACTAAATATGTGCATCACAATTAAAAGCTATCAAATGATGGCTCTTTTCACTACCCAATCAGCAAGCAACACAAGGTTTTTAGGAGTGAGTTAAGGAAAATGCCAACCTACTGTAATCCAGTAACATATTCATACCAAAGATGCAATATTTCTTATATGTTATTATCATGTTGCGAGCCTCATCCCAATTGTCATGCATGGGCTTCATAGAGACTTTTTGATTCCATTCCTTCTACAACTAATGCATAATCTTCCCTGATCTTCAAGGCAATTTCCTTCACCTTCTAGAGAGTACATTTTTTTTCCGCTTATCCGGGGGGGTGGGAGGAAAAGGAAAAAGAAGGTACATATTCAAAGTACAAGCAAGTGAAATGCAAAAATAGCTCAAGTTCCACAGAGCTGAAATGAAGTCATTTACGTAACACCTATAAATATCCAGCAACCCTTATCTCTTATTATGCCTTTATTCATTAATTAATTTTGGGTATAATACAACCAATTATTCTTTAACCTAGATTCTTTTTTCAATCTTATACCGCATAAGACAAGTAAAGCAACAACTAACTAAAAATTCTTTATATACTCATCCAGAAGCAATGTCAATTGTCAAATCCATGAAGAAGCTAAAATCAAAGAATTATCTAATGGCATTAATAGCTTACCAGCAGTTGCATCAACCTTGAATTGTCGGTTGATGCCCGGATCACCCTCCACAACATTTTCCACATTCTTATCAGACACTCCGACACCCGCGAATCGCTGTTCATTGACAGGACTAAACCCACTATAAGAAAATTCAGTAACCGCATCAGAAAACACTTCATCTTCTGGTCTATTCGATCTCTCACCAATTCCACCACTACTGAACTCATTAGTGCTTTTCTTCACAATTTTTGGACCTTAACACAATCATTTCCCAAAATTAACAAATTAATTCAAGAAGACTATATCAAACAAATAAAGGACAATTAATGAGAAGTAGAATCCTCACTCGGGGTTCGTAGATCATCATCAGAGCCATGTTCATCGTCTGAAACAGCCAAATGGGTATGCTCTCCGGAGTCAACCAGCTTATATCCTTCAATGGTTCCACAGATCCTCTTGTGGGCACGTCTGTGCTTGGCGCTGGGATGTGGGTTTGGAAAAGACCAACCACATTTGCGACATAGATAAACCCCATGGCTCTCATGCCCTGAAATTTCAACAAAACCCCATTAAAACCTCCAAGAAATTAACAACAATGATACTTGAGAAAACCCAGATTTTTTTAAATTTTTTTAAAGAAGCTAATGTTGAAGATAAAGCTATGGATTGAAAAATTACACGCACATTTATTAAAAATAGTTGATAACCCAGAAAGAAAAAAGAGAAAAGATAGAAAACCCAATTTAGGAAAAACAAGAAAACGAACCTGAAGGAGCTGTCTTTCTTTGATCTTGGATATCCATTGATCTGAATCAGAGAAGAGACAGAGGCAGAGACAGAGAGACAATGTAGAAAGAGAAAATAGTGATACGAGCAGACAGGGCCAAGATGAAGAAGAAAATTAGGTAGATGAATGGAGTCTCAATACTTGAAGTCAAGGCTGTGTGATGATCTTCCTCTAATAGTCTAGAGAGAGAGAGAGAGAGAGATGAGAGAGAATGAACAGTGTCTATTTGGAAAAATTGATCCAGAACGTCACGTGCCATACCTCCTTGTTAATTATAATTTATTATTATCCCTTCGTATTCTTAATTCATGAATTTATGTTCCTCGATAGTTATAGGTGGTAGTTTTACAGTTATCAACTAGTTTATTAAATAACATTATGGTATTATTATTACAACAATGATAGAGACTACTAATTTTAGAGTTCTAAAAAGATGGCACACAATAAAAAAAAAAAATACAACACCAAGGTCAAAACATCAAATCATTCATGGTGAGGTCCACTGTCACATCATTAGTGGTAGCACTAATTAGTGCTCTCACTCATTTTCCTTATTATTAATCTCATTTATTATATAAATTATAAATTTTTAAAATCATGTTACATAAATATATTAATTAGAATATATAATATTATTTAATTATAATAATAATATTACGTGCACTAATTAGTATATCAATTAATGTTATGATATTATTATTGACCTTACTCATTATACAAATTATAAATATTTAAAAATTTTAAAATAATACTATATAATCTGTTAATATACTAATTAATATATATAATATTATTTAATTATAATAGTGTTGAGTATCACGTCATGTTGTGAGAGTTGTTTTTGAAAGGTGAATTATAAATTATTTTTTAATTTTTTTAAATTTTTTAAAAAATATATATAAAAAATAAAGTGTTAATTTAACCAGCGCTCATCAATGTGCGCATGTTAGAATCAGTTGCGCGAGGGGACCGTTTCGTTACGTGTTGGGTGGTATCCTGTGTAGTGGACTACGCGATATCAGTTCTTGCCTGAAAAATCTGTACCATGAAGACTACCTTATCCTTTCAATAACTTTCCAATTTTTTTTTTCCTTTTATTTATTTATACAAAGCTGATTGGGAGCTCTAAAAAACAGATTACTAATAGTTCTAATGAGCTGAAAATGTATTTAAAAAAAAAAAAAAAAAACACACACACACACAACAGAGACACTCATCATATTATGGGGGGAGCCAACTCATTAGTGTTCCCCTAGTGTTCCCTTTTTAGTGCTGTCAAATATTTTTGTTATTTATATTTTATTTTTAGTAATTTGATAACTAAGTTGACTAGGCATTGAATATTTTGTTAATTAATGTTATTAGAACACTTATTAATAGAATTGTATATTTTTTTGTAATAGTTTCAACCAAATATCTTTTAACTCTATTAATTTATAAGTTTAGAAACTAAATCACACTATGATACTCCCGAACTCTCAAGTAGACAAGTTTTTTGGTATTATTTTCATTTTGCATCTTTTGAAAACAAAAAAAAAAAATAATGAAAAGTTTAAAAATATTCATCGTTTTAAGAATAATTATTAAAAAGTGAGTTGCTTTATGAATTTTTTCTAAAAATAATTTTAAAAAACTCCTCAAACAAGTTTTTCTTTTCAAATAAATCTATTCTCAAAGCAAAATTAACTCTCTTTTTTTTAGTGTAATTTATGTTAACTATAACATGTGTAGTTTTCTATAGGACTATTGGTTGGAGAAAACTTTAGTCCACAAATAACAAATGAGCCACACGATGACAATTATAATTACAATGATTATCAAATAATTTAATTTTTTTATATATAAATACAAAATGAACGGCTCGATTACAAATGAAACTTATAATGAGCCCACACACTTCGACTTGCCTTGATCATAACGGATTTATCTCCAACTGTAAAGGAACCATACCATTTTGTGAAAAACACACTTAGTTCTATTGCTCTAAAATCAAGCAGTGCTTTTGTAAAGATGATTCAATGGCATAAAGTTGTTCTGGACATGCACTTGTGCACTATTGTAGTAATAAGAAATGAGATTCTTTGCCCTTGTTTTTAATCTTCTATTGTCTTAAACTTTCTTTGTATGAGTTGCATACATATATAATATATTGTTTGTTGTAATTTTTGTTAACAATTTATTAGAAATAACTTTAATAAGTTAAAAAATTTGATTACCTAAAAACTAAATAATAGGTGTTCTTAATTTATACTTTTTTATTATTAACTTTTAACTTATAATAAACTGTATTAAGTAAACTCTATCATAATGTCTCAATTCTCATTTGTTGGGGAACAGAAGAGACTGAAAATTGGGATAAAGAATCCCACTCCTAGTAGACTTTTGTAGTCAATAAATTAATTAAAGAATAGGAGCAATAAACTAAAAATAGAAAAAAGTATGCCAATATGTACAAATGATATACTACAAATAAGGGTAACAAAGCACAATTCAATAAATCTAAGTAACTTCACTACATTTACTGGAACAATTTATGGTTTAAATTTGACTACATTTACTCAAACAATTTAAGCATTTTTTATATAATTAATATACTAAAAATGATAAAGTTTTAACCAATTATGCTTACTTTTTACATGTTAGTTAAATTTCTCTAAATTAATATATATCACCTTATCATATTTTTGTTATCTACTAGGCATAAGGTAGTGAGAGCTATACATATATGGGACTCATTTACTTGTCTAATAAATAAATAAAAATGCTGATAAAAAATGACAACAACAATTTTTTTTTTTTAATTCTCTATTATATTATCATTAACGACGATGAAGTACTTCTTTTTAAAAAAAAAATGTTTCTACATTTTTTTTTTTCTTCTGAATTTGTCAAACAAAAAGGAAAAAAATATTCTGAAATTTTTTTTTTTTTGGGTACATATAAAATCTTCTAAACTTTCTCCTAAATAAATACATCCTTTAAGAGGTTTGACATTCTCTAAATAAGTGTATTCATTTAGATAAGTGCACTTATTTGGGTCAGGTCACCTATTTATTTTATGTATATTTTTTTTTTATAAAAAGTCAAAAAACATATTTATTTAAATCATTCCAAACAATATATTAATGGGCTTTCTGTCCAAAAGTCCAACGGATGACCAAATCTCGTTCAATCGCACAGAACAATATCTGATATGTTTGTTTGGATAGAGTCGTTTCTATTTCTTATTTGCTCTTTAAAGTCGAACCGATCACTATCCCCATTGAGAGAGAGAGTCGATCTGCTATGTGTGTTTACGCGGAAGGAAGATGATTTCACCCTTGTTATTATTAGATCTTTATTTTATTTTTTAAAGTTATGGATTATTATTGTTGTTGTTGTTGATGATGATGAATACACAAATTATAACTGATAATCAAATTTGATCAAATGGAAAAAAAAAAAAATTAAACAGATGGTCAAAAAAATTAAACAGATAATAAATTGGGACTGATAGAATTTTATTTCGACAAATATTTAAACATATAAGGAAAATTTGATTAAAAAATTAAACAAATAGGGTAAAAAATGGAACAAATAGAAAAAAATGAACAGATAGAGAAAATTTTAAATAGATAGAAAAAAAATTTAAACAAATAGTCAACGAAAGTTAATCGATAAAAAAAAGTTAACAAATAAATTAAAAGGCAAAATTAAAAATAAGATGTCTTTCAAAATAAATAAAAAAATTTCTCATCAAATTATTTCACAAAAAGTATAACGAAAAAAATATTTACTAAATCTAATACATTATATCTTCCATAACTTGAATTTTCCGACAATTATCTCTATATTAATTGGGTAAAGACAAATTAGAAAACAAGAGGTACAAGCTGCCAACCAATGCACCCAAATTTAACAGGTCTCTCTCTGCATGCAAATCGAACCGCACAACACGTGCCTATGTTGTGTTGGGTTGCCTTCTAATTTTATATTTTGGAAAAGGAGTAAGTCACCGTCTGGTGATAATTACTATGTTACCGACGAGTATCGTAACAGCCATAAGACTACAAAGAAAAGTCAACAATGTCATCTTTGACCCGTTTTGTCCAATCAAATTGCACAGTGACAATGTTAGGTCCACTGCAGATGACATGTGAACCCTATTGTTATGAATAATTAATTCATTGCTGTTGTTGGCACTATGGTATAGTTGAACAGCGATATCCAACCAAACATAAATGTGTATTATTAAAATCAATGCACAGACTTTCCTCAACCCAACAAAATTTTAAAAATCATTACATACAATTCAGTTGAGGGGGATGTTTACATGCCTCGGCACTTCGTCACAATTTGTAATTACAATTTAGCCCCAGTTTGATTTTCATGTTAAGCTAAAAAATTACAAAATGACAACAAAAAAATTAAAAATTAAAAAGTCAAAAAAACTAAAAATCACAAAAGGACAAAAAAAAAAATTTGTCATTTCAAAACTAAAAAGTCAAAAAAGTCAAACAAGAAAACCAAACAAACAAAAAAATTCTAAGCTAAAAAATTCAAAAAAAATAAAAAAAAAAACAACTAAAAAAGTCATTGTCTGTTAAAAAAAAAAAACTAAAAAAGTCATTACCAAACGACTTTTTAAAATCTCAAAGTTCAAATATGATGAATTTTTTAGGATAATTTATGATGATAGTTCTTTTACTTTAGTCATCGTGTCATTTTAGTCATTATAATTTCAATTGGTTCGATTTTGATTATAAACTTATGATTTTGTTTTAATTTAATCCAATTAATTACAAAACTTAATTTTTTTTAATGGAAAATACGCACATAAGTGTCATCTATTATATTTTAAAGAAAAAATTATAAACCTATTCAACTCAATGAGTTAATCTCAATCAATTGAGAGATAATTTTCCTTAAAAAAACACTAAATATATTATTAATTTAACCAAATTGACATAAAATCAAAAATTAAGAATCAAAATTGAGCCAATTAAAAATATAAATACCAAAATAACACAAAAATAAAATATAAGGACCATCGATATAATTTGTCTTTTTTTAAATAAAAAAAAATAAAAATTAGATTGGTTAAGTTGTTCAATCTTATAGTGGTCAATATTTGTCTCAGAAATAGTTAATATTTCTTATTTATTAGGGGACTAGTTCTTAAGTAATTTATTCGGAGAGAAGTTTAATTTAGGCACTTCTTAATGATTCCATCAATTCATTTTCTAGATTTTCTTGTGTAGACCATTTATAAAATATTTTAATAATTGTGTTCACATAATTTAATCACGTTTGTCTTTCATAAATGTTGAAATTATTATTATTTTAAAATTGTAATTATCATGTACTTTTTTTATTTTTAAAATATGATGAAATCATTCAACTATAATTATTGGATTAATCTGATTATTTTTAGAAATAATCTACATTCTAAGACTTAAAAAATCAATAAATTGGATCATTAAAATAGACCCTATAGTGGGCTTATGATTGATATGTGTTGTTGGAATTTTTTCTATAATTGAATGCCTTGTTTGATATAAATTACTTGATATTTGTAAATAATTTTTTATTAATTAAAAAAATAAATAATTTAGACATAATGAAACATAATTTTTAATTATCAAGATAACAATACATATATATATTCCTGAAAAGAGAGCCATTTGAAGGGGAGGGGGGGGGGGGGGAAGTGACACTTGGTTAAGACTAATAATATTAAAATCAAATTTGTCTTAATTTAACATAAATATTTTATTTTTTTTTTTGAACAAGCTTAATTTAACGTAATTGGGTTGCATGAATTTGGCCAACTCAATCATAACAATCCTAACTAGTTAAGATTGAACTACATGGTCCTCTCAAATCCATTTTAGTTGAACTGTCATTCATAACTTCCATTAGGTCCGACGTTTGGTGAGTTGTATAAATTTCAACAAACGATAATAGCAAAAAAATGAAAAGGATGGGGACACAAATTAAAAGGTGTTAAATGTCAAAAATTCAAATTTAAGCAAACTAATGGAATTAATTCATTTGTCAGAACCTTTCTTGTAATGAAGAGTACCACAATTCTACATATTTTGGGTTGGACTCTTTTTACTTAAAATTTTGTTTGTTTCGATTTAAAAATATTTTTATTTATTTTTTGATATTTAATTATATAAAAAGTAAGTAAAAAGGAAGAATAAAAAATAACTTTTACTTATATTTTTTTCTAAAAATTTTGCAACCAATGATAGATTTGATTCTCATTATATTTTGATTATGAGTTTAAAGGGAAAAAAGGTGATTGAAATGGGAATGAAATATAATTATATGTCACTTATAATTTCATTTACCTTTTTCCTCTTCATTTTTGAATTTCCATAAGAATCCATGATCTAAATACAACAAGTTTGGATTATGAATTTGCATAGAGATTTAAAAAATAAAATAAAAATAAAAAACAAAAAAATGTGTAAAATGTTAATAAAATATAATTATATTTTACGCATATTTTTCTTTTCCCTTATTAGATTCCTATCAAAATTTATGATCTAAATACCATAAAATTGAACGTTGCAAACATGAGAAGGCAAGAGAGATCAGTATGTGAACAAATAAACAAAATGAAAAAATTACACCGCTGTGTGAATTTTAAAAATAAAAATTACACATTAATGATAAATTTTATAAATATTAATAATTAAAAAATTTAATCTTTTTATGTATATATAAATATTTTTTCAAAATATTACTCAATTGTAATTTTCACAAGATCTGTTTGAGAACTGATTATTTAATTAATTTTTAAATTTTTTATGAAAAAGATACATAAAAAAAATATAGAGAATGATATACTAATAATTTGTGATGATATTTTTTTTTTTTGGTTGCTATTTTATCTACTTCCCAAGCAAGAATATTGTCGTTTTCCATTTACGGTAGGTTATGATATAGGATAATACGAAAGATTATTTGATGCTCTTTGAACTTCAGGTGACTTTATTTTTCACCAATTATAATTTATTATATTTTATTTTATTTTTTAATTATTTAATATAAAATTATGAGTAAATTATAAATATATCTCTTGAAATTTGATTAAAATACGAATTATCCTCTATAATTTTGAAAATTACATTTCACCCCTTAAGATTTTTAATTTCATAACAAATTGTCATTTTTATTAATAAATCATCAAGTCAATTAACTATTTTTAATGATATTAAAAATATGTTTCAATTAATAATTTAAATAATTTTATTATTATATAAGAGAGTAATTATAAATTTTATTTTTTAATCAATTCTGTTAAATAAAAAATTCTAATAATAAGGTATTTATAATTTTTCAAATTACATAAAATAATTTTTATTTTAAATAAATCTTGAAAAATATATTTATAATTTATCTTAAAATTATAAGTTTTATTTTTTACACCACTCATAACATACTTGACAAATCACATAGTGGTACCAAGACCAACAAATTGCTTGTCAATAAATAAAGCTTTGAATCTGGACAGTACATGTGAAGCAAACGTATCATATGGTGATATAATAATTGAGACTCGAAGATAAAAGTATTTTGTCCGATTATTCTCTCTCTCTCTCTCTCTCTCTCTCTCTCTCTCTCTCTCTCTCTCTCACGTGCAAGGACAGTATTTCTTTGTTCGCACTAGTCCCAGTCACCTCAGATTGGTGGAAACAACCATCTTCACATGTGAAACATCCAAACATTGTTTTATCCAAAAAGAATCCAATATTTATCCTATCTCATGAAATTATATTGTAAAATTTAATTTAGAAATAAATTTTAATAAAAGAATATTTTGTTATGTGGTGTAAAAAAATGAGGAAAATATTTGGTAATTCAAAATTTTGTGACTCAAATGACTCAAATCTATCAAAACGATGTCGTTTTACACTCATTTACACTCAAAACGACATCGTTTTATACTCATTTACACTCAATACGACATCGTTTTGAGTGATTTGAGTCACAAAATTTTGAACTACCTAACATTTTTGAAAAAATTAATTGCATGGAAGGGAGTTTATTTAATGGAATATATATATATATATATATTATTTGCAATGTGCATTAAAACATAGGTCTCAATTCTTTTTGGTAACAAATTTAGTCAATATTTGGAGCATTTGGTGTAACTTATTTAAATTATTTGTAACTTTTTTATTTTAAAAATTTGTGTTAAATTATTTGATGTATCCTTTATTTATAACTTAATAGGTAGAAATAATTTAAATAAATTAAAAAAATTAAGTTTAAAAAAGTGTGGACTTGTAGGAATTGCCACATGTTTTATTTGATAATTTAAATTATTCATTGTATAAAAAAATATAAATGTCATATTTTTGTTCTTTGCTTAAATTTCTTGTTTACTTTTTTAAATATGTAAACACTTATGCACTCATAAGAATAGTTTAGTCTTTTCAACCGATACAAAGATTTCCTAATTTTTTTGGTGCATATTAAGCACATTTTGATGAGAAATTTTATTTCTATATATCTACTTACCTCAATGTATACACTTAATGAATTATTATTTTAATGACAATTATACCTTAAACTAAAATGACCATTATGGACATCTACCAACACTCATAATATTATATGAAAATATTCTATGTACATATCTTTTAAAAATAAAAAAAATCACAATGTACACCGTTTGAGTAAAAAAACCAAATCTTAATTTTTCTATTGTTATTACTTTACTTGCTACACACTCTCTACTCCTCTATTACTTGCAAAGCAATACTCTCATAACAACTATTATATTACTTTAATCTCTAAGTTTATACTCTATTAGGGGTTGTTTGAGATGCCCTAAATAAGTGCACTTTTTTTCTTTTTGAACTACAAAGTTGAGGGAAAAAATATGAATGTTTGGATTAACTTTTTGACCTTTTATGAAAAAATATGTATTAAAAAATTGTATAAAGAAGTGTGTAGGAGAATATTAGAAAGGTGTGTTGTACAGCCGTACAATCTGAGGGATTGAATTGATGGTAAGAAATTATTGGTTACTTTTCGGGCATTGCACTGAACAGTTTTGTTCAGCCCGTGGGGCCCATTACGGGTTCTATTTTTATAATCTGAGTTGTTCAATGTGTAGAACTCGTCGAGTACTATATGTCTATAAAAAATCATGTTGATCGAATATCGATAGCTATTTGATCAGATTTGTTTTTTTCGATCGTTAATTATAACACCATCTATTTTTTTATACAAAACTGATTTGATTATGTAGTTATCGATATTCGATCAATGTGATTTCTACACACATATAGTAATCGACGAGTTCTATACATTGAACGATTCAGATTATCAAAACGGGACCCATGATAAGCTCTCACGGGGCGAACAACAGTGTGTGAAAAGTGCACCCAAGCTGTGCTACTTTTCTTAACAAACGCTGCACAGCCATACAATATACATGATTGCTGAGTTGTATAGATGTGTAAAAATTAATTTTTTAATATTTTTTTAGGTGAATAGTGCTAACTTTTTAACTTATTGAGTAACTTTTTGATTTTTTGTCTTTTTAGGGAGATACCAAACTTGGCTTTAGTGTGTCATGGAGTTGTTTGTCAGGACTTCACAATCGTGATTTAGGTAAGCACAATGGTGAAACCACAAGAGTCTCATACAGAAGCTCAGTCATAGTGATAGTTGCTCAAAAGAAAGCCAATAAAACACGAAAAAGGTATATACACAAAATTTGAAGTGGGTTTATCTTAATTTTGCTACTCACAGTCGTGTTTGTTTATCAACATTCCGACTTGTATTTGATCAGTTTGTGGTGAGTTTGTGTCAGATAATTTTGAAGGTAGACGTAGTGGACTTGGGAAAGAAAAGACAACTCTTGGACGACAAAGCTGGGTTCTACAGGAATTATCTATTTCTAATAGACAAAGCCCAGATTGTCACTCTTGTTATTCTCAAGTAATTTACATTTGAACCATCTTCAACAATGCAATGGAGTGTTGTCAATGAAGGTCTTTAACAGAATGAAGGTCTTTAATAGAGTACTTTGGTTCTTCAATGTGGGTCTTCATTTTGACTGTGTTGGTCTTCACTTTGACTGTAGTAGTATATGGAAGGAGTGACAAGTGAGTGGAAATTAGAGGGTTGAGGGGGTGTGTGTACAATAGATGAGTAAATGATATAATTGATACATTTAGTACGTGGATTGAAAAAACTAATTAATAATTAAATTATAAAGTATGTGTACTAAAAAATAATATGAATTAAAATAATTAGATGTGTGGAAATAGATTTTTTCCATTTTAACTTCTTAATTTTTTTTCCGTCAAAAAGCCAACTTCCCAAAGAAGGCCTTAATACTAACCAGATTTGCAATTACCGAATTGATGGAAAGGTTTAGAGCAAAAACATAGGCCTACAAAGATTTCATAGTGGGTGTTGGGCTTGGTCCGATTGGATTTGAATTGAACAATTTGATGGTAAAGCCCAATATAAGGTCCATAAAGATTTCATTTAGTTTGTGTTGTAGCCCAAAATCTCATGTTCTTATTTCCTCCTTTTTTTTTTTCCCCTTCTCATCATTTTCCAAGAAAACCCCAAAACACACTCCTCTATTTTGGTGTTCTGTATTCCAAAACCCCAAAACCCCTCTCTTTCCCGAGAAAATAATATGAATTTCTTCCAATCCAAACAGTCTGAACGATCGTTACCGCCACCCAAACCCCCACACCTCCTCCTCCAACAAGCGCTCACCGACCTCCAAAACCACTTCTCCACCTTCCTTCACCACCACCACCACCACCACTATACCCACCATGTCCTCTTCAACCCCAACCCTTCTTGCATCAAAACCCATCTCGATTCCACCTTCTCAAACCTCTTCAACAACGCAAAACAAACAATTGAAGCCGGGTTTTCGAGCTTTCGCTTCGCTCCCAGTTCTGGTTCTCCTGCTATTAAGAACCCAGCATGGGCTCGAATTGCTGAGAAAATCAGTGAAAGTGGTCTTGCCATGTCTACAGAGGCTATCGAAGAGCGATTGGCCGGCGTGCCAGTTTACGCTCTGAGCAATGCTTCGCAGGAATTCGTGTTGATTTCGGGCGAAAACACTGGAAAATCACTTGGGTTGTTTTGTTTCAAGGAAGAGGATGCTAAGACTCTCCTTGAACAGATGACATCCATGGACCCCGGTATGCGACAAGGCTCGGAAGTGGTTGCTGTGGCTCTGAATAAGGTAGTCAAGTTTGGTTCTTTTTCTATCATGCTTGAAAGATTACCAACAAAGAATGGTGGAGTCTAATGGGTTGTTTCTATTTTTCAGGTTTTTCAGCTTAAGCTTGATGGTGTGGCTTTTAGGTTGATACCAGAGTCGTCCCAAATCAAGAATGCACTTAGGGTGAGTCACTTGGCCATATATATTATGTCGGACAAATTGCACTGCTAGTCTCTACATTTTGCAGCTCGTGTCATTTAGACCCTATAGCTTCAATTTGGTCCAATTGATACCTTAGATTTTGCTTCAATTTTGTTCAATTGATAATGCCGCTAGAGTTTTTGACATAAAATTTTCATTGAATTGGTTGAGATTAAGTCACTAAATTGATTAAGTTTACAATTTTGCTCCTAAAAATATGACACATGCTGCTCATGTGAGCCTTTGCTATAAAAAATGCTAAAAATTGGAAGCAATTGGACTAATTTGAGACAAAATCAAAAGTTCAAGGGCAAATTGATCCTATTGAAATTAGGGCAAATTATCAATAGGTCTTTTTGGGCCTTATTACCCATTAAGTATTGGTTTCTCTTGTTTTTATGAATAAATTTACAGTGATAAATTTATTAGTCAGGACCTGTAGATAAATAAGTCTAGTTAATAAGGCTGATTAGTAAGTGCCTCTTGAAATTACAGATATCTATTTTAAATTAAGTTGAATGCAATAAGCTGTACCAAACACTTTCCACCAACCTTTTTTTATTTTTATTTTTATTTTTATAAAAAAGCTATAATCTAAATAATCCAATTTAAAATTTTTGCCAAACACCCTCAGCTAATGCAAGTCTGATTAATGTTGAGAAAGTGATATTGTTGTAGATAGTTTGGGAGTCATTACATAATTATCAATAGAAGCCATATATATTGTTTCTTTTTTGATTGTTTGTTTGAAGGTTTAGGGCATAAGATAAATTTGCACTTCTGCTGTAAGTTTGGTATGATCAGTATTGATAGCACAAATGTATTGCTGAATTAATGTGCTCTTGATCAAAGTTAGCCTTGCTCCTTTAGATAGGTACTGTTCTTCCACCCACTCAAGCCGCCTCTGAAACCTCTCGACCACTAAGTCCCAAATTGGCTTCACCTTAAAAGAAAATCTGGGAGGTAGAGGCAAATATGAAGAAGCCAAATGATTAACTTCACAAACAAGAATCTTAGCCAGCACACCCCCACATGAAGGAACCTCCCCAACCGGAATAAAGTTGGCCTTTCCCAAATTTAATTTCAAACCTGAAACTGCCTCAAAGCATAGAAGCACACAGTAGAGATAACCTAACTGCTTTGTCTCAGACCAACAAAAAATAATGGTGTCATCTATATAGAGCAAGTGAGGGACTTTTAAAGGGGAACAAAACTGTCAAGCTGCCCCATTTTGTAGAATGTTGAAAACCAAGATTTGTAAATATTGAAAGATTGAAATAATTGTGGGTTATATCATTGCCTGGCATATTCTCCATGTGAAAGTTATTTTTAGATGGAAATATACAGACATCATGCTACAAATTAACTCTTTAACTTTAATTTTTCACACCCAGAGTTAATGAGTTTTTTCTATTGTGCTTATACGTAGGTGAGAGAAAAGGCTGGTGTTTCAGATGAGAGCTTCTCTGGGGTTCCTGTTTTCCAGGTTCTCTAACTTGAGTCTTTTATTTGCAGCAGCATTATTACTTTGTTTATAGCCTTAATTTATACATCTTATGAAGCTCTATTTATAATTTTGGAATCTATACAAATTGATGGTTTAAAATTCAGGCACGAGGCTTTTTATTACTTCATTTTTTTATTAGGTTAGTTCATGAACTAAGTAATCAAACCAAGGAAATCTGGCAGTATATGGTTTATCTGAAATATTGAGGCTTGACATTTTTTTTTCTTAAACTCCTCTTGGGCCATGAGCATTAGCATCAATCCCTTCTTTTTGTGAACTATGCTTGGAAAATAAGAGAGTTGATGTGGCTTGAACAATTATTGAAATGCAGAACAAATTTTAACCTAGAGAAGCCATTGTAGGATTGATTGACATTCAAACAAATATGCAAAGAGAAGAGGAATAGGGTGAAAATTCAGTAGCACAGAAGAGGAAGCGGGATTGAACATGTGGCACTCAGGAGGAGGATATTTTGAGACTTGGCATATTGTCAATTGTTGATTAAATAGTCTTCTTCACTTATTGTACTTCTTAGTTTTTAGCTATGAGTGATCAATCCTTGTAGAAACTTGTAGGTTTATCATGAAAATAAGCAGACTTCAAAAGAGAAGAGGAAAAAAAGGTTTCGTAGTACCCCATGGGTTTGATGAGTTGACAAGGTGTTTGGTTAACATCCTCTAGGCCCCAAGTTGAAATTCCATCCCTGAGGTACCCCCTTGGGCTTGCTAGGTATGCTTGTCTTATGGGGTCAATGCATGCTTCCAGTGTTTACGTCGCAGCCATGACTCCAATGTGGCAAGTTGTTGGGGGCAATTCCCTGTCCCAAAAAAAAAAAAAAAATGGTTTCACAGTAGTGGAGATTGGTATCTTATTCTTGATTTCTTTTGGGATTGTTCTGTAGTTTCAATTCTTCAGTCATCTATATGATCATCTGACTGGTTATGAAACAGGTTTTTTAGTTTCTTACATCTTAGTTATGAAGGTATTAAGATTAAGATGTTTATATAAAACTGTTTGTGTTATACAAAAGAACTACTGCTGATGCATAAAGTGGGGATGGGTGGCGCTAATGCCATGACGGAGCCATGAACATTTCATATGTTGTTTCCATATTGCCCCTCTTTTTATACCAGATACACTTTTCCTCTCTCTCTCTCTCTCTCTCTCTCTCTCTCTCATCCCTATCTCTCTCTTCCTTCCCCACTCTCTTTACACCGCGGCCTCTCCGCACCATCACTATCTCTTCCATTGTTGGCTTCCCTCTTTACTGCCATTACTCTAGCCATACCTCCCCGCACCACCACCTACATGACTACACTTCCCCAAGATCCAAATCGTACCCATGACCACGCCATCACCACCACTGCCTCCTTCACCTCAACCACAAGCACCCACTCCAGTCCTTGATTTGACTTGCCTCCAACAATGACAAGTAGAAGGCCATGCAAATTGCTTTCAGTCTAATACAAGATATGGCCTATATAGAGCAAAATTGTGACAGATTATTCATGGTGCGTATTCAAATATTTTAGCTGAAGCTTTCCTAGATTAGTATGAAAATTTGGTTGTGTTATGATATATAACATGGCGTGATATGATCCAAGGGTACAAAGTTTAAAAATTGATAGAGATCTTGACAACCTTGAACCTTGTCTAAATGCTGTACTTGGTTTCCTCAATCGCATTTTCTCGTCACTTATAAATTCAGGAACTAGCATGATTTTGAGATAATACGTCCTTACAAAGATCTGTGTTCTATGTTTCTATAGACTTAAAATTTTCCTCTTATGTACTTTAAACATGCATTGAAAGAAGAAGATAATAAGCCCATCTTGTATATGTTCAACTTGATAATGTCCTTGTTAAGAAAGTAATATACAATGCGATGGGACTTGATACTTTAACAATAAAAGCTTGAGGTAGTACTAGAATTGGGATCATTATAAATGCACATAATCAGACAGAACTTAAAGTTCACACCTAGTGTACAATGCCACTTTATAGCACAGGGTTTGGGAGAGGCAATAGATATAGGCAGCCTTACTTTTGATTTTCCTAGATAAGTATTGTGACTCACACCCAAGCTACAATGCCTGTGGTGAATGAACAATTGTCATCATCTCATGCTACGATCCCTACAATCAGACCAAATATCTTCTTTCTAAATACAGAGTTTGCATAAACCATTTTGCAATAAAGGTCTCGTGGACTTAATCTCACTTCAACTGGTCTGACCTTTCACAGTCTGTTTGCATACATGTTACTATGTGTTTTTTTTTTTTTTTGATAGTGCTATTAGCACTCCAATTATTTATAATTGCACTACATATTTTTTTTTGGTATCAAAATTTACTCATGACACCATACCCAATACACACTTAATGACAAATTTGGAGTGCAATTATGGGGGTGTTTGGTGGGGATTATAGAAGCAATTTGTAGCTTATTTTAATATGGGAGTTTGTGTAGACTATTTGGTGCAGCTTCTGCTTATAACTTATTAGGCAGAAATAGCTTAAATAAACTGAAAAAACAGATATTTTCAGAAGTCGGGTGAGGGATGCTTTTAGTTTATGCTTTCTGATTATCAACTTTTAACTTAAAATAATCTCCACCAAACCAAATACCCCATATATCCTAGAATAGAAGTAGCTGAGCCTCTTAGGTGTGACACTGGCCCATTGCATGAGCCGAAGGACTTTTCAATGATGGACTAGAAGTTTAGGACATAGAATTGACTGTTCTGAGGATTTGGGCGACATTTGTGAATATGCCAATGTTTGGGCCATGGTTGAAAAAAGTCATTAGCTGGGTTTACTTAAGTGTTGCCAATTCTTGCAACCAAGTCTTCCGACTGACCGAGTGAATTAATTTGTGGACAAAGTAGTATCTGCCTTTTGTGTCTCCCAGTCCAATGCTATGAAGCTTGTTAAACATCTTTGATTTGCAGTCGAGGAGCTTGATTCTGAGGAGCCAAGATAAGAGATACCGGCCTGTTTTTTTCAGGAAGGTTAGTTGAGAAGGGAGTCATCTTGACATGCAATATTTTTATATATTTATTTATTTATATTTTTTATGACGGAAAGATACCCCAGGCCCTTTGGACCCACTCTAGGGAGGCACTGGGTTAGTCTAATCATGTTCTCTATTGTACCCATGAATTATGTAGGAGGACCTAGAAAATTCGCTATTGAGAGCTTCCCGCCAGCAGAAGCAATTGAATCCTGCCTTCAGAGAGGGTGATATTCAAGTAAGAGTTTTTTTTGGATCTTCCTGAGTTGGTGCAACTTACTGTTTCATGACACACCATTTGTACTCCCATCTTGTAGGTTGCTGTTCTTGAGGAGATAATACAAGGAATGAAGGTAAGGAACTTCTATGTATTTTTCCCTCTTTTACTTTATTTAATTACCAAGAAGATGGGGACTAGGAAAGCAAGGAATGGTCTTTTTTTTTCTTTTTTTTCTTTCTTTCTTTTTTTCCTTCCTCATATCAATTTGAGCATTATTGAAATTTACGCAGGATAGTAAAATGACAATGTGGGATGATGTTGTTTTCATTCCTCCTGGTTTTGATGTTTCAACAGATCCCTCCAAAAATAGGTAATTTCATTCACTGACTTAGCTTAATTGTATGGCTATTTTATTGGTTTGCCTTTCTTCCCATTAGCTTATATCATACAGATAAAGCAATTAACCACGGGGGATTGGACTGTAAAGTGAACACCAAGGATGAGATTCTCGTGTGCGCATAACTGGTCAATCCAAATGCGATGTACCATCCCATATCATCTCACAGATGATTTTTTTTTTTTTTTTGGGTGCTGACGTGAGAATTGTTTCAGTACGTGTTATGTCGTTTGTTGGTTTAATTGAAATCGCATGTAGGCTTTATGATTTAATGGGACAATTTTGGCTTGTGGATTCAGATTCAGCTGACGAAAAATGTTAAATGAAAAAAAAAACTGCAGGTGTTTTTCTTCATGTTTGAGTTGATCTGTCAAATCTTTTTAGGTTACGCTATGTTTGTCGTATGTTGAACTTTGTTGTGGAATTGTAGAAATTGTGGAAATCCAGAACAGATATGTTACCTGTTTGTATAATGAAAAGTTCATGCTAACTGTTATTTTCATAACTTGCAGTGACAGTTTCTGTAAACTAGCATTAGAGATCATGAAATGCACCAAGGATGGTGTTTGCATTGTTTTTAAAATTTCCCCTTCCTTTTAGCTTTCTGGAGGAAGAAGAAATGGAAATCGTTTTCATTTTTATGCAAAAATAGTTTTCGGAAACAAAACAATAGAAAGTTCCAAAATACCTGTTGGGCTTTTTTCTATAATAAAATTTGTCTTCCATTATGGGCTTTGTGAATTAAATATTTGTCTTCCTACTCGGATTTGGCAGCATATTTGTGTTTATTATTATAATTTTCTTAATAATAATTAGTAAAAGTAATATTCTCTTCTTTGTTTAGTATTTATCTACAATTAATTTAACTCCGGCCGCCTTTTGCATATAATTTATCCACATACTTTAATCTAAAAATAAATTCCCCTCTTGGGGTCCATTTTATTATGCTTCTCATAACTCAATGGTCACCAATTTAGATGCATTCCTGTAAAACTTTTATGACTGAATTTTAAATGTGTTTTCCAACAATCCAATATGATGCCTTTGATGCCCATTGTTTACCCACCAAAATTGGTGGGGAATTGATATTCCTGTTTCTATTTCTTTTTAAATGTACAAAATTTTGTATGATTTGATTTCCAATGCATAGTATAAAGAAATTATTTAAAAGTACATTTATTAAGAAGTGGAGTGAAAAATTAGTAGATTAATGCCAAAGATGCTAATGATGCCCACAACCATCAATCTAAATCTTTGAGCTTGTTGCGGGGCTCATTACTGCACCCATATTGGTAGAACCATACCCAATTATTGAATCTAGTTAAATTAATCCAAAGCCTATTTGAAAAAATTACTCAAATATTAGTATTGTGTAGAGAAAAGTATGCTTCTTTTTTTTCATTGAAAATTCCTACTCTAGTCTAATCTAAGGTGAAGGGGAAGGAGATGTTGGGATTGAACCTTGTTAGGGATGACAATAAGGCAGGAGGGGTTTGTAGTGCCCCTATTTCTCCCCAAATCATGTTGGGGCAGGGCAAATTTAGGAATGGTAGTATTAATAGAAGTAAGAGATGATATGATATACCAGGTATAATAATTGATAAGAGCTAAAAATTAAAAGATGTAAGATGATAGATAAGAAAGTAAAAATGAGGGTTAAGTAAAATATTTTGATGATTTAGTTTTACTGTATTTAAAATAATTAAATTATATATATATATATATATATTACATGCATCGAAGAAATTTAATAAATATAATTAAGGTATGGACAAAGTATGTTCCATCTTGCTTCCTTGTTAGGCCAAGAAAAGCCCATGCAAATCAGAATGGGATGAGAAAAAATTACTATCCCTAAACCTTATCCATGAGCTAAAATATTAAAGGATAGTCTAAGGGGTGTTTGATAACCTGATTCAACATTTGATACTGAATTGATTAAGTGATAATTAATTAAATCCGTTTGATAACCATAATTGATATCACTTAAAAATTTAAGTACTTCTTAAAATGTAAGCTCAAATTTAAGAAAATTTTAAGTCATATAAAACTTATTTAATTTTGACTGAATTTATAAATACTAAACAAAAATATCAATATATACTATTATAAACTCACCATGAGCTAAAATATTAAAGGATAGTCTAAGGGGTGTTTGATAACATGATTCAGCATTTAAAACTGAATTAATTAAGTGATAATTAATTAGGTCCGTTTGATAACCATAATTGATATCACTTAAAAATTTAAGTACTTCTTAAAATGTAAGCTCAAATTTAAGAAAATTTTAAGTCATATAAAATTTAAGAAAATTTTGATTGAATTTATAAATACTAAACAAAAATATCAATATATACTATTATAAACTCACCACCACCACCACCACCACCACCATCACCATCATGCCACCGCCACTATTACCACCACCGCCACCGCCACCGCCACCACCACTACTACTACAATCACCACCACCACTATGCCACAACCACTACTATCGTCACCACCATTATGCCACTGCCACTACTATCACCACCACTACCACCATCATTACTCCTACTACCATCACCACCATGCCAGCGCCGCCGCCACTAATACTATTATCTTCATCACTATTGTCATTATTGCCATAAACACTACCATCATTTACTACTACTACCATCCCTACCACCACGACTATGCTACTATCACTACCGCTGCCGCCACTACCACTACCACCACTATGCCACTGCCACCACCATCGTCACAATAAAAAAAAATTAAAATATATAATTTAAAAATAATAAATTTTAAATTTGATTTTATACATATCAAACAACTTATATTTAATTCAATATTTAAATTTTATCAAACAACTTTTTAACTTAAAAAATTATGTATTTAGGCCTCGTTTGGGAACATGCTATTTTAGTAACTTTTTGGTTTTTAACGAAAAGATGTGCAGAAAAGTAGAGAGGTGATGTGACTAGTTTTAGTTGGCTTTTTGGCTAAAATAGTCACTCCCTAAACGAGGCTTTAGTTTTCAATACTTAATTTTCAGTTTTTAATTTTCAATTTTATCAAACAACACCGAACTCTCTTTGCTAATTGACAATAATTTTGCTAAAAAACCCATGTTGAACTTTGCACATTCATCCCCCTCCAGCCTACGAAGCATAGCAACATTGCAAATATGTATGCACATTTTGCATCACTAAAACATGCCATGGAGGGGACTTTCAAAGTGGGGTTTGTTCCACATCATTGTTTTCTTTCATCAACCAAAAATCTAATTCAGAAACTTCCAAAAACCCAAGTGTCTTCCACTATGGTCTTGTTGAATTAAATAGTAGTTTCCTATGATAATGTTTCCCCCATTTATTTTACCCCACCATAGTAGTTCATAATTGTTTTCTTTGTTTAAATTAATAAGCTTCTCAGCTAGGATTGATCTATATATGTTTAAGTTGTCCATTTCATTCTTTATTTTGTTTATTCACATTTATGTGTCATCCACTTGCAATAATCTAAAAGAAGATGCTCTCTTGGGTCCATCTTATTATGCCTATCATAATTAGATTGCTTAGCTTAAGATAATAAACCAGTGGTTGTCCTCAAAACAAATATAATAAACCAGTGGTCTATAAAATAAGGGTAAATTACACTAATTTATAATGAGGTTTCAAAAAAATATATTGAAATCTCACAAGTTTTACATATTTACATTATACATTTTAAGATTTTGATTCATATAATACATTTCCTTATTTTTATTAATCATTTGTTAGTAGTATTGATAAAAAATAAAAATAAAAAGAAGATGTTGTCACTTTTTTTACACTAAAATATATATTTTACTCTTTATTATTTCTGTATTTACATAATCTTGATTAGTTTTAGCCGCTTTAATCTTACTAAAAGAAAGTTAGTGTAATTATATTAAATTTATGAGACTTATATTGTGTTTAAAAAAAAAAAAAAAAATCTCAAAAATGGTTAGTGTAATTAACCCATAAAATAGAGGAGATTTTTTTTTTTTTTTTTAAATTAACCCATAAAAATGGTTAGTGTAATTAACCCATAAAAATGGTTATTGCATTTTTTTTATTTTTTATTTATTTTAAAATCTCTTATATTAAGATTTTATAAGAAAAAAAAAAATACAATATTTTCATAGTAGTTAGAGTCCCTCAACATTTTCATAGAGAAAATTCAACTCAGAGAAATTTGTGCCCAACTTAGAGAAATTTTGGACCCAACATAGAGAAATTTTAATTTTTACCGAGAAATTTCAATTTTTAGACATTTTGAAATTTCTTTGGTATGATCATAGAAAAATTTCATCGAGCACAAAGTTAGAGAGGGATGTTTCACTTATTTTTTCTAGAATAAAATATGGTGTATTTCATTATTTTTTCTTTAATAATTTCAATGGTGATCTAAAATTGGATAATTTTATTCAAATTAAAAATTTTGAAGACAAAATTTGCAAAACTGAATATTCAAAAATCAAATTGACAGATCTATTTGATCATCTGTACCTCTGTTTTACCAATGTCTTGTTATCAGACATGATTGATACAGCAATGGCTTCACAAACTAACAACCATTTCTCTGTGCTCATCATCTTGCTACGAAAAAGCACCGAAAGCACCGGATTTTGTTTGTTTCTCGAGAAAAAGTATTTTGAACAACAGTTCCTGTTAGAATTATTTCTTCTTTCTTCTTCATTAATTAGTAGAGAAAATTACACCAGTAAATCCGTATATTTTATTTTTTGTGTCATTGTCATCTCTGTATTTTTAATTTGTAATAAATTTGTTTTAATTAACAATACTATTAAGAATTTTAATGAAAAATGATCATTGAGTTGGTTTGACAATTTTTGGACAGCTACTAAAATTAAAATTTTTAAAGATAAAATTATTTTTCCACCTATTAATTTTAAATGACCATGTATTTTATTAACGAAATAGTAATGACATACCTTAGAAGTATGTGTCCCATAGCAGTATTTTTGTTTATGAATAAATTACATTGACCACTTTTGAGATTGATAAAAAGATGTAACTTTCATCCTGTCCACTATTTTTTTTTCTTTCGTGTGTAAAAACACACTGAAAGTTGCAACCCAAAAAATATTACCGTTGGCTTGAGTTTTGGTTAGCATTTTGCCATGATGGAGGTTTGAGTTGAAGTTACAGTCGATTTGTGACGCTTGACGTTGTATTTTCTAATAAAAGATGTGTGAAATTATGTGAAATATATATATATATATATATATATTTTATTCGCATTTCACCTACCTTTTCCATTTTCCTTTCCAAATCCCTCCCCAAATCCCCCAACTAAACACAGCATAAGGGAATAAAATTATGCCTTCACTACCTATGAATTTTAATAAGATGATAAGCATTTGATCCTACAATTATCATTTTTTAATAAACATATTTTTAGCTTCCTGCTGATTAGTTGTTTCTCCTAACTTAAAATTAACAAAAAGAAGTAAAATTCATTTAGTGACAAATATATAAAATCAACATTTAGTCAAAGATCAATGCATTATTTTGAGGCTATATAATCATTTAAAAAAAAAAAATACTAATAAAAAAGAAAAAGAAAATATCATATCAGTGATATTTTCAAAAAATTGTTACAAATCAATGATAAATTTATAAATATTAATAATTAAAATTTTAAATTTTTTTATGAATTTATAATTATTTTTGTAAACTATCACCTATCTATAATTTTTTTCTAAAAAAAAAAGAGTTTATAGTTGAGAGTTTTAATTAAGAGGAATCTGATAAGAAAGTAACAACAAAAACAATAATGAGTCAGTTAGGCCCACACAAAAGCGACGTTACCCAAGGGGTCGACCCGGTTGGTACCATATTCCTTGTTGGTGTCGGCCCATCTTTACCAGCTCAATGGTACTTTCATGGCCCGCTTTCCTACTCCCTGTAGGGTTACCCATTCTTGAGGGGTCCTCATCAAAATGCTTTTGCAAATATAAAAGAATTAGGTGAGGTGCCCTTTGAAAGAGAAGACTTGAAATCAAAGAATTTGAGGTTGGAGTTTTATAATAATTATTCGAATATTTAAAGTGAATGATCGATGGTTATTTTGAGAAATTGGTTAAAAGTTAATTTTTTAATTTTTTTTTTAAAAAACATGTAAAAAAGTAGAGAAATGATATAATTCAAAATAGATTAGAAGTCAAAAATTAACTTCTAACTATGTTCTCAAAATAGTCCTGAATAGTGGTATGAGATATGTGTTTTGTTCAGATACTTCAATACTTGTATAAGTGAAAAAATTTATAAAATTTTATAATGGGTGAATTATTAGGTTAGTCACGACTGACTTGTTAAGGATGAAAATTTGTAAGCGACTTGAGTTTTACATGACTTGTCAAAGGATAGAGAGTAAGAGGCGAACCAAACTTTATAAGATGTGAGACTAACTAGGCTAATGGATAATCAAAGATTGATAGAATTGTGTGATGAGCTGAGGGCAATAGAGCCCATTTGGTTGCTGTGATGACGTTATGCGAAATTCATAGCCATTGAACCTTGGGTTCAAGTCAGGAAATGGATTGAAGTCTATCACGACCAAGTGGTGCAACTACATGTGGGTAGTAACTGATCCTGAGGTACAAAACATACGAGGACACATGTAGGTCTTGAAGGAAAAAGAAATCTAAGACCATTGGCTATAGGGTTTCAAATTATCTCCTTTTATTTTGTATAATTATATTGGTCTGAATTTAGTTTCTAGCAACGTTTGTATGAGTTGGCTAGGATGTCTCACATCAAGTTTCTCAAATTAAATAGGTAGTATTAAATTTTCACTAAAACTTGACTTAAATAATATGACAGGAGTAATTCAACTGCTACATATGTGAGTAAAAATAATTTATGAGATTTGTATGCTCGGATAAAACTATGTTTCCCTCATTAAAAAAAAAATACAATTAAGTTGTCAAAAAAGCATTGACATCAATTATTGGGCAAAGACAAAAGTGGCATAAAATTCCTTGAATTTGAGAGGTTTGGTAACATAATAGAGATGCAATAGTGATAGATTGTGTCTCATTGCGGATGAAAGGGAAAGGATTGGTTTTATATCAATCTTGTCCAACATAATTTAAAATTTTTAAGACTGGTAGATAGATTTGAGTAAGGTTGATGGTGGGTGCTCTACTAATGGACTCAAATTCAGTAGTACAAAAGGCACAGGGAGAGAGAGAGTATTTTGTTTTGTATTTTAATGCCCATGCATTAGCTTGTGGAGCCTATTTCATATCATCTTGAAGATAAGAATTATGGGCATCTACAAAATTCAATTTTGTCAGAATTCTCTACTTTTTTTTTTTTTTTGGTCTCCCCTTTTCTATTTCATATCCTCTTGGAATTATGGTTATCGACACAATTCAATTTTGTCTGAATTTACTATTATTTTTCTTTTACAGTGCTATTATGGCACTCTGCTACTGCTTTTATCATTCTACAGTTCACTTTTGATTTTATTTCATCAAATTTTCAAAAAAGCCCTTCAATTATGCACTTTCAATAAAGCCCTTCAATATTGAAAAAAAACTATGTACTACCAAAAGTACAATGAAAATAAAGTTTTTGTGTATTTCAAACTTGTGTAATATGGGTCACAAGGAGAATAAATTTGAGTCACAAATTTTATTTTCTTGATATTTTTCATGCTAATTTTTTCTAAGTATGCAATACTGTTAATGTTTTCTAATATTTATTTTATTTTTAAATTTCTTGGGTGAGGACTAGAGAAGATTCTTCACCTCTTGAAATATTTGGTTAATCTTGCCGACTTTTACAAAACTCCTATTTACATTTTTCAGTGTTGCGAGTGACGAATTTACTATCATTTATTTAAATGGTAAATTGTAAAGACATTTCTTAAAGTTTGCTTAAAATATAGACGGTCTCCTATGATTCTAAAAGGTACAAATATTCCTTTCAAAACTTTTAATTTAACATAATTAACTAAAGAATGAAATTATTAACTGCTCTCTAATACAATAATAAAATTACTTAAATTATTAATTAAAATATGTATTCGTTTGAGTTCTGATAATGTTTTTCTATGATATTGCTACATCACCATAATGTACCAGGCTTTCTTGAAAAATATCTAACCAATCTTTAAAATCATTTATTTTTATGTGTACATTTGGAATCATATGACCTAAGAAAAGGAAGAAAAACATATAAGGCATTGTTTGTAACAAGATTTTTTCATAGGCTCTCTCCATAATGTATTTCGAATCCTTTTTGCATTAGCTGGAAAAGAAAAGGAAAGCATGGGTAAAGTCACTTTCTCTCCAAAATTCGAATGGTGCATTTTACAATTTTTCAGTTTGTCAACTTCATGACAACTTGGAAAAATAAGGGGATTGCTTCATTGCTTGGGCTCAGGTTTCTCTCCAATTTAAAATTAGATTGGAGTATATTGTTAGACTCTCTGGGTCCACCATGGAATCAATAGTAATAATCTAAATCATTTAATAGGTAGACTTCGTAAAGTACTTTATCTTTGTAAAAAATCACGTTAATTGAATATTGATAGCCACTTGATCAGATCAAATTCGTGTCAACGGCAACTATAATTTTAAAAATAAATTATTAACACAAATTGATCTAACAAGGTAGCTATTTATATTCGATCAACATTATTTTTTACAAAGATAAAATATTTAATGAGTTCTACGCATTGAACGATTCGAATTATCAATAAGAGTTCCGTGGTAGGCCCAACAATACATTCCAGTTGAAAAACCCAACTGGAGTGTCCTACGCATTACGCATTGAATAGTTCTAATTGTCCAAACTGAATATTAGCTTCAATTTATGTGAAATTCCTAAATTTTTCTTTTGAAATTTGTTGAAAGTTATCAGAGAAATACCCACAAAAGGGAATCATATTTAGGCTAGCAATTCCACTGAATTTCTATTAAATTCATGTATAATTAATGCAATCTTGAATTCAAATTCAAAATCACATCAATGGTTATGAAATTGAGATCTCCATTCATTATTAATAATGGTTATGAAAATTTCATATCTATAAATCTTTATTTTAAATTAAAAAATAGTTTTTGATAAAAAAAAATTAATGATAGACCGTTAATTTTGTATTTTGATGACTTATTGCAATCTCATAAAATGAAATAATTTTTTTTATTACATTTTTGAAATAGAGAATATCAAAATAATACTGCACTGGAGATTATCTTAGTTTACAAAATGCAGCTTTTTTGAAAGATAAGTATTCCTTTGGTGTAAACTTGCAAGTCAAAAATCTCCATCCAATTCATAGAATTTGCCAAAACTGCATGATTGGTTTAAAGCTCATGTGATCTTAGAATAGAATAAGTTAATTATAATGACAGAGGTTTTCACACAAGAAATGTCTAATATACATGTTTTGACACGTTTTTAATTAGTCATTATATACAAAACTTCCTTTTTCTTTTTTAATTTAAAAAATACATATTGCTTGGCAATGGTCAAATGGATATGACATGCCAAGGTCTAAAATTTAGGATTAGTGAATGCTAATAATGGTCATGTGACCCCAGTTGAAAAACATTTAACTCAAAAAATATGAAAAGATTATGGCATATATGAAGATGAATTGGATTTTAATTTTGTCAAATGGCTAGTTCTCGATATCAAAACTATCCATCTTTGTGTAGTCTCATTTGGTTTATATATATTTTTAGTTCCTTGCTCACTCTTTAATTGATTCTTTCATTATGAATTTTTTTTGAAAGAAAAATTTGAAGTATACAAAATCAAATATAATTTTCTCACATAACATAAGACCTACTAAATGTATGAGTCTCACTTAATATAAAAAGACCATATTCTATTTTATGATCCAATTCAATTTAAAGCTATTTTAAACAGTGAATGTAAGTATAATGTTCACTTTAGTGATTGGTGATGTCAAAAATTACCAAGAGTGTAGGGCATTATTACCCAGTTGTCATCCACCCAATGGTCCAATCCAATCATACCAAAAGGAGCCAACCTACACTCTTTAAAGACACAATTATTGTGAACTATTTTATCAAAAACCCCAAAAATCCAAAACCAACCCAAATGCCAAAACAAAAAAGGTTCCAATTTCCATGGTTTGCTCAGCTGGCTCCAGCTTCAGCCCCCAGTTGGTGCTCACAAGTCTCACATCACCCCCTCTCTCTCTCTCTCCTCTCCCAACTTCACAAGAATTTTCCTTTTCCTTTTATTTCTCACACTCCCTCTCTCCCCTATATATACCTCTCCACAACCCATCACCCTCTCACCACCTTTACTCAATTCAAAAATCTCTCTTGTTCTCTCTCTCTCACCTTCTAAAATGGCCCTTCCATTTAAGCTCTTGTTGGGTAGTCTAGTAGTGATGAGCTCTTTGATGGTTAGCTATGGTGGAAACTTCTACCAAGACTTTGACATAACATGGGGTGATCAAAGAGCAAAGATATTCAGTGGAGGTCAGCTTCTGTCTCTGTCTCTAGACAAGACCTCTGGCTCTGGATTTATATCAAAGAAAGAGTATTTGTTTGGGAGAATTGATATGCAGCTCAAACTTGTTGCTGGCAACTCTGCTGGCACTGTTACTGCCTACTACGTATGTTTCTGAACTTGTTTTACGTATTTTTTTGACTTGGTAATTAGTATATGTCTTTGAAAGCTACTTTTTTTTACAAAAAAAAAAAAAAAAAAAAAAAAAAAAACATTAATTTTTTTAGATATCCTACTTGACTTGGACAAGGTTAATAAAAGTAAAGGTGACAAGACATATTATTATCAAGATAAGATTAATGCATTAGTTGAAAGTCCTTGTTGCTGCATGAATATCACGCATATTAATACAGAGCCACAACATATTTTTTGGCTTTTGGCCAAAAAATAAAATTTTGGACTGTTTCGTCTTCCAGATGGAAGGGCAAGTTTGTTTTGTTTTGTTTTGTTTTTGAGAATAGTAAGAACTAATCTCGAATTCTGATGATATATGTTAAGATTATTTGATATATAGAGCAATGATACATACCTCTAATTCAAGAGCTCTAAATAGAGCTCTAATGAGTTAACAAGTCAAAAGAAGTTAAAAAGTACCAATAAAAAATAACAATAACTACACATGGGCTAGTGCCACATAATTAGAACTCTTTAGATTTAAATGTAGGTATGTTTTTTTCACATTTCACCTATCTTTTTCCATTCCAATTCTCCTCAAATTTAGAACTCTTATTTTAGACCTACCAAATATTTTTGTTTATCAAAACTAATTCTCTGCTTTGAAATTGTAAGACTTGCTTTAAGTGAATGATTTTTTCCCCAACTTCAATGTAAAAGTTGTTTTACCTTTATAATATTTGACCACCGCCTATAAAACTCCCTCAAAAGCCTTGCAAGAAAGCTTACTACGCAATCATTCAAGCATTCTTTGCTTTAGCTTGAATAGTGAATTTTAACAGTTCTTGAAACTTGTTTTGAAAACTTTAACAGTGTTTTTTTGTTTTTAACCTATGGTTGCTATTTGTGTTGCAGTTGTCTTCTCAAGGGCCAACACATGATGAGATTGACTTCGAGTTTTTGGGAAACCTTAGTGGTGACCCTTACATTGTTCATACTAATGTGTTCACTCAAGGGAAAGGAAATAGAGAGCAACAGTTCTATCTCTGGTTTGACCCTACCAGAAATTTTCACACCTACTCCGTTGTCTGGACCTCCCAACAAATCATGTAAGAGAAGCTTCCATTATATTTTCTTTATTTAAAAATACTAAGTAAATAAAATTATTATATTGAACTGGTTCAGCTCGTAACATTAATTTTTTTTTTTTTTTTGAAGATGATATTTAAAAAATAACCCAATTTGCAATATGTATCACTTGATACACTCCCTAGTATTGTTATATTATGACTGATATTAATATGTGTTTCAATATCACTAGTTAAAGCCATGACCACTAATATGTGTCAAATCAAACTACAATTTCTAACAGAAATTACTTGTCTTTCTTTACAGTTTCTTGGTGGATAACACTCCCATAAGGGTATTCAAGAATGGTGAATCAATTGGTGTCCCTTTCCCTAAAAACCAACCCATGAAGATCTACTCTAGCCTCTGGAATGCTGATGACTGGGCCACGAGAGGCGGGCTAGTGAAGGCTGACTGGACAAAAGCACCATTCACAGCATACTACCGGGGCTTCAATGTCCAAACCTGTACTGGTTCATGCACTTCTTCGGTCTCAGGCAGGACATGGCAGAACCAGGAACTTGATGCATACAGTCGAAGGCGATTAAGATGGGTTCAAAAGAATTTCATGATTTACAATTACTGCACGGATTTGAAACGCTTCCCTCAAGGCCTTCCTCCAGAGTGCAAACGTTCGAGGTTCCTCTAGAAGAATTTGTTTGTTGTAAAATTTTATTGAAGATTATTATTATTATTATTTTTTTTTTTGTGTTGCGCTTTGAATTTCAGTTGGTTTTGTATGATGCCAAATAAATATATTCTTTGTTTCTTGTCTGTAAATTAAAGAATGTACAAAGTCTATTTGTCCCAGTTGTGAGGTTGGCAATGTCTGAATTTTCAAATAAATTAATATCTTGCTTCTATTTGCCCCAACATTCCTTTGAACACTTCACATGTAAGCCTCCCTTGAAACAGAGTATTTTTTTTAAATCTTATATTTTGTCCACTGTTTATGGAAAAGCACAAATGTCTTTTTGTTTTTGTTTGATTGCCAAGTGAAACACTACATTGCCAATTTTTTGTTGTACTCTAGTTTGTAATCCCAAATTTTCCCTCAATTGCATTTATGTGTGTTTGTGTGACATGCTATGTATCAACTCTAACTATATTTTCCAATCCATGAATAACTTTCTTCATAATATGACTATGCCTTGAACAATGGTAAAATGTGCTGATAAAAAAATAAAATAAATTTTGAAATATATATATATATTTTGATAACTGAATGTTCGGACCATTTTTACTCTTTTTTTTTTCCTTGGTTAAACTAAGGGCTAGTTTGGCATGTACTAAATAAGCCAAAAAATCAAAAAGTCACTATCTTATTTAAGTCCCATCATCTTATTTAAATCACATCACTTCTCTAACACATCACATCAAACCCAAACCCGACCCAAACCCGCTAATAAGTCAAAAAGTGCACTTTTTTAGGACATCCCAAACCATCCTTCAGTTTCAATTTCTTATCATCTAGGCAATCTAGCGTAAGTAATAAGTTCACCAATCAAAGGTTCTTACACCATACTGCAGATTATTTCGTCTAGTGACATGTAAAAATTTCATGGAAAAGTGGATTTAATTTTTCATGCCTGACTTTAGACAAAGAATGTTCTATTTATGAAACTATAAACAAAGTTTTTATTTTGGAAATAGACTTTTTGATAAGAAGATTTGAAAAAAAAAAAATTGGATAATGAAAATTGAGAGACTGTGCAAACTTGCTCTGTCATTTAATTTTAATTTGGGTCTTCCTAATCTATACAAAAAGCGGCTGCGTAAAAAAGCATCCAACCCGCCCACCTGCGTCGATTCGCCCCATCACCAGCAGTTTGAAAAAGACTTACGGTTTTGGTTAGGCGGATGACAAGTCATTTTGGACAGTTGGGTTTACCCAGCAATTTGGAAGCATGCCAACCCGCCAGATCATCTGAACCGACCTGCTTATAATATAATTAATAAAAAATAATGTTAGAAATCTCAAAAATTCTATTAAAAATATGGATTTCATACCTATGTGAGACATTTGATAAAAATTTTAATAGAATTTTTAAGATGTCTAACATTTTTTATTAATAAATATATATGGTAATGTATGCCCTCCCACACCCAATGTTTTCGTCATAAGTCAGCAAATCCTAGACCATCTCTGCCCCTTTCCCACACCAAGGCCACCACCACAAGGACCCCCCTCCTACCACCACCACCGCCGCTGCAGCCGACCAATCCACTGTCCACGATCAACATCAATCAGGGATTCAAGGTGCATGCTCAACAATCAAGGAACTACATCCAACATCAATAAGGGATTCAAGGTGAATTTTGCTTCCATTTTGTTAATTGAGTTGTGTTAAACTCTGTTCTTCATTTTGAATATTTTTTTCTGATTTTGTTGGCAATCTCTCTTCAGCCCACCCAACCCGCTCACTCCAAACTGCTTGTGTAAGTCAACCGACCCGATGGTTTGGATGAACTGCGGCTTGGCGGCAGTTGGCAAAATACTCAATCAGCCAGTGGCTGTTTGGTTGACATTTTCCCTCTAAAACCGCACCGCACCAACCCGTGCACATCTACTGCTATGACATCAGAACTCTAGTAAGTTTAGCATGTGTAGTGTTGGAATGGAATTGTCAAAGATACCAATAAATATCAATATCATCAACTCCGTCGAAGTGCACTTTGAATTTTAAGCTAAAACTACAAAGCAAATCCATTTCATATAATCCTCGTCACCACAAACGTCATTCATGTCTCAAACAACTCCAATCTACGTATATAATCAAACAGATCCAATCGACGCATGTAATATTCGTCATCACAAACGTCATTCATGGTCAGAGACAGATCCAATCTAATATATAATCTTGTTCATTCCATGAAATCACAGACAGATTTCTTCTATGCAAAGTTTTGAAAAGCGGTTGCAGTCGCTGTAACGGTGCCGGTGGCACGGTTGCGCTTGCGGGGTGTAAAGACCGCAGGGTAACGGTTGCGGTTACCGGAAATATGAATTTTTTTATTTTTCGCACAATTTGCAAAAAACTTACCGATACGCATATATTTTTTTTAGAATCATATTTATTGGGTTTTAAAATAAATTTTGATAAATTTTTCATAATTTTTAAGTATGATCCAATATATTTCATATTTTTAAATCACTAGAAAATGAATTTCTTTACATTTTATTTCAATAATTAATAACTTTATATGTCATAAATCCATATTACACTTGTGACAAAAATTTCTTTTATTGGACTTAGATGTATAAAATTATTTTTAATTATTATACTTGTAGACGCATATGTACATTTTAATTCAAATAATTTTAAAAAGGTATACATCTTTAATGGAAGAACTTGACAAAGTACATAACATCATAGCATAAATCACAAATAACAGAGAGTACATTTTACATAATGTTACTACTAAAATTACATAATGTCACCACCAAAATGAGAGATGTGGTGCATCTTGGGATTCAGATTGTTGAGCTTGATTGTTGCTGTTACCTTCACCTCACCAAAATGAGTGACGTGGTGCATCTTGGAAATCAGATTGTTGAGCTTGATTGCTACTACCTTCACCCCATCCAGTAGGAAATATATAAGTAATGTGCTCATTATGTTATCCCTTTCTGTTTCGTGCATTAGGAGAGAAAATGGATACCTTGGCTGAAAAGGATCAATATACTCTTCTTGGACTTGTTGATAATTTGGCAAACCGTATCCTAGAGGACCATGTTGTTGAAGGGGCTAAGGATAATTTTGTTGAGGTGGGTAAGGATAGCTCTGGCTATCACTGCTATAGGATGGGTAAGGGTGATATGGATAACTACGACTACTATTAGATGAATCAAGCTGTTGTTTTCTACTTCTTATTCTTCTTTCATCTCTACGTGTATCACTACTACGAAATCTCCTAAGTAGTTAGGGTAAAGGTGCAACAGGTTCTCCAATATCATAATGTTTCCCAACATCTCATAATCCAAATCCTCCAATAAAATCTTCACTTCCTGCACCAATACCAGTACCATCACCGCCATCACCACCATTGTCGCCGCCGCTACCACCACCGTCACCGTGAGAAGTGCCTTCACCATCACCATCATCACCTCCTCCATCAGATGGTGTTAAACCACCACTATTATCACTTTCAGTTGGAGTAGGAGTTGAGCTTTGAGAAGTATGTCGAGCTTGATATGTATAGGTGTTACAACCATCGTTTCCATCGCTGCCATCGCCATTGCTGTCGTCGCCACCACCACCACCATCATCTGAGACCAAATCTAGCCATTCAAAATTATCCACCCCATCTAGTAAAGGATTTTCCCTTCTATCCATGGACTTATTGGATCATCTTCTTCAAATATTTAATTCAAGTTAATAGGATTAAGACTCCTATCAATCTCCTCTTGGCTGCTTCTTTTAACGTGTCTCAATTTTAATCTCATGTTGTAGGTGATGAAGACTAATATTTGAATTTTCTTATATTTCAATCTATTCCTCTTATTCATATAGATGACACTAAAAGTACTCCAATTACGTTCATAGTGAGATGATGTGATGGTTTGATTTAATACTTTCACAACTATTTTTTGAAGTTCAGGAGCACAACTATCATGAATAATACACCACTCAGTTGCACAAAATTACATTACATTAGACAAAATTCAAAATATAATAGAAAATTATTTAAGTATTTATATATTTTAAATTTGTAATTTTGAAAATAAAATCTGGATTTGATTGTTTCCATACTCTTTGTACTAAAGGAGTGCCAAAAGTTTCCTGTTTATCTCGAAACAGCAACAACTACAATTTGGACAATCATTACAAGTAACATTTGCAAAAGTAGATTATTACTATTAAAATTTAAATAAGTGGTACGTACTTGATTTGTTGCTTTCACTTGAGCATCCATATTAGGCTCCATTCTGATAATTACTTTTTTAAGTCCATCCATCACTTCTCTTATCATTTCATTGGATGAGGTAACACCATATTGGAATTGAGGATTTAAAAAATATCCTTCAAAAATAAGAAGACAATTAATAATTGTAAATAAATATACATTTTATAATTGAAATCATAATACTTACCAGCTGCATGCAAATCTTGATGCAATTGAAAAGACAATCGAGTATCAATAATTTTTCAATAATCGGTGTAGTAGCGATAATCTCTTTTAATTGCCAACTTTGCTCTATCTATAGCTTCATATATGAAACCCATTGTTGGCTTCTCATCCCCATCAACCAACCTCAATACTCTGACTAAGGGCTCATGAACTTTACAAAGCTCTGTTGCTTTCTGCCAAAACTCTTTTTCCAAAATAATTTTTTTCACATTGTAAGGCTGCCCAGTCTTTGCCTTCCCCCATCTAGAATTCTTCCACTCATCACTATTAAACATAGCTCTCAATTGTTGTTTATATCTAATAATACTCTCAATAGTAATAAAATTTGTAGCAAATCGAGTGATGACAGGTCAAATTAATTCTCTATCTCCAGTGAATTTTCTCATTAAATCCAACACCCATCCACTATTATAAATGAAATTAGTGATAGTTTTACCATCTTCAATCACCTTTGCTACACTTTTCTTATTGGCTATGTCGTTTAGCATGAGATCGATACAATATGCTGAACAAGCTGTCCAATATAAATGTTTCCTTTTTCTCATTAAAATTTTACCGGCAACTTTCAGTGTAGGTTCATTATCAGTTACCACTTGAACAACGTATTGTTCTCCAGTTTCATCAACAACTTTATCTAATAACCCAAAATAATATTCAGCAGTCCTACTAATAATATTAGAGGCATCAATTGATTTGTGAAATATAGTACCTCTATTGCAGTACACTAAGAAGTTGATGATGTGTTGCCGAGTTAGATTGCTCCAACCATCACACATGATGGATATTCCTCTCTTTGCCCAAATTCCCTAAATGATCCTATCCATTCTGTCGTTTCATCATGCTCCATGCCCAAATATACTTCAGAAACTTCATAAGCACTAGGACCCTTTACTCCTGGCCCTACTTCAGTAGCAACATCAAGCATGGGTTGTGTATACTCTAAATCAACTGCATTGAATGGAATACGATTATAGAGTATAAACTTGGACACTGCCCGTCCCAATCTCTCTCTTAACTTCTGTAAATTCATTGTAAAGATTTTCGCTGCTTTGTACTCTTGCTCTTTTGGAGTTCTACATCCATTGCCCTCAATCTTGCTTCAGGAGCATTGGGCTTAATCCAATTATGTCCACTCCTACCAGTTTCACGCACGGATTATGATCGACGAAAAACATTAGCAATACCTGAACCTTTTGGCATTCTTTAACCACTACCCCCTGCACCAGAACTACCGCCTACATCGTATTGTGATCCATGACTTGCAACATCTCGTCTAAATTGTTGTCTTTCCTCCCATTGTTGTTGTGAACGAATACTTGCTTGTCTAGCATTGGTCATCTCTGGATTAGAGTCAGAGTCATCATCTCGAAGATCTACAAAATCTCCCCCTTCATCCTCATCATAGAGATCATCTCCTTTAATATGTGCTTCCAATTCAGCTTTTCTCTTTTGTTTGTCTGCTTTACTCATTTTCTTATTTTGTAAATGTTTCATTATTTCTTGCATTACGTCTCTACTAACATTAGGACAAGAATGCACTTGCCCCGTTTGATGTGCTAAATGTTATTTGAAACGCATAATCCCACCTTTAATGTGATGTCCACAAAATTTACAAATAATATGATGCATAGTGCCTTCAACTTGAGTTCCAAATTTCCAACCAATATCATCACTTAGGGGTTCATCATTAGCATCTTTTTGTCGTGGCATTTTTGAATTTGAATTCTGCATCATTGATACATTTTTTTAATTTATTTTAAATGTTTACAAAATTATTTTTCAGCAAAACTTGAACTAACTAAATAAACAATATTTACATTTATTAAATGAAATGATTGTAAAAAAAATGCAACCACTATTTATACATTTAGTTTTTATATACTAATGTAATCATATAAAAATTAAAAAATAAATTATAAAGATTTTTTTTTGAACTTTGATTTTTTTTTAAAAAAAAAAGAAAATTTAGCCATAAAAATTGTTGGAACAACACATTACAATTTAACATTAAAAATATTTAAAATTAAATACTAAATAAAATTATTATAAGAAAATGCAACCACTATTTATACATTTGGATTTTACATGTGTAACAACCCAGATTTTTAATTATTCTGTAGAATTTATACTAATATTATTTAATCTCAGCTTGAAAAATATATAATTTATTATATATTATTATGCGTAATTTTATAAAATAATATAATTATTAAAAGTTAGGGGTCAAAATATAAATAGTAATAATATAGATAATATTAATAATAATAATAATAATAATAGGTGTGGTAGTAAAATAAATAATTAATTTTCTGTTGATATATGATAAAATGTAATTTAATTATAAATTAATTTATTTATATAATTATATTAAAATATTGGGTCAAAAGATAATTATCTTAAATATCTATTAAGAATAAGAATGAATCTATATAATTATTAATCGAATCTTGATTTGAGCCACGTATGCACCTTATTCCCTGTAAATAGAGAGGCGCTGATCTGGACCGAAGGAGGAGGAAAGAAAGAAGAAAAGGAAAAGAAAGAAGAAAAGAAAAGAGAAAGAAAGAAAAAAAAAGAGAGGAAAGGAAGGAAAGAATGGTGGAAGTTAAAAGGGTCTTTGATAGTGAAAAGAAAGAGTAAGGTATTAAAGATAAGGTGAGTTATATTATACCTTGAATTACCAAAATATATTTTACGTATGTTTTGACTTACCAAAAATCTGTTTTACACAAGTTATGTTTTATTAGTATATTAATAAAAGTTATGTTTTATAAATGTTTCAGTTACCTGGTTTTATTTCTGAACCCTATTTGCTTAAAAAAAAATTCATGGATATGCTTTTTTATATTTTAAGGAATATTTGGCTATGACCTTATAAACAATTATGTTTTGTAAGTACCACCACGAGAGTCACATGCCTTTGGAGGACTTAAATAATCATTGGCCTCTGTTTGACCACTTTGTGGTCCTCTGTTTGTCATGGATCCATTGACCTCTGTTCTGTGCGGACCAAAGTGCTGTGCGGAGCTAAGTGCTATACTATTGTGGGAGCCACCTCTAGAATCCATACGAGCCACCTCTTGAATCCGTATCTCTGTTCTGATTGTCACACCTGTGACCTCTGTTCTGTACCGTGGTTATGGTAATTTATTTACATAATTTATGTATTTTAGTTTCTGCCACCTAAATGATTTATTTACATAATCTCAGTTTTGCTACTTAAAGGATTATTTGTTCGACTAAGTTATCTTAAATGTTTTGGCCTAACTAACTATCCATGGTTATTTCGTGTCCCTTATACTTTTTGTATAATATTTCTCACTCTGCCATGTGCTTATAGTTGTTTACCAATTTTCAGCAAATAATGCAATTCAGAAATAGCTTTTGGGAAGTCTTAGATGCGGGGCTGCGGGATAGACACACACAGCACTTTTATGATATTTTTCTATGTAAATATCGGCCTTTTTGGTCAATATAATTTTGTAATAAAAATAGAAACTCCAATGATTATTTTGGTACCCTTACGTAAATATTTCTTTTGCTTGCGTTTATTAATTTGTTTATGAATTGGCCATAGATAATTTCAATTACTGGCCATCACGATACTTAACTCTTGGGTAACGGAAGCGGGTCGTGACAACATGCTAATGTAATCATATAAAAATTAAAAAATAAATTATAAAGATATTTTTAAAAAAAGAAAATTTTGCCATAAAAATTGTTGTCACAACAAATTTTGTCATTAAAAGAATAAAAATTTGTTGTCACAACACATTACAATATCAAAATAAAAAAATATTTATAATTAAATGTTAAATGAAATAAAAAAAATTCAACCACTATTTATATATTTGGATTTTACATGCTAATGTAATTAGGAATAAAGACATTTTTCATGCCATTGTTTGAGCTATTGTTTTTATTTTTATTTTTATATTTTATAGAAAGACATTTTAAAAAAATAAATAAATTGTGCCATCAAAATTGTTGTCACAACACATTATAATAACAAAATTAAAAAGAAAAATTCAAATTAAATACTAAATAAATTGTTATAAAAAAATTCAATCACTATTTATACATTTCGATTTTACATACTAATGTAATCATATAAAAATTAAAAAATGAATTATGAAGAAATTTTTTTTTTGAGGTATTATTATTTTTTTTTAAAAAAAACAAGATGTTTTTAAAATAAAATTGTGCCTTTAACAGTGTTGTAATAACAAAATAAAAAATATTTATAATTAAATATTAAATGAAATGATTATAAAAAAAAATGCAACCACTATTTATACATTTGGAGTTTACATGCTAATATAATCATATAAAAATTAAAAAATAAATTATAATTTTTTTTTTTTGAGGTGTTGATTTTTTTTTTTAAAAAAAAGATATTTTTAAAACAAAATTGTGCCTTTAACAGTGTTGTAATAACAAAATAAAAAAATATTTATAATTTAATATTAAATGAAATGATTATAAAAAAAAAATGCAACCACTATTTATACATTTGGAATTTACATGCTAATGTAATTACATAAAAATTAAAAAATAAATTATAAAGAATTTTTTTGAGGTATTGATTTTTTTTTCTTTTAAAAAGATATTTAAAAAAAAAAAGTGACTTCAACATTGTTGTCACAACACATTACAATAACTAAATAAAAAATATTTATAATTAAATATTAAATGAAATGATTATAAAAAAAATACAACCACTATTTATACATTTGGAGTTTACATGCTAATATAATCATATAAAAATTAAAAAATAAATTATAAAGAATTTTTTTTGAGGTATTGATTTTTTTTTTCTTTTAAAAAGATATTTAAAAAAAAAAAAAGTGACTTCAACATTGTTGTCACAACACATTACAATAACAAAATAAAAAATATTTATAATTAAATATTAAATGAAATAATTATAAAAAAAAATGCAATCACTATTTATACATTTGAAGTTTACATGCTAATATATAATCATATAAAAATTAAAAAATAAATTATAAAGAAAAAAATTCATACATAGTTGTTTTTTGGACTTCAATCACTTAAGTATTTGTTATCTTTTTGAATAACCTACAAGAAAAAAAAATCAATAAAAATTGACATATATAAAATGTATTAATATAATTATAGGTGTTATGATTTTTAGATATTATAAAAAAAAAATCAATCACTAATTATTATATATAAAATACTAAAAATAAGTGAATAGCTCTCTCTCTCTCTATATATATATATAAATTAAAATTACTAAATATATCACATATATTTTGTAGGCTTTACAAAATTTAAAGCCTGGAGATCATTGTTTAAAAAAAACAATAATAATAAAAATTTGCCAATTGGAGACCGACCACACACAAAGAAAAACAAATGTTATATATCTTCCCTAGGTCAATAAATGATATGTATCTTCCCCAGGAAGCTAGCCAGAAAGGCAGCTGAACAAACAAAATAATAAAAAAAGGCAACAGATCAAACTATGCACTTACTTCGTCTTCAACACAAAGGGGCAGCCGGAGAGTCACTGGTTTCAACACAGAACAGAGGCAGCCTTAAAGATTCAACACAGGTTCATCTTTTCCCTCTTCCCTCTTCCCTCTTCTCTATTCTCTCTCTCTATTTCTCACTCATTCGTATTTCAGATCTGAAAATTTGTGGATGGCTGATACACCTATGGAATCTCACTTCAAAGTGGTTCACGGGCTGTAAAGACAAAAGACGAAATACAAAAGCTCAATTATAATAAAGGTATGTACAACATCTTCATCCTTTTCTTTTTTTTTTTTTGGGTAAAGAATCAGCTAAAAAAGCCTTATAACATGCGTAACGGGCCGTTACGGCCAATACAGCACCGTTACGACCGCTACGGCAGCCGTAATGATAGATACACCTGTGAATTTTAATCACACTGCAAAATCGGGGGTAACGCGTGGTGCCTACCACTGCAACTATTATATAATAGCCAAAACCGTTACGTAACACCGCATTTTTAAATCTTGCTTCTATGCTAGTGTACAATTTTTCCATCACATAGACAATGTTTTTGTATTGAGCTAGACCCCCACCTCTTCATCCTAACTTTGCCTATACAAGGAGCCATCAATCCCTCACTCCAATTTGCCAAAAATCTCACAAGAATGGGTGTTAAAGTCACCATAGTCACAAGACTCTCTGCCCATTGCCGCATTGCTAAAACCTCCCCAACCTTAGAAGGATTTACCTTCTTCAATGACTACGGTGATGGATTCAAAGATGGTGATGACCATGAACACTTTAGGTCCGAGTTCAAGAAACATGCTTCACTAGCAATTTCAGAACCCATCACTACTAGTGCCAAGAAAGGCCGCCCTGTTACATGTTTGGTCTACACCATGTTTCAATCATGGGCAGCCGAAGTGGCACGTGATGTTCACATCCCATCGGTGTTTGTTTGAACTCAAGCATCCCTTGTTTTCATCGTCTATTACTATTCTGTAAATGGTTATGGTGATAGGATTAGACGAATTGAGAATGACCCTTCATGCCCCATCAAATTGCCAAGACTGCCACAACTCATTAGTCGTAACCTTCCCCTTTTTCTGCTTCCTTAAGAATCGAACACATATAGTATTGCAATTCATGTACTTAAGGAGCAGCCATATACAATTTATCTGAAGCTCACCAAAAAAATTTAGCGAACACTTTCGATGAATTAGAAACTGAGGCTTTAAAAGCCATTAACTTGATTGCAATAGGACCATTAGTTCCATCATCATTCTTAGATGGAAAAGATCTCTCTAATACTACTTTTAAGGGCTAGTTGGGATCGAAGCCCCAATCATCGGTTATGTATGTGTCATTTGGAAGCATAACAGTGTTATCAAAGCAACAAATAGAGGAGATTGCACGTGGGTTGTTGGAAAGCCATCGACCATTCTTGTTGGTGATAAGAGATATAAAAAAAGTTGAGAAAGAAGAAGATAAACTAAATTGTAGAGAAGAACTGGAAAAACAAAGGATGATAGTACCATGGTGTTCCTAAGTGGAGGTTTTTTCACACCCTTCTTTGGGATGCTTTGTGACTCATTGTGGGTGGAATTAATTCTTCGTTGGAAAATGTACAGAGTTAAAAAAAAAACTGATACAAAGTTAAAACAAAAGCAAAAAGAGATGTGTTGAAATAGTAAAGCTCTGTATTTTATTGATAAAGGAAAAGACCAATAAATAGGCTTTATATCAGAACACTACATCCTAGAACTAACCACAACTCTTATGAAATAGGATCACACATACCACTTTCTCAGCCACGAAATCAAATAACCAAATACCCAAAGACTCGGTCAAACCTACCCATGACTAGAGCTTCCAATAAATATAAAATAAAACATTTGAATCTTAAGACCCTCCCTTAAACTGAAATATACAAAAATCAGTTTAGAAAAAAAGAGTAAAAATTCAACCCTCTGCAAAGTCCTCCTTCACAGCAACACGTGAACAAACTCCAAGTAGACCACGCAACTTCACAAGTGTAGCCAACTTGAGAGGCTTGGTCTATATATCTACAACTTGATCTTCACTTCGACAATAAACCAGTTTGATTGTTCCATTATTGCTGAGATCTCTTAAAAAATAGTATTTCACATCAATATGTTTGCTTCTTCCATGTAACACAGGATTCTTGGAGAGTTTGATTGCTGAGTTGTTGTCACAAAAAACTGCAGTAGCTTCAACTTGCTTGAATTATAGCTCTTCAAGAATTCTTCACAACCAGATAGCTTGACAAGCATATAAGCTGCAAATGAAGGGTCGGTAGTGAACCGAGCTCGTGCTCGGCTCCTTCGATAAGGCTCGGCTCGGCTCGACTCGTTTAGTAAATCCAGCCGAGCTCGAGCTCACTGTTCGCCAGAGGTTTGGCTCGTTTAACTATAATTAAATTAAATAATAAATACATTATTTATATATTAAAAATATATAAATATATATATAAATAATAATATAAATGCATTTTTTATATATTAAATAATATAAATAATATTTTTTATTTAAAATTTTATATTTAAATAATATAAATAATATTAAAAAAAATTTATCGAGCCGAGCCGAGTCGAGCTCAAGTTCGACAAAATTAATCGAGCCGAGTTCGAGCCGATCCTTATCGAAATGAGCTCGAGCTCAATAAACGAGCTCGATAGCTTAACGAACCGAGCTCGAGCCCAGCAAGGCTCGGCTCGGCTCGGCTCGTTTGCACCCCTGGTTGCAGCAATAAATTTAGCTTCTGTAGTTAACAAGGTGACAATTGGTTGCTCTTAGAAAACCACGAAACAGCCCCTATGCCTAATATAAAAACATAGCCCGAAGTGCTCCTTCTATCATCTTGATCTCCTGCATAATCACTGTTAGTAAACCCGAACAACTCTAACTTTTCACCCTTCTTATAGAATAACCAAGGTTTAAAAATGCGGTGTTATGTAACGGTTGCGGCGGTAGGCACCACGTGTGTAACGCCCTCAAAAAAATACATAAAACCCATTGTTTAGACATGCAATGATATAAAGAAATCAACACCTTTCCATTCATCAGAGTAGTTCTTACAACAGTATTACATGTTAACAACAAAAGCAAATGCCCTACAAGCTTACAGCTTTCCAAGTTAACACTTGGTTACACAAAAGAAGAGTACTAACTCTATACAAAAGAAGCCCTTGGCTTGATATACTGTAGACGTCCCCGAACGTCCCGAGAGGGAAATCCCGTTTTGTTCATTGGGCTCACTACAGTTCAGGACTCAATGTCACGGTCCTGTATCTAATCTCGTAGAGTGCAATGCAAGACCGATGAATCATCAAAGTGTCCAAATCTGGCAAATCGTTTTTGAAAACAGATTTTTTTTGAAAGAAGTGCCAAACATGGGCTGCTTTGCCAGATATAGAGTCGCCACCTAAATATTTTATTTTGGGAGAATTTAAGAAACCCTGACTTATTGCCTAAGGCCATGTGTCCATCATCACCAAAGTTGCCTCGGCTCGGGAACTTGGGTACGATTAGGGAAGGTCACTTCGTGAGCACCCCCACTCGCCCGATCAAAAATCGGCCTCTACTAACCATGATATCAAGTTTTGAAAACATTATACGTTCTTATTCCGGTTATTAGCCTAGATTTACTATGTGATGCGCACAGCATACAAGTATAGACTGGATCGCCTGAATTGGAACGAAACATCTCATGTTTGTTTTGAAAACGGTTTGCTACTCGCAAGTAGGCTAAAATGTGGATTTGCCACCCTTAGGTAGGCTTAGAAAACATGATGTTTGCCACTATCAAATGGGCTTAAAACTTGCAGTCAATGCTTTATTCTAGTTCAGATAATCCAACCTTCACCCACAGGCATTCAGGCAGGTATATCACATAAGCAATTAGCCTCATGGCAAGCATGCTATCATGGCAGTCACTCACACACATGCAAAGATGCTAAAGCATAAAACTTACCTAGTACTCCAAGCCAAAACAAAAGCTATGTTAGAAATAATGCATGATCCTAACTATACAGAAATGCCTAATGCAACACATGCAAAAATGCAACTATAGTAGGCTCGGCTATTCTAAAGATGGCATATGATGATGCCACAGCTAACACATATTCAATTTGGAATTGAAATACAAATGCAGTTAGTATGATGCGCTGAGCCCGGTGCATGCAATACAAATGAATGATGCAAACATGCTGTCATAAGTATGCTAATTGAAACATGCCCTAATCTAACCATCATAAGCTGGTAAATAAAAGGGAGAGAGACGTGGGGTTGGAAGAGATACAATACACACACACATACACACTTATTACAATTGTGCCCTCGCTCGGAGGATCCGAATAAATAATACAGTTCCGAATAAATAATACAGTCCAAATAAGTACAAAACCCTAATTAATTAACAAATTTAACTAGGAAAGTAGTAAACTAGCACGCAAATCTATGGACCGCCTCAGCTCTGTTCCAAATGATGAATGATGCGTGCTTGAGTTGCCTAGTGCGGAAATCCATTGCGATGCCCCGATTCGCCTCTGTTTGCAATTAATGCCGGAATGCTGTGCAAGGCTTTAGAAAGCTGCTAATTTCTAATTTGCAGCAACAGAGAGCAAGAAAGGGGCATGGCAAAGTATTTTCACATATGTATGCATGACTACTCTTCAGAGAGTGTAGTCCTCGATCCTCGTGCCACCAATCACGCATCTCGATGCATGATGGCCGAGGAGTCGAATTGTACGATTTAATATGAAATGAATGCACATGATAACACAACAAGACCGAGACTCCATCATGGTTAATTCGGAGTGTCGGTGACTGGGAATTGAGACACGTTCCGTCACTCGAAGTATGAAACGTCCCTCGTTTCCCTTGCTCGGGCTAACTCCTATCTCAAACACAATGCAATATGTATGACATGCATGAATGCAATCCTAACATACAACCTAGCATACACAATGCTATGAAATGACATACACAATGCTCGATGTAACATGGCATACACAATGCAATATGGGCTTACACCAATATGAGTGGACTTCATCCACACCCACATCAGCAGCCATTAGATGCAAATGAGACTACCGAGATGCATGCACACATGCACGCAAACCGATGACCGAACCTAAGGCACATCATGCAACTCTAACAAGGCATGACAAGGGATGCAAGATGGCATGCAATAGCATAAATTATAGCTCTGAAATAGTATGCAAAGTGATCCCGAAACATGGAAACATGGCACCCGATGCATGAAGTAAATCCCGAAACTCAAAACTAGGCACATGTATTGGCTTGTAGCTATGTAAAGCAAGCATTATTTGACTATGAAGTACAAAGACAGAGCCAAGGAAGTCCCAAAATATGAACATTTCTAGTTCAAAACATGACCAAAAGATGCTAGCGTGATGGACTAAAATAGCATGCAACTTTGACTAGCAAACATGGTTTACATGGCATGTATATGAAGCGTATGAAAACTCATCGAACTAGAAAAAAATCAATGAATAAAACATGCTAAAATATGCCCAAATAATCACTGAAATGCAGCCAATGCATGCCAAAATAATGAGCTCCCTTAGAGGGCCATGCAAAGGGTTATTAAGCACATACATGATAGACATGAAGCATAGAAAAACCACCTTTGGAAATGGACTATGACAGCCCAAAAACTCACCAAATTGGCCCTAAAATGAGTCTAGAAAACATGCAAAGAAGGGCCCCTTTGAAAGGCCTTGGATGAGATTCCTCTACACATGCATTGTAGACATAAAATACGGTCAAAAGGGCCTTGGACAGAGCCAAGGCAGACCCCAAAACTCACAGAATGAGGCTTGAAAAGTGACTTCAATGCATGCAAAATAGGGTCCCTTTGGAAGGCCCAAAAGACTACCAAACAAGACAAGGAGAGAGGGGGTCACCCCCCTCTGATTTTGGCCTTCAAGAATGCATCTAAGCCACTGAAAATCCATTGGATTTCAGTAGCTAAGAGGCCAAACCATGGCCAATGCAAGTGCTCTAATGCATAGCCCTAATCATGAAGGAATGAAGCATGCATAGAGAAGATGACCCCAAACAGAAATGGGACCTTAACCAAACTTAAAGAGGATGTCAAAACAAGACTTTTTCCAGTTTATATCAAATCTCAAAAGTATTCACAAATAAGGCTAAAATATGATGCAAAAATAGCCCTAAAAGAGAGATAGAGGGTAAGGAAAAGTATATGGTCTCAAACAGCAAAGAGCCCTTCAACAAAGTTGAAGAGGGGCTCAAAATAAGATACTTTACAATTTAGGTTGAAGCCCAAAAATGCTCACAAATAAGGATAATATATCATGCAAAATAAGCCCTAAAAGAGAGATAAAGCACAAAGGGGGAGTAGATGACTTCAAACAGCAAAGTTTTATTAAAAAAAGTTGAAGAGGAGCTCAAAATAAGATCTTTTCTAGTTTAGCTCGGAGCCCAAAAATGCAAGCAAAAAGGGCTAAGATATGAAGCAAAATAAGGCTAGAAAAGGGAAAAAGAGGACTTACCCTTGTAGCACAGCAATGCAGCAGCTTTTGGTCCAAGAAAGTGAGCTCCTAACCTCTGAAAATCAGCCTCAAGGCGTTGGAATGGAGAATGGAGGTGGTAGGCTATGAGTTGGTGTGTAAATGGTGCAAGAACAAGGGTGTTTTGAAGCTTGGATGAGAGAGCTATGGAGGATTGTATGCAAATGCTCTAACTGGTTTTTCTAACCCTTGCAAATGGAGATCAAGGGTTGGTTTTATAAAGGGAGAAGGATGAGGCTTCTTAGAGAAGCTAAAGAGGGGGGGTTCAAGGCTTCTAAAGAAAGCTTGACCAAAGAGTCCAACTTCTCTAACAAGTTAGGCAAATGGTCAAAAACCACCTTTTAAGGACCAAAACAAGGACCAAATCTCGGACAGTGGATCTGGTGCAAAACAGCTAGCACAACTGGAATGTACCTGAAGAAACAAGCCTGGCCGACCAGGTTCAAAAGGTCCAGGTGGTCGGCTGGCCACCTCCCTTGGTCAGTCGACCAGGGATCAAAGGGTCAAGCAAAATTACTGGCCGGCCACCCCAAAAAGGTGGCCTCCCAGATGAATGCAACACAGCTGTGTAGAGAAAAATCAGAAAAAAATGGTTCAAGAGAGAGAAAAATCAGCTTTTTAGAAGGGTTCAAAAGGGTCAGGGGGAATTACTGGTCGGCCTACCCATATTGGTGGCCTCCTAGGTGTGTACAACACAATGGTGTGGTGGAAATTCAGAAAAAGTGGCCCGGGAACGGAAAAAACCAGCTTTCTAATAAGAAAAACGGGCGACGAAGAGCAATGAAAAGAAAAGCTGGTTTTTCAGAAAAAATGCTAGTCTCCCACCCTCCTACAACCTTTCTAACAATGAAAATAAGGTCTTTACCAAAAATGGACCAAGACAAATGCAAAACGAAGGTTCGGGGGCCAAAACGCGCAGTTCGGGGCCCCGAAAACAGGCTGTTACGCACCGGAGGTGGCGTTCGACCACGAAGTTGGTCTCTTGGGCCATAGTGTCCCTCAAAAGGGAGGAAACAAGGTGTATGCCAAAAACCGGAGCAAACGGAGGTGGTTAAGCGGTCCCGAACCGAGGCACACGGCCGACGGCTCCGAAAAACCGGAAACCGGGCTCCAAATGGGAAAAATGGCCTACGACCATTTAAACGTAGCTTCACGGCCATCGAGAGAGGCAGTCACGAGACCTCTCCCTCCCTTCGGGAAGAGAAGACAGAGGAAACAGGGCCTGGTTCGCAAACCGAGGCAAGGCACAAAAGAGTCCGGAAGTCTGGGGGCAAGGCTTGCGTTCGAGACTCCGCAACTTCAGAACGAGCACAATATACAACATCACCAAGCGCTCAATCGGTGACGTCTGAGTCTTATGGTCTGTCAAAAATGGGGTGTCTACATATACATGTAATACAAACAAAATAATCAAAAAGAGTCTTCAACTCCCATAGCCATCCAAGCTAAGTCCTTGGAGGTGGCATGCTACTTGTACCTGAAGATAATGTCCCATATAGGGTGAGCCAATGCCTAATAGAGATATGCTAAACACAGTATGAGCAGTAACTAAGACATTAGCAATTGATAAATGTTTAATTCCCATAAATCAATTTATAACCCATTTCCATTACATGATCACTATGTCTATGTTTCATTTCATTTTCCATTTCTTATCAAGTTCACAATTTACAACAACGGCTCAGAACCTGGCCAACAACTTATATGAGACAGTAACTCATATTAAACGTTTCCCATTTTACATTAGATAAGCATACTAGCTATATCAACACTTCGATAAACGACCATATAAGCTATATCAAATCTCAACAGATAAGCATACAAGCTGTATCCACACTTCAATAGATAAACATATGAGCTATATCAACACATTAACTGACAAGCATATGAGCTGTATTAGCGGAGTCCATCCCCTATCTCCTCCCAAACAACATCCGGTTTAGAGGTCCATCCCCTATCTTCTCCTAAACTATGGAGTACATCCCCTATCTCCTCCCGCACACACACCGTATATACACATAGGTCATATACATAATCAATCAATATATAATGTTAATGTATTCTATCAACCGTCATACTCTATGACACATCCAATTGATTAGTTTTGGTTTGCCTAATCATCATGCATTGTCTACAACAATCAAAACTACCCTCCACCGGTAGCCCAAGCAAGTATTTCTAAACAGATAATAAAAGCTCCAACAGATAAAATATCAACATTTTTCAAAAGTGAGCGATTAATAAATCCAACTCCACCATTCTACCATATAATGAGCCAATTTCACTATTTCCAACTCAATTCCATATAACCACCATTTTTTCAAATTAATTATACCAATTAATTTATACAACAAATTAGGGTTTCCTACTCCATTTCTCAATATCAACCCAATGGTTCAAATATCAACAACCAACAACACTATCATTATTTTGAAACCCAATACACACATTTTAGAATCAAAATGACAAAACCCTCTTTTAACATTTTCGAACCCTAACTTCCCAAATTAACCATTTAACAAAATGCCCCAAAATCTAGGTCAAAACCCATAGCAGTGAGTAGGAATCCCTACTTCAAACTCGGAGCTCAAAGGAAGAAGATGACGAAACTCAAAATGCTCCAAAACTCAATATGCTCGGATCAAAATGTAGCCCTCGACAATCAACGCAACTTTTGTAAAGGCCAAAGGTGAGGAAACAACTCTTACTAGATCAATACCTAGAGAGAAGGCAAGGTTCTAGTGAGAGAAGCTCTCTAATGAAGGTTTGGAAAAGTAAGATAGAGAAATGGAGTTGAAAAAGTGATCCAAAAAGTCGGATCTCGGTTTTATATAAGAATTGCCCCGCTCGAGCGTGGAAACCCCCGCTCGAGCATCACTCACAGACTTCCGCTCGAGCGTCCAAACCGTCGCTCGAGCACCGGATGCACACTCCCAGAACTTTTGCAGAACCAGGTCCCCACTCGACCGTCAAACTCCCCGCTCGAGCGTCACACACAAACTCCTGCTTGAGCGTCCAAACTCCCGCTTGAGCGTCCAACATTGCAGAGGAAAATACTGGAAGATGGAAAATCACGCTCGACCGTCAAAATATCCGCTCGAGCGGATAAGCAACAACGAAAGGCCCGCTCGAGCGTGAAGGCAAAAATCTGGACAACTACTTTTGGTTTCTAAGCTCAACCAACCTGTTTCAAACCTGCCCAACACAACCCAAGACTTAAATACAAAGAGTAAAGGGATGTAAACAAGATATACACAACCACCAACTCTATGGACCCTAAGTCCAGATACAACAATTAAAGAAAAGGGGAAATCGGGATCGCTATAACCTCCCCCCCTTAAAGAATTTCATCCCCGAAATTAAACACAAGTTTTTAAAAACAAGTTTTCTCCATTCATAACAATATTACAACATAATATTAAACATTTCGACTCATTACCGGTCAATCCCATCTCTTTTCAAGAGACATTTTACATTACATATAACAACCTGCATTATCAACATGCATTCCTTTGAAATCTACCAATTTCAACTCATTTTCCATCATTACACAACACATTCAACATTAATATCATGCTTGCATTTCCACAATACACGTAACATACACAATGTTAACATACTTTCATAAACCAAAACATTCACAATGTTTTACAACTTAAGACATATATAATGCTCTTAAAGTTCAATAACGTTATAAAATTTCTATACATGATTACACATCAACAAACAAGTCTGGATATTTCTCATGGACCTCTAACTCACGTTCCCAAGTGGCTTCCTCTACTCCGTGATGTTTCCACAAAACCTTAACCAAGGGAATGGTCTTGCCTCGCAAGATTTGATCCCGTCTATCCAAGACCCGAACCGGTCTCTCCTCATATGAGGCATCCTCATTTACCTCTAAATCGGTCCAATCCAACACATGGGACGGATCCGGCTCGTACTTCCGAAGTATACTAACATGAAACACGTCATGCACCTCGGACAATTGCGGTGGCAAAGCCAAACGATAAGCAACTTCCCCAACCCTCTCAAGGATCTCAAAGGGACCAATAAACTGAGGGGATAACTTCCCACTCTTCCCAAACCTCATCAAACCTCACTTAGGTGATATTTTCAAGAAAACATGATCATCTACCTCAAACGCCAAAGGCCTCCTCCTATGGTCGGCATAACTCTTCTGGCGACTCTGGGCTGTAACAAGCTTTCTACGAATAAGCTCAACCTTCTCCGTCGTCTCTCTAACCAACTCCGGGCCCAACAAAGGTGCATCACCCACCTTGGCCCAACAAACTGGAGACCTACACGGTCGGCCATACAAGGCCTCAAACGGTGCCATACCGATACTAGATTGAAAGCTGTTGTTGTAGGCAAACTCCACCAATGGTAAGTGCCTCTCCCACGTCCCACTAAAGTCAAGGATACAACCTCGAAGCATATCCTCAAGGATCTGAATAGTACGCTCGGACTGCCCGTCAGTCTGAGGATGATAAGCCGTACTAAAGGTCAACTTAGTGCCCAAGGCACTCTGCAAACTCTGCCACAACCTAGCAGTAAAACGAGGATCTCTATTTGAGACAATCATCACTAGGACCCCGTGCAATCTTGCTATGTCCCAAATATACAAGTCGGCGAGATAATCTATCGAATCTCTTACGCGCATAGGGATAAAGTGCGCCGACTTAGTCAACCGGTCCACAACCACCCAAATAGCATCACTACCCCGCTGAGTCCTCGGAAGACCTACAACGAAGTCCATAGTGACATGCTCCCACTTCCACTCGGCAATAGGCAAGGGTTGCAACAAACCTGCTGGCCTCTGATGTTCAGCCTTCACTTGCAGACAAGTAAGGCACTTAGACACGAAAACTGCCACATCTCTCTTCATTCCCCGCCACCAGAACTGGCGACCTAAATCCCGATACATCTTAGTGCCTCCCGGATGCATTGCAAGGCGTAAATGATGAAACTCTCGGAGTACCTCCTCTCGGCAAGTCTCCGGCACGAACAAACGGTCCCGGTATCTCACACTTTGGTCGGGATACACCGTCAAACCCTTCTCAACCTTCCCACTGGAGATCTTCTCTCGGAGGGATTCTACCTCAAGGTCACCTCTCTGTGCCTCTAACACTCGAGTCATAAGGGTAGGCTGTGCAACAACAGAAAACAAGGCCGTAGCCTCAACAGATTCACCTAGTAGCAAATCAAACTCGCCAAGTGCCCCCAACATCTCCTACTCCCGTATGGCTATACAAGCTACATCACCTATGGATTTTCTATTAAAGGCATCGGCCACAACATTGGTCTTTCCTGGGTGATAGTGCAACTCAAAATCATAGTCCTCAATGAACTCCATCTACCTTCTCTGCCTCAAATTCAAGTCTCTCTGTGTAAACAGATACTTCAAACTCTTATGGTCCAAGAATACCTCGAACCTCTCACCATAAAGGTAGTGCCTCCAAATCTTATTCAAACTCTTATTCACCATAAAGGTAGTGCCTTCAAACTCTTATTCAAAAAGATAATAAATACTCAAGTGATTGAACCCAAAAAAACAACCATGTATGAATTTTTTTCTTTACAATTTATTTTTTAATTTTTATATGATTACATTAGCATGTAAACTTCAAATGTATAAATAGTGATTACATTTTTTTTTATAATCATTTCATTTAATATTTAACTATAAATATTTTTTATTTTGTTATTGTAATGTGTTGTGACAACAATGTTGAAGTCACTATTTTTTAAAAAAACATATCTTTTTAACAGAAAAAAAAAATCAATACCTCAAAAAAATTCTTTATAATTTATTTTTTAATTTTTATATGATTATATTAGCATGTAAACTCCAAATCTATAAATAGTGGTTGCATTTTTTTTATACTCATTTCATTTAATATTTAATTATAAATATTTTTTATTTTGTTATTGTAATGAGTTGTGACAACAATGTTGAAGTCACTATTTTTTTTAAAAATATCTTTTTAAAAGAAAAAAAAAATCAATACCTCAAAAAAATTCTTTCTAATTTATTTTTTAATTTTTATATGATTATATTAGTATGTAAACTCCAAATGTATAAATAGTGGTTGCATTTTTTTTTATAATTATTTCATTTAATATTTAATTATAAATATTTTTTTATTTTCTTATTACAACGCTGTTAAAGACACAATTTTATTTTAAAAATATCTTTTTTTTAAAAAAATTAGTACCACAAAAAAAATTCTTGATAATTTATTTTTTAATTTTTATATGATTATATTAGCATGTAAACTCCAAATGCATAAATAGTGGTTGCATTTTTTTTATAATCATTTCATTTAATATTTAATTATAAATATTTTTTATTTTGCTATTACAACACTGTTAAAGGCACAATTTTATTTTAAAATATATTTTTTTCTAAAAAAAATCAATACCTCAAAAAAAATTCTTTATAATTCATTTTTTAATTTTTATATGATTACATTAGCATGTAAAATCGAAATGTATAAATAGTGGTTGCACTTTTTTATAACTATTTTATTTAGTATTTAATTCAAAATATATATTTTTTTTTAATTTTGTTATTGTAATGTGTTGTGACAACAATTTTGATGGCACAAATTTTTTTTTTTAAAAAAAAATGTCTTTCTATAAAATAAAAAAATAAAAAAAAAAAAATAGCTCAAACAATGGCATGAAAAATGTCTTTATTCCTAATTACATTAGCATGTAAAATCCAAATATATAAGTAGTGGTTGAATTTTTTTTATAATCATTTCATTTTAGCCTCCATTTGGGAAGTGGGTTAACTTTTTGGCTTTTTGACTTTTTTGGCTATTTTAGCTTGAGGCTAAAAAGCTTGGTTTGGGAAGGACTTTTTAGCTGCTTGGTGCAAAAGCGCTTATTTCAATTTAATTTAAGCTATTTTGATGTGTTTGGTTTAGCTTATAGCTTATAGCTTATTACTTTTTAGAAGTCAGAAATCAACTTATTCTTTGAGTGGGGCAGGAGATGCTTAATTTATAAGTCAGAATTTGCTTATGTTCATAGTTATAAGCTATAAGCTGTTTAGGCATAAGCTATAAGCACTTTCTCACAGTTCTACCAAACAGAGCCTTTGGCTTTTTTGGCTTTTTGACTTTTTGGTGAGGTGTCTTCCTGTTAAATTACCAAACTGCCCTTCATGTTCAACTTTTACCTGTGAGGCAATGAAAGTGGTCCTTCATGTCAGCCTCCGTTTGGATTGAATTTCGATTTATTTTATTTTATCTTTTTTTGGGTTTGGATTTGGCGGATTTTGATTTTTTTTTTTAAAGAAATTTATGTTTTTTTTATTTTTATTTTTTTTATACATTAATTAGTTCTTGTTGTTTAATTTACGTTTTTTCCCTCATTAATTTTTATTGGTATACAATAACTTCTTTTATTTTTCAAAAATGAGTTTTCATGTGTTTTATTTATTTGTAAATTATGTGGTGAATGGTAATTCAAGTTTTAATGTTTTTTTTTTAAATGTTTTTGAATGAGTTGTATTTTTTTTCTTATTTTTTTTAATTTACATTTTTGTCATTTTTTATTTGTACACATTAATTTTTTTTTTATATTTCAAAAAAGGGTTTTCATGTGTTTTATTTATTTGTAAATTACGTGGCAAATGCTAATTTTTGTTCTTTTATTTTTTTTTCCTTTTTTTTTGGATGAGGCATATTTTTCTCGTACTTTTTTTTTTTAATTTACGTTTCTGCAACTTTTTTTACTTGTATACATTAATTTGTTTTTATATTTGACAAATGGGTTTTCATGTGTTTTATTTATTTGTAAATAACATGGCAAATGCTAATTTCTGTTTTTATGTTTTAATTTTTTTTTTGTTTGGATGAGCCGTATTTTGGTCGTTCTTTTTTTTTAATTTATGTTTTTGTCATTTTGTTTTTTTGTATACATTAATTTGTATTTATATTTCAAAAAAGGGGTTTCATGTGTTTTATTTATTTGTAAATTACGTGGCAAATGCTCATTTCTATTTTTTAAAATTTATTTTCCATTTTTTGGATGAGCCATATTTTTGTCGTTCTTTTTTTTTTTGAAATTTACGGTTTTGTCAAAAAAAAATTTGTATACATTAATTTCGTAAATGTTCTTTCTTTTTTTTTTTACGTGGGAAATGTAAAAAAAGATTTTTGGTAAATTTTTGGTGAATTAATTTTTTTGGTAAATTAATTTGTCGCGTAAATTTTTTTTGGTACATTAACTTGGTAAATTTTTTTTGTATACATTAATTTTTAACTTTATTTTTTTACGTGGCTCAGTTCACGATTTTGTATACGTTACGTGGCAAATGTTCTTTTTGTTTTTTCGAGGGTGTGATAGTGTGAACAAAGACCCAGGAGTAATTTGGTAATTTCACCTCTCCTTGTATGTAAGATACAATCCTGAAGTGTTTTTGTCGTGTTGTGGCTAATTTAGCCAATTTCATCCTGTAGTGGCTAATTTAGCCCCCAACTCTCTTGCCAAACGGACCCTAATTATAAATATTTTTTTATTTTGTTATTGTAATGTGTTGTGACAACAAATTTTTGTTTTTTTAATGACAAAATTTGTTGTGACAACAATTTTTGTGGCAATATTTTCTTTTTAAAAAAATATCTTTACAATTTATTTTTTAATTTTTCTATGATTACATTAGCATGTAAAATCCAAATGAATAAATGGTGGTTGCATTTTTTTTATAATTATTTTATTTAGTATTTAATTTTAAATAATTTTTAATATTAAATTGTAATGTGTTGTGCCAACAATTTTTATGGCTAAATTTTCTTTTTTTTTTATATAAAAAAAAATCAATAGTTCTAAAAAAAAATCTTTATAATTTATAATTTATTTTTTAATTTTTATATGATTACATTAGCATATAAAAACTAAATGTATAAATAATGGTTGCATTTTTTTTACAATCATTTCATTTAATAAATGTAAATATTGTTTATTTAGTTAGTTCAAGTTTTGCTGAAAAATAATTTTGTAAACATTTAAAATAAATTAAAAAAATGTATCAATGATGCAAAATTCAAATTCAAAAATGTCACGACAAAAAGGTGCTAATGATCAACCCCCAAATGATGATATTGGTTGGAAATTTGGAACTTAAGTTGAAGACACTAGGCATCATATTATTTGTAAATTTTGTGGATATCATATTAAAGGTGGGATTACGGGTTTCAAACAACATTTAGTACATCAAACGGGGCAAGTGCATTATTGTCCTAATGTTAGTAGAGACGTGATGCAAGAAATGATGAAACATTTACAAAACAAGAAAATGAGTAAAGCAGACAAACAAAAGAGAAAAGCTGAATTAAAAGCACATATTAGGGGAGATGATCTCTATGATGAGGATGAAAGGAGAGATTTTATAGATCTTCGAGATGATGACTCTGACTCTGATCTAGAGATGACTAGGGCTAGACAAGTAAGTATTCATTCACAACAATGGGAGGAAAGACAACAATTTAGATGAGGTGTTGCAGGTCATGGATCACAATACGATGCAGGTGGGAGTTCTGGTGCAGGGGGTAGTGGTCAAAGAATGCCAAAAGGGTCAGGTATTGCTAATGTTTTTCATCAATCACAATCCATGCGTGAAACTAGTGGGAGTGGACATAATTGGATTAAGCCCAATGCTCCTGAAGCAAGGTTTAGGGCAATGGATGTAGAACTCCAAAAGAGCAAGAGTACAAAGCAGCGAAAAATCTCTACAATGAATTTACAGAAGTTAAAAGAGAGATTGGGACGGGCAGTGTCCAAGTTTATACTCTATAATCGTATTCCATTCAATGTAGTTGATTCAGAGTATACACAACCTATGCTTGATGTTGCTGCTGAAGTAGGGCCACGAGTAAACGGTCCTAGTGCTTATGAAGTTTTTGAAGTATATTTGGGCATGGAGTATGATGAAATGACAGAATGGATAGGATCATTCAAGAGAATTTGGGCAGAGAGAGGTGTATCCATCATGTGTGATGGTTGGAGCAGTCTAACTCGACAACACATCATCAACTTCTTAGTGTACTGCAATAGAGGTACTATATTTCACAAATCAATTGATGCCTCTAATATTAGTAGTAGGACTGCTGAATATTATTTTGGGTTGTTAGATAAAGTTGTTGATGAAATTGGAGAACAATACTTTGTTCAAGTGGTAACTGATAATGAACCTGCACTGAAAGCTGCCGGTAAAATGTTAATAAGAAAAAGGAAACATTTATATTGGACAGCTTGTTCAGCACATTGTATCGATCTCATGCTAAAAGACATAGCCAATAAGAAAAGTGTAGCAAAGGTGATTGAAGATGGTAAAACCATCACCAATTTCATTTATAATAGTGGATGGGTGTTGGATTTAATGAGAAAATTCATTAGAGATAGAGAATTGATTCGACCTGCCATCACTCGATTTGCTACAAATTTTATTACTATTGAGAGTATTGTTAGATATAAACAATAATTGAGAGCTATGTTTAATAGTGATGAGTGAAAGAATTCTAGATGGGAGAAGGCAAAGACTGGGCAGCCTTACAATGTGAAAAAAATTATTTTGGGAAAAGAGTTTTGGCAGAAAACAATAGAGCTTTGTAAAGTTCATGAGCCTCTAGTCAGAGTATTGAGGTTGGTTGATAGGGATGAGAAGCCAACAATGGGTTTCATATGTGAAGCTATAGATAGAGCAAAGTTGGCAATTAAAAAAGATTGTCGCTACTACACCGATTATTGGAAAATTATTGATACTCAATGGTCTTTTTAATTGCATCAAGATTTGCATGTGGCTGGTAAGTGTTACGATTTCAATTATAAAATGTATATTTATTTACAATTATTAATTGTCTTCTTATTTTTGAAGGATATTTTTTAAATCCTCAATTCCAATATGGTGTTACCTTATCCAATGAAATGATAAGAGAAGTGATGGATGGACTTAAAAAAGTAATTATCAGACTGGAGCCTAATACGGATGCTCAAGTGAAAGCAACAAATCAAGTACGTACCACTTATTTAAATTTTAATAGTAATAATCTACTTTTGCAAATGTTACTTGTAATGATTGTCTAAATTGTAGTTGTTGCTGTTTCGAGATAAACAGGAAACTTTTGGCACTCCTTTAGCACAAAGAGCATGGAAACAATCAAATTCAGGTTTTATTTTCAAAATTACAAAATTACAATATATAAATACTTAAATAATTTTCTATTATATTTTGACTTATGTCTAATGTAATGTAATTTTGTGCAGCTGAGTGGTGTATTATTCATGGTAGTTGTGCTCCTGAACTTCAAAAAATAGCTGTGAAAGTATTATGTCAAACCACCACATCATCTCACTATGAACGTAATTGGAGTACTTTTAGTGTCATCTATACGAATAAGAGGAATAGATTGAAATATAAGAAAGTTCAAAGATTAGTCTTCATCACCTACAACATGAGATTAAAATTGAGACACGTTAAAAGAAGCAGCCAAGAGGAGATTGATAGGAGTTTTAATCCTATTAACTTGGATTACATATTTGAAGAAGACGATCCAATAAGTCCATGGATAGAAGAAATGGAAAATCCTTTACTAGATGGTGTGGATAATTTTGAATGGTTAGATTTGGTCTCAAATAATGATGGTGGTGGTGGCGACGACAGCAATGGCGATGGCAGCGATGGAAACGATGGTGGTGGCACCCATAGATATCAAGCTCGACGCACTTCTCAAAGCTCAACTCCTACTCCAACTGAAAGTGATAATAGTGGTGGTTTAACACCATGTGATAGAGGAGGTGATGATGGTGATGGTGAAGGTACTTCTCATAGTGACGGTGGTGGTGGCGGCGGCGACAATGGTGGTGATGGCGGTGATGGTACTGGTATTGGTGCAAGAAGTGAAGATTTTATTGGAGGATTTGGATTATGTGATGTTGGGGAACATTATGATATTGGAGAACCTGTTGCACCTTTACCCCAACTATCTAGGAGGTTTCGTGGTAGTGATACACGTAGGGATGAAAGAAGAATAAGAAGTAGAGAATAACAGCTTGATTCATCTGATAGTAGTCATAGTTATCCATATCACCCTTACCCATCCTATAGCAGTAATAGCCAGAGCTATCCTTACCCACCTCAACAAAATTATCCTTGGCCCCCTCAACAACATGGTCCTCTAGGATATGGTTTGCCAAATTATCAACAAGGCCAAGAAGAGTATGTTGATCCTTTTCAGCCAAGGTATCCATTTTCTCTCCCAATGCACGAAATAGAAAGGGATAACATGATGAACACATTTACTTATTTATTTCCTACTGGATGTGGTGAAGGTAGTAGCAATCAAGCTCAACAATCTGATTCTCGAGATGCACCACGTCACTCATTTTGGTAGGGTGAAAGTAACAGTAACATTCAAGCTTAACAATCTGAATCCCAAGATGCACCACGTCACTCATTTTGGTGGTGACATTATGTAATTTTAGTAGTAACATTATGTAAAATGTATTCTCTGTTATTTGTGATTTATGCTATGATGTTATGTACTTTATCAAGTTTTTCCATTAAGGATGTATACTTTTTAAAAATTATTTGAGTTAAAATGTACATATGCTTCCACAAGTATAATAATTAAAAATAATTTTATACATCTAAGTCCAATAAAAGAAATTTTTGTCACAAGTGTAATATGGATTTATGACATATAAAGTCATTAATTATTGAAATAAAATGTAAAAAAATTCATTTTCTAGTGATTTAAAAATATGAAATATATTGGATCATACTTAAAAGTTATGAAAAATTTATCAAAATTTATTTTAAAACCCAATAAATATGATTCTAAAAAAAAAAATATGCGTATCGGTACGTTTTTTGCAAATTGTGCAAAAAATAAAAAAATTTATAGTTCCGGTAATCAACCGTTCTATTCTTGACCTTTATACCCATATCAAGAATCAAGGCACCCGCCATTTACGATCATAACCGCTTTTCAGAACCTTGAGAATAACCCAAAATCTCTAGTTCCTTGCAAGTAACAAAGGATTCTCTTGGCAGCTAACAAATGCATTTCTGTTGGATTCTCCATATATCTACTTATTAAATTCACAGAATACATTATGTCCGGTCTTGTTGCAGTTAAATACATCAAACTGCCAACAATTTGCTTGTAAAGTGTACTGTCCACCTTCTTCCCTTCATGATCTTTGTTTAGCATCAAGCCAAACTTAGTTGGTGTGCTTATAGGATTGCAATCCTTCATGCGAAACCTGTCCAAAATATCTTGCACATACTTCTTTTGAGATATAAAGATCCCATTAGTTGATTACACTACTTCTATGCCAAGGAAGTAATGCATCATACCAAGGTCAGACATTTCAAATTCAACCATCATAGATTTCTTGAATTCTTTAAACATGACACCATCATTTCTAGTAAATATGAGATCGTCTACATATAAGCAGACAATGAGCAGTTTTCCCTTATCTCCAATTTTAACAAAAAGTGTGTGCTCATATGGACATTTGTGAAAGCCTTCTTTAAAAAAATAAGCCTCAATATGACTATACCAAGCTCGTGGAGCTTGTTTTAATCCATAAAGAGCTTTTTTTAATCTATACACTTTACGTTCACTTCCGATCTTAATATGACCAAGGGGTTGTTTTACAAATACCTATTCCTCCAAGTTTCCATGCAAGAATGCCGATTTGACATCTAGTTGGAAAATAGGCTACGAGTTCTATTCTGCCGATGCGATCACCAATTTGATTGTATCATGTCTTGCAATGGGAGAAAAAACTTCTGTATAATCGATCCCATATTCCTGCTTGTATCTCTTAGCTACCAAACGCGCCTTATACTTGTCAACTTCACCATTTTCCTTTAGTTTTGTTTTGAAGACCCACTTTACACTAATGGTTTTGTACCCTTTCAGAAGATCAGTAAGCTCCCAAGTATTATTTCTTTCAATGGCGTCAATTTCATCATCCATTGCCTTCCGTCATTTTGCTTCTTTGACAGCACTTTCAAAAGTTGTAGGATCACAATCTGAAAATAAAGCAAAATGAGTGATTGGATCTTCAAATTCAATTTCATTTAGCTCATAGTCTTCCATCCATGCAGGCCTTTTCGAATACGACGAAGAGATTGAGTTGTTGTATCAGTAGCTTCTGCTACTGTTGGCAAAATTTCAACAGTTATTGGAGTTGTGTCTATGAATTTTCAGGCATAATGACTGCTGGAGTTGGCTCTCTTTTAGAATCATTGTCAAAAAGAACTTGAGTAGGTTGGTGCCTATTCCAATACCAAGTGTTTTCCTCATCAAAGACAACGTCCTGGCTGGTCACAATCTTCTTGGTTAGTGGATTAAACAATTTGTACACTTTGGATACTTCACTAACACCAAGAAAGACACACTTTCCCCCTTCTCATCTAGTTTCTTCATTTTTTCATCCGGGATATGTGCATAAGCGATACAGCCAAAAATTTTAAAATAATCTACAGCTAGTCTTCTTTCACTCCAAGCCTCCTCTGGTGTCATATTTTGAACAGCAAATGTAGGACTTCTATTCAAGATGTGAATACTCCAATTTACTGCTTCAGGCCAAAAAGGTTTTGGAATTCTCCCTCTTGCCAACAAGCTTCTCACCATATTGAGGATGGTTCTGTTTTTCCTTTCTGATACACCATTTTGTTGTGGTGTATAAGCAGCTACCAGCTCTCTTTGAATGCCATGAACTTCACAAAAATTTTCAAATTCGGTTGAGTAATATTCTCCACCAGGATTTGTTCAGAGGGTCTTAATGGTGTTTCTTGTTTTATTTTCTACACGAGGCTTGAAGCTTTTAAATGCACAAAAAGCTTCTGATTTTTCCTGTAAAAAATAAACCCAAGTTTTTCGAGTATAATCATCAATGAAGGTAATTAGGTATCTTTTACCTCCATCAGAGGTTGGTGTAATCGGGCCACACATATTGGAATGAATTAGCTCCAAAACACCTTTTTCTCGCCATGATTTCCCTTGGGGAAATTGAGAACGATGTTGTTTGCCAACAACACATTCTTCATAAACTTGGGAAGGAATACTAATCTGAGGAAGACCTGTTAACATATTTTTCTGTTAGAGGGTCTTCAATCCACCAAAACTCAAGTGGCCATAACGAAAATGCCATAACCAAGAAGGATCTTTTACTTCAGCCATCAAACAAGATTGCACACTTTCAATCTTCAATGGAAACTGTAATGCCCTCAAAATAAAATATAAGACAACCATTCATATAATCCATGAACATAGAAGAAATACTATATTTCCATTCATCAGAGTCCTCTTTACAAACAATAGTACATGTTAGCAACAAAATGAATGCCCTACGGGCTTACATGTTTCCAAGTAATAACTTGGTCACAACAAAAGAAGAGTTCTAACTCTTTACATATAAAGCTCTCGGCTTGAATTTACATTTAATCATCAAAACAAAATAACAAAACATGGAGCCTTCAACTCCTAAACCTCCTAAGCTAAGACCTTAGATGCGGCATGTCCCCTGTACCTGAAAAATAGTATCCCAAGTAGGGTGAGCCAATGCCCAGTACAGATATGCTAAACCAAATATAAGAATTAATTAAAACATTAGCATTTGATAAATGTTTAATACTTGTAAACCAACTTACATTCTTTTTATAACTAATCAACATTTACATCCATATTTCAATCCACTTCCATTCATTTATCCAAACAATTTAAAATGAGACTACAACTCATATTATTAATACTTCAATCATAAACATCATTTATACAGTTCCATTCACTTGCCATTTTACGAAACTATATCCGAGGAAACCGGCACACAAATATATATATAAGATTTCGGGACTTTCACCTTGGACATTCCGGCCAACTTAATTATCAATAGAGTCCATCCCCTATCTCCTCCCAAACAAAGATACATATACAATGTATTAAAATACGTTGTTATATATAATGACCAATTCAATTAGATATTCAATATTTATATCCAACCGTCATATTCAATGACATATTCCAATTGATTAGTTTCAATTCACCTAATCATCATGCAGTTTCTACAACAATCATGGCTATCTTCTACCAATATCCCAAAACAGATATATCTAGACAGATAAATAATTTTATCAACAGATAATTTATCATATTTTTCATAAGTGAGTGATTTATCAATCCAACTATACCATTTAATCACAATTTCCTCCAATTTCATGATTCTTAAACCAATTTCATATTTCCACAATTTATTTCATCATTTATACAAATAGTTTATATAATTCAAATTAGGCCATTTTCCCCCTTTCTCAAATATTGCACCCAAGACCAAATTTCACCCATTATACACAAACAACTCCATTTCCAAGACCCCACAATCATATGGAACCCAACAATAGGAAACCCCTCTTTTATAATTTCAAACTTAACCCTAACTTTACCCAAAATTTCCAAATCCCACAATTTATACAAAATGACCAATATTTATGTCAAAACTCATATTAAGAAGTAGATTATCCCTACCTCAAATAGAGAAACTCAAAGGAGATGAAGAGTGAAAATTGAAGATGCTCCAAACTTGAATTTCTTCGGATCAAAATGAAGCTTATACAATGCTCTACCTTTTTAACAAAGGGACTAGGGTAGAGAGACCCAAGATCTAAGTGTATTTGTAGAGAGAGAGACAGCTGGATTTAGGGTTTGGAGTGAAAAGGAGATGAAAAAGTGATAAAAATCACGCTGCTACGAACTAATATATGCAAGGCTCGCTCGAGCGAAGGAGTTGTCGCTCGAGTGACCAGACACAACAAGGACCTCACTCAAGTGCAAGAAGCCTCGCTCGAGCGAACAATGAGAAGCTTCAGGTCTGCAACCAACGCAGACACACGCTCAAGCGCAAGAGTTCTCGTTCGAGCGAAGGAACAAATAACATAGGGCTCGCTCGAGCGCAAGAATGCTTGCTCGAGCAAAGAACACCAACCTTCAGGTCTTACAGAGACACAGACGCACGCTCGAGCATAAGAGTTCTCGCTCGAGCGAAGAGACACACCAAACAAAGCTCGCTCGAGCGCAAGAAGCCTCGCTCGAGCGAAGAGACCAAAACCTGGACAACAACCCTTTGCACCAACTCACAACCGACCTGTTCCAAACTCGGCCAACACATCTCAAAACTCAAATACAAAGAATTAAAGGATGAAAACAAGATACAGACAACAACATACAACCATTAAACCTGAGTCCGGACACAATGAAAGTCGGGAAAAAACCTGAATCGCTATAGAAACAACCTGTTTGAACTCATTTGCACAATAGCAATAGCGCCTCTAGTAGGATCATAAATCTCACAAACACCCTTTTGAATAGTGATTACATAAGCTTTTTCTTCTAATTGACCAGCACTTAACAAATTGCTTTTCAAGTTAGGAACGTAAAGAACATTAGAGATTGTTTCTACAAAACCATTCTTGGTTCTTATCTCAATATCACCCTTTCCCTTCACTGTCACAGTAGAACAATCACCAAAACTTACTGTAGAATGAAAGCCTTCATTTAAATAAGAAAAAGAAGACTTACTTCCACACATGTGGTTACTGCAACCCGTATCTACATACCAAACATCAGACTCTGGTTTCTGATTAGCTTGAACAGCCATTAACAAAGTTTCCACTTCATTCTTTTCGGCAAAATTCGATTGTGCTTCCTTTTCTTTGTCTTTAGGCAGCCTAATATAACATTCAGAATAATAATGTCCAAATTTATGACATCTAAAGCACTCTACCTTGGATTTGTCAAAATGGTGATCTCGTCCTCTGCCTTTTCCTTGAAATTGATCATCATCGCCTTTGAAATACCTGCTGCCATCTCTATTGCCTCAATCTCTCATTTTCCCTACCTCGACCTCTACCTCTTCCTCTAGAGTTGGAGAAATGAGTAGAGGTAGAAGCCTTTAAAGCTTGCTCCTCTGATGTTGAACTTCGGTTCATCTTCTGTTCATGGACCAGCAAGGAGCTCTGCAGTTCATCAAGAGATAATGCATCTATGTCTTTTGATTCTTCAATTGAACACACGACATAATCAAACGTTAGGGTCAGGGAACGCAATATCTTCCCACAATGGTGACATCGTCCATCTTCTCACCATGAAATCGTATTTTGTTGCTGATCTCTATAGTCCTGGCATAGTAGCTGGTGACAGATTCCTCATTTTTCATTTGTAGAGTCTCAAAATCTCTTATCAAAGCTTGAAGCCTTGATATTTTTGCTTCATGGAATCCCAAATATCTTTGGAAGTTTCTTTGCTAAGAATTGTTTTCAAGATGAGACGATTAATTGCCTAAAAAAGGTAATTTTTTGCCTTCAAATCTTTGAGCTTTCTCCCTTCGAACTCTGTTTTCTGGGTATCTGTCAAGACTGTATTTGTTGTTGGTTCTGCAACTCCAAATTCAATGATCAGCCAATACTCTTTTGACCGTAGAAAATTCTCTATGAGCATACTCTAATGGTCATAGTGACCATCAAAATGTGGGCTCGCTGCTTGCACAAAATTTGAATCGGAAGCCATCGATGCTGTTTGGGAACTCTTCCTTTCTCTCTCTTGCTTTCTCTCACACGTTTTTGCTTTGATACCACTGATACAGAGTTAAAACAAACTGATACAAAGTTAAAACAAAAGCAAAAAGAGATGTGTTGAAATGGTAAAGCTCTGTATTTTATTGATAAAGGAAAGGACCTATAAATAGGCTTTACATCAAAACACTACATCCTAGCACTAACCACAACTCCTATAAAATAGGATCACACATACCGCTTTCTCAGCCACGAAATCAAATAACCAAATACCCAATGACTCGGTCAAGCCTACCCATGACTAGAGCTTCCAATAAATATTAATAAATATAAAATAAAACATTTGAATCTTAACAGGTTTGTGGTGTTCCAATGGTGGGTTTTTTGCAATTTTCAGATCAACCAACAAATGCAAAACTTATAGAAGATGTGTTCAAGACCAAGGTAAGGATTAGAGTGAATAAAGAAGGAATAGTTGAATGTAATAAGATCAATAGGTGCATAGAAATGGTTATGGAAGGTGGAGAGAAAGGGGAAGAAATGAGGAGGAATGCTAAGAAATTCAAGGATTTGGCAAAATAAGCTGCAAAGGAAGGTAGATTCTTAGACAAGAACCTTAGAACTTTTGTTGACAAGGTTAAAGAACATTTTTAGTAAGAAATCCATGGTAAGAGATTTATTTGTCTCCGTAGAATTGGTTAGTGAATTAATTTTTTTCTTTCTTGGTTCTTGTTTGCTGAAGATAATTATTTTATTTTATTTGAAAAAAATTAAAATTTGGTGTAGTTTGCAATATATTTTTCCATTCATTGTTCTTCTAATTCATTTTAAACAAGAGATCTATGAAAAAATTCCAAGTCTCTACACAAACTCTAATTGGGTGGGTCATGGGTATTGGGTCAAAAATCTACCTATAAAAATTGTCCAATACATGATACTAAGACAATACATAGCCCAAATAAATATTCTGAAATCATGGGCTTAATATCCAAAGCCCAATTAATGCAGAGGTAATCAATTGCAAAGTGGGTCTACTAAGGCCAATTAAATGGTCTCCATTCAATCTAAAAAATTGCAATTAAATAGCATACTAATTAATTGAGTCAAGTACTAGTATCATTTAATCATAAATAGTAAGATAATTAGGCAATTAGTGCAAGTCAATTACTTAATCAAGAGAAAAGTTTATAAGACACTAAGTTCAAACCCAACAATCACCACTAAATGAGACTTAATTTATTGATGTGTATTATAGTTTGGAGGTAGATTTCCTCTCGTCCAAATGAGAGGGAGTTATTTGGGCTTGTATAATCCACCACGGATCTCATTTTAATAACTTAAATCGTTTGTTTTGTCAGGGGCTTCATGTATTTTATCACAAAAAAAAAAAAGTCGATGTAATAATTATAATCTATTTAATTTATTGCGTTTGTCATAAAACAAAAAAATAAATTGTTTATTTTTAAAAATACAATTGTTGTTTATTTTTTTGTGACAAACGGGATAAAATTAAATAGGTTACGAGTATTCAATCAACTTAAATTTTTATGTGAATGAAATATATAAAGTGCTCAACAGAAATAAGACCTGTAATAATTCCATGAGTTCAAACAACACCTGCTAATCCAAAATCGAATTGTGAGAAATCCTATACTTGTGAGACATCATGGGTTGTTGGGTTATAAGATAATAACTAAGTCTTACTAATGGGACATGTTATTAAAAATTGCAATAAAACGTGGACAGTAGTAGTTGGATTGGAACGGCTGAATTATTTTCACTTTTCCATGTGTTTGTTTGCTCATTTTTCTTAAAAGCTTATATTATTATTTGTCAAAATATTTGTAGCATCGATGTGCCAAAGAGATCAACTCCAGCCGCATAACTCAAACACTTGACAGCAGAGTGATGATTTGGCATGTCTTTGTGGTTGTAACATTAATACCAATATATATCTATGTCAATATCAGCAGACCTGGAAGAGTGATTATAGAAGACAATAACCCAAATATATAAAACAAATTAAAAAGGATAAATTACACTTAAACCATCTGAAATTTGAATTTAATACATATCATTCCATAATGTTTAAAAAATTATACTAATTTCTTGTTATTGTAATTATTTAGATAAAATGAAGATATTGAACTTATGCACTCTATCTTGTTATACTTTTCTTTACTTTCTCTGTTTTTTTTTTTTTCTCTCTTTCCTTTGCTTAACTTTTTTTTTTTTTTTAATGTAATTTTTTGTATTTTTCTTTTGGAAGTTATTACCTTTTATAAAAGTAGGGAGTTTAAGAAATGAAACTATTAATTATAAAAGTGAGAATGTAATTTCTAAAATACTAAGGAATAGACTGTAATTAAGTCAAATCTCAAAGGGTATGAGTGTAATTTACACAACTAAAAAACACACGCTATCAATAAAGAAAAAAGTTAGGGATCATGAAAATTTTGTCATGAAAATAATCATGAAGAATTTATGATTCTTGGATTACCTTGATTAATGTGTGGTGCTTTATTCTAAGTATGATCTAAGGATCACAAAACTTTCATAATTATTTTCATAAATTTTTTTTCATAATACCTAACATTACAGATCAATAAAGAGTAATTCCTTACATGCGTCATGGCAAACGTTTGCTTGGTGTTAACCAAACTCCAGTCGAAGGCTAGGCACGCCCTTCCAAAAAAAAGATATTTTTCAAAGACTCACTGGAATTGAAAATTCTCATATGTTAAATGTGATAGTTGATTATAAGTTAAATTAGACGATGAGACTAAGCCTACTACAAAAAATTAAATTTTTAAAAACTAAAATTTAAGAATGAATTTTTTGAAACGATTTTTTAATAACTATCCTTATGACGATGAAAATTAGTTCTTAAATATTTTTTGTAATAAAATTTTTACTTTTAAAGACCAAAACATTTAGTCTTTAAAACTCTTATATATTGTAGTGGCCTTTGGGATGAACTTTTTTTGGTTTAATTTTTTGGCTATTTTATTCTAGTTAAAAAAGTTGTATTTAGTATGATGATTGTCTTTTTTTATAATTAATTTGATGATTGTAAAAGAAAAAATGAAATAATTATGATTTGAATATAATATTTTATCTTATTAGTTAAAATAGTCTATTTTCTCTTTATTGCTAAATTAATTTCAAACCCACATCCCAAATGACCCCAAAGAGATGGTTTGAGAATTGATTATTTTAATTGATTTTTTAACATTTTATAAAAAATTATGTAAAATAAATAAATAATAATTTGATAATTTATAATGATTTTTTAATTTTTAAATTAAAATAGCCTATCTCAAAACGTGGCCTAAATGTCAGCCATAGTCTCGTGGGTATGAAGCAACATGGACGTGATTAGATCCACATTTGGAATAGAATCAATACATAAACCCACACTTCACTATTTAAATCCCACCCGTAGTTGCACATTCTGAGTCATTTTTCTATCTCAATTTGTGGTACTTAAGGCTTGTCGTACATATATTTCATCATTTGTAGCAACACCAAAATAGATACTTTATCATTCTTTACATTGAGTAGAGCCAACATGGTGCACAAACACATCCTCCTCGTTACTTCTCCATCCCAAGGGGCTATCAATCCTGCACTCCAATTAGCCAATCAGCTCATAAGAATGGGTGTCAAGGTCACCATCGTCACCTGTGTCTCTGCCCATCGTTGCATGGCCAAAACCACCATGACCCCAGAAGGCCTAACCTTTGTTTTCTTCTCCGATGGCTACGATGATGGGTTCAAATTCGGCCATGGTGACTTTGAACACTTTATCTCTGAGCTCAATGATCGCGGTTCTAAAAAACTAGCCCAACTTATCACTGCCAGCGCCGAGGAAGGCAACCCTGTCACAGGTTTGGTCTACACTATGCTTCAAACATGGGTAGCCAAAGTGGCTCAATCCTTTCACATCCCATCCACACTTCTTTGGACTCAACCAGCAACCCTTTTCCATTTATATTTCTATTACTTCAGTGGTTATGGTGATATCATTAGAAGTATTACCAATGATCCTTCCTGCTTGGTTGAATTACCGGTACTCCCACAGCTCTCTAGCCGTGACCTTCCCTCTTTTCTTGTCCATTCAAACCCTGACTCAGACTCAAAACCGTGCAAAGATTTACTGCTAGCAATCAAAGAACAGCTACATACGCTTAATGAAGAAGCCAACCCTAGGATACTGGTAAACACATTCGATGCATTAGAACCGGAGGTCTTAAGAGCCATTGAGAAGCTCAACTTGATTGCAATAGGTCCATTAGTCCCATATGCGTTCTTGGATAGGAAACATCCTTCTAATTCTTCTTTTGGGGCCGACCTATTCCAAAAATCAAGGGATTATCTTGAGTGGTTGGATTCAAAGCTAGAATCATCGGTTGTCTATGTATCATTTGGAAGCATGGCAATATTATCAAAGCGACAAGTGGAGGAGATAGCACGCGGGTTGTTGGGAAGCCATCGACCTTTCTTGTGGGTCATAAGGGCTACAGAAAATGGTGAGAAAGAAGAAGATGAACTAAGCTGTAGAGAAGAACTCGATCAACTAGGGATGATTGTGCCGTGGTGTTCTCAAGTGGAGGTCCTTTCACACCCTTCTTTGGGTTGCTTTGTTTCACATTGTGGGTGGAATTCTTCATTGGAATGTTTAATGTTTGGTGTTCCAATGGTGTGTTTCCCACAGTTGTTTGATCAACCAACGAATGCAAAACTCATAGAAGATGTATTCAAGACAGGAGTGAGGGTAACAATGAATGAAGATGGAATAGTGGAAGGTGAAGAGATCCAGAGGTGCATAGAAGTGGTTATGGGCGGTGGAGAGAAGGGGAAAGAAATGAACAAAAATGCCAAGAAATGGAGGGATTTGGCAAAAGAAGCTGCGAAGGAAGGTGGGTCGATGGACATGAACCTCAGGGCTTTTGTAGATGAGGTTGAAAAAGATTTTATAGGTTGAGCTTTTTCATGGTAGGTTGTATAAATCTGATAATTAGTTTATTATTATTATTTATTTGTTGGGACTTAGTGTTGTTAATTCTATTTGATTAACAATCTATTGATTCATTGATTTATTTATTTATTTATCAACAAAGGTTAATTATTAGATTAACACATAAGGGAGAAACTCTTTCTACCCTTGGCAAAGCATCTAATGATCTGTTCTTCCAATTTATTTTAAACAAAAGTAACAATTTGTTTTCAATTAATTATTGTAAAAATTATATTATATATATATATATATAATTATATTGTCCAGTACATGATACTAAGATAATACAAGGCTCAAATAAATATTCTGAAATCATGGGCTTAATATCCAAAGCCCAATTAATGCAGAGGTAATCAATTGCAAAGTGGGTCTATTAAGGCCAATTAATAATACATGTAAATGGCTTCAATTCAATCTAAAATAATTGCAATTAAATGGCATACTAAATTAGTCGAGTCAAGTACTCTTGTCATTTAATCATAAATAGTAAGATAATTAGGCAATTAGTGCAAGCCAATTACTTACTTAAGAGAAAGTTTACAGGACATTACAAATATGTTGTTTAGTGTGTGTGAAGTATTTGTATATCAAAATAAGAATAATAAATTTTTATTTTTATTGTTATCGATTGATATGAAAGTAATTACAAATATAAGAATTATTATATTATATTGACCACTAAGTCCAATAATAATTAGAAAGTCAGTAAGCCTAATGGGACATAATAATTGTAAGTTTGCAAACAAGACGTGCCATTAAAAAATGCAAAACTAGTGTGGACATTAGTAGTTGGAATGGCTAAATTATTTCAGGCTTTTACATGTGTTGGTTTGTTTATTTTTTGAAAAACTTATTATTATTATTCTTAATTTTTTTAATGTCATCAAAATAGTTGTACCATTGATGTACGCCAAAGAGTTCAGTTTAACTAGGACTACAAATGAACATAATTAAATCGAATTTTTGAGTATTCAAACTTGTTTTTTAATAATTAGTCCAATTCAAGTTAAACTTAAATAATCTAGCTTGAGCTTGGTCAAATTTTTTATAAATTTGAGTTTGGCTCAAGCTAACTCAATTATATAAATAAGTCAAGTTTAAACTCGAGCATCTTAAGAAAGGAGTATTAAATTCGAACTCAAACTCATTTATTTAGTAAACGGTTAAGCCAAATTGTTTTAGGCTTTTTCATGTGTTTTTTTGCTCGACATTCCTTATTTATTTATTTTTATTTCATCAAAATATTTGTACCATCGATGCGTACCAAAGAGTTGGGCTCCAGCAGCATGAATAGCACAAACACTTGACAGCACACTAGTAATTTGGCATGTCTTTGTGATGGTAACACTAATACACTACGGCCTCATTTGTTTGGAGAGTTAGAGGAGAGATTGGGAATAGTAGTGAGGTGAAATCTATTAATATTGTGTTTATTTTGAGAGATTGAGAGGCAATTGATAGTGAGCTCCGGATTAGGATGGGCCTCCCCAAGGGGATTCGGATGAGCCTCCAGGACTTGGTATTAGAAAAATAATCTGACGGACTAAATTATTTATTTTATTTTATTTTTTACATGTCTGGCATTTTTTTTTGAACATTAATGTTTAATTTTTTATATTTTTTGTTAAGTAAAAATCATTATTTTATTTGTTTTATTTTTTTCTAGAAATTTTTTATTTTATTTTTATTTTTAAAATTTTTTTCACATGTTGGGCATTTTTTTTGAAATATTAATATTTAATGTTTTTGTATTTTTTTTATTTGTTTTATTATTTTATATAAAAATAATTTAACAATCCCCTACACTAATAATTATCATCAAAACAAACACAATTTTACTTAATTCCCTCACTATCAATCCCTTTCATTCTACCTCTGAAAAAAAGAAGCCTAATATCTATATCAATATCAATATCAATGTCAAAATCGATATCGATATCAATATCAATATCAGCTGGCCTAGAAGAGTGATTATGGAAGACAACCAAACAAAACAAACTAAAGAAGGGCTATCAATAAAGAATATTTCTTAAATGCGTCATGGTAAACGTTGCTCGGTGTTAACCAAACTCCACGGAAAAGCAAGGCACAACTCCAACGGTTTGGTGCACTGGATGGGATTTGGTATATGGAGGTTTACTTCATCTAAACTCTTAAGTTTGACTTTTTGCGCAGTAAAATTCTGTGAGTCACGAGCTGCAAATTTAAATCTTATTTTGAAGGGCTTATTCGGATTATGATGTCTTAAATAAGTGTATTTTTTTATTTTTTAAATTAAAAAGTTGAGAGAAAAAATGTGGTTGTTTAGGTTAATTTTTTAACTTTTTATGAAAAAATATATATTAAAAAATTATATAAATTAATGTGTAGGAAAAAATTAAGATTGAGAGTTATATAGCTGTACTTTTTGACTTTTAGTAAATAGTGATAACTTTTTAACTTTTTAAGTAATTTTTTGAATTTTTTTCAACTTGCTAAACTTGGCCTTAACCTCAATGTGCACATTTCTAAAAAATATATATACACATATGTTAAAAGACTCGTTTGGGAAGTGACTATTTTAATAGGCTATTGTAGTTTTTCATTATTTTAATGGGTTAAAATATTTGTATTTAGAAAAATGAATATTTTTTTAATTAAATGTGATATTTGTAAGAGAAAAATTAAAATAATTATAAATTTAATGTGATATTTTATCTTATTGACTACTTTAATTTATTTAATCCTTTTATAATTTTAGCATAAAAATACCTAAACTTGACTTCTTAAACACCCCAAAATGTAATAAGTAATTAATTACAAGTTAAATTAAGTGATGGTCCTTAAATAAATTAGGTCACCCATGGCTTGGTGGGTATGAAAACAATACTTCCAGCCGATATCTCAATTTAATGAGGCAATCTAACAACTTTGTTTTGACATAAATAATAAAGTCTGTGGGGATCTATTTTCTGAGCACCAACACGAGGCCAAAGTGACGCCAACGTGTCAGCCGAGGTGCCACATGTCTTGGTCATGATGCCGAGGTTATCTCAGCTAGGCTGAGGTTATCTGCGAGGATACCGGAATCCGAGATAAGCGGATATGGGACAAGAGTTCTAGATTGGGAGAAGACTTCAGTTTGGGTAAAGATAAAACTCTTAGAGAGTTTATCCTAATCCCACTGGGAGTCCGAGATTAGTAGTAATCCTAAGTCCATTAGGACTAGGCTTCTATTTGAGACTAGGATTATGTTGGCTATAAAAGGGAGGCACCCCCATGGGTCTAAGGTATGTCTTTTATGCTCTGTTTACTGAGTTAAGCACTATTGGTTATCTTTGAGAGATATTTTACTGACTTGATTGTCAGAGTGCCCTTGGGTGGACGAGCCACCACGGGAATCTCTTCTTTCTGTTGTAGGTTGTTTGGGCTTAACCTATTCTGTCGGTGTTCTCTAGTTGAGTATTAAGTTGGCAGAGTGGTCAGAAATTGACACACACAATTTGGCGCCGTCTGTGGGAAAGAAAGGAGAATAGATGACCATTACCGTACAAGATCAACGTGTTGAAAACGACGAGTTTAGCGAAGATGGAGAGTTTGTTGACATAAACAGAATGAAGACCCTTCCAGAAGGGACGCGAAGATAGGGGGCATAAGCGCTCCCAAGGAGATGACATTCAAGTATAGAGGAGCTCAGCCTAAGTGAACAGATCCTGGATTTCAGGCCCCGGACCCCAGATCCCGAAAGACAAGATCTCGGCCTAAATAAGCAGGTCCGAGAAGAGAAGAGCTCAACCTGAGTGAGCAGATCCAAGATTCCAGAAAACATGATATCGGCCTGGATGAATAGGTTCGAGAAGAAAAGAGCTCAACCTGAGTGAGCAGATCCAAGATTCCAGAAGACAAGATGTCGGCACTTAAGTCCGAGAAGAAAAACGGCTCGCCGATGCGAGGCCGAGAATCAAACTTAGGTTGAAACCAAGTAAGATCAACAGAGAAATCAAGGCTAACAACCTCGGCTTGAAACCAACTTCGGCGAACAAGATGATATGCACAAGCTTAATGTGAACATAAGTCCACATTAGGGGGCAGAGAATATAAATGATGTTTAACACTTATTGAAATTTGTAGCAATTTACAAGTTGAAGTTAAACCGATGTTATGTTTAACACTTGTTGAAATTTGTAGCAATTTACAAGTTGAAGTTAAACCGATGTTATGTTTAACACTTGTTGAAATTTGTAACAATTTATAAGTTGAAGATAAACCGATGTTATGTTTAACACTTGTTGAAATTTGTAGCAATTTACAAGTTGAAGTTAAACCGGGATGATATTTAACACTTGTTGAAATTTGTAGCAATTTACAAGTTGAAATTAAATCGAGATGATGTTTAACACTTGTTAAAATTTGTAGCAATTTACAAGTTGAAGTTAAACCGAGATGATGTTTAACACTTGTTGAAATTTGTAGCAATTTACAAGTTGAAGTTAAACCGATGTTATGTTTAACACTTGTTGAAATTTGTAGCAATTTACAAGTTGAAGTTAAACCGAGATTATTGTTTAAAATTGTTGAAATTTGTAACAATTTACAAGTTGAAGTTAAACCGATATTATGTTTAATACTTGTTGAAATTTGTAGCAATTTACAAGTTGAAGTTAAACCGAGATGATGTTTAACACTTATTGAAATTTGTAGCAATTTATAAGTTGAAGTTAAACCGAGATGATGTTTAACACTTGTTGAAATTTGTGGACAAATTACAAGTTGAAGTTAAACCAAGATCATTGTTTAACACTTGTTGAAACTTGAGAAAAGTTTACAAGTTAAAGTTAAACCGAGATTATGTATGACAGCCCATACGCGTGAACGGGTTCTTGGAATTCTTGTTCTTTAAAGAGACATGTCGGTCTTAACGATGATCTCGGCTGCAATACTTTAAGCTGACATACTGAAAAGTACCGATATAGGTTCCATCACCTCAGAATGCCGAGGTAATAAAACCTAGTGGGCAGTTGTGGGGATATATTTTCTGAGCACCAACACGTGGCCAAGGTGCCGCCAACGTGTCAGCCGAGGTGCCACATGTCCTGGTCATGATGCCGAGGTTATCTCGGCTAGGCCGAGGTTATCTGCGAGGATACCGGAATCCGAGATAAGCGGATATGGGACAAGAGTCCTAGATTGGGAGAAGATTTCAGTTTGGGTAAAGATAAGACTCTTAGAGAGTTTATCCTAATCCCATTGGGAGTCCCAAATTAGCAGTAATCCTAAGTCCATTAAGGCTAAGCTTCTATTTGAGACTAGGATTATGGCTCTGTTTGGTAGAGCTGTGGGAAAGTGCTTATAACTTATGCCTAAACAACTTATAGCTTATAACTTTCAGCTTAAGCTGATTTTCAGCTTATTCTTAAAGCATCTCCTGCCCCACTCAAAGAATAAGCTGATTTCTGACTTCCACAAAGCTATAAGCTATAAGCTATAAGCTATAAGTTAAACCAAACACATCAAAATAGCTTAAATTAAGCTGAAAGTTGAAATAAGTTGTAAATAATTTCTGCCAAACAGACACTATGTTGGTTATAAAAGGGAGGTACCCCCATAGGTCTAAGGTATGTCTTTTATGCTCTGTCTAGTGAGTTAAGCACTATTGGTTATCTTTGAGAGATATTTTACTGACTTGATCGTCGAAGTGCCCTTGGGTGGATGAGCCACCACCGGAATCTCTTCTTTATGTTGCAGGTTGTTTGGACTTATGCTATTCTGTCAGTGTTCTCCAGTTGAGTACTAAGTTGGCAGTGTGGTAAGAAATTGACACACACAAAGTCTATTTAATATATCAAATGTCAAGTTGATATTTGGTATAAACTTAATATATTAAATTTGACATATCCTATATTGATATTAAATATTGAGTTCATTCAATAAAATTATTTTATTTAAAAAATAATTAAATAATATATTTAACATATTTGGTGAAGAGTTTTTATGTCAAATTGACATATGTTAATTTGCCACCTAATCCTTTAAAAAAATTTGACACACCAAATTTTGAAGGTTTAAGTGGAGTTGCTCGTAGGGGTTGTTTGGGGTTGTTTGGAGTTTGCTTAGTTAATGTATTTTTTGATTTTTTATGAAAAAAATGTAAAAAAATAAAAAAGTAATGTGATTTAAATAAGTATATGTATCAAATAAATATACTTATTTAGTGCATTTCTAAAGTTGTTTGACAATTAATTTTCGCCAATTATAAAAAAAAAAGGGAAAAACAGAAAAAGAATATCTTTTCTTAAATTAAGACGCGTCAGTTCTAATTATTACACAAAATGTATTTCGATTTTGAGATAAACTAGTATTTATTATAAAGTTAGGTGATATTTTAATTATGAAAAAAGTGATATTAGTTAGCGTACAATTAAATTAAAGTGATCTTCGCTATAATGTAAAAATATGTTGAGATTCTCTTTATTATATGATCGCAATGAAGAATATGTACCTATGAAGGGCCCAATTGGAATTACTTATAAGTTAGATGTTATAATTATAATATGTGAAAAAGTTGAAAGTGTTTGGTTAAGTAAAGTTGTCACATGGCCATTTTGTTAGGTAAATGTCCATAATACCTTCAAATATCCATGCGATGCATGGATTATTTTTTTAAAATAATATTTTATGTTACGATGTATTTATTATAAAAAAATATTAATTTTAATTTAAGTTTAGAAGTTAATTATTTAAAAGTTCTGTTTATAAATATTATGATAGTTCATGTCTTATTTAAGATTTTTAAATCAATAAGTCCTATTTAAAACTGAGAATATTATCAGTTTTTTCTAATTTTTAAAATTAAGAATATTATTAATTTTTCATAGTAATGTTCTGGATAATTATTTCACTAACTAATGAAAAAAAAATAGATTATGAGATTAAATATTTTTGCCCTTCTACTTATTGGTTTGATTCAACCATCCAAAAAAATCGAGAACATTATTAGTTTTTTTTTTTTTAAGTTTAAAAATTGAAAATATTATCAAAATTTTCATTTTTAAAGTTTTATTTTTTATTTTTTATTTTTCAGTTGTGCACATCAATGTTCCATCATCATGATCCTAAAATTTTTAGTTTTGCATAAAAAAAATTCAATTTTTTCAAAAAAAAAAAAAAAGTTTTTTTTTTTTGTGCACATAATTTTTTTTTTTTTAAATTTGAAAGTTGATTTTTAAAGTTTCGAAAATCAAAATAAATGTCAAATTATCATGTTCATTTATAGAAAATCATAAATGATAAACAATCATTGTTTGAAAGGCAATTCTGACTATTAAAAATTTAATGCGACTTGAAGGTCCAAAAAATCTTAATTATGAAGTATAAGTTCATAAATTAAAACTTATGTGTAAATGCCCCTAAAATTAAAGTGTGACTAATATTTATTTGGCTAATCTTAAATATATCGTTCTATAAAAGTATTACTTGAATATACTTATATATAATCATTTGAGTTCAATTATTTATGTATTTTGATAATTTTAATCATATCTTGCCATAAAAGTATAATTATCATATAATAATTTTATATAATATATATTAAATTATAATATGGTAAAATAGACACTTGTTTTTATATTAAAAATAATAATTAAATTGGAAAGAGAATTAGTAACATAAATTTAAAAATAATTTTAATTAATTTTTTTTCAAAATAATATTTTATGTTACAATGTATGTGTTATAAAAAATAATAATATTAATTTTAATTTAAAATTAATGTGTGATTCTTAATATTTATTTAGATAATCTTTGTAAATTATAAGAAGGTTTTATTTTGATATTAAAAGTAATAATTAAATTGAAAGGAGAATTAGTAACATAAATTTAAAAATAATTCTAATTATTTTTAAAAAAAAATATTTTATGTTACGATGTATGTGTTATAAAAAATAATAATATTAATTTTAATTTAAAATTAATGTGTGATTCTTATTATTTATTTAGATAATCTTAGTAAATTATAAGATGGTTTTATTTTGATATTAAAAATAATAGTTAAATTGAAATAAGAATTAGTAACATAAATTTAAAAGTTATTCTAATATTTTAATTTAATTTTATATTCATTTGAAAAATAAAACACATGTAGAAATAGAAGTTATACAACATTTGTAACGCTCCAAATTTCTAACCCAAATGATAATACAACAATAATGACTCTTTCAAGGAAAACTAAATATAAATCTCCAAATTTGCATTACATGATACAATAGTTCTTCATGCAACAATACATTAATCCAACAACAAGTAAATAAACAAATAAATAATCCCAAGGGATATACAAGTTTCCAAGGCTTGAACCTGGTTACACAAAATAGTTATTTTAACCTGTGGAGAAGTGGTTTGGAAATACTCTTCAGATCCTGGGAGACGCTAGTGATCCTCAACTAGTCACCTGAAAAGATACAAACACTCCGGTTGGGGGTGCCGGAATTAGCACTCTGACGGACAAGTTAGTTCAGATACTCAGGATAGCTTGTTTACTAAGTTTAATGAAGTGATTCTTACATACCTTTCTAAATCTGTGGTTCTTGTATTTATACTTGCTTTCTAGGCCTCGGGGCATGAGCCTACTTTTGTCTCATTCCCCTTTTATTCATTCGGAGCTACTGACCTCCGTCTATTCGGCTTTCCTAACGTATTCGGCGTCCTAGTCACGCAATATGAAGCCGAATAGTATCTAATTTCTGGGATACGCATCTTCCGACTTTTCTACTTATTTGGCTCTCACAATTGCCCCCCAAGCATTTCACCGACGACAGTTGGATGGAGTGCTTGGTTTTGAATTTTGAAAAGTCAAAGCCAAAATTCGGTGGTTGGCCTCATCGTCATGCGGATATCTAAGCGCACCCCTTTTGGTTGTCGTGTCGACTTCCCGCCCCCTCGCATGTGTCTATTTATTGCGATTTAAAATTTTGACGCCCTTTCAAGTATGTATTTTACGACGCTCATCGCTGGATTGCCTTTTGAATCGTCCCTGCAACTCTCTTTTCCGATATCCTCTTCGTCCTTTGTAAGTTCTCTCCTCCCTTGCTTCGAAGACTTTTTCTGGTTTATTCTTTCCTTGGCATATTCTCATAAACTGTAGGGTATGGCGAAACATTTAAAAGACCTCCTCTCGTCAGATCGAATTGCTGGCTTTAAACGCCATTTCTTCATTCCTGATGATGTCCGTCTGTCGCTTGTGGCAGACGGCATTCTTGATATGGAGAGGGAGGACAAAACCACGATTGTCTTTCCTCTTTTGTCAATTGCAGAGGGTGGAGTCTGTTTCCCCCTTCACCCGTTTCTTAGGGTTGTGCTTCGCCATTGGGGTTTAATCCCTTCCCAACCTAATGTGAATTTCTTTAGAATCATAATGGGGCTTATAACGCTCAACCGTCACCTAAGAATTAACCTTGGCATTCCAGCCATCCAGCATTGTTACGCCTTGGCTAAGTCTTCTGGTCGGCACGGGCGTTTCTTTCTTAGGGCCAAGGATATCGACCATCAGCTGATTACTATGCTTTCCAGTTTTGGAAAACGAGTTGATGATGTTATGGTCGTTGTCCAGGGTAACTGGGAATTTGGCGAAGGGGAGGATCACATCGACCCTATTCCTAGATGGAGGGGCGAGCCAGGTGGTTGATTGCCTTCTCGCTTTTATTATTTGTTCGTTTTTGTTATAAAGCCTTTTCTTTGAAATGTTACGGCTTGGCTTGTGCAGGGAGCGATTTGTAGAAAGTTCTATGTTCAACTGACGGCGCCGTTCTTTCGGATATCGAAGTCGCGCTCGAATATTTCGGCCGTTGAAGTCTTCAAAAACAAGGGAGGGCGGCCCACATTCTGCTTTGTTACGAGCCGACATATACGACCTTCTCAGCGGCAGAAAATATCTCGGTTCCGAAGGGTGAAGATTCTCTTATCGCTCTTATTTTGTCCGACTTCAAAAACTTGAGGCAGGTTGGTTTTGAAGGGTTCGATTTGGAGCGGGATATAGCTAATGTTACCGAATCAGATCAGTCCGAAACCGAGTCTAACGAGGTATTGAATTCAGCCGATCCCCCATCCACTTCGGGCCGAGGGGATCTTTCACTTGACGGCGTTTTTCACGGCTTAGAGGATATTCTTGCCGCAGACCCCGAAGACATGGCCGGGTTAAGCCTGACAAAACTTGTTAGGAAGGCGAATGCGGAAAGGTTGGCCGCGCGGCGAAGAGCAGAGGCCCTTCCGTCCGAAGTACCACCCGCCATTGAATCTCAATTCTCCTTGCCTGTTAGCAAATCAGAGTCCTTGCGTGTTATTGAGATGGAGACGGCAGAAAATCGGAATGCCGAATCTACTTTGATCGTGCAGGCCTGCCAAGAAGTTGAGGCAGAGAAACGTCCTGCCGAGTTTGAGGTCGGCTCAGAAGAACATGGCGGCAAACGTCCTCGATTAGAGGGATCGGACGTGATTGTTCCTTTTGTCATTCAGCCGATGATAAGAAACATGCCGGTTTCTTCTGATGCTTCGGTGCTTAAAGATCCAGAAGTCGCATTCAGCTTGGCTACGTTCATGTCGTTGCCGTCTGACAATGAGGCTTTCCGGGTGGAAACGGATCTGAATGCGACAGCACTAGTCGTCCAATTGGCACTTTTGGTACATATTCGAACTTAGCTTCACTTAATCCAAATACTGTTGAAGTTATGGTTTTAAATTCTTGTTTTGCAGACCGTCGGATGGATAGCCGATATGGGCCGTTGCCATAGCGACGCCGTCAAACAGATTGGTCATTTACGCGAGGAAGTTGAAGGCCAGAGGAGAAGGGCCGAGGTCGAGGCTTTGAGGGCGAACAAGGAAGCCTCAAGGGTCGACGCTGAGATGGAGAGGGCTTGTAGCGTGGATCAATTGAGATCGGATGCCGAGAAGAAGGCGGACGCGAGCGAAGATGTGCTTAAATTGGCCCAGAAGGCAATCTTCAAACTGGAGGCTGAGTTGGTTGAAATGAAGGCGGCGAAGGAAGCAGCCGACTCGGAGTCTTCCAAAGTATTCGAGGTCGGGAAAAATGCCGGACTCGCCGAGTACGTGGACCAAGTCCCCAAGTTTGAAAATCGGGGATTCAAACATGGCTGGCACAAAGCCCTTGCTGCTGCTAACGCTTCATTGATTATGCTAATACCATATGAGCAAGTGGATGTTGAGCCATTGGAGTCTGATTCCAATGGCTGATCCGGCCAACTGACATAGTTTTTAGGATGTCGAATGTATTTTTACAGTTTTTAATTTAGTATTTTTCATCTGTTGCTATAGTCATAATTTTTTTTTTTTTTTGCTAGGCATTTTTATGCGGGCTTGTAGCTTTTTGTTTAGTAACTTGAGTATATAAAATTTCATGAGTTATGCTCAATTGGCTAAGGAAAATGTTGATGAATGATATTGCTTTCGGTTATGGTTAGATCGGCTGCTTAGCTTAAGTATTTGGCCGATCAGATTAATAAATCTGCCATTGCCTTAGCCAGGGCGCGAACTTGGGAAGCCAAATGGGCTTAACTCATGGGCTAGCTGAGGCGCAGATTGATCGGCGCTTGCGCTTGAAAACATGGCCGACTAGATTAATAAAGTAAATCTGTCCTTGCCTTAGCCAGGGTGCGAGCTTGGGAAACCGAATAGGCCTAACTCGTGGGCCGAGGTACGATTGATCGTCATTAGCTTGAAAACATGGCCATCAGACAGTTAATAAAGTAACTGTCTGTTTTAGCCGGACGCGAGCTTGGGAAACCGAATATGCCTAACTCGTAGGCTGGCTGAGGCACAGATTGATCGGCGCTTGCACTTGAAAACATGGCCGACCAGATTAATAAAGTAAATCTGTCCTTGCTTTAGCCAGGGTGCGAGCTTGGGAAACCGAATGGGCCTAACTCGTGGGCTGGCTGAGGCATAGATTGATCGGCGTTTGCGGTTGAAAACATGGCCGACCAGATTAATAAATCTGCCCTTGCCTTAGCCAGGGCGCGAGCTTGGGAAGCCAAATGGGCCTAACTCATGGGCTGGCTAAGGCACAGATTGATCGGTGCTTGCGTTTGAAAACATGGCCGACCAGTTAATAGTAACCGCCTTGCCTTAGCTAGGCGCAGCTATGAGTCGGATGGGCCTAACTTGTGGGTTGGCCGAGGCACGATTGATCGGCCGCTGCTTGAAAACATGGCACGGATTAATAGTAACCGCCCTTGCCTTAGCCAGGGCGCAAGCTTGGGAAGTCGAATGGGCCTAACTCGTGGGCTGGCTGGGGCACAGATTGATCGGCGCTTGCGCTTGAAAACATGGCCGACCAGATTAATAAATCTACCCTTGCCTTAGCCAGGCCGTAGCCAGGGCGCGAGCTGGGGAAATTGAATGGGCCTAACTCGTGGGCTGGCTGAGGCACAGATTGATCGGCGCTTGCGCTTGAAAACATGGCCGACTAGATTAATAAATCTGCCTTTGCCTTAGCCAGGCCTTAGCTAGGGCGCGAGCTAGCCCAGCTCGTGGGCTGGACAATTGTCATCCGACTATTGACGTTTGGGATTACTGACGTTACCTCGGGAGAGCTGTAAACATTGAAGGATAAATGGGGTGGGTGCACGCCAGAGGCCCTTCTTATTTCCATTCAGGCAACTTGGGAGGGACGAAGATTGATTGAATCAGACGCCGCAATGAGTCATAGTAGCGAGCCTACGCGTACGGGAAGAAGAACGTCCAAGGATCGGGAAACACAGCAGCCCCTTAGTCATCGAAGCAGATCACCCTGAAAGGACAAGCAACGACGGGGAAATTCTCCGCGCCTGCGACCGAAAATTGAGCCTGATGCGACGCCACGACCGTTGAGTTTTGCGGTTTCTATGAGGAATAGACCAATGACGGAGGCTGATTCTATCATTAAAGACCCAGATGTGGCAGTCAAGTTCGCTCGACAGATATTCCCGCCGGAAGTCCAACAATCGATGGTCGGACGTCGAGATTTCGAAGTATTTCGAGATGGCATACATGGGGCTGTGAAAGGACTATATACTGCTTATGAAGTCGGCATGCGTCTGTGGGAAGCGCAACATGAGAGCGAGAAAAAGGACGAAAGGAATCACAGTCTGGAGATTCGCACGGAAAAGGCTGAGCGTGAGCTTCGGGAGTTGAAGAATGTTCAAACGAGCGTGTCGGTGGCGGCTGGTCAATCTAAATTGGTTGTTGTAGAGAGAGTAACCCAACGGACCTTGGGTTATGAAAAGGGGTTTCAGGATGGCCTGAAGGTCGGGATAGAGAAGGCCAAACAGGACCTTGCCTAGGAGGTCTGTCGATGTGAAAATCATGGATTCAAGCACGGCTAGATCAAGGCCCTTCAAACCGAGGAAGCTCTCGAAGCCGTGGGCATTGATTCGGCCTCGCCCCTGTATCATCGCCACTACTTTCCTTATTCCGATTTCGAAATTGAGAAGAGCGACGATGAGGGTGCCGAATGAATAGACTTCGCGCCGAATAAATCGAATTTCTTTTATTTTCAACGTTTGTATTTGGTCTTGAAATGTTATGTGCTTAATTAATCGTATTATTTCAACTTACTGGCAAGTTTTATGTTGCGTGGCGTAAATGTTTAGACATGCATTGACCGGCTTGAATTAAGAACGATTCTCAGTGAATATTTATTCAGCCAATGAAGTGGTCTGAATGCATCTCTCAAAAAGGCCAATCGTGATATCCACGAAGGGCACTCCGAATTCGGAGCCTTAATCGGCCTTAATAGGCTTAATCGACCCTAAAGTGTCATGCACCAAAAGGGGGCTCCGAATCCGGAGGCTTTATTTTGGCCAATTGTGATATCCACAAAGGGCGCTTCGAATTCGGAGTCTTAATCGGCCTTAATAGGCTTAATCGTCCCTAAGGTGTCATGCACCAAAAGGGGGCTCCGAATCTGGAGGCTTCATTTTGGCCAATCGTGATATCCACGAAGAGCGCTCCGAATTCGGAGCCTTAATCGGCCTTAATAGGCTTAATCGGCCCTAAGGTGTCATGCACCAAAAGGGGGCTCCGAATTCGGAGGCTTTATTTTGGCCAATCGTGATATCCACGAAGGGCGTTCCGAATTCGGAGTCTTAATCGGCCCTATGGTGTCATGCACCAAAAAGGGGCTCTGAATCCGGAGGCTTCATTTTGGCCAATCGTGATATCCACGAAGGGCGCTCCGAATTCGGAGTCTTAATCGGCCTTAATAGGCTTAATCGGTCCTAAGGTGTCATGCATCAAAAGGGGGCTCCGAATCCAGAAGCTTTATTTTGGCCAATCATGATATCCACGAAGGGCACTCTAAATTCGGAGTCTTAATCGGCCCTAAGGTGTCATGCACCAAAAGGGGCTTCGAATCCGGAGGCTTTATTTTGGCCAATCGTGATATCCACGAAGGGCGCTCCGAATCCGGAGTCTTTGTTTTAGCCTTGGAAGGCTTAATCGGCCCTTATTAATGAAGGCTTGGGAGTGAGCTTGAGAAAACGAGAAACTTTGTATTGCAAAGGTGGAACATGTACAAGTATCAAGCCCACAAGTTGGGTCAATGATAGAATTTACGTAAACGTGTTAAATTCCAAGGCCGTGGCAGGCTTCTTCCTGACATGTCTGAGAGCCGATATGCCCCTGTTCCTGCGATGGATTCTATCTGATAGGGGCCGTTCCAGTTTGGACCCAATTTTCCATCGATTGGTCTCCAATCGGCTGGAAGTACCTTTTTTAGGACAAGCTCTCTTGGCGTGTATTAGCGCAACTGAACTCGCTGATTATACAACTTGGCGAGCTGCTGCTAATACCGTGCCATGGATGCCAGGACGCGGTCTCTTTGTTCTTCGATTATAATCAGATCTAGGGCAAGCATCACGTCGTTTCAGCCCATATCAAAAACTTGTGATTTCAGAGTTGGGAGGCTGATTTCCAAGGGTAAGATTGCCTGGGTTCCAAAGCATAGAGCAAACGGCGTTTCTCCAGTGGATCTCCTCGGTGTAGTGCGATGAGCCCACAATACAATCGGCAATTCTTCGACCCATTTGCCTTTAGCTTTTTCCAGCCTCTTTTTGATGCCATCCAAGATGGATTTGTTAGAGGCTTCGGCTTGACCATTGCTTTGGGGGTAGGCCGGTGTCGAGAAGTAAGGCCGAATGCCATATTTGCTATATAACTCTTGATATACGCCACAATCGAACTGGGTGCCATTGTTTGAGATGAGAGCTCTCGGAATGCCGAATCGTGTTATGATGTTTCTCCATACAAAGCGTTTAATGTCGGCATCTCGTATATGTGTTAAAGCCTCCGCTTCGACCCATTTTGTGAAGTAGTCTGTTGCGACGATTAAGAATCGCTTGTTCCCTGGGGCCTTGGGCAATGGTCCTACGATATCAAGTCCTCACTGAGCAAACGGCCAGGGGCTGGTGATAAAGTTCAATTCTTCGGCAGGTAGATAGGTTAATGGGGAGAACTTTTGGCACTGTTGGCATTTTTTTACATAACTCTCCGCGTCAGCTTTCATTGTCGGCTAATAATATCCTTGCGTTATAGCTTGATGGGCCAGGGAGCGTCCGCCAGAATGGGCACCGCAACTGCCCTCATGTATCTCTGTCAGAAGCCCCTTCACTTTGTCGGGGTGCACACATTCCAAATATGGACCAGAGAGGGACTTTTTGTAAAGCCCTCCTTACAGATCCAGATAGTATCGCAGGGCTTTATTTTGCAGCTTGTGTGCTTCTTTTTTGTCCTCTGGGAGTTGTTCAGAAGAGAGGAATGTAGTAATGGGGTCCATCCAGCTTGGTGCAGATTCTATAACGTTGACATGGATTTCCTCCGAAGGGCCCATACTTGGCTCCGGGACGAAACCTACTTCAATGGTTTGTTTGATCTCAGAATTGATGGCGAAGGCTAGGCACGCCAAGGCATCCGCGTGTGTGTTTTGGTCGCGTGTTATTTGGTTCAGTTCGTGATGGTCAAATTTTGCCAGCAAGGAATTGGCCGTTTTCATGTAGGCCGCCATACGGTCGTTTCTTGCCACGTACTGCCCCTTTAGCTGATTGATTACCAATTTTGAATCACAAAACACAAGTAGACGTCGTGCGCCGAGAAGGTGTGCATTCCGCAGACCGGCTAGAAGGGCTTCGTATTCGGCTTCGTTATTTGATGCTTCGAAGCCAAGCTTGACAGCCTGCTCAATTATTGCGCCATCTAGAGACATGATTACAATTCTGGCGCCACTGCCCCTTTGGTTAGATGATTCATCACAGTATAATTGCCAAATATCCCCGACATAAATTCTCCAATTCGGCTTTGGTAGAACTTCAGCCTTTGGTCGAACTTCATCAAGTTTGAGGTTGGCAAGCTCGCCGATGAATTCGGCAACAAAGTCAGCCAACACCGCCTTTGATTGCGCTTTAGGTAAAATCGAATGTCGATACGAGTTCAAGAGCCCATTTTGAAACACGTCCTGATGCTTTTGCATTCCGTAGTACTGATCGGAGGGGATAATCTGTTAGCACCCAAATGCTATGTCCCTGGAAGTAATGCATCAGTTTTCTTGCCGCCATGACTAGGGCTAAGATGAGTTTTTCCAGCGGAAGGTAGCGTGTTTCGGCGTCAACCATTGCCTTGCTCACATAATACACCTGTCGTTGCTCCTCCTCCTCTTTAACAAAGACGGTCTTGATGGCCCTATCGGAAACTACCAGATATAGGATGAGCGGGTCACCAGCGGCGGGTGTTGTCAAGAGAGGTACTGAGCGGAGGTAGGTCTTGAGTCCGTTGAAGGCTGATTCACATTCGGCGGACCATTCAAAAGCCTTACCCTGCCGTAGTGTTTGAAAGAATTGTCGACAGCGATCTGTAGACCGACTGATGAACCTGTTAAGTGCAGCGGCCATCCCCATCAACTTTTGGACTTTTTTTACTGAACGGGGGGAGTCGAGTTCCAAGATTGCTGTGACTTGCCTCAGGTTGGCTTAGATTCCTCGGTGATTGAGGATGTAACCCCAGGAATTTGCCAAAGCCGATTCTGAACGCACATTTGGAAGCGTTCAGTTTCATTCTGTATTTGCGTAAGATGCTAAATGTCTTTTCTAGATTGGCTATATGATTTTGTTCTTCTTTGGACTTGACCACCTGTAGACACCCCATTTTTGACCGGCCTTAAGACTCAGATGTCACCAACTGAGTGCTCGGTGATGTTGCATATCGTGCTCGTTCTGAGGTTTCAGAGTCTCGGCTGCGAGCCTTGCCTATGGACTTCCGGGCTCTTTTGTGCTTTGCCTCGGTTTGTGAACCGGGTTCCCGTTTTCTCTGTCTTCTCTTCCCGAAGGAAGGGAGAGGTCTCGTAGACTATCTTTCAGTGGTCGTAGGCCATTTTTCTTGTTTGGAGGCCAGTTCTCGATTTTCGGAGCCGTCGACCGTGCGCCTCGGTTCGGGACCGCCTAACTATCTTCGTTTGCTCCGATTTTTGGCACACACCTTGTTTCCTCCATTTAGAGGGACACTGTGGCCCGGGAGACCACCTTCGTGGTCATATGCCACCTTCGGTGCTTAACAGCCTATTTTAGGGGCCCCGGACTGCGCGTTTTGGCCCCCGAACCCTTGTTTTGCATCGGTTAGGGTTCATTTTTGGTATGGACCCTATTTTCATGGTTATAAAGATGGTAGGATGGTGAAAGGCCACCTTTTCCCTGAAAAACCAATTTTCTCATTTTCTCTCTCCTAAAGCCGGTTTTTCTGACATAAAGATGATTTTTCTTACTTTTGAGCCACAATTTCTGGCTTTTCATACCATCATTATGTTGTGCACACCTGGGAGGCCACCAATATGGGTAGGCCGACCAGTAATTCATCTTGACCCTTTTGAACCCCTCTAAAAAGTTGGTTTTTCTCCCTCTTGGGTCACTTTTTTTTGTTTTTCTCTACACAGCTTTGTTGCACTCATCTGGGAGCCCACCTTTCTGGGGTGGCCGACCAGCATTTCTTCTTGGACCTTTTGAACCCTGGTCGGCCGACCAGGGGAGGTGGCTGGCTGACCACCTTGGCCTTTTGAACCTGGTCGGCCAGTCTTGTCTCCTCAGGTGCATTCCAGCTATGCCAGCTGTTTTGCACCTGACCCTCTGTCCGAGGATTTGTCCTTGTTTTTGGTCCATTTAAGGTGGTTTTGCACCCTTTGCTTAGCTTTCAAAGGAAGTTTGACCCTTTGGTCAAGCTTCTTGAGGAAGCTCGACCCTTTTGGTTTAGCTTCCTCAAGAAGCTTGACCCTTTTGGTCAAGCTTCTTTTAGAAGCCTTGACCCCCTCTCTTGGCTTCTCCAAGAAGCCTCACCCTTCTCTCTCTATATAATACACACTCCACCTCCATTTGCAAGGGTTAGAAGCTTTTGGCTAGAAATATACATACAACCCTCTATCTCTATACTTCTAGCCTCCAAACACCCTTGTTCTTGGCCATTTTATACTACAACCCATAGCCTACCACCTCCATCATCCATTCCAGCACCTTGGAGGCCATTTGCAGAGGTTGAAAGCTCACAATCTTGGACCAAAAGCTGCTACATTCCTGTGCTACAAGGGTAAGCCTCCATTTCCCCTTTTCTTGCATTCTTTTGCTTCATTTCTTAGCTGTATTTGCAAGCATTTTTGGGCTCCAACCCAAACTGTAAAGTGTCTTATTTTGAGCCCCTCTTCAAATTTGATTAAGGACACTTTGCTTTTTGAAGTCATCTACTTCCTTGTTTGTTCAATCTCTCTTTTAGGGCTATTTTTGCATCCTATTTTAGCCTTACTTGTGAACATTTTTGAGATTTTATATAAACTGGAAAAAGTCTTATTTTGAGCCCCTCTTGATGTTTGTTTAAGGGCATTTTTCTGTTTGAGGTCATATGCTTCCTTGTATGCTTGATTGCCTTTTGTTTTGAGCCTTGCATCTAAGCTTTTGTTGCATGCTTGGTTTGGCCTCTTAGCCACTGAAATCCAGTGGATTTTCAATGGCTTAGATGCTGTTTTGAGAGCCCAAATTAGAGGGGGGGTGACCCCCTCTCTCCTTGATTTGTTTGTTGGCCTTATTGGCCTTCAAAAGAGGCTCCATCTTGTATGCTTTGAAGTCACTTTCCAGGCCCTATTATGTGAGTTTTGAGGTCTTCCTTGGCTCTGTTCGAGGCCCTTTTGGCCATATTTTATGTCTATGTTGCATGTGTGGAGAAATTCCATTCAAGGCTTTCCAAAGAGGCCTTTCTTTGCATGTTTCTGAGACTGATTTCAGGGCCAATTTGGTGAGGTTTAAGGCTGTCATAATCCATTTCCAGAGGTGGTTTTGCCATGTTACATGTCTACCTTGTATGTGCTTAATAATCCCTTGTATGACCTTCTAAAGGAGCTCATCATTTTTGCATGTATTGGCTGCATTTCAGTGATTATTTAGGCATATTTTGACATGTTTTATTCACTGTTTTTGGCTGGTTCGATGAGTTCTCATACGCTTCATATACATGCCATGCAAACCATGTTTGCTAGCCAATGTTGCATGCTATTTTAGTCCATCATGTTAGCATCTTTTGGCCATGCCTTAAACTAGAAATGTGCATGTTTTGGGACTGCCTTGGCCCTGTCTTTGTGCTTCATAGTCAAATAATGCTTGCTTTGCATAGTTATAGTTCAATACATGTGCCTAGTTTTGATTTTCGGGGCTTATTTCATGCATTGAGTGCCATATTTCCATGAATCAGGACCATTTAGCATCATGTTTCAATGCTGAAATTTACATGTTTGAATGCCATGCTTCATCCTTGCCATGCCTTGTTAGAGTTGGATGTTGTGCCTTAGGTTCGGTCCTCGGTTTGCGTGCTTGTGTGCACGCATTTCGGTTGTCTCATTTTCATATAATGGCCGCTAATGTGGGTGTGGCTGAGGTCCACTCATATTGGCGTAAGCCCATATTGCATTGTGTATGCCATCTTAGTCCATAGCGTTATGTATGTTAGGTTGTATGTTAGAGCATTGTGTATGCCATATTAAATCGAGCATTGTGTATGCCATTTCATAGCATTGCGTATGCTAGGTTGTATGTTAGTCGCATTCATGTATGTCATGTATATTGCATTGTGTTTGGGATAGGAGTTAGCCCAAACACGGGAAACGAGGGACGTTTCGTACTCTAAGTGACGGAACGTGTCTCAATTCCCGGTCACCGACACTCCGGATTTACCATGATGGAATCTAGGCCTTATTGTGTTTATATGTGCATTCATTTCACATCAAGTCGTGCAATTCGACTCCTCGGCCATCATGCATCGAGATGCGTGATTGGTGGCACGAGGATTGAGGCAAGCATACATATGTGAAAATACTTTGCCATGTCCCTTTCTCGCTCTCTGTTGCAGCAAATCAGAAACCGACAGTCTTTTGGGGCTTCGCACAATATTCCGGGCTTAATTGTAAATAGAGACTAATCGGGGCATCGCAATGGATTTCCACGCAAGGCAACTCAAGAATGCATCATTCATCATTTGGAACAGAGCTGAGGCAGTCCATAGATTTGCGTGTTAGTTTACTGCTTTCCTAGTTAAATTTGTTAATTAATTAGGGTTTTGTACTTATTTGGACTGTATTATTTATTCGGGACTGTATTATTTATGCGGACCCTCCGAGCGAAGGCACAACTGTAATAAGTGTGCGTGTGTGTGATGTATGTCTTCCAACCCCACGTCTTTCTCCTTTTTATTTACCAGCTTATGACGGTTAGATTAGGGCATGTTTCAATTTGCATATAGTATGATAGCATGTTTGCATTCATTCATCTGTCTTGCATGCACCGGGCTCGACGCATCATACTAACTGCATTGTACTTCAATTCCGAGTTGAATACATGTTATCCGTTGCATTTTATATGCCATGTTTAGAATAGCCGAGCCTATCTTAGTCGCATTTTGCATGTGTTGCATTAGGCATTTCTGTATAGTTAGGATCATGCATGGATTTCTAACATAGCTTTTGTTTTGGCTTGGAGTACTCGGTAAGTTTTTATGTTTTAGCATCCTTGCATGCGTGTGAGTGACTGCCATGATAGCATGCTTACCATGAGGTTATGTGCTTATGTGATATATCTGCCTGAATGCCTATGGGTGAAGGTTGGATCATCTGAATTGGAATAATGCATTGACTGTGAGTTTTGAGCCCACTAGATAGTGGCAAAATCATGTTTTCTAAACCCACCCAAGGGTGGCAAAATCTATATTTCAAGCTTACTTGCGAGTAGCAAACCGCTTTCAAAAACAAATATGAAATGTTTTGTTCCAATTCAGGCGATCCACTCTATCCTTGTATGCTGTGCGCATCACATAGTAAGTCTAGGCTAATAACTGGAATAAGAACGCATAGTGTTTCCAAAACTAGATATCATGGTTAGTAGAGGCCGATCTTTGATCGGGCGAGCGGGGGTGCTCACGAAGTGACCTTCCCCAATCGTACCCAAGTTCCCGAGCCGAAGGCAACTTTGGTGATGACGGACACGTGGCCTTAGGCAACGAGTCAGGGTTTCCTAAATTCCCCCAAAATAAATATTTAGGTGGCGACTCTGTATCTTGCAAAGCAGTCCATGTTTAGCACTTCTTTCTCAAAAAAAATCTGTTTTCCAAAACGATTTGCCGGATTTGGACTCTTTAATGATTCATTGGTCTTGCATTGCACTCTGCGAGATTAGATACAGGACCGTGACACAAATTGAGTCTGAACTGTAGCATGAGGCCCGAGGGCGCGTCTACAGTTTCTGGCGATTCCACTGGGGAGTTAGAGAGCTTGACTCGAACTCATGATATCTTGTTTTGATTACACTTATGTGTTTCTTTGCATTGCATGTGCATTGGTGCGCCTAGGACACCGTATTTGCCATCTGCTATTCCTGAGCAATTTGCCAGAGGCTGCGTGCCATAAGGCTTACTAGTTACGGGCTCTGCCAGTATGGAAACACAAACCCCAGTTTTACCGGGGCACCCTTTTGACCATTCGACCTAGTGCATATTCAGAATCCGTAGTGACCATTCCAAACTAGGACAGGTTGCTTACCCGATATAGGTTGTTTGAAACCGCTGCGTGCATAGTGAAGCCCTAGCTCTTGACAAAATAGGACAGAGAAACCCTACCCCAACATAGGGGTGTTTTGGCTCGCACTTATCTGTTATGTGCTTTTAGAGTGCGTCTCTACAGGGGAAATGCATGTATCAGTTTACGAGTTTGGGCATCAGGCCTTCGGGCATCAGTCAGTGTTTGAGAATCAGTTATCCGCGGGTATCAGATTCATTATTCAGAGGCAGTGATTCAGGGATAATGATCAGTGTTTGAGGACAGTGTGTATTCAGCTTATCGACCGTGTGTTGTTATGCCCAAATTGTGTGTTATGTTTTAAAATCGTTATCTTTGTTCGCTTATCCGGGTTATTTATTTCCTTATTGCTTTATTTCTCTTTTTGCTAGGTAGTTTTAGCACAATTGCTTCAAACCAAGCAGATATTCCCCAAGCACTCTGGACAAGAGGTCGCCGACTCAATCGATCTGAGGATCTGGTTGACGGACAACCAGTGTTTCATTCTCTACCCCCGGTTGTCAGACGGAGGCCGAGAAAGCACAGTGTGTCTGAGCAGAGGTTACCAGAGCAGTGGTCTACCCTAGCAGTGAACAGTCGAGCTGAGGTCCCAGTTTCTGCCATAGAGATACACATACCAGTCAGTCAGCAGGATCAGTAGAACATGGCCGGAATGGAAGAAATGATGCGCCAGCTCCAAGAGAGTATGAAGCAAATGCAGGAGGACGCTGTCCGCCAAGCAGAGTTCTCTAAACAGTAGGCCACAATCATGGCCCAGCAGGCGGAGCTAATTACCCGGCTCCAGCAATAAGCCAAAGCATCAGCCTCACATCCAGTTCCTCCCCCACCAGGGGTCCTACTACCCGAGCAGACACCAACTGTCCAGAATGTCCTGCCAAATGCTCAGAACATCTTGCCAAATGTCCATACCATCCAGGAGGACACAAATATTCCAATGGAGCTAGCTCCGCCCCCGCTTCCACCTCAATTATCCAAGGCACATACACCCATCAACCACCCAAACTCTCCCTTCGAGTTCGAAGTAGACCCTACAGCACTGAAGTTGATCAAACTCGAGAAGCTATTCAAAAAATCCCAAGGGGTAAAAGTTATTCCGGATATCGAGGACGGATATACTGATGTGGCTGTGACACTGCCGGATAGGTTCAAAATGCCGCAGATCGATCGCTTCGACGGATCTAGGGATCCTATGGTCCACCTCCGGTTATTCTCAGACATACTACGGCCAATGGGCCTCACCAAACCGCAGAAGCTTTCACTATTCGGCTGGATCTTGTCGGGTGTGGCCGTTATCTGGTACGCGAAGTTAGAGGATGATGTCAAGTGGAGTTGGGATGAGATGGCTGAGGCCTTCGTTGCCCAATACTCCTATAACACTCAAATCGAGATTACGACCCGTGATTTCGAAACAACAAGGTAAGAGCCTAAAGAGAGCTTCTTAGAATTCGTAACCCGGTGGAGGGCGAAGGCCTCGATGATGACCCTAAGGCCCATTGATAAAGACCAAATTCGGATGATTATGCGCAATCTCCAGCCAAAATTGATGCAAAAAATGATTGTGCTCCCCTTTCCTACCTTTTCAGATCTGTACGAGATGGGGGTACAAATTGAAGATGCAATGAAACAGGGTCTAATTGACCAAGACAGAGATCAGTCCCGAAGAACCTTTAACCGCAACAACAATGCAGGCCCAAGTGGCGTTGCAACTGCAAGAGCTTCGGAGGTAAGCATGGTCGCCACCATTCCCCCTCCCCTTCCAAGACCCGTGGCAGCCACACCTTTCTCCAGTGCATCCGGAAGTAATCCACAAACCACCAAATACCAACCCACAGGCCAAAGAACCTTCACCCCACTGTACATGCCCCTGTCCAAGGCTCTAGGGGTCTTAATCAGAAAAGGGCATCTAAAACCCTTGGAGCCGAGGCCGTTACCAAATCCACTCCCCCCCACTCACAACCCAGCCAAATATTGCGCATATCACCAACAACACGGTCATGACACCGACCAATGTTTCAGATTGCGTTACGAGATTCAAGACCTCGTTGACAAACAGGTGATTTTCCCACCAGAAAGACCCAATGTCACAACCAACCCGCTCCCTACACACAACCAAGCTCCATCTCCCAAAAGAATCAATTTTATCTAGACTGGGGTCGTGTCTTACGATCCTAGCATCTATATCACTCCTTCCCATCTACCTAAGTCGGAGGTGCTCCTTCCTGACTGCATTGACCTTTTGTGCATGTTGGACATCTCACAAACCAACCTGAGCTAATGGTGGTGGCTGTCGAAGACAGAACATGGGAGGTTGCAGAGGAAGATGGAATTGTTGAGTCAGGGTTTGAGCAGTCTAGGAATTTTGCTAGGGAAGCCTACGATCCGAGTGATTACATTCTGTTAGTGGGCCAGGTTGAGCCAAGTGTGAAATTGCCAGAGATGGCAGAACTGTGTGTGATCCAGGGGAATAGATTTGAGCAAGGAACAAGTGATTTGGTGGCTACAGAAGAGGACTTTGCCAATCTCCAGTTTTTTAACGACCAAGAATCAGGGGACGCGACAGTCAACTGGTTTGATTATGAGGAATCAGCAGAGGCTACCGGATGGCTGGATGATCAACCGGATGTTGTGAAAGAGTTCTAACCAGAACAGGGCCCGACAGGGGTGAGGATATCAGTTGTGGTCGGAAGGGCCGAAAGTCAGAATACATTGCCGGAGAGCGCCAGTACGAAGAATTTCGCTCAGGATTGGGGCATTATGAATACAGGGAAAGTTGAACAACAAACTGCGCCGACGCAGGTGGAACAAGAAAGGTTTTGGGATTCTGAGAGAATCAGGAAAGCTAAAACCCATGAGGGGATTAAAAGTGTTGTGGGCACAAGGACGGAAGATACTGCGAGCATATGGACTGAAAGTACTGCGAATACAATCATACCGGAGCCAGACAGGTGTCTGTCGGTGGTCGATGGAATGTGGTGGGAGGACGATGATTTATGTCTTGCCCACACAGATGAGGATTGGGGAAGCAATCAACCAGACGACACCTGGTATATTGGTGAGGTTGATCATATGGCAAGAAGAGGACGGTATTTCAAACCCCCGCACCCAGACCAGCCAGAGGCATCTGGGAAGGATAAGGAAGCTGAGAGGTAGAAAGAGAAGCAAATCGAAGAAGAGGCTGTACTGAAGCAGTTAAAAAAGATACAGGTAGACATCTCCATCTGGGGACTGCTTATGGCATCACGAGTACACAGGCAGGCTGTTCTTTCAGCCATGGACAAGGCCAAGCTCTCTATAGATACCACGCTCGAACAGCTGGTGGGCTTAGTTTTCCCGGGAGGAGCTACCCTGATGTTGAGTTTCTCCGATAAAGAACAACCATCTGAGGGTGTGAACCATAACAGACCACTCTACATCTCTGTGGAGTGTAGAAACAAATGGATACCCGTAGTGCTTGTCGACACAGGGTTCGCCATCAACGTCTGTCCGGCAAGGACAACATATGCAATCGATTTAAAGACCGCGGATTTTGTGCCGACTGCCCAAGTAATTCGGGCATATGACAACACGAGCCGAGAAGTCATGGGGACAGTAAAAATCCAGATCAAAGTTGGGCCGGGACAGCATGAGATAGATTTCCATGTCTTAGTGGTTCCTGCAACTTTCAACCTGCTTTTAGGACGGCCGTGGCTGCACCAGGTAAAGGCAGTGTCTTCCACCTTACATCAGATGGTGAAATACCCCCATGGGAAGGGAGTAGCCATCGTTTTTGGAAATTCATCGATCTATCCACTGCCGGAGGTATTTACACCAGTCTTGGAAATTGAGCATGGCATGAAGGATCTGTTTATGTCAGGTTTTACTTTAGCCGAGGCTCGGGTTGTGCAAAACATCATAGCTGTTAATGAGGGAGTGTATGTTAGTGCTCAATCTGTATACCTCATGAACAAGCTTCAACACATCCCCGGGATGGGATTGGGAAAGAACGGCCTGAAGGGCGTCGCAGCATTGGCCGAAGTGCCACACAACCCTCATACCTTTGGCTTGGGTTATCTGCCCACCAAAGAGGCTTGGACAAGGAAGGGAAAGGAAATGGCTGGGAGAGCTAGAGCGAAGCAGGCTGGGAAGCCTTTTGAGCTGATGTATAGGCCCATTCAGGGTACCCTAAACGGACGCTTCGTCCGGGAGGGGGAGGACTTTCCGTTTTCTGGCTTCCTAGAGCCGTGGCTGAACGTGGAGAGGAAGCGCATGCCAGGTTTTGAGATTTTCTTTGACTTACAGTTCTCTAGGGATGACGTTGCCGAAGAGCAGACGGACCCATTGGCTGAGGCTTAGCAGAGTAAGAAAGTGCAGTCTGAGGACGCTGAAAATGAAATGGGGGTAGCGTTGGTGTGTCCACTTTCAAATCCTCCGATCGAATAGAAGTGCTTGGGGGATAACTTCTCGGTATGCGTGATAGGGAATGAAACAGCTGTGGGCCTACCAGCAACTATTTTGGATGCATTCATCGCACCCTCTCTCATTTGGCACCATGAAGAGGGATTTTTGTCCAGCAGCATCGGGTCTAGTAGTGAGCAGGAATCTGATTCCACCGAGTCTTGTGAGTCGGAATCAGGTTCCAGCTCGACTGAATCTGAGTCTGGTAATCCTGGGGATGATAACCTGGATACCACAGTCTTGTCCAGGTCGTCTTTTTCTTTCTCTTTTGAGTCTGTTGTAACCGAAGAATCGGACGATTTGGATGTGCTTAATGAGAATCAAGTAGTTATGGTTTCTGAGTACTTTTCTGTGCCCTTGATTTATTGCATTAACTCAGATTTTCAAAATTTTGATGAAAACGACGAGGAAGAAATTCCTTCGGTTTTGCAACGCTTAATTGAACAAGAGCAGGAGAGATTTGTTAAACCCTTAATGGATGAAATCACTACTGTGAATATTGGTACTGAGAAGGACCCGCGGCTGGTCCAGATCGGGTCCACGCTGTCTTCGGAGGAACGCGAGCGCTTAGTCGCTTTATTAAAAGATTTCAAAGATGTTTTCGCGTGGTCCTACGAAGACATGCCTGGGATCGATCCTGAGATTGTACAGCACCGGATCCCTCTTGACCCCAAGGCCCGACCTGTCAAACAGAAACTCAGAAGGATCTGCCCGGATTGGGCCCTCAAGATTAAGGAAGAGGTCACCAAGCAAATCGACGTAGGCTTCCTGCTGGTATTCGAATACCCGACTTGGTTGGCCAACATCGTTCCAGTGCCGAAGAAGGATGGAAGGATCCGAGTATGTGTGGATTTTAGGGATTTGAACAGAGCCAGTCCGAAGGACGACTTTCCCTTGCCGCATATTGATGAGTTGGTGGACTTCACAGCAGGGCACGCGTTGCTTTTGTTTATGGATGGCTTCTCAGGTTACAATCAGATAGTGATGGCACCTGAAGACCGGGAAAAGACTGCATTCACCACCTTGTGGGGGACATGCTGCTATAGAGTGATGCCGTTTGGGTTAAAGAATGCTGGAGCTACTTATCAACGGGTCGTGACCACGATATTGCATGACATGATCCACAAAGAGGTTGAGGTGTATGTGGACAACATGATTGTCAAGTCCAAAGAAAGAGATGGCTACTACACCGCCTTGCAAAAGTTCTTCCAAAGGATCAGAAAATTTCGGTTGCGGCTGAATCCTCAGAAGTGTACGTTCGGTGTTACAGCGAGAAAAATGCTGGGGTTTCTAATTACACAGAGAGGTATCGAAGTCGACCCTTCCAAAATCAAGGCCATCTTAGAAATGCCACCACCAAAGACTGAAAAGGAGGTGCGAGGCTTTCTGGGTAAAGTGCAATTCATAAGACGGTTTATCTCAAAATTAACCTTGACTTGTGAACCACTTTTTGGTCTCCTGAAGAAAGGAAAGAAATTCCAATGGGATGGCCGATGCCAAGCTGCTTTTGAACAAATCAAGGAATATTTACAAAACCCACCCGTGTTGTCACCTCCAGAGCTGGGGAGACCGCTGATATTGTATCTTTCAGTAACTGAGACTACAATGGACTGCGTGCTCGCACAAGAATCTGAAGACAAAGTGGAAAGAGCCATCTACTATCTGAGCAAGAAGATGCTAGAGTATGAGACTCGCTATACACCGTTGGAGAAGGCTTACTTAGCTTTGGTATGGGCTACTAGGAAGCTGCGGCACTACCTGTTAGCTCACTCCGTAATGTTGGTTTCACGACTCGATCCCATCAAATATCTTTTCGAGAAACCAGCACTTACGGGTAGGCTAGCTCGTTGGTTACTGTTGTTCTCCGAATTCGATCTGAAATATGTAACTCGCAAGTCAGTCAAGGGAAGAGCAATAGCAGAATTCTTAGCCGATCTTCTAGTGGAAGGGGGTGAAACAATTGAGTACTTATTCCCAAATGAGGCCATTTTGCATATCGACGACGAATTTTGGACGATGTACTTTGACGGAGCATCAAACCAGCACGGCTATGGGATAGGAGTGTTGCTGATAGCACCTGACAAGTCCCGTATCCCTCTAGCCTTCAAACTTCGATTCAAAGTCTCGAACAACAAAGCAGAATATGGGGCATGCATTGCCGGTCTAGAAGCAGCCCTGGAACTAGGGGCAAGACGGTTGGACGTCATTGGGGACTCGAACCTTGTTGTGTCTCAAGCAAAAGGAAACTGGAAAGTCAAAGAAGAAAAGATGATGATATATCACCAGACCTTGGATTTGTTAATTCCTCGGTTTGAGAAGCTAAACTTTGCTCATCTACTAAGAGAGAACAACAGGTTCGCAGATTCTTTAACAACTCTATCTTCCATGATAGACATCCCGTTCGGAGTTTGGATGTGTCCAGTCCTCATTGACCAGAAATTTGCGCCAGCCAACGAGACGATTGCTGCTATAGATGAGGTTTAAGACGAAAACCCCTGGTATTACGATATTTGGAATTTCTTGGAGAAGGAAGCGTATCCATCAGGGGTAAATGCTAAGGATAAAAGGGCAATCAGAAGAATGGCCGTTCAGTTCATCATCTGTGGGGGTAAGCTGTATAAGAGAGGTCATCTGGGAATGCATAAGCTGTGTGTCGATGCCGAAGAATCGAAGCGCTTAATGGAGGCCATCCATGGAGGGGAATGCGGTGTGCATATGAACGGAGTAATGCTAGCACAGAAGATCCTCAGACAGGGTTACTACTGGTCCACCATAAAGGAGGATTGTATCGGTTTTGTTCGGCGATGCCACAAATGTCAAATTCATGCAAATCGCATGAACATTCTGCTGTCGAAACTATACGATATGACTTTGCCATGGCCATTCTCAATCTGGGGAATTGATGTGATCGTGGCTGTCACTCCGAAGGGGTCGAATGGGCATGAGTTCATCCTGGTCGCGATAGATTATTTCACAAAGTGGGTTGAGGCCCAATCCTATGCGGCGTTGAAGGCTTCGCACATTGCAAAGTTTATCAGAAACAACATCATCTGTCGTTACAGAGTCCCAAACGAGATTATTTCAGATAACGGTTCCCACTTCAAGAAGGAAGTGATTGATTTGTTAGAAAAATACAATGTGGCTTTCCATAAGTCATCTACCTATCGGCCGCAGACCAATGGAGCAGTTGAGGCTGCCAACAAGAACATCAAACACATACTGCAGAAGATGGTGGAGACCTACCGGGACTGGCTAGATAAGCTGTCGTTTGCTCTGTGGGGTTACCGGACTTCAATCAGAACTTTTACTGGGGTGACTCCGTATTCATTGGTTTATGGGATGGAGGTCGTTCTACCTATCGAGATTGATGTTCCGTCATTGCAAGTACTGGCTGAGTGTCAAATAGCCGAAGTAGATTGGCAGCAGAGCAGGTTTGAGGAACTCATGCTCTTCGATGAGAGAAGACTGAAAGCACTGTACCATATTCAAGGTTATCAGCGCAGAATTGCCCGGGCTTTCAACTAGAAAGTTAAGTCTAGGAATCTAAAGGAAGGAGATTTGGTGCTCAAGGACAACCGAGCTCCCATCCACGACCCAAGGGGCAAGTTCAGACCCAATTGGACTGGTCCCTACATCATTAAGTCTATCCGTCGTGGAGTCAGGTTCTGATGGATCTAGATGGCCTAGAGTTCTCACAGCCGATCAATATGGACAAGTTGAAGAAATATTACCCCTGAGAGGCTCGCTAGGCCGAAAACCTGAAAGGGAGACCTAGGTAAAACTCAGAGCACAAAAAATTTGAAATTATAAAAACTGAGCTCGCAAGGTTGAAAACCCGCAAAGGGCGGTCTTGGCAAAAGTTAGAGCGTAAAAGGAGAGTGAAAATACTCGAGTGAACCCGAGCCTGAACTACGTAAGGCTTGATTCCCATCTTTGGGATACGTAGGTAACTTCATCCTAAAGTTCAGCCATAAACTTTTCCCCAATCAACTTTGTCCATTTGATCATCTCGGCCATCTTTGTCTATTCAGTACTCAAGAGTTCGGTTATGATCTCCGGTGCAGTGCTTTTCAGACTAGGGGCAACTTTCCAGTTGCTAGGATCAGGGGTTGTGCATCTCAGTGACAAATCTCAGGCGTGTCCAGTTCTGATCCATATCAAAAATGGTTTTGAAAATTTTTAATAAAAGTTGACTTTGTTCAAAATTAATCTTTTTGCAACTTAAACCATTTTTAGACCAAAGCGGAAAATTTTCAGTACCCACAACCTTCAATTTCATTGATTTCAATACAGAGTTCTCCTGCTCTTGCATACAAATTGAAGTTGCTTTTTATTACAATCATAAAGAAAACTTGAAAGTACTAATAAAGTAATAAATCCGGGGCATAGATAAGTCGTGTCCTCGCCCTCCCGTGAGCCGGGTCGGGCCTTTGATGCCAAGTTGGGCCTAATCTGTGCCTCTTCATTGTGCCAATCTAAGCACTCATCAGACAAAGTGCAACTGAAGATGGGAGCGGGGGCCAGGAGCTCTTTTGTCCTCCATGCTGTGGCATACCGCAAGTCAGGCGCCAACCGAGAATGTGACAGATACTCTATCCTCTCGGGCAAGTTCGATCATGACCGAATCAAGGCGAACCGAAAATGCAGTAGAACACACAAGGTCGACCAATCAACTGGATCCCGGCTGGCCGACATGCTATAGCTCATTGCCGGAGATTGAGCCAAGGACGCCAAGCAATGCGACTGCGGACAAATTGCACATCCAATGAACCACCATCCCTCATCAAGGGCATCGACTAGACGTTGTCGGAAAAAGTAGCCGCGGGCTGAGTAGGCTGGACAAGAGTCCACAACCTGCAATTTATCCATCAACCATACCTGGGGAGGGATGAAAAATGAGAGAATAAAGAATAGAGAGATGTACGATAAGAAAAAAAAGAAAAGAAAAGGGTTTTGTGAGAAAAATCGAGCCTGAGGGCCGAGTGATGTGAGCAATACATATGTGAGATTAGGTGGGAAACATTACCTGCAGCGGTAGTGGACTCCCCACAAATCTGGTCGTCTCCTGGCGATAGAAAGTATCCAAGCCCATCAGTTTCTCGGCCAATGTCATGGCGATGCAGCCCTTTCCTTCCTTCAAGCCTTGAGCAACTTCAATCAGACGAATGCTAGGTCCACTAAAGCCTGGGGCAAGCAAAAAGTGAGATAGCATGCACAAGCAAAGCGCATGTTGCCGAAAACCTTGCCAATGATGGTTGCCGCGGTCACCGACATCAGAAAAGCGATGAATCAAGCCGAGGATGTCCAGTTTCCCGTTACAGATCAGAGACCGAGCGTCATGCATGGTGAGCCCACACATCTGGCCTAAAGCTTGGGCGTGACCAAAGCGAAACTGAGGCAAAATCTCTTTGTGGCGTTCAGACTCCATCAAGGCTTGAAAATCTTCAAAGGTTTGACACATCTCCTGCCTGCCGAAGCTAAAGACATGTGTTACCGAGTTCCAAAACCTCACCGCGGCATGGAGGAAAGGAAGGTGCAGCGGAGTACGGCTCAGCGTGAATAGTGCATTTAAGCCGAAGCCTCGGAAGTTCAAGTAGTGAGATTTTCGATGAGAAACGCCTCCATTTTGGTGCAAAACTGAGATGAAATGAATCAACCACGAAGCTAAGACTTTTAAAGAGGATAAGGCACTGTTCGGGGGACACGTGTCGAAAAACTGATGGTTGCTGAGCTAGGTGGTCGGCTGACCACCTTTTTTGGTAGGCCGACCACCTCCTTGGTCTCCAATTGAAAAAGCTGGTGCTCCCAAAGGTTGTCAGCCATGCTGCAAAGTGGGGCTTTGGTCATGTTCTAACCTCTAGAAGGAAGTTCCTAGCATTTCCATGCATCGGGAGTGTTGAAGGTACGAGTTTTCCTCAATTTCGGATGCGTTCCGCCACTACAATCGTCCGAAATGCACTTTGTTTATCAAGTTGTTGTTAAGTCTTACTTATCGAGTTGTTGTTTTGCTTATCAAGTTGTTGTTTTGTTTGTCGAGCTATTTTGTTTATCAAGTCTTGTTTATCGAGTCATCGAGTTTCGTGCATTGAGTTGTTACTCTTTGTTTAATCAACTTTGTTGTGTCTTGTTTATCGAGTTGTCAACTTTGTTGTGTTTTGCTTATCGAGTTGTAAACTTACTAAGGTTTTGTTGTTTCTTAGTAAGTTAGGTTGTTTAGTTTGTTGCGTCGGTTCACTATCTAACTTGGCAAATACACAATGCACATTTCCATTCAATCTCATTTTTGTGCAAAATGATGCGATGCGATGCTAAGAACATAAAATACAACACTTTTTGAACAAAAGCTATTTCATTCCATCATGCTTCCTTTGTTACAACATTTTACAACAAGGGTACAAGTTTTACAAAAAATAAAACTGCCTAATAATGTACAATGTGCTACACCTATTAGTAAAAAAGGCAAATAAAGCAGGAACATCTGTGCTCTCAAGCACAAGAATAAGAGGCCCTCTTCGTCCTCTTCGGCTGAGAAGTCCCTGCACCATCTCCGTCAACACCATCATCAGAATCAGAGCTGCCGTCCTCGGAACCCTCCTCGGCATCACCTCCATCCTCAGAACCAGACTCAGAGTCCTCTTCTCTGCCTGCAGATGTCTCAGACTGAGGATGAGCGGACTCCTCCTCCTCGCTGGACTCTTCCTCTATGACGTGTGCCCTGCGCCTGCCTCGTCTGCGAGATGACTCCCCTCTCCCAGCTTCTCGAGAAGGCCTAGATGGTCTAGCTCCCCGGGAAGGCCCAAGTGGCCCGGCTTATGGCTGAGCATATACCGGAGGCATCTGAGAATAAAGAGTGCAATTCGAATACATCAGCTCAAATATGTATATCAGATGCAGATACTAGAAAACTACATGAAATGGGTGCATGCAGATACAATACGTAGATGTGGTGTATGTCAGATGTGCTCTACACAGGCAGCCTATCAATGCAGTAAAATGTTCAAGATCAGCATGTCATCAAAAATATGATAAATGCAAGAAAACTCAAGAGTACCTAGACACCCATGATGGACAACTGCACCTCTTTTCGCAGGACCATGCCCTCGAGTGAGGCCACCAATTCGAGCATCCCCTCCATGTACTCTCTGGGTGGCTGCAAATACAAGCTCAAATCATCAATGAATAAATGGGTGCCTAAGTATCTGTGTGATAATTGGAAAACAGTGGAACATACCGGTGGTGAGTCAGGGTCACTGATATATCGGTGATCAGGCATAGGAGGCTCTATCGGAATCGGGTAGGAAGTCCCGTAGTGCCATCCCGTCAAATCGGTCGAGATATCTGGCCACCCAGCATAATGATAAGTTGGAGGAATCGGAGGAACCAATCCACCCCCACCTCTAGATGTGCCAGCTCTGCTGGTGGAAGGGACATCTGCAGTCCGAGCCCAACTCGATGACGGCATACCCGCAGACCTCCTCGTGGGAGTATGGACACCTGTCAATGGAGGCATCAAGTATGTGTGACGGTAGGTTGCGTACTCCCCCTGCTCCAAATGTAGTAATGCATCGGTACCCAACATGGCGGTAGTGGCCTCCTGGGGAGGGAGCCTATCAGCGGTCCACATATCGTCTGGAGGTGCTGAGGGGATGTCCTGAGTAGGGTAGCCCCATATCTGGCGCAAGAAGCGATCCCCCAAAAACCAGGCCCTACCAAGTGGCCCCTCGAATAGGATCCTATACCGAGAGGCGCCCCATGCTCTAGCAAACTGAAATCGAATGTCTCTACCTAAAGGCGCCCAGGGCTGCCACGTGATCTGCGGATGACCAATGCATAAGTCGATCAGATATCCGGAATGTGCAAGACAAATCAAAGATGAAAACATGAAGAACTGAGAGTTCTGAAATACCTATGTCACCTGCACCATGTCAAAATACTGTCGTAGGTAGGGGAGAGTCTCCCAGGCCCACGACCGGTACTGGCCCTCGAAAACTAGTGAATAGGGGGTCGTAAGAGGCACCTCCACCTCGACCTCTGGGGCTAGTGTCGGGAAATACGCAAAAACCCATAACTGTGGAAAACAGGACAAAAGCCATCAAAATACAGAATGCTGAGTGCATAATCTGAATACAGAATGCTAAGTGCAGAATGTGAGTACAGAATGTAAATTGTGCCGTGTGCGCAATGTACAAATTATGAAAAGCAGAAATGTAAATCAGGAGGGCAGAAAGTACCTCACAGGCTCTCCAATAGCCGTCAACTGTGTTTCTCCGTCCGCGGGAGGTTGCACTCATGTAGCAGTAGAGGGTAGCCAAGCCGGTGCCACCTCAGTCATACTGGCTAACCTGTGAAAGGTCTACCAGGGCACTCAGTAGATATAGCCCAACGGTGTTCCCCCTATCGGCAAACAGAGTGGTCCCAAAGAGGAACATAAAAAATCCTCGGGTGTACTGTGCTATCTTCTTGAGAGTCTCGGGCACCCTCAGTCTGAAATGTGAAGAAAACCAGGTATACCAGACTTTGCCTGAGGATCTGTCAACTGGTCGTCGAGCTCCCAACAGATAAATCCTGGCGGCCTCCCACTCACCCATGTCCTCGTCATAAGGGATCGCCCAGCCTCCCATGTCAAGGTCGGTCAGTATAGCAAAGTCGAATGGGGTCATAGTCATGTCCCCGGTAGCGGAGAAATGAAAGGAGTTGGTGGTGTCCCACCATCTCTCTACAAGGGCACTCATCAACGTCCTGCCGGCAGGATAGTGAGAAATCCCAATGCAGAAGGGTGCCTGGTCAACCCAATCCCGAACAGCCTCCGGGAGCTCTGTATACCACTCCCTCGCAGCAATGGAGTCGTATCCTCGTGTAACGCGGGAAGACACTTGCATTCATAATGAACACATGTGTTTAGTTTCAGAATGAATAAGCTGCGTGCAAATGAAATGAATAAGCTGCGTGCAAATGAAATGAATAAGCTGCATGCAAACAGAATGAATAAGCTGCGTGCAAATGAAATGAATGAGCTGCGTGTTTAGAAATCAGAGTTTAGGCTACGTGTTCAACCTTCTACCAAGTGTGTGCTGTGTGTTTACCTTCAATTTGGGCTGTGTGTTCATTATCAGAGTTTGGGCTGCGTATTCAACCTTCCACCAAGTGTGTGCTGCGTGTTCATCTTCAATTTGGGCTGTGTGTTCAAAAAGTCAGAGTTTGGGTTGCGTGTTCAACCTTCTACCAAGTGTGTGCTGCGTGTTCACCTTCAATTTGGGCTATGTGTTCAGAAAATCAGAGTTTGGGTTGCTTGTTCAACCTTCTACCAAGTGTGTGCTGCGTGTCCACCTTCAATTTGGGCTGTGTGTTTAGAAAGTCAGAGTTCGGGCTACGTGTTCAAACTTCTACCAAGTGTGTGCTGTGTGTTCACAATCAATTTATGGGCTGCGTGTTCAGAAATTCAAGTGATTGAGCTGTGTGTTCAAGATGCAAATAGAGTACTGTGTTTTAAACCAAGTGTTCAGAACGAGCAGATAAGCATACATGGCATGAAATACACAGAAGATGCAGAATATAAGACAGGAAATGTAAAAAGTAAAGTACATACCTCCCGTGCCTGATGGGAGAGGTGGGACTCTGGCTCCCGCAATAAAAGATCCACCGCTGCTCGATCATCGAAATCAGTGAAATGATAGAAAAGTGCCTGAGGGAGGACATATATCGGAGGGTCGTACCTCTCAAGAATAAATGGTCGAACCCTCAGAGGCAGAGCCATAATATCTGGATCATCTCCGGCGCCTGGAGGACCTTCACCATGGGGAAAATGACTCGCCATCTCGAAAAATCTGCAAAAAGAAGCAAAAATGAGCGAAATGAGCCAAAATTGAAAAAAGTCAACAAAAGTCAACTCCCAGGAAATGAAAAAGTCAACAAAAGTCAACTCTCGAGAAAATCTTCCAAATGTTGAGACAAACTTACCTCAAGTGGTGAAAATGAGAAAAGAAGCACCGAAACCAAAATTTAATTGGTTCAAAGTGAAGAGAACTGAAAGTTTTCACGAAACAACTTTGCGTGGGGCGTTGGAAAACGCATATGGAGCGCAGATCTGAGAGGGAAAATGCTCTAGGAAGGTAGAGGGACTGATTTTGGCCTTGGAGCTATGAGAAAAAAGTGTTCGGCTTTGTATATTTAAAGAAATGAGGGTAAAAAGTCAAAAATGCCCCGGATTTGGACTAGGTGGTCGGCCGGCCACCTTTTCTGGTAGGCCGACCACCCCCTACACTCAAACCTGGTCGGTGGCCTCCAGTGGACTCCAAACTTGGTCGGTGGTGTTCCCAAGGTGGTCTCCAAGCTCTCTGCAAATTTTGGTAGTGATCGGAGTCCCCGACGCCCGAGAAAGTACAAAGAAAGTGCACTTTTCATCGCGAAATCCCTCCGCGGGAACTTCAACTCCAACTTTCTATGCGTATTTCATTGTCACTCGCCGAGAGCAAGATGTATCCTTTTTGAATACGTTGTGACCCTTTCGGGAGGTAAAGCGGAGGTTGCGATTGAGTCGCACTCGTCGAAGCTTGCGTTTCTTTACTCGTTGTTTCATAACAAACACGCGTCCGAGTTTGTGCTTATCCTGCATTGTTGTGCACGTCACTTACATGCTCATGCATACCACTTGCATTGTTGTGCATGTTTCACGGGTATTGTCATGCCTTCACACTTAACTTGCGTTGTCACGCGCATGTCTCTTGTTTTGTGATGCACTTTCCCATCGGCACCATGTTTTTCTGCGTTCGATATAGCATTGAACATATGTTGCTAATTATGTTGTGCTTGTTAAGTTTCTCTCTTTTACAGGCATGATATTGTATGTACGGTTCATTTGAAGCTGGTGCGACGAGACAAATCGCGCAGGTATTGTATCTTTTCCATGTGAGACGCAGCGAGAATTGTAATTCTTCGCATTCTTAACTGCATGAAATGTAGTTGTTGCTTTGCATTCTTGCTTAAAACTGTTGCGTATGTGCTTCATTACAGCTTGTTGCTTTGCATGGTCATGAGTTACATTCGGCTTTGTGCATATCATTTTGCATTTTGCCCCTCGCCTGCAGGCATGCCTGCGGGCACATCTCTTTGATTATCTTGCCTATTTGTCTAAGTCTTCGGCCTTGTCAAAAATGGGTCGTCTCTGGGCTTCGACATTCACTCCCATCACGTATGACTTTCGAGTTCTGTCAAAGAGGGGCAACTGTAGACACCCCATTTTTGACCGGCCTTAAGACTCAGACGTCACCAACTGAGCGCTCGGTGACGTTGCATATCGTGCTCGTTCTGAGGTTTCAGAGTCTCGGCTGTGAGCCTTGCCTCTAGACTTCCGGGCTCTTTTGTGCTCTGCCTCGGTTTGCGAATCGGGTTCCCGTTTTCTCTGTTTTCTCTTGCCGAAGGGAGGGAGAGGTCTCGTAGACTATCTCTCAGTGGCCGTAGGCTACGTTTCGTGGTCGTAGGCAATTTTTTCCGTTTGGAGGCCAGTTCTCGATTTTCGGAGTCGTCGGCCGTGCGCCTTGATTCGGGACTGCCTAACTACCTCCGTTTGCTCCGGTTTTTGGCACACACCTTGTTTCCTCCCTTTAGAGGGAGATCAGGCCGAGACCACCTTCAGAGTCACACGCCACCTCCGCTTAATGCCTGTTTCGGGGCCCCGACATGGCGTTTTAGCCCTCGAACTCTCGTTTTGTATCGGTTAAGGTTCATTTTTGGTATGGACCCTATTTTCATGGTTATGAAGATGGTAGGGTGGTGGGAGGCCACCTTTTCCCCTGAAAAACCAAATTTCTCATTTTCTCTCTCCTAAAGCCGATTTTTCTGACAGAAAGTTGGTTTTTCTTACTTTTGAGCCACAATTTCTGGCTTTTCATACCATCATTGTGTTGTGCACACCTGGGAGGCCACCAATATGGGTAGGCCGACCAGTAATTCATCTTGACCCATTTGAACCCCTCTAAAAAGCTATTTTTTCTCCCTCTTGGGTCACTTTTTCTGGTTTTTCTCTATACAGCTGTGTTGCACTCATCTGGGAAGCTACCTTTCTGGGGTGGCCAACCAGCATTTCTTCTTGGACCTTTTGACCCCTGGTTGGCCGACCACCTTGGCCTTTTGAACCTGGTCGGCCAGTCTTGTTTCCTCAGGTGCATTCCAGCTGTGCCAGCTGTTTTACACCTGACCCTCTGTCCGAGTATTTGTCCTTGTTTTTGGTCCATTTAAGTTGGTTTTGCACCCTTTGCTTAGCTTCCAAAGGAAGTTTGACCCTTTGGTCAAGCTTCTTGAGGAAGCTTGACCCTTTTGGTTTAGCTTCCTCAAGAAGCTTGACCCTTTCTCTTGGCTTCTCCAAGAAGCCTCACCCTTCTCCCTCTATATAATACACACTCCACCTCCATTTGTAAGGGTTAGAAGCTTTTGGCTGGAAATATACATACAACCCTCTATCTCTATACTTCTAGCCTCCAAACACCCTTGTTCTTGGCCATTTTACACTACAACCCATAGCCTACCACCTCCATCATCCATTCCAGCACCTTGGAGGCCATTTGCAGAGGTTGAAAGCTCACAATCTTGGACCAAAAGCTACTGCATTGCTGTGCTACAAGGGTAAGCCTCCATTTCCCCTTTTCTTGCATTCTTTTGCTTCATTTCTTAGCTCTATTTGCAAGCATTTTTGGGCTCTGACCCAAACTGTAAAGTGTCTTATTTTGAGCCCCTCTTCAACTTTGATTAAGGACACTTTGCTTTTTGAAGTCATCTACTTCCTTGTTTGTTCAATCTCTCTTTTAGGGCTATTTTTGCATCCTATTTTAGCCTTACTTGTGAACATTTTTGAGATTTTATATAAATTGGAAAAAGTCTTATTTTGAGCCCCTCTTGATGTTTGTTTAAGGGCATTTTTCTGTTTGAGGTCATATGCTTCCTTTTATGCTTGATTGCCTTTTGTTTTAAGCCTTGCATCTAAGCTTTTGTTGCATGCTTGGTTTGGCCTCTTAGCCACTGAAATCCAATGAATTTTCAGTGGATTATATGCTATTTTAAGAGGCCAAATTAGAGGGGGGTGACCCCCTCTCTCCTTGATTTGTTTGTTGGCATTATTGGCCTTCAAAAGAGGCTCCATCTTGTATGCTTTGAAGTTACTTTCCAAGCCCTATTATGTGAGTTTTGAGGTTTGCCTTGGCTCTGTCCAAGGTCCTTTTGGCCATATTTTATGTTTATGTTGCATGTGTAGAGAAATCTCATTCAAGGCCTTCAAAAGAGGCCTTTCTTTGCATGTTTCCGAGACTGATTTCAGGGCCAATTTGGTGAGTTTTAAGGCTTTCATAATCCATTTCTAGAGGTGGTTTTTCCATGTTACATGTCTACCTTGTATGTGCTTAATAACCCCTTGTATTGCCCTCTAAAAGAGCTCATCATTTTTGCATGTATTGGCTGCATTTCAGTGATTATTTAGGCATATTTTGACATGTTTTATTCACTATTTTTGGCTGGTTTGATGAGTTCTCATACGCTTCATATACATGCCATGTAAACCATGTTTGCTAGCCAATGTTGCATGCTATTTTAGTCCATCATGTTAGCATCTTTTGGCCATGCCTTAAACTGGAAATATGCATGTTTTGGGACTACCTTGGCCCTGTCTTTGTGCTTCATAGTCAAATAATGCTTGCTTTGCATAGTTATAGTTCAATACATGTGCCTAGTTTTGATTTTCGAGGCTTATTCCATGCATTGAGTGCCATATTTCCATGATTCGGGACCATTTAGCATCATGTTTCAGTGTTGAAATTTACATGTTTGAATGCCATGCTTCATCCTTGCCATGCCTTGTTAGAGTTACATGTTGTGCCTTAGGTTCGGTCCTCGGTTTGTGTGCATGTGTGTACGCATTTCGGTTGTCTTATTTTCATCTAATAGCTGCTAATGTGGGTGTGGCTGAGGTCCACTCATATTGGCATAAGCCCATGTTGCATTGTGTATGCCATCTGAGTCCATAGCGTTATGTATGTTAGGTTGTATGTTAGAGCATTGTGTATACCATATTAAATCGGGCATTGTGTATGCCATTTCATAGCATTGCGTATGCTAGGTTGTATGTTAGTCGCATTCATGCATGTCATGCATATTGCATTGTGTTTGGGATAGGAGTTAGCCCAAACACGGGAAACGAGGGACGTTTCGTACTCCAAGTGACGGTACGTGTCTGAATTCCCGGTCACCGACACTCCGGATTAACCATGATGGAATCGAGGCCTTATTGTGTTTATATGTGCATTCATTTCACATCAGGTCGTGTAATTCGACTCCTCGGCCATCATGTATCGAGATGCGTGATTGGTGGCATGAGGATCGAGGCAAGCATACATATGTGAAAATACTTTGCCATGCCCCTTTCTCGCTCTCTGTTGGAGCAAATCAGAAACCGGCAGTCTTTTGGGGCTTCGCGCAATATTCCAGGCTTAATTGTAAACAGAGGCTAATCGGGGCATCGCAATGGATTTCCGCGCAAGGCAACTCAAGCATGCATCATTCATCATTTGGAACAGAGCTGAGGCAGTCCATAGATTTGCATGCTAGTTTACTGTTTTCCTAGTTAAATTTGTTAATTAATTAGGGTTTTGTACTTATTTGGACTATATTATTTATTCGGGACTGTATTATTTATTCGGATCCTCCGAGCGAGGGCACAGCTATAATAAGTGTGCGTGTGTGTGATGTATGTCTTCCAACCCCACGTCTTTCTCCATTTTATTTACGAGCTTATGATGGTTAGATTAGGGCATGTTTCAATTAGCATACAGTATGATAGCATGTTTGCATTCATTCATCTGTCTTGCATGCACTAAGCTCGGCGCATCATACTAACTGCATTGTACTTCAATTCCGAGTTGAATACATGTTATCCGTTGTATTTCATATACCATGTTTAGAATAGCCGAGCCTATCTTAGTCGCATTTTGCATGTGTTGCATTAGGCATTTCTGTATAGTTAGGATCATGCATGGATTTCTAACATAGCTTTTGTTTTGGCTTGGAGTACTCGGTAAGTTTTTATGTTTTAGCATCTTTGCATGCGTGTGAGTGACTGCCATGATAGCATGCTTACCATAAGGCTATGTGCTTATGTGATATATCTGCCTGAATGCCTGTGGGTGAAGGTTGGATTATCTGAATTGGAATAATGCATTGACTATGAGTTTTGAGCCCACTAGATAGTGGCAAAATCATGTTTTCTAAGCCCACCCGAGGGTGGCAAAATCTGCATTTCAAGCCTATTTGCGAGTAGCAAACCGCTTTAAAAAACAAACATGAAATGTTTTGTTCCAATTCAGGCGATCCAGTCTATACTTGTATGCTGTGCGCATCACATAGTAAGTCTAGGCTAATAACTGGAATAAGAACGCATAATGTTTCCAAAACTAGATATCATGGTTAGTAGAGGCCGATCTTTGATTGGGTGAGCGGGGGTGTTCACGAAGTGACCTTCCCTAATCGTATCCAAGTTCCCGAGCCGAAGGCAACTTTGGTGATGACGGATACGTGGCCTTAGGCAACGAGTCAGGGTTTCCTAAATTTCCCAAAAATAAATATTTAGGTGGCGACTTTGTATCTGGCAAAGCAGTCCATGTTTGGCACTTCTTTCTAAAAAAAAATCTGTTTTCCAAAATGATTTGCCGGATTTGGACTCTTTGATGATTCATCGGTCTTGCATTGCACTCTGCGAGATTAGATACAGGACCGTGACATAAATTGAGTCCGAACTGTAGCATGAGGCCCGAGGGCACGTCTACACCACCATATCGTCGATGTATACTTCCATGGGGTGGCTGAGTTACTCTTTGAACATAGCGGTGACCAATCTTTGGTAGGTTGCCCCTGCATTCTTCAGTCCAAAAGGCATAACTTTGTAGCAATAGGTTCCTCTTGGGGTGAGGAAGGCAGTTTTGTCTTGGTCATCTGGATGCATGGCGATTTGATGGTAGCCTCTGTAAGCATCGAGGAAGCTCATGCGTTGATGACGTGCCGTCGCATCGACGAGCTGGTCGATTCTAAGTAAAGGAAAACAGTCTTTGGGGCAAGCTTTGTTCAGATCCGTGAAGTCGACGCACACTCGCTAAGTCTCATTTTTCTTCTTCACCACCACTGTATTGGAGAGCCACGTAGGGTAAGTGACTTCTTTAATTGCCTCGGCATCAAGCAGTCTGTCTACCTCCTCAACAACGGCGGCAGTGTGCTCCGCGGCTGACCGTCGGCCTTTCTGAATGATCGGCTTATATTTCGGATCGACATTCAGATGGTGCTGTAAAATTGACAGGTCTATTCCCGGCATTTTGTACGGAGTCCACACAAAGTCGTCAAGGTTGTTAAGCAAGAAAGAGATCAGCTGCTGCCTGTCGGCCTGATATAGAGAGGCGTCGATCATGAAGAACTTTTCTGGGCTTCCATCAATGTCAACTCGGTCTAAATCTTTCGTGGCCTTCTCATTTGGATACCGCCCAACGTCATCCAGGATCTCCCGATTCAGCACCTCAATGGAGTTTACTTGCAGTTCCTTTGGCGTTCTGGCGGCAAGGAGATAACATGCTTGTGCCGATTTCTGGGATCCGCGAATTTGCTCAATGCCGTGTTCTGTTGGGAAACGTAGCAGTTGATGATAGGTGCTTGAGACGGCCTGCAATGTATGTAACCACGATCGCCCCATGATGAGATTGTACGGCGATGGCAGCCTGACGACCAAGAATTCCACGTCCACCGTTCTGGAACCTGCTCACACGGGTAAGCTGATCTTTCCCAATGGGTACTCTAGAGTGGCATTGAAGTCGAATAGTGGATAAGGGGCCGGAGTCAGGTTTGACTCGTTGAATTTGAGTTTGGTGAAGGTTTTATAATACATAACCTTTGAGGTACTGCCCTGGTCGATAAGAACGCGTTCGACGATGAACCGGTTTACGCGCAGCTCAACAACCAACGGATCGATGTGAGGAAGTGTTACACCGATCAAATCAGAATCGTCAAAGGTGATACTTGGCATTTCTCGGGGCCGCTTTGCTGGCATGAGTTGCTGTTGGCGGCCTGGATGTGATTAGATCGCATGCACGGCCGGGACTGCTGGTAGGCTGTATATCATGTGGACGGTGTCAAGCGGAAATGTATCCTTCGGAAGGACAGATGTTTCGACCACACTCCTCTAGACGCATTGGTGGAGACATTCGTCCTTTGCCAACTCCTCAAGATGATCTGTTGAGGCATAGCGGCCGTCAGTTTCTTGCTGTCGGGCCCGAGATCGTCGATCATCTGCCCTCGAGGGTCGCTCAGAAGCCTGGCGCACCGTTTGTTTGGATTTTTCTATTTTCGAGGCCAGATCGCGACGAAGGTGTTCGTTCTCAGCGACGATGTTGTCCAACCTCTGTTTGGTTTGCCTAGCTTGTGCTATGGTCGCTTGTATTGTCTTTTGTGTTGAGTTTGAAGATGAGCAGAGGTCCGAGGCAAGTCTTGCTGCGATGGTTTTTGGTCCAAGCGAGTTTGCTGGAATGAGGTCACCTGTCTGTGCGGTCTCGTCAGTGGCTATCGGAGGATCTTCTGTTACGCCTGCCATGGATGTATTTGAGTATTCCCATAGACGGTGCCAATTGTGGAGAAGTGGTTTGGAAATACTCTTCAGATCCTAGGAGACGCTAGTGATCCTTAGCTAGTCACCTGAAAAGATACAGACACTCCGGTGGGGGGTGTTGGAATTAGCACTCTGACGGACAAGTTAGTTCAGACACTCAGGATAGCTTGTTTACTAAGTTTAGTGAAGTGATTCTTACATACCTTTCTAAATCTGTGGTTTTTGTATTTATACTTGCTTTTTGGGTCTCGGGGCCTGAGCTTACTTTTATCCCATTCTCCTTTTATTCATTCAGAGCTATTGACCTCTGTCTATTCGGCTTTCCTAACGTATTCGGCGTCCTAGTCATGCAATATGAAGCCGAATAGTATCTAATTTCTGGGATACGCATCTTCCGACTCTTCTACTTATTCGGCTCCCACAAAACCCACACACATTCAATCCTTGGCTTACACACAGAGTCACAGCAAAATGAGAGTCTCGTACTCTCAACACACATTTTCTCGCCTCTAGTTAAGTGGCATCACCACATCTTTTCCTGCACAAAAATCCAATAGGGTGAGCATAAAACCCAGTAGGAAATCCTTAACAAAGTATATACATTTTATAAAAGTCTCAAGAGATGAAATGCACATGCTATGCTATGTCCTTTTGAAAGAAAATCACATCTTTATCTTTGAAAACTATCATGCTCAATGATGTCATACAATTTCAATTCTTCAAAACTTAACAATTCATTTCAATAGCGGTAAATACGACTCTGGTAATCCTTAGGTTGGTGTCTACAAGTAGATTATACAAGTACTACCAATTTGTCATTTTTACTAGCATTGACTAGAAGGCTCGACACCTATAATCTGTCATTTTTACCAGTGTTAACTGGAAGGCTCGATACCTATTCAATTTCATCTATATCACCTGTTAAGACTTATCACCGTATTTACCTCAAAACCGATTCATGGAAACTTGTTTCCCAACATTCTTTTCTTAATACAAGTTTTCAAATCAACTTTCAAGATTTAATGTAATTAAATGAATTGATATGCCAATAACACAAGATGAATATAAATACTTTTATTCCAATTCATCATCTAAGGAATAACACAATTCTCTCTTCTCAAGTATCCTCAACAATTAGTCATTTCAAGACTATTTCAACATTTTGAACAATAATTTCCAAAATGAACAACAACTCTCATATTCCCTGAAATTCATCATTTATATAAATATAAATAAGAAATTTTCCAAACATCCATTTATTTTGACACACAAAATAAATATAACAATATCATTCATAGATTTTCAATCTCTTTAAAAAAAATTCTCAAATTCTAGGTTTTCTCACCAAAAACTATACAACTCAAATCTTTTGAAACAAAACTTTCCAAAATCATCTTTTCTTCAATCAACTAAAATCAAAAACCCATAAGATCATTTTAAAAGAATAAGAGACAAACCCACTTTCAAAATCGCTCAACTTCTTGAATTCACAATCAATTTTCAAAGCTATCGAAGAATGATTTCAAAAATCATCTAGATCTTGCAAATATATATATATATATATAACTCTAAGAAAATTCCTACTTCAAGTTTTGAAGAAGAAATGAGATGAAATCTCCTAAAATCAACGGTGTCGAAACTTGATCTTCACCACACACAACGAAACCTTCGAGAAGTTAACCAACTTTGATGAAGAACCTATGGCAGAACTCTAATGGATCTTGAGAATTCAAAGTTTTGATCCAATTTGGCGTAGGGAAATGTAAAGAGAAGGGAGAGGAAATGTTTTTAGAGAGAGATATATAAAAGTGATCTGAAATATCAGATTTACGAACTGATATAACATGGTCTGCTCGAGCGTATAAAGCCCCACTCGAGCGTCGAATACACCTTCCCAGTACTTTTGCAGACATGTCAAACTTTTAGAACTAAACATTCTCCGCTCGAGCGCATAAACGACCGCTTGAGCGGACAAGCAATTGCGAATGCATTTTGCATTTTTGCTTCGAGAGCGCTGCCCCTCGACCTCGCCAGGGCGCTGCCCTTGGACCTGCCAAGGGGCGTTACCCCCTGGACCCCCGCGAGCTAACTAGGCAGCTCGATCCCTGACCTGTCCAATCGAAGTGACAAAACATGAAAAAGGGAACGAAACCGGAATCGCTACAAAATTTATTTAAAAATTTAAATTTAAATATGTTGTAATTAAATTAAGAAGAAATATATAAATTAATTATATAAAGTATTAATTTTTTCTTTAATATTCTATTTGAATTATTCATACGTGGTATATAAAATTTAAATTAAATATATATATAAATATTTCGTAATAAAGAATTTTATGTTACTGGAAAATTCAATATGAATTAATATTAAGATATTAATAATGTATAAAAAAAGAAAAAATACCTTCAATATTTAATTGGTAAAGTATTAATTCTATAAGTAGTTTAAATGGAAAATATATGAAAAAAAAAATATTTTTCAAATAGAATCCATATAAAATAAGGTAAAATTTAGTATAATTTAAATTGGATTTAGGTTTGTGTAGAATTTTATAAGTAAATGGAAATATTGATGGAGCCTTTTTTTAAAAAAAAAAAAGAAAAAAAGAAAAAGTAAACTATTAGATTGTGTCACGAATATATATATATATGTGAGAACAAAAGAGATTGGATTTTTTTGTTCATACGTATCTAAAAGTTTCAAATAAGCTGAAAAAGTTACAACCGTGTTCGGTTAGGCTCATTTGGGAATATATTATTTTAATAATTTTTTAATTTTTTGATTAAAATATGAGATAAAAAAATTAGTATATTTGAAACGTATTTTTATTTTTTATGAAAAGATATGTAAAAAGTTGAAAAAAAAATGAATCTTTGACTTTTGGTATAAGTTATAGGCTTTTCATAATAAAATTTTAATGTATTAAGGAAAAACACAAAAAAAAATTTCTTGAAAAGTCCAACACATACCATTATTATCAAAATATTAAACTTTAAAATAATATTATTTTTCATGTAGTTGTCTGTTTTTAATAAAATTAGTATTTTTAAAATTCTCTTATCAAGATCTTGTGAAAACCCACATTTAATTATTCTTAAAAATAAATAAATAAATAAATAAATTTTATCCAGAGTTTATTAGTTTTAAATTAACCCAATTCAGTCACTAATAAAGACATTATTAAGAATAATAATTTTTTGGATGTTCAATGTTTGTTGTTTATAAATTATCTTAATTAGAATTCAACATGATAATTATTCTTTCTAAATACCTTAGTTAAAAACCATACAAAAATAAATAAATAAATAAAATCGAAATCAAATTTCTTGGTGGCAGAATAATGCCATCTGTTTGTTTACATGTAAGTGTAGGAATCCTCAGCTCATCATGCTTCTTGGAGTTAGAAGATATGAAGTGGCCAGAGAGAGAGAGAGAGAGAGAGAGAGAGAGGGAAAAGCCTTACCCCTCAGCCTCAACATCTTTGTATATATATGCATACTACTCTTGATTAGAGAAGGCAAAGGAGACTTGAAAAAAAAAAAAAAAATTCTGCGAAGTGGAGTAATTAGCAAGAAGAGGAGGTTAAGAAGGTTGCATATTTTCTACCATTTCGCTATTCTGTTTCAACTCTACAACTAAGTAAGAAAATCTTCTCAACCCTCTCATTTTTTTTTTTTAATTATTGTAATTTTCAGATTATATTCATATGATAAAATGACTAAAATTTAATATTGTGCTAGTCTAATCTTGTAGATTAAAAATCCATGCATGTGTGTGATTATGATTTATTTCTTTTTGGTATCTACATTATTATTTCATACCATAGTTTAAACTAATTGTTTATTTAAATTTTGTACATTAATTTATTTTTGGTGTGACATGTGTAACATTTTATGTTGGGAATTTTAATGAGTTTGTACAACATTATTGATGAATAAAATTGGAATTATTTGTTATTAATATAAAAACTAACTGAAACGATTAACAACTTATAAAAAGTTAACAATTGAGGGTTAACACCGGTTGTTCAGGGTGAGCCTTGATTTTTAATAATTTTTATGTGAATTGTGTCGCAAAACCCCAAGATGACACGTGACTTATTTGAACCCTTGTCGGTATTTGGTTTTAAAATAAGGGTGGATGTGTGGGTGGCACGCAGGGAGGTTACGTACCCCTGGCAGACCATTCCCTTGGGCCAGATCTTGGATGCCACAGTTTGGGCATAAAACTCTGGGTGTGGGTATCTTTAGTAGTTCTTTAATATTTGATAGGGGAGAGGGGGATTTCCAAATTAACCGTGGCCATGGTTTAGTGGTTAGTAAGAAAATCTCTTTGGCGAGATTTTGAGTATCATCTAAACTATTAAAATTATTGAAATTATTATAATAGTTGTTACATTTATCATGCTATTGAATTTTACTATTATTTTAATTGTCATGATTTGATTATTTTCTCTTAAAAAACATGGTAGGTTGGTTACGTTTTCTTACTGTGTTGCAAAACTCATGACATATATTTTTGTTGCCCTGACGTTTTATACTAGATTATGTTGAAGAAGGGACTGAGGTTGAATTTGGAACTGTTGCTAATATTGAATCTTGGCTAACTTAAAGTCAAGACTCTATCGAAATAAAATTTTATTATCCTTGGTATTAGTAATCACGAATGTTATAAAGTTGTTGTAATATTGTGTGTGGACTCGTAATTTAGTTGTTAAGCTTTGACTATGTGAAAATCCAAATTTCCCTAATTAGTTGTTAAAATTTTTATTTAGCAAGTTATTTATTAGTTAAATTTTATGATGTTCCAAAATAAAATTTGAGGCATCACAGATCTATCAAATAAGATTCATATTGTCTATGAATTTTTTTAAAAAAAAAATTATTACCATCAAAATTAGTATAAACAGTAACAGTAATATATTACTTTGTCTCACAGTAACATATTATTCTGTTTGATAGTTACTCTGCTTGATAGTAACATGTTAATTTGGTAATATTGTCTAAAAAAAAAAGAAGATATTTTATTTTGTCCTTATTTCATTATGTGTTTTCTCCTTAGGGATTTATGAAACAAAATAAATTATGTCGTACTTTTTACCAAACAATGGTCCAATGGAGAGGCTTTGGCTAAATTTTTCATTTAATTTTTCGTATTTTTTTGTTATCAGTGAATTTTTTTAACATTTTAATTTTTTTTTAAATTTTTTTAGATACATCTAATATAAATACACTTAAAAAGAATAATATTTGTATTTTTTAAAAAAACAATTAACTAAATTCCAAAAATACAAAAAAAATATAAAAATTCAATATATTTTCATGCTCTTATACATTTACTAATTTTTAAAAAATATTTTTTTATAAATATTTTACTTTTTAAGTATATCTAGGTTAGGTGCATCTAAAAAGTAAAAAAGAGAAAAAAAAATAAAAAACATAATTTTCAAAAAATTTGTGTTAAAAAATTAGAACCAAACAAGACGATATAACTTAAGAAAACCTGATTTTTTTAGGTCAAATGAGTACTTAAAATTACAACTAAACACATTAATTAAAATTTTTTAAGCAAATAAACAAAATAAATTGACTTAAAATAAGTGCCACCAAACATGGCCAAAGGAAGATGACTGTATCCCGAACAAATTGTCTATAGTCCAAAATCTAGATTAGAAGACATTGTTCGGGTTCATAGGGGCTATCATGGGTCATATTTCAATAATTCGACTTGTTCCTCTTGTAAGGCGTTTCATGTGTGTCATCTTTGAGAAAAACTGAGTCAATTTGATAATTATAATATGTTTAATTTATCGTCTTTGTCTCAAAATTTTTTTAAAATTTTTTTTTATGACAAGTATATTTTGTAAAATAGACTATCTATTTTTTGGTAATAAATATGACAAATTAAATAAATTATGATTATAAAATGAATATAATTTTTTATAAATAATATATATATAAAAAATTCTATAAAATAAATTATTCAAACCATGAGTTATAATAAACTCCACTTGTTCCGACAATATCATCCAACCAGATCTAGACGGAGGAAAAGTCCAACCCAACTGTTACTACCATTATTGAATGATCCGTAAATTATTTGTAAACTCCACGAGTTTGGACAATAGCATCCAACCAGATCTAGACACAGGAAAAGTCCAGCCCTACTGTTACTACCATTATTACATTACAACCATTGGATGATCCTTGAGGATCTGTACCATAACGAAGACAATCTGCACCGATTATTATCATTTGAGTTTGGTTCATAAATTTTAGAAATAATTTATTAAAAAAAAATATGTAAAATATAGATAAAATTTGAAAAAATATGTAAAATATAGGATTGTTGTTGTTGTTTGTTTGTTTTATTTTGTTTTGTTTTTTTAAACCCAAATTCGTGTACCAAACTAAAAAATTTGAAACTTACATTATTTCATGACAACCATTGAATGATCGAGATCTTCCGTTGTTATTGCTGGGATGCACAATAAAATATTATTTGTCTTTATTATTATTTTTAATAATTAATTCTAAATAATAAATTAATTGTAAATATTCATATAAGTGTGAAATAAAATGGTAACAAAACTTAAATAGAAATTTTCTTTTTTGATTTTGACCAAAATCATCTTGATTATAAGCAAACTTTGGAGAAAAAATTATTAGATATTATTGAAATATTATGTGATATAATTTACGTAATATGTGGTGTTGTTTGACAAATAAAAAATCACAAAACATAATGGGTTATTTTGTGGAGTAAGTTAAAAATTAACTTTTAATTTTTTTTTAAAAAAAAAATGTATAAAAAAATAGAAAAATAATGTGACTCAGATTAAAAACCAAAAAATTAAATTTTAACCTCTTACCAAAAGAGACCCTAAGCCAATCACCTGTTATCTTTAAATTACTTAACAAAACTCAATAATTTTTTTTACTACTTGGCAGTAGCACCGTGTAGATAATATAATAAAACAGAAAGTTTAGGGTCCAGATTTGTGTCAAGAATTATAGTGAATAGTGAAAATTAAAAGTGTGTGTTATAAAATATATAGATAGAATGAATTTGAAAATTGAAACACATATTAATATTTTTAAATAAAATTTCTATTATTACTAATAATAAAATTGTTTAGAATATTGAATAGTGACTGGATCCATTAAAATATAATAAAAATATAAAAAGAAAATATTCGAATGTCTAGAAGAGACAATAATAAAAAACAAAAGAAAAAATGAGATTTTATTGAAGTTCATATTAATATCTATTTACGTACAAGGCACATGCCGTACTATAAGGGCCTACCACACAAATAATTCAACTCAGGTCTAATTTACATAAAATTCTTTGTATATACATATAATATTACAAATTTAAAATTTATTTAAAAATATTAATATGCGATTTAAATTTGATCACTCACCCCTCACCATTTAAATCCTAACCATATCTTCACATCCAGAGTCAATTTCATATATACCAGTTGGTAGGTAAGCAAATATGGTGCACAAACACATCCTTCTCTTTACTTATCCAGTCCAAGGGGCTATCAATCCTTCACTCCAACTAGCCAAACAGCTCATAAGAATGGGTGTCAAGGTCACCCTAGTCACCTGTGACTCTGCCCATCGTCGCATGCCCAAAACCACCACATTCCCACAAGGCTTAACCTTCGCTTCCTTCTCCGATGGCTACGATGATGGGTTCAAGGCTGGTGATGACTATGAACACCTTCTGTCTGAGCTCAAGAATCGCGGGTCTAAAAAATTAGCCCAACTCATCACTGCCAGCACCGAGGAAGGCAACCCTGTCACAGGTTTGGTCTACACTATGCTTCAAACATGGGTAGCCAAAGTGGCTCAATCCTTTCACATCCCATCCACACTTCTTTGGACTCAACCAGCCACTATTTTTCATATCTTCTTTTATTACTTCAATGGTTATGGTGATACCATTACAAGTATTTCCAATGATCCTTCCTTCTTCGTTGAATTACCGGTACTCCCACAGCTCTCCAAACGTGACCTTCCCTTTTTTCTTGATGCTTCAAACCCTGACTCAGACTCAAAATCATTTAAATTTTTACTGCTAAGATTTAAAGAACAGCTAGATACGCTTAACGAAGAAGAAAACCCTAGAATACTGGTAAACACATTCGATGCTTTGGAACCGGAGGCCTTAAAAGCCATTGATGAGAAGCTCAACTTTATTGCAATAGGTCCATTAGTCCCATCACCATTCTTGGATGGGAAATATCGATCCGATACTTCTTTTGGGGCTGACCTATTCCAAAAATCAAAGGATTATGTTGAGTGGTTGGATTTGAAGCCAAAATCATCGGTTGTTTATGTATCATTTGGAAGCTTAGCAACATTATCAAAGCGACAAGTGGAGGAGATAGCACGCGGATTGTTGGAAAGCCATCGACCATTCTTGTGGGTCATAAGGGCTACAGAAAATGGCGAGAACGAAGAAGATGAACTAAGCTGTAGAGAAGAACTTGAACAACTAGGGATGATAGTGCCGTGGTGTTGTCAAGTGGAGGTCCTTGCACACCCATCTTTAGGGTGCTTCGTTTCACATTGTGGGTGGAATTCTTCATTGGAATGTTTGGTATTTGGTGTTCCGATGGTATGTTTCCCACAGTCATCAGATCAACCAACTAATGCAAAACTTATAGAAGATGTATTCAAGATTGGAGTGAGGGTAACAGCGAATGACGATGGAATAGTGGAAGGTGATGAGATCAAGAGGTGCATAGAAGTGGTTATGGGTGGCGGAGAGAAAGGTGAAGAAATGAACAAAAATGCCAAGAAATGGAGGGATTTGGCAAAGGAAGCTGCAACGGAAGGTGGATCCGTGGAAATGAACGTTAGGGCTTTTGTAGATGAGGTTGAAATTTTTTTTGACAAGTCCATATAGAACTACACATAAAATGGGATACACTCTTTGTGAAACATCATCTGTGTCTCATTGTCTCATTTTGTATTTAATCTTTGTGTTCTTAGTATTGTTGTCACGATTTAATAAGTTGAACATTTTCATTATAATTTCTATAAAATTAATAGTAAGTGTTTTTTAGGACTTAGTTTTTGTGATTCTATTTGATTAACACTTTTTTATATATATATATATATACAATTTTTTTAGGACTTAGAGCTTGACTTACAATAGTATATTTTTTTTTTATTTATATTTTTGGATCATATCATCTTTCTAGTTTTTTATACATCTTTTTATAAAATATCAAAAGTATATTTATTTAGATCATGTTAAACAATCCCTTAGTTGTTGTCATTTTGTGTTTTAAACTATGAAATTCCATAATTTTTTTCTCATTGTACATTCCTTTTCTATGAAATTTATATATTTGCAATCTAGCCAATGAATCAAATAAAAACTCAATTGAATATGAAATTTTGTAAAGAAAATAAAAATTTTACATTTTCTTTTAAAGTGAAAAAGTGTGAAATAAATTAGGATATTTGGTTTAGTTATCGTATAACATTTTTTGTGGTGCGAGATTGTGAGTTTAACTTCGGGAAGGAATTTGATATCTTTTATAATAGTTCATCTCTCTCCGACTTGGGCTTGGGTTATTGATATTGGTTGGGTTAGGTTTTGTGGTCGGTTATTTGTCTTCCACAATAAGAATTAGTGGTTTGGCGTTGGATTGAGGGTAGATTTGGATTATTGATTATTAGATTTTGGCTTGCTTTGGCAAGTTAGCAAAAAGTTAGTTTTTAGTTTTTTTTAATTAAAAAAATTAGTTTTTTTATTTAAGTTATTACTCAAAAAGCTAATTTTTTGGATTAAAAAAATCAAAAGTTAACTTTTTACCAACTTCTCAAAACATCACTTTATTAACTATAATAGATTGGTTTATTTAATGATGTAAATAATTTTTATGTTTATAATTATTTTTCTCCCGATTGAAAAAAAGAGCGTGAAATAAATTTTTAAATTTATTTTTTTACTCATTAATATATATAACATTAATCATATTATAATCCTTTGAATGCATTGGGAACTTCATGGGTTAATAAATGTATAAACAAGATCTTTAAGCGTGTTATAAAATCTTAATGGTCCATGCCATTAAAAATTCGAAAAACAATGGAGCAGATTAGTAGGTGGAAGTTGGAACTGCCAAATTATTTTAGGAAAAATATCCATATAATTTGAAAAAGTTATTGTATATGTATAAAAAAATTTATTATTAATTTATAATTATATTTTTAATTTTAAACTGATTTGAAATCTTCTTATTATTTTACTCTTTTCCATGTGTTTGTTTGTTCATTGTTTTAATTTTTTTTCTTCTTTTTATTCCGTCAAAATATTTGTATTATAGATCATATTATTGATGAGGTGGATTGTTTCAATGACGGACAGACTCGATTAATTTTAAAAGTTGTGATAGTATACACTCTATTTATTGGATCTTAATTACTTGTGAGTCGGATTTTGAATTATAAAAAAAATAAAATTAGAAGGAAATCTTACGTTATCAAATTATTAGAAAAATTGAAGAAAATATAGCCTTCATTTGGGAAGTGGGCTGGCTCTTTGACTTTTTAGCTTTTTTGACTATATGAGCCTGAGCTCAAAAGCTTGGTTTGGGAAGGACTCTTAACTTTTTGACTTTTTTTGTGAGAGAAGAGTGTAATGATTATGAGATTGTATATGATATTTTATCTGTTGTGACTCATGAGCCTATTTTTTCTTTTGTGACTCATGAGCTCAATGAGCCCTTGTCAAACGGAGCCATAGAAGCAAAAAAGAATCTTGCAAGGCGGTTTTTTTTTTTTTTTTTTTGAGCACAGCAAAGGCGGTTACATTATCCAATAACAAGGAAAACAAAATACACTTGACGAGACAGTGGTCAGTGTTCATTCGGCGTGTCTTGTGATTGTAATATCAATATCATTATCACTATCATTATGAGCGTGCCCACAAGCGTGATTATACAAGACAATGATCAAATAAGACAAATTAAAAAAAATCATAAATTTACGAAAAATGATTTAGACCTCTAAAATGAGAGCTCTAAAGGATCTCTAATTTGTCTTTTTCTTCCTCTCATTTTGTCTTTTACCTCACTGTTTTTTTTTTTTTTTTTTATAAGGCAGCCAAATTATTAGAGTCGCCACAAATTTTCTAATTAGAACTCAGAGTACTCAGAATTTACTCTATAAAAAAATTCACAATACATCAATTGGATCAATATTACATTTTTTAAAATTCATGATAAAAATAAACATAAAAAGCTATCAACAAAGACTAAGGTCAAGTTTGGAAAGTTTAGAATAAGTGTACTTTTTGACTTTTCTTGTATTATGTGTAGAAAAAGTAGAGAGGAGATGTTGATTGATGTGACCCAAAAAAGATAAAAAGATGAAATAAGTACACTTATATTGGGATGCCAAACTTGGCCTAATATTTTAATGAATGGTAATTGAGAATCTCATCTCCACAAGATTTACATAAGATTTTTATAAATTTAGATTATTCATTATGTGAATTTTACACATATATGAATGAATTTTACACATACATAGACGATCATAATCACTTTGAGAGTGTGGAAGTCATTTACAAAAAAAGTCCCAAAATATTTCCTTATTTTGGAGTGGTTTGTGATATTCTAAATAAGTATATTTTTTGGTTTTTTTTTTTATGAAATATGGGTTAAATTTGGGTTGAATTTGAAGTGATGTAGTAGAAATGTGATGTGACTTAAATAAGATGATATAACTTAAGGGTCTGTTTGGGAAAATAGTTTGTGGCTAAAATAGCGATAAAATTAGCTATTTTAGCCACAAAAGACAACACATCACATCTAACCTATAATTTTACACTCTTTTTTTACAAAAAAAAATAAAAAAGTCCTTCCAAACTAAATTTTTTAACCTAGGCTAAAATAACCAAAAAAATTCAAAAAATCAAAAAAATTAAAAAGTCAATTCACTTCTCAAATTAACTCCAAATAAAATAATGACTTTTTAACTTGTTTTTAATACTTGACAACGAAGGCCAATTAAATGCGTCATGGCAGACGTTGCTTGGTGGGTGCCAAACAACTCGAGGGAAAAGGCTAGGCTCACACTGCAAAAAAATAGTATAAAAATTAGGAAAATGTTTGGTAGCTCAAAATTTTATGGCTCAAATGGCTCAAATCTATCAAAACGACGTCGTTTTACAATCCAAATCTGTCAAAACGACGTCGTTTTAAGTGATTTGAGCCATTTGAGCCACAAAATTTTGAACTATCTAGCATTGTTGTAAAAATTATTCACCCTATTTGTTTTTAGTTTTTAAAATTTACTTTTCAAAAAATTTTATTTTTTATATTTTTTTATTTTCACTAAATTTTTTTAAAATTTTAAGTAGTTTTTATTTTAATTTTTAGATATACCTAACATAAATATACTTAAAAAACATAATATTTGTAAAAAAAAATCTTTAAAAAATTCACAAAATACTAAAAATATAAAAAAAATTATGAAAATTCAATACATTTTTAATATTTTGTGTATTTATTAATTTTTAAAAACATTTTTTTACAAATATTTTACTATTTAGATACATCTAAGTAAGATACATATAAAAAAAAATTAAAAAATTACTTAAAATTTTAAAAATATTCACTAAAATAAAAAAATATGAAAAATAAAAAACTCATTTTCTGAAAACTGAAACGAATGCACTGATTAGAGATTTTCAAATTTTTGTTAAAATTTTTACCAAACTTTTATATGAGTGTGTGTCCTACACTCATATATAATTTTTCAAATATTTTATAAAAAAACTAGTAAATTTTTTTTTGTCCTTAACATTATTAAAAAATTATATTAATATGTTCCATGTGATCGTTATCTATAAATTAAAGTTGGTGATAACTTAGGATAAATTAAAACGGGTGAGTTTTAATTACTCCCTCGGTCTCATTTTATTGACCTATTATTTTTCTTTTTTATTGTTTCAAAATATATATCCACTTTGCAAAATTAAAATTTTAAATTTAAAAGTTTTCAAAATTCTCCTTGTAAAGTAATTATTAATATATTTAAAAATGAAAATAGAAAGGTATTTTTGAAATTTTATCCTTTAAAATTTGAATTTAAAATGTAATAATTATGTCTCCCTAAAAAGTTTAAACTTTCAAAAGGAACTATTAATTTGGAAACGAGGGTGTGTTACATAAAATGGTTTGTTTTTCAAATAAACTAGTATTTATTATAGAGGTTTTTAGTTTAAGATCTCGAATATTAAGATTTTATAATATAAATGATATATAATATTTTTATAATAGTTGGTGTTTCTTAACATTTTCACAAAGAAATTTTAGCTCGTCATAAACAAGTTGAAATTTTTCTATGACGAACCAAAATTTCTTTGATATTATTAAAAGATCTTAACTAATAAGAAAAAAAAATATATATTAGATCTTTATTATTACTAAAAGTTAAAAAGGAATGTTTTACAAATTTTCTATTATTATAAAGTAAACTGTTATTTTTAATTACGCAATAAAGTGATCTTAATTAGTATACAATTAAAATAAGGTTAGTTATAACATAAAAATATTGGTTTTCCTTTCCTTATAAGATGAATAATGATATATGTATTAATTAGTATATTAATTAGTGTACTAATCGTTGATATGACATGATTTAAAATTTTCGAATATTTATAATTTGTTAATAGATAAGATCAATAATAATATCATAATATATATTAATACATTAATTAATATATCAATTTGTGCAGGTAGACTACCGTTATATGATTGAAATCAAGGGTTTTGATTTATAAAGGTTTTGGATCTGAGAGGGAAGATTTCCATCAGATTGTACGGCCGAGCAAAAGTAACGTTCGGCGTTACAAACCACGCCACCGAAAGCAGATTGGGTTGGTAACGATCGAAGCGCCTGTCTTGCTCGGCCGGCGAGGTCAATCGGAAACCTTTTGAGTACCGAGCTGAAGGACTGACCGGATTACGCGGATGATGCACCCTGGCCGGTATGCCTCCGGCCGTCCAGCCGAGGCGAGGCGGTTGCACGTGACCGAGACCGGAGATAAAACGGTTGGAGGCCGGATGCTCGCGAACCGGCCGATCACGATTTAACCGATCAGGAATGGCTCGCCATAGGCGGTTAAGTTCTCGCCTGGTCCCAAGTCACAGGCCGGCGGTACGTAGCGCGGTTAAGTGATTTCAAATCTCCCAAGGGTTAGGCCGGTCATGGTACCCCGGTTAAGGGTGCCACCTGGGCCAATGGTGTGAGGAGGACATCTGCTCCATAACGCCTCAATACCGTTAGGCAGTTCTGCATGTACTAGAAGGAGGACAAAACCTTTACACGTGTAAGGTGGTGAGAGGCGAGACCGCCACCGCCCGTGAGGACAAGAGAGGTAGTGCGCGACAATTTGAGTCATGCGGCCTAGATATAGAGAGGGAAGGCGAACGTTACTGGTATGCGAACTCATTCTCACAAACCTCCTCTATTCATTGTCTTCTTCTTCAAGTGACCTGACTTGATCGTCGGAGGGGCTTTCCTAAGACCACCACGGGCAATTTCACCCTTTTCGTGTTGCAGAGACAGACGCCGTTGACGGAAGCTTGACGTTCAAGGCGTACGGAGAGCAAAGGATATTTCGCCCCCGTACAGGATCCATAATGAAGAGGATCCAGATCCCAATATTACATTACAATCGGATTGTGATCCCCTTGAATGATCAGAATCTTCCGTTATTATTGCTGGAAAGCAAAACAAAACATTGTTTGTCATTGTTATTTATTTACTAATTAATTTCACACAGCAGTCATATAAAATGATAACAAATATTTAATAAATTACTGATTAGCAATAACAGCATGTCTTAAGTTTGGAATTTTTTAGGTCAATCTTCTATACGTAACTCATTGATTAGGGAGTTAAGTTTTAAAGCAAATTATACTATCAGTTATTATAGTTAGAGACTCGCGTCATTTTAGTCTTTAACTTTTTAATTGTGACATATTTGATTATAAATTTTAAATCTTGTTTCAAATAAGGACAATTGAAGATATCATTGTTTAATTTTAAGGAAAAAATCGTCAATTTAATAAAATATAAACTAATTTGAAAAAAATAAATGTTAAAAAAATAATTTTAATTTTTTAAAAATTATTTTTATCCACCAATGATAAAATTATATAAAATTGATAAAAATTAATAAAAATTACATGATTAATTTTTAAAAATTAATTTTACATGATCATCATCCAAACATATAATAAAAATTAATTTGGTAAAAATAAATAAATAACTGTTTAAAAGATTTATCAATTTTATATAATTTTATTTCTAGGGGATAGAAATCATTTTTAAAAATTCAAAAATATTTGTTTGACATTTATTTTTGTCAAATTAGTTTATATTTTATCAAATTGATGATTTTACCCTTGAAAAATCTAATGATATCTTCAATTGTCTTTATTTGGAACAAGATTCAAAATTTAGGGTCAAATGTGTCACAATTGAAAAGTTTGGGACCAAAGTAACACGAGTCCCAAACTATAGGGACTATTAATTTAATTCACCCTAAGTTTTAAGTTGTTATTACAACATTTGGTGTGGATAGGATATAAATTCTCAGGTTAAAGTCTCTTGTTCAAAATGGCCAACATCAGAATGGACAACATGATACTTTGGTAATCTCTGTGAGGGATGTTATCTTAAACCTGTGGGAGTGTGAGAAGATTTTTCTATACCCCAAAAAAAGAAAAATGTAAATAATGTCACGTAATATAATATGATCATCAAATCAATCGAAGTAATAATAATATTTAAGACTCTTAATTTTTTTTTTTTACAATTTCATCTACAATGATATGATAGGTTAGATGTTAATTTTAATTTGTCACAAATTTAATCCAATAAAGAAATTGATTTACAAATATAATCTATATACATAAAGTGCTTCTAGAATACTCACACAGCAATATACTTGTCGGTTGTAATTATAAAATACAATAATAAAAAATTTTATTATAAATAAAATGATAATCATAAAATATCATTTCACTCTGTATGAAATTATTGGTATAGAGCAACTTCATAGATGTCTAGCATTTATTTAAAAAAGAACTATTTCGAAAGTCTAGAAGTTCTGGAGAAAAAAAAAATTAATATTTGGGTGGGCACGGGGCACACGCCGTACACGCCAATCTCTGAAGTGTCTAGAACACAAATAATTGAACTCAGATCCAAGGTAACATAAAATCCCCTGATGAACTTCATCATTTGCTACAAACAAAACAGAGACTCATCACTCTTTTTTTTTTCTTCCATTTTTTGAGTACCCAAAAACATGGTTCACAAGCACATCCTCCTCTTCACATACCCAGCCCAAGGCACAATCAACCCCTCAATCCAATTCGCCAAACAGCTCATAAAATTGGGTGTCAAGGTCACCATAATCACAAGCCTCTCTGCCCATCGTCGCATGCCCAAAACCACCACAACCCCACCAGGCTTAAACTTTGTTTCCTTCTCCGATGGCTATGATGATGGTCTCAAACCCGGTGACGACTATCAACAATTCCTCTCTGGGCTCAAGAACCAGGGTACCGAAACTCTAACCCAACTCATCACTTCCAGCGCCGAACAAGGTAACCCTGTCACAGGTGTGGTCTACACCATGCTTCAAATATGGGCAGCCAAAGTGGCTCAATCCTTTCACATCCCATCCACACTTCTTTGGACTCAACCAGCAGCCCTTTTCCGTATCTACTTTCATTACTTCAATGACTATGGCGATTCCATTAAAAGCATTTTCAACCATCCATCGTCGTTGTCAGTTGAATTACCACTGCTGCCACGGCTGACTAGCCGTGACCTTCCCTCCATTCTTCTTCCTGCAGACTCAGACTCGATTAACCGTTTAGTGCTGACATTTAAAGAACAGATACATACACTTGAAGCAGAAGCTAAACCAAAAATTTTGGTAAACAGCTTCGATGCATTAGAGCCAGAAGCCTTCAGAGCTATTGAGAGGCTCAAATTGATTGCAATTGGCCCATTAGTCCCATCAGCATTCTTGGATGGAAAAGATCCCTCTGATACTTGTTTTGGTGCTGACCTGTTCCGAAAATCAAGAGATTATGTTGAGTGGTTGGATTTGAAGCCAGAATCATCCGTTGTTTATGTATCGTTTGGAACTATGGCAGTAATATCAAAGAAACAAAGAGAGGAGGGTGCGCGGGTTGCTGGAAAGCCATCGGCCATTCTTGTGGGTTATGAGGGCTACAAAAAATGGTGAGAAAGAAGAAGATGAACTAAGCTGCAGAGAAGAACTTGAACAATTGGGGATGATAGTGCCTTGGTGTTCTCAATTGGAGGTTCTTTCACACCGTTCTTTGGGATGCTTTGTTACTCATTGTGGGTGGAATTCTTCATTGGAAGGTTTGACATCTGGTGTTCCAATGGTGGGTTTCCCACAGTTTGTTGATCAGCCAACAAATGCAAAACTTATAGAAGATGTATTCAAGACTGGAGTGAGAGTGATAGCGAATGAAGATGGAATAGTGGAAGGTGAGGAGATCAAGAGGTGCATAGAAGTGATTATGGGAGGTGGAGAGAAAGGAAAGAAATGTACAAAAGTGCCAGGAAATGGAGGGAATTGGCAAAGGAAGCTGCAAAGGAAGGTGGGTCTTTAGACATGAACCTTAGGGCTTTCGTTGATGAGGTTTAAGAAGGTTTATAGGATGAGTTTTTTCATGATAAGTTGTGTAAATCTAATGGTAGGGATTTGTTAGGACTTGGTTTCGGCAAATTCGATTTTATACACACTAGTTTCAGTTGTAATGTTGTTTTCATTTGAATGTGTATTTATCTTAGTCCATATATACATGCACTTGTGTGTGTAAATCCCTCTCAAGGACTTAAGCTTAAGCTAATCCCTCTCAAGGACTTAAGCTTAAGCTGCAAATTATAATCAATGTGACTCAATCGGATCCAGTGTCACTGTAGTGCGTGAAGTACAACAGTAACTGTTATGCACTCCGTGAAACTCATTTCGGATTTTATTTTGATAATTTGAATCGTTTAAATTTTAAATAATATCAAGAATAATATACTTGTAAAAAAATCAAGTTTCAAGTTAATCAGATATCAATAACCTGTTCATCAAATAACATCTTTATATAAAAAAAATGAATATGTATGTATCAAACTAAATGCAAATGTTTTTTTGATGAGGAGGTTATTAATATCCGATCAATTTGATTTTTTATAGATATATTGTTCTTAATATTTTCTAAATTTTCAATGGTTCGGATCATCAAAATAAGATCCGAAATGAGTTTCACGGACTGTACAACAATCACTGCTCTGCTTCACGCACAGTAATAACACACTGGATCCGACTCAATAGGCTTCACACTAACCCAAATTACTTCAAACTTGGGTGAATCACACAAGAATTTGGACATATCCTAGACACTTAAATTTAAATTTAATGAAGATATAGATAAATCACGTATCTCTAATGAAAAACTCAAACGTTCTAGTAATGGAATAACACTTGGGTGATGAGTGCTACTATTTAATTCACGATACAAAGATTTTAATTTGTTCTCCAATGACAAAAGGTTTGGGAGATAAAGTTGAAAAATCTAGAAAACACCTAGATGTTGATTTGTGATTATGTATCAATTTTAAGCAGAATATAACAATCCCAATCAAACAATCCCAATCAAACAATCAAGAGAAAGAGACACAAAGATTTTACGTGGAAAAACCACAATTGGACACCTCCAATTGTGATCAAAAAACCATGGGCAACAGCCACAAGAACAATCCACTAAGAAGATATAAAGGAATTACACAGGTATTACTTTCAATTATTTAGCGAATTCACAACGCCTAATTGAACCAACCTCTATGTGCCTCTTTCAACTCCATCTTCAGCATGGAATTGTCTTTCTGATGAGCCACTCCGGATTCCCTCCAAAGCTTCAGGCTCGAATTCTTCAGAATTCACAACTGAAGAACAACTCTCTCTTTTGTGTATAACAAACAAACCTTTGATGTACTCTCTTTAAACCATGAGTTAAATACTCAATAAAACATCAAAGAAAATAACAAAATATCCCCAGATATAAACCTTTAAGAACCAAAAAGAAGATCTGGAGGACTTCAATCAATTACTTAGTTTTGGGAGAAAACCAAGTATTTATAGAGAACCAAAAGCAATCCTAGTTGGGAAGGAAAATAAACTTCTTGTTTGTAGAAAACCAACTTCTTGCAGAACTCCAAAGTAACTCCAAAGTAATCCCACTTCTTATAGAAACCCAAAATAAACCTTGTTTCAGAAGAAAACAAACTCCATAATTAATCTGGAAATCTGGGATTGCGCGGTCCGCTCGAGCGTGGGTCTTCCCGCTCGAGCGGAGACTTCAAATCTTGTGATTTCATATAGGCTCCCCGCTCGAGCGTCCGTTTCCCCGATCGAGCGGAGAATCACACCTTCCAGTATTTTTTTCAGGTAAAACAGAGATACTGTGAGCTTGCAAACCCCGCTCAAGCGCCCATTTCCCCGCTCGAGCGGGAAGGCCAAAACTGGAAAAACTGAAAAAGTATAACATGATCGGACATGCAATTTTGAATGCATTTTTGCATTTTGCTTCGGGCCGCGAGCTGATCGGGTAGCTCGACCCCCGTCATAATCAGCGAAGTGGCAATCTTGAAAACATTAACATCACAAACTTCACTGGGAAGGCTCGATTCGGGTTTGGATTTGCATCTAATAAATTTATAGTCTCACTGAAATAAAAGTGTGAAAATAAATACATCTTGAAAAGAGTTTTGTCAAACGAAATTGTCAAGAATAAAAACCTAACAAAAGTATAGAGAATTTGATAACTAAACTATTTTTTTTTTTTGGCTAGAACAACCTATATAAGGTTGGGATAGTATCCACTAATAACATATATAATGATTGATAGTGACAACGCCAGAAAAGAATTTTAAATTTTGATGTTGGACCTTCCAAAATCACTTGATTGGGAGGGCACACAGCAAGTCTAAAAGTGAAAATCACCGAATGTATGCTTTTATTTAACAATATGGTTGGTATTAATTTAACTTATCAAAAGATAAAATCAATTAAAAAATTAATAAAATAATATCACATTTAAATTATAATTATTTTATTTTATTTTTTTCTTTCACAAAATTACAAAGAAATTAAAAATTTATCTCAAACAAATTTTTTTAACAAAACTAAAACAGTCAAAAAAAAAAAAAAAAAAAAAAAAATCTAAACTAAAAATGTTATGCCCAAACGAACCTTTACCAATAACTCCAACCTCATTTATTAGTTTCTCTTTCAATGGCATGAATGTAAAAATGTCACATTTTGTAGAAAATATAGAGTGCTGCTATTAGCACCTGTCAAAATTCTTTGGACCCCTAATTTTATAATTTTTTTTATTCCAATTATACCATAAAGTAAAATTACATTAAAAGTCATTATAAAATGGAACACCCACCTATCAATAATAACTAATACTCTATAATATTGGATACTCACCCACACCCCCACCCCCACCTCCAACTCCAACTATACGCATTCCATCTTTGTAAACCCTAAACCTATTACTTTTCATAACCAATTAACATAAACCCTAAATCTATTATTTTTCATAATCATCTTAAATCCTGAAATGTGTCATCTTCATCACCATCATCAACATTATTGAATTTGAAAGTTTTGCTTCAAGTATAACGTATACTTCATCACTTATTTCACTGTGTAGAGCAATGGAGGACGAGGACAACATTCTCGGTCGTTTATCTGTCTTGTATTAACATTCTCGGTCGTTTTCAGTCGTTCTTGTTTCGTTTGAACTGCTCGCATCGGGTTTGTTGATCGTTACAATTATGTTCGGTAACACAGTACTGAACATAATCCTTTCGTTCAATACATAGGTTCCGAACATTAATGCAGATAGTCAGTTATGTAATTTTCTTTGTTAAACTAACTTAGAATGGAAAAGAGTGAATTGGAATGGATTTAAGTTATGTATTTTGAATGGATTTAATTCATGTTATTTTAAGTTGTGAATTAGAATGGATTCAAGTTACACAGTGATGAACAAATTTTGTTCGGACATACAGTGTTGACAGGATCATTATTGTTTGACAAAACAGTTCTGAACAAAATACATTTTTTCGGCTACACAATGATGAACAAATTGGATGGGTGTGCATTTCATTGTAAAAATATGGAGATTAGTTTTCTATTCTGAAAATATTATGGAAATATTATGGAGATTAGTTTTCCATATATATACATTGTTTTCTATTCCTACAATTCGCATCAATCTTTACTTTCTCATATGAATTTCCCAATAAATGGCAAATTCCAAAGAGACCCACGTTGTTGAAATCCTAATCGACGAAGAACACCAACCCCACAAGTAAATGTATTGTGTTTTCAGGAACCACTTTTTAGATGTGGTTAATGTTGGAGAGAGAAGAGAGAAAAAAAGCTAGAGTTTTGAAGGGGTTTTGAGAGAGAGAGAGAGAGAGAGAGAGAGAGAGAGAGAGAGAGAGAGAGAGAAAAGATAGAGAAGAGAGAGAAAAATCTTCACTTTCTCATATGAACAAAAGGGGTTTTGAGAGAGTGAGAGAAAAGAGAGAGAAGAAACATCACTGATGAGGAGAGAGAGAGAGAGAGAGAGAGAGAGTGGGTGTGGTTGGGGGTGTGAATTGCATGCATATGTTGGAATGGATTCAGGTGGGTATGCATTTCATTGTGAATATGGGTAGATTTCGTAATAAGTAGGGTGTCCAAAAAAATATTATTAAAATTTAGGATTTAGGGTTGGGGTTCAAAGAAATTGGAGGTCCAAAGAATTTTGGTTAGTGCTAATAGCAGCACTCAAAATATAATCCAAATCTTGTTAATAAATTCATTTTTTTGGGTACTACAAGTTTGGAAACTAACTGGAATAGTTAAAAAGTCATTAACAAAAAATTAACTATTCTCTTTATTCTTTTTGAATATTTTTTCGTAAAAAGTCAAAAATTTATCTTCTCCATTACATGATTACAATGGAGGATCTCTATTATATTATTTAAAAGTTGTAAAATAATTATGAAAATTTATTACCATTTTAAATTTAGAAAGAATTATTTTAAATCTTTACATATTGTAATGGAGACCGGCTATTACAATTTTAAAATAAAGAAGGTCACCATTTTAAATTAACTAGTTTCTAAAAAAACCCAAAATGAGAAGTACATATTAATTCACATTATTAATTATAAAATTAATATATAAATTTTATATTTGTATAATATTATTCCAAATAAAAAAGGCATGGTCTTACTGGTGCTACACAATTCGGGCAAAATTAGAGGATATTAGTATAACATTTTAAAGACAAAGACTAAAAATAGTTAAAAATTGATGTTTAAGGATTTAAAACAGACATGGTCTTGTCGTATTGTCTTTATGGTGTCGTCACTCAAGTTATTGCTCACGTCTTTAGAAAATGTTAAAAATTTTATGAATTGGGTTAAAGCCAAGCCAACTGATGAATGGAACCATATAAAGACAAATCTCTGTCACTTTCAAGGGTCTTAGAAAAGTAATTGTGTCATTTGTCTTTCAAGTTGACTGCTAAATTAGTAACACATATTATTATTTCGAATATACTTACCCAACCTATCAAAATTTTCAAATGAAAAATATTTGAAATACTTAAAAAATTAAAGGTAGTTATGAATTTTTGTGTGTAATGTTTTTTTTATTTTTTTAATAAATTATTTTGTGATTTTGACTTATGTTTTTTTTAATCATAATTGGGGAAGTCTAATTGTTGTTTTATTTATTTTAAATTTAGATTAAATCGTTGTGTTGATTTATTATTGATTGTTTGATTGAGATTGTTATTCATTATTTAAGATTAAGGTTAAGTTTGGCAACTCTTAAAAAATTTAAAAAGTCAAAAATTACTATCCTATTTAAGTCACATCATCTTATTTAAGTCACATCACCTCTCTCACATCACCTCTCTTAAAAATCAACATTTAGGGATTTTTTTAAAATTTTTGATTTATCGATTGATAAATTTATTAATAGAACTTAATGGGTAATAAGTGCTAAAAGTATGACTTATTAATAATTTACCCAAACTAATTAATCAAACTAACTTAACTAATTTTTTTTAAAAAAAATACTATAAACATAAATAAAAAAAATAATCTTTTTATGATATGTTATTTATGCATCTAATGTTGACGTGACATTTACAATAATATTTTGAAAAATAACAATGGGCTGAAATAAGCAAAGATGCAACAAATATTGATTGAGGGAGTAAACAGAAATAGAGACTTCAAAACAGCAGGAAAACCCTTTTGCCTAGTAATGGATTCTAGTTAGATGAGGAGAGCGAAAATAAAAATGAGCAAAATGCCTCTTATGATGCATAGCTTGTTGGAGAAAGAAAAAACCAACTTCACTAGTAAAAACACCTCATATGGCCCTTTTGCTTCCTCCCTTAGAGATGCTCTTACATCTCTTACATATATTTGAATACAAACTAATGTAAATAAATTAAAACTCACAAACAAAAATAATTTTTTTTAATCATTCCTCATGTTAATAAATTTTTCAATATCATTATTAATACCAAATAATCATTATTTAAACACTCTTAAAAATTTTTTTATTATCGAAACATGGGTAAATACGTTAAAAAAAATTCATTCATAAATGAGTAAACATGCCTGATTCATTGCGAGTTACTTATCTCAAGCAAATAATATGGCCCATAAGACTCAATTACTCTAAATGAAATTAATAGTGTATGTCCGTGCCTTAAAATAGGTGAACAAAAAGGAAAAATAAAAAAATAGGAAGAAAAATTAAAAGAAAAAGGGAAAAATAAAAAAATAAAAAGGAAAGAGGGAGGAAGGTGGAGAGAGAGAGAGTGTGTGAGTGAATGAATAAAAAAGGGAAAAAAAAGAAGGTATGCGAATGAGAATTAAAGAAATCTTGATCTTAGTATAAATTTGAAAATTAATCTTAGTCATTAATACAAAATATATCTTTTAAAGATTTTGACATATTTTCAAAAACAATATTATATAAATTTACCGATGGGCCGAATTTAGAATTCCAAATTAGATCGAATTGTCTCTTCAAGTAAGTCAATTTATAGCAGTTTAAGCCCAAGTTAGATTAATTTTATACAATGATCAAATGGCCCAACGCATGTGTTTTTTTTTTTTTTTTAACCAAACTATAAGTTTAACATGTTCTTTTTAATTTTATTTTTTTATTTTTCATAAATTACACTTTTTATTTGAATTTTAGTTTGGTTCTTGATATTTCATTTACTATAATTAAGTTCTATGATTTCGACATGTGTATAAATAAATCCATTATGTCACTCACTATTAAAAAATTAGACAAAAAATGATCATATATCATATGAGGATCACTTGAGCACGTTTTAACAATATTGAAAGAGAGACAAATTACACATTTTACCTCAAATGAAATATCTTTAGGGACTAATTACACTTTTTATAATTGTTTTCTTGCATAGTCTACTTTTATTGTCAGTCTCGTAGAGTGATATTGCACCCCATTTACTTCTACTTCGCCGGCATAATTGAATTAAAAACCAAATCAAGCAATGAAATTCAATAATGTAAATGAATTTTGCAACTTAAACATTTCACAATTTAGTTAGATTCAACTAATGTAAATTTCTTGTAATACACAGAGGATATCACACAATCAGAATTTACTAAATGTAAATGTTATTTAATTCTGAATTGTATTTAATCTTAATTTTCTGAATTGGTATTTAATCTTAATTTTTTTTTTTTTAAACTCTGAACTTGATTTTATGTTTCACAAATTTCTAATGTTTGCTTGATAAGTTTGAATTTCTTATTTTTCTTGCATGCATATAATCCAATTAGATGATACTCCCATTTTGTTATATTCCATTTCCCCTCTTGTCCCAATTAAAGGATCATATATTGTTTTTCCTCTCAATGAGTTTCATATTCTTTATTTTTGGTTACTAATTAACTAATTTTCCTGCTATCTATCTTGTATGATTTCCTCAAATTACAGAATTTGAAAGTCATGTGCTATCTCAGTACTAAAAAAATTGTTAGTTTAGCAGACTCTAATTTGAATCCATGCCACTAACAAAGAAGTTGTTGGATAGTGGAAACTTGGAGGAAACCCACATCAGCCCCCACCAATTGAGATACTCAAACCAAACCTATAGAAGTTAATCAGAAGGGGAAAATGGAAAAATTTAGAATAAAAAAAAAATAGAGATTTTAAATATAATTTTATTGAATGTACTATAAAACCTTTCAAATAAAGTGATACATATAGAAACACATAAAGTTTTATTTTCCTTGCAACAAGAAAAAAAATAAAAATTAAACAAAATACAAGAACCTTATAAAAGAAAAATAAATAAATGGAATCACACATGAAGAAACCTTAACACAAAAATATAACTATAAAGATTGAAAACCCCCTTCAATCTCTTCCACAAAAGCCCTAAGATTCTTGTTAGATGATCCACCTTCTTTTGCAGCTTCCTTTGCTAAATACTTCCATTTTTTGGCATTCCTCCTTATTTCTTCCCCAATCTCTCCATCTCCCATAACCAATTCAATGCACTCCTTGATCTCACCAGCTTCAACTATTCCTTCTTCATTTTTTGTTGCCCTTACCCCGGTCTTGAATTCGTCTTCTAAAAGCTTCGCATTTGTTGGTTGGTCTGTAAATTGCGGTAAACACACGACCGGAATGCCCAAAACCAAACTCTCCAATGTAGAATTCCACCCACAATGAGTCACAAAACATCCCACCGAAGGGTGCGAAAGAACCTCCACTTGGGAACACCATGGCACTATCAAACCTTGTTTTTCCAATTCTTCTTTGCAACTTAGTTTATCTTCTTGATTCTCACCGTCTGTCAAAGCTCTTAACACCCACAAGAATGGCCGATTGCTTTCCAGCAACCCACGTGCAATCTCTTCCATTTCTTTCAATGGCAAATTAAAGAAGCTTCCAAAGGAAATGTACACAACCGATGATTGGGGCTTCGAATCCAACCACTCAACATAATCCCTGGATTTTTGCAATAGGTCTCCCCCAAACGCATTATCAGATGGATCTTTTCCATCTAAAAATGCTGATGGGACTAGTGGACCTATTGCAATCAAGTTGTGCTTCCCAATAGCCCTTAATGCCTTGGATTCCAATGCATCAAATGTGTTGACTAGTATTTTCGGGTTAACTTCTGCATCAAGTGCATCTAGCTGCTCTTTAAATCCTGGTAACCCGATACTAAATGTATTTGAAGGAAGCATGAAAGTGGGAACATCGCGACTAGTGAGCTTTCCCAACCCAGGTAATTCAATAGCACATGAAGCGTCATCGCATATTTTCTTAATCAATTCACCATACCCATTAAAATAATAGAAATACAGAGCGAAAATGGTGGCAGGTTGAACCCAAAGAGGTGCGGAGGGAAGGTTGAATTCACGAGCCACTTCGGCTGCCCATTGAAGTTGCATTGCATAGACCACACCTGTTACAGGGCAGCCTTCCTCAGAGCTGGTCTTGATGAGTTCTGAGAGGGCTTTGGAACCACGACACTTGTACTCGGACCTGAAGAGTTCCTGATTATCACTCAATTTGATTCCATCATCGTAGCCATCGGAGAAGGCAACGAATGTTAGGCCATCTGGGGTTGAAGAAGTGGCTTTTGTCATGCGATTTTGGGCAAAGACACTAGACAGTATGGTGACCTTGACACCCATTCTTTTGATGTTCTTGGCAAATTGGATTATTGGATTTATGGCTCCTTGAGCTGGGAAAGAAATGAGGACTATGTGAGTATGCACCATGTTGGGTAATCAATGGAATGAGAGAATGAGAAAATGAGAAAATGTTTGTTTGGATTGAAAGAAAGTTGTGTGGATTGAGTTCTCGAGTGAAGAAGATATATATATGGAGCAGATTGAGACTTTGTGTGACGTTTGGGATGACGTTTGTTTAGTTTTTTCTCGAACTGTATTTGAAAATTCAGAGCGCAATTTGGTTGACTTGTTGGATAAATGTTGACATTGCTCTGACGATTTGGATGAATGAGCACATTATTCTGTTAAACGAAGTTGTTTATGATTTTGAATGAGCACAGTATTCAATTGATTTTGAATTTTCATAATATCTTTTTAATGCATATGTATATTTTAGCTCAACTCTTTTTTTTTTTTCTTTTTTTTTTTCAGCTCAACATTGATGCCTATTCCTTCAACTTTGGATACCCTTCCCCAACCCGGATGATGCACATGGACAGTTGACTTTATTTATTTATTTTTGGTTTCAAAATTATGAACAAATTTCTAAAAGAAAATCAGTTATGGTACAAGATTATTCATCTCTATTCCAAGAAAAAATAATTGTGGTGATGACTACATTCAAGATTCTTGTAAATGAAATCGTGTTGACTTAACAATTTTTCTTTGTATACGTAGTTATTATAAATTTTTTTATCATATCATCCTAATCATAGGAACGAAATAAAAAGAGCATATTTGGTAGTATTAGTACCGTGAATAAATTTTTTAGATATGATTTTTAAAAGGGAAAATTATTTATAAGTCTTATTAAGAGACTTATGCTACATATGGTCATACTAAAAAATTTATGTTCCCATAAGTTCTGTGTGAAATTTGTTAACACATTTACTCTCAATATTAGTTGTTAATATCATAAATAATGGTAAAACCATATATAGAAAATTGAATGTTACCATAGATTAAGTTTGTGAAACGTAACGTGACACTTACGTAAACGTAACGTAAGGTGACGTGACACCTACATAAACGTAACATAACGTGACACCTACATAAACGTAACGTAACGTAACGTAACGTAACGTAACACCTACATAAACGTAATGTAACGTGACGTGCACCTAAATAAACGTAATGTGACACCTACATAAACGTAACGTAACGTGTCGCGTTACATTTCGCAAACTTACTAAGTTTTTGTTTTTTTTAATTGAATATGAAAATGTTACTTTCTATAGTAACATTCAATTTTCTATATATGATTTTGCCATTATAGTGTATAATAGTATATTAATACCATTTATTTACAATTCATAGGATCTTGTGGAATACATTCCTATCTAAATAGGACTTGAAACTCTATAAAAAAATTCATAGGACTTAACATAGCATAAGTATTCGAAATAGGACTTATAAATAAGTTTTCCTTTTTTAAAATGGAGTTGATAGATTTAATGTTTCTTAATGAATACTCATACTAAAATTTATGGAGGCGTCACTATTGAATTCAAACTCAATTGGTGCATCTATGACAATTCATAGAATATATATACTAGTGGTTGGCAGATGTAATGTGTGTGTAAGTCAAATAAATAAATATACAAAATATTTGCTATATGTTTTATGTAATTTAAATAGTAAGAGCTTTGCTTATTAAATTTGTGATCTTAAGTTCAAGTCACACCATTTTTTCTATTTTTTTTTTCTCTTCCTTTTTGTAAATAGAAAAATTTGACACTTGACATAAAGAGAAAGAAAGTTTTAAGACACCAAAATAGGTGCTTACGTATATAATAATATAGATATATGAGTTTTTCCAACACTTTCTTCAAGTTCTCCACGTAAAATTGTTAATTAGTTATAAAATATTATGTTGTATTTCTTATGTCATATTTTTTGTAAATAAAAAATCACAATAAGAAATTAGATAGGTCATTGTTAGTAAAAAAAAATTTAGACTTAGATCGATAGAGCCTTAGCCAAAATCTTATCAAACAACACAATGATCAAGTAAATGTGTTGAGGTTCTATGCCTTAATGGCAAAAAAAAAAAAAAAAAAAAAAAAGATGATGATGATGTAAATGATTGAATGAACAATCAAATACAAGTAAGGTACATTAAAGACTATTCTTATCTAAGTTTAAATTACTCTGGTGTAGATTACATCTACTCCTATGATGGAAATGAAAGTCAAGTCATGTATTGATTTGTTGATCCATTACAATAGAGCCATTAATGGCAATTTGTATAAAAAGGAAGGAAAAAACTTCTATTAACCACCACCTAAATAATTACTTTAACTTCTTAAATCTTCCATCTTCTTTTTTTACAATACCATGTGTCTTCTATCCATTGAATCTTCAAAACTTGTCTGTAACTTCTCTTTAACCTCTAAGATTTTCCTGCATAATAATAATAATAATAATAATAAGAAGAAGAAGTAATAGAAAATTTAAACTTAGTCATAATTGGCGAAAAATTAATTTATGATGCAAACAATGTCTCCCAACTCTTTAAGAATGAGAGTACTCGAATTCTTGAAGAATTGTATGAACATAAAGACATTAAAAACTATGAAAATTATAATCGATTGGCTATATATATATAATTTTTTTTTGTGTCATCTATTACTGTTATATAAAAAATAAAATAAAATTCAGAATTTTTTTTTTTTGTAAACCACTTCATCAAAATTAATTTTTGATATGAACCACAAAGCCATCGTGGTTGTTGGATGATAAAAATCATAATGTCAATTGACTTTAGAAAATTAATTTTTTTGACAAAATTAACAATATCAAAAAATTCAAATTCATCAAATGTGGAATGTTCATCATTTTCAGCCATGTTTGGCTTAAAATCATACTCTCTAATTAGATTTTCACCATCATTTTGCGATGGTTGTTCAACAAATTTAGCCATGTTTGGCTTAAAATCATGCCCTTCAATTGGATTTTCACCATCATTTTGTGATGGTTGTTGAACATTCTTTGTTATTTTTGACTTAAAACCGTACCTCCCAATTGCATTGTTAACAATAAAATACTCTACATCATTTGGCAAAAGAAGTTGGTCTTCTTTTTCAATTAATGGCTTGAAAAATAGCCCCCAGCATGCCATTTTCAGAACTTAATTTTTCCTTGACCATGACTTTTGCGGATAGTAAGTTTTGTTTGGAAGTGTCTCTTAGCAACTCATAAAATTTTTTCTTTTTAAGATTCTCTAATTTTTTACTCTAATATGTTGAATTTCTCCATCAACTTGACAATTAAGTTGATGAATTTTTTCATCAAAACAATTTATATTTTTTTTGCATCAAATAATGTGGTGGTGATGAAATTGTTTGAAATTTTTGCTAATCAAGAGAATTAATTGTTCCTTTGTAGGGCCAAAATTTCACTTTTGTACCAATAAATTTCATCCTCACAATGCTGAATCATTCTTTCCATTTCATTTGTCATGCCAGTATGTTGGCAACGAGCAGTAGAATCATTATACATAGAAGATAAGGCATTCTAATAATAACTCATACCCATTGGAATATTGCCACTCCATTGGTGGTTTGCATCCATGGGTGCACAAGATGTAAACATGCTATTTGATGACATAATTTTTTGATATTTTGTTTGTATCATTTCTTCCAAGTTACAACGATGTCCCACTGGGCATGCCAAAAATTGGTAATAAAATTTTTGTTAGGCTTGGCCTCGTTTGAGAATAAACTTTTTTAGTAACTTTTTGACTTTTTGGCTAAAATATGATTAAAAAAAACTAATATATTTGGGATAACTTTTTGACTTTTTACGAAAAGATGTGCAAAAAGTAGAGAAAAAATGAAATCTTTGACTTTTTGGTATAGGTTGCTGACTTTTTGACTTTTTTAGTAACTTTTTGACTTTTTGGTTAAAAAAGCCATTTGCCAAACGAGGCCTCTGTCTTAACCAAAATCTCACCAAAGAACATAATGATCAAGCAATTATGTTGAGAATCTATGCTTTGAAAGTTTCAAGGACTTCATTGGAGTAAAAATAATAACAAAACAAACAAGAAAAAAGAGAAAAAGAAGAAGAAGATGATGATGTAAATGATTGAATGAACAATCAAATACAAGTAAAGTACATTAAGACTAAGTTTGAACTACTCCTATGTAGATTAGATTTACTTCTACGATAGAAAAGAAATGAAAATCAAGTCATGTATTGATTTGTTGGTCCTTTACCTTGGAGTAAAAATAATAACAAAACAAACAAGAAAAAAGAGAGAAAGAAGAAGAAGATGATGATGTAAATGATTGAATGAACAATCAAATACAAGTAAAGTACATTAAGACTACTCTTATTTAAGTTTAAACTGCTCCTATGTAGATTAGATTTACTTCTACGATAGAAAAGAAATGAAAATCAAGTCATGTATTGATTTGTTGGTCCTTTACAATAGAGCCATTAATGACAATTTATAGAAAAAATAAAAGAAAAAACTTCCATTAACAACACCTAAATAACTACTTTTAACTTCCTAAATCATCTATCTTCTTTCTTACAATGCCACGTATCTTCCATCACTATTTTCAAAACTTCTATTTAATTTCTCTTTAAGATCTAAGATTTTCCTTCATAATAATAATAACAATAATAATAAATAAAAAATTTAAATCTAGTTGTAATCGACGAAAAATTTATTTATAGTGTAAACAGTCATATATTATATATTAACTATTTAATAAAAGTGAGTTAGTACTATATTAGTTATAAAATTTCTAGTTGCATTATTGATGTATAATACCATATAAACAATATCATATAATATTTATGAAATTACTAACAAATAATTACCCTTCCATATTTTGTAAAAAAAAAAGGGAGATTTACCAATAAATCCCAAAATTTGAACTTATGAACCAATTGGTCCCATTTTTATTCTACTAAACCGTTTAGTCCCATTCAATTGTAAGGGACGTAATTACTCTCATTTAACCGTTTGGGTGTGTTGCATGTGATACATTGTGAGGGTGTCACACAATGGCAAAGCGCTGTAAGGGGTTTTTGTTTTTGTTTTTGTTGGGTTGGTGTGTTTGGGGGTTCACACAGGCAGACACACACACATTCAGAACACACACTCATACAGACCACACACACAAAATATAAAAATCAAGATAAAATAATTATAAATTAATTGAGTTTCAATAAATTCCCCTTCATTAAATTCTTTATTTATTTATTTTAAACCTGTCAAACATGTCGTGTAACACATGAAAACAAAATCCTACATTTGTACATAGAATCGGTGACTCTCAATCGAGGCAGACGCAGAGCAGAACAGAGAAACATGGACGCTAATGATGATGATGATAAACAAGTCCGGGTCTACACTTCCGAAAGATGTGATACCCATTCTCATCAACCGCCTCGAACTCGCCGACCTCCTCCGCTTCCGCCTGCTCGTTTATGGCGCTCTCCTCCGCATCTCTCTCTCCCCAACCTCCTTTCCTTTCTCTCCCGAAATCGGCCAGTGGCACCTTCACTTGCCGCGACCACCGTCTTCCTCCTCCAACCGTTGAAAATTCCCACGTAACTACTTCCCACTATCTAATCAAGGTGAAGAAGATGCAAAACCGTCTCGTCTGTCCGGTCTCGGACGTGGTCCAAACCCGTTTTCATTGGGTTTAAAATAAGTCAATTTATTGGAGTTTCGCATATCGCAAGTTCACAATTCCTACACATTTCGAAACCTCGAGCTATTGAATCGTAAGCCAATCGAAGCTGGGCTTCCATTTGTGAAGAAAATTGTTGTTCTGGGTTCGAACCCAAATAGTAGAATCGTTGTTGTGGTGTATGAGATGTGGGATTTGGATGGAAGATTGGCTATGTTGAGAGTTGGAGACGATTCGTGGACTCCAATTTATACCCAACACTTTGTTTGTGACGATGTTATAGTCTATAAAGGGAATTTCTACTGTTACACGCGCCCCCCCTCCACACACACACACAGAGCAAACACAGTCCCACACACAATGATACACACACACACAGAGCAAACACAGTCCCAAAAAAAGAACTGATCCAGCAAAGACAGTCCAACATTAAAACTAAGGGCACTCTCGTCCACACAATTAAACAAAAATGGAAAAAAAAAAACAAAAAGGACCAAATCAATCCACTAGTAGGACTATTTGGTATAATAGAATAAAAGTAGGATTATTTGATATAACAATTTGTAATGTAAGATTTATTAGTAAATAATCTAAAAAAAAATTGGTGATCGTCTAAATATTAGAATAACATTAAACATTAAAGAAAGTGAGAAATCAAATATTAAAGGGTGGCATGTCAAAGAAATGATAGGAGTAAGCTGACGTTTAAGAGTGGTACGTTTCCGTGTAAAATTGGTCATAATGTCAACATATTTCGTGATGAAGAATGTTATATCAATTTACTTTTTATATTTAATATTGAGTAAATTACACTGACACTCCTTAATATTTATAATAGTTTCTTCTCTTATATTTAGGAAATTACACTGACTTTCTTATTAATTTAATTTTCTATATGATGATCATTACAGTGAAGAGGGAATTGTTATGAAACTTTAAATCTCAGAGAGTAATCTATAATGAAATTTTAAACTTCAAGGAGGGGATGTAATTTTCAAAAAGTGAGGGAGAAAACTGTAATAAATATAAACCTTAGGGGGTGCCAATGTAATTTACCTTTAATGTTTAATAATATGTAAATAAAATAATTAATTAATAATTAAAAAAAGAAAAAATTACTCATAAATCGTTATTCTATTTAGTTGGAAGTTTTCTTTCAAACCAATTAATCTTTTTTATTTTGGATATATTGTATTTCCTTGATTTAGGGTTTGAAAATTTACTTGTTTACCCTTATGTGTGATTTTGTTTGATTTTTTTCCTAATGTTGGGTGTGTGTGGGTAACATAAGTTTTTACAATTTTAATTTTTTTTTTTGGTGGAGATTTAGTGAAGTGATTTGTAGGTGGATGATGTTACCCCATTTGTGGTTTTATTGGTGTGGTATTCATTCCTTTTTGTGGTGTTTGTCTCTATTATAACATTGACAGTAATTAACATCCAAATGTAATACTAATGTAACACATAAAAAAATTCTTTATTGTACTTTTCCTAAATGTAACACTCCAATATAACACTCTAAAAAAACTCCTTAGTGTAAAACTCTAAAGTAACACACAAAAAAATTTCTTATTATAGCACTCTAATGTAATATACAAAAAAACTCCATAGTGAATATTTTTTTCCCAAATGTAACACTCTAATATAACACACAAAAACACTCCTTAATGTAACACTCTAATATAGCACACAAAAACTTCTTAGTGTAACACTCTAATGTAACATACAAAAAAACTTCTTGATGTATTTTTTTCAAATGTAAGACTCGAATATAATACTTAAAAAAAATTCTTTATTGTAACACTCTAATGTAACACACAAAAACTCTTTAGTATACTTTTTCCAAACGTAATATTTCAATATAACACTCTAAAAAATTTTCTTAATGTAACACATAAAAAAACTCTTTGATGTACTTTTTCCAAACATAACGTTCCAATGTAATACAAGAAAATTTCTTAGTCTATTTTTCCTAAATGTAACACTCCAGTGTAACACTAAAAATAAAAAAAAATGTGAGATTCTTCAAACCATTTCAAAAAAAATACAAATATTCCTTAGTAAGTTTTGAACAAATTTATAATTTCAAATTGTGAATGTTATGTTTGAAAAAAGTACACTAATAAGTTTTTTTTAGTGTTTTTGTGTGTTACATTAGAGTGTGTTACATTGAAATGTTACGTTTGAGATTGCACTGATTGAAGTGTTACGTTTAGGAAAAGTACACTAAGGATTTTTTTTTTTTTTTTTTTTTTTTTTACATTGGAGCATTACGTTTGGGAAAAGTACACTAATTTTTTTTTTGAGCCTTACATTGTTACGTTGGGAAAAAGTACACTAAGGAGTTTTTTAGTATGTTACATTGAAGTGTTATGTTATTATAGTGTTATATTAGAGTGTTAGATTTTTGTTCGCAATGTGAGATTTGTTCTAAAATGAGGAAAAATTCAAAACTTCTATAGTGCAAATTGCCCAAATGTATAATTTTACATTTTGAAAAAACCATTTTTATCTCTAAAATATTAAATCCAAACATATAAGTGACTATCTTTTTATGTAATTTTCACTTTAATAAGACTTTTGGATTTACCAAAAAAAGGACTAACCTATTCACAAAATTACATTTTAAAATTTATTGGTACTTCACTAAAAATAACTTAATTTAGATATTTTAATAAAATATCACATAATTAAATTTAAAAAATAAGTTTAACTTAAATTCTAAATAACAATACTCTTTTGTCAATATGTGTGCCAAACGATACAACAGTCAAATGGGTCGCAAATTTAGTTCCCATATTCGTCTAGAACAACTATATTTTGTGAAACAAGTTTACAAAATATCTACTCAATTGACAAAGGCGCATCTTATATCACATTAAAGATAAGTCTACACGTAAATAGTTAAGAGTAATACTATTTATATGTAATTTTATGATGTTTGTTCAGAGAGATTGTGATATGAGATTGGATTCTATATCTAACATTTTAATTAGTCCGTTATTTAGTTTGAAAAATAAATATTGATTATAAATTCCTCACATGTGAAACTATTCTATCTTAAAGGTAGTGGTGAGATATACAAAAGAGTAAACAATTTATCTTTCAGATTAATTAGGAAAAAGATGATTTTGAACCCAACTATTTAACACCTCTCTCTCATTATTATTATTTTTTTTTATTGATGTTCATTTTTTATTTACGGAACAAATTTGTCCCCAACTATTTTTTTTTTTTTATACAAAACTTTAAAATATCAACATTTACAAATTTTATTAGTGTTTGATTTAACGTTATGTATTGCACTTGGGGTCATCAATAAAGTTTGTTTTTTTACTGATTAACAAAAATATTTAGTAGACTTTCAAATATGTTACAAATCATACACAAAAAATAAAACAACTTTTTAAAAATGTTGGCATTTTCAGTATTTAGTAAACAACTTAAAAAGATAAAATAGTCTTTTGAATAGTTTTTTTTTTTTCAATTTTTCAAAAAATTCTGAGATTCACTGAAATAATTATTTCTAAACATCTAACAGTTTTTTCACTCGTTGTAGCAATTCTTAGGGCACACCAAGGGTAATAATTGGCTCCAAATTTGTGCTCCACCCCATGCTTCAAATGATGACATGGCCTCAAACTTCGGGCTATTTTGAAGAAATAGTTAAAAGTTAATTTTTTAATTTTTTTTTTAAAAAAAATATGTAAAAAATATAAAAGATGATGTGACCCAAAATTGATTAAAAACTAACTTTTGGCTACTAACCTACTTTCCAAAAGAGCCCTTTGTACTGATTTTTTATTTTTTATTTTTTTTTGAAACAGTGAAGTTTGGCAAATGCCAATTTGGCACAACCTTTGAGCATAAAATTTAAAAAATCATTAAAAAAAGGGTGATTTACAGCTAAGTCCTGTTTTAGAAAATAACGGTACATTAAGTCCTATTTTAAAAACTTTTTACCAGTAAGTCCCATAATAAGTTTAAATGACGAAACTACCCTTACCAAACCAAAACACACAAAACATAAATTGCGCATTCGCGATTTCATTCTCATAGTTCATCCCGTCATTTCTCACCCTCACAGATTTCATGCTCACTTTCATCAATTTGGCCTCACATTTCGTCTTACTTCATCAATCTCGTCTCAGATTTCAGAAGAACAAACTAGATGATCAAACATTCTACGATCTGAACAATCAAAAATGGTGAAAACAAGTAAGATTCAAGTATCTTAAACCCTAGTTTTTGCAAAATCTTTTATTTTTGAAACTTTTGTTTTTGATTTTCATTTTAGTTTAAATGTTGAGTTCGAAACTTTTGTTTTCCAAACTTTTTTTTTTGTTTTTGTTTGTGAATCTGAGAACATTCATTGTAATGGCACCAAAATCATGTTCTCATTCTTTCAGTTTAGGTTTTATTGTTTATTTTGGTACGATTATTGTGAATGTTCGTAGATTCTGAATCAATTTGAGTGAAAAACCCTAGTTAATCATATTATCTTGCTTTCAATTTAGGTTTCAATGTTGATATTGGTATAATTACTGTGAATGTTCTCAGATTCGGAAGCAATTTGAGTGAAAAATCCTAGTTAAGATCATATTCTCTCGTTTTCAATTTAAGTTTCAATGTTGATTTTGGTGCAATTGCTGTGAATGTTCTCATATTTTGAATCAATTTGAGTAAAAAACCCTAGTTAATCATGTTCTCATACTTTCAATTTAGGTTTCATTGTTGATTTTGGTACCATTGCTGTTAATATTCTTAGATTCTTAGTGAATTTGAGTAAAAAATCCTAGTTAATCATGTTCTCTTGCTTTCAATTTAGGTTTCAATATTGATTTTGGTGCGATTGTTGTGAATGTTCTCATATTTTGAGTAAATTTGAGCAAAAAATCCTCATTAATCATATTCTCTTACTTTCAATGTTGATATCGGTACAATTGCTGTGAATGTTTTCAGATTTTGAATCAATTTCAGTGAAAAACCCTAGTTAATCATATTCTCTTGCTTTCAATTTAAGTTTCAATGTTGATTTTGGTGCGATTGCTGTGAATATTCTCGTATTTTGAATCAATTTGAGTGAAAACTGTAGTTAATTATGTTCTCATGCTTTCAATTTAGGTTTCATTATTGATTTTGGTACCATTGCTGTTAATGTTCTCAGATTCTTAGTGAATTTGAGTGAAAAACCCTAATTAATCATGTCCTTTTGCTTTCAATCTAGGTTTCAATGTTGATTTTGGTGCGATTGTTGTGAATGTTCTCATATTTTGAGTTAATTTGAGTAAAAAATCCTCATTAATCATATTCTCTTACTTTTCAAATCAGATTTCAATGTGGATATTGGTACAATTGCTGTGAATGTTCTCAGATTCTGAATCAATTTGAGTGAAGAACCCTACTTAATCATATTTTCTTACTTTCAATTTAAGTTTCAAAATTGATTTTGGTGCGATTGCTGTGAATGTTCTCATATTTTGAATCAATTTGAGTGAAAAACCCTAGTTAATCATATTCCCTTACTTTCAATTTAGTTTTCAATACTGATTTTGGTACCATTGTTGTTATTGTTTTTAGATTCATAGTGAATTTGAGTGAAAAACCCTAGTTAATCATATTCTCTTGCTTTCAATTTTGGTTTCAATGTTGATTTTGGTACGATTGTTGTGAATGTTCTCATATTTTGAGTAAATTTGAGTGAAAAATCCTCATTAATCATATTCGCTTACTTTCAATTAGGTTTCAATATTAATTTTAGTGCGATTGTTGTGAATGTTCTCATGTTTTAAGTCAATTTAGTAAAAAATCCTCATTAATCATATTCTTTTACTTTCAATTCAGGTTTCAATATTGATTTTGGTACAATTGCTGTAAATGCTCTCAGATTTTGAATCAATCAGAGTGAAAACCCCTAGTTAATCACATTCTCTCACTTTCAATTTAAGTTTCAATGTTGATTTTGATGCAATTGCTGTGAATGTTCTCATATTTTAAATCAATTTGAGTGAAAAACCCTAGTTAATCATGTTCTCATGCTTTCAATTTAGGTTTCATTGTTGATTTTGGTACCATTGCTGTTAATGTTTTCAGATTCATAGTGAATTTGAGTGAAAAACCCTAGTTAATCATCGTCTCTTGCTTTCAATTTTGGCTTCAATGTTGATTTTGGTACCATTGCTATAATGTTCTCAGATTCTTAATGAATTTAACTGAAAAACCCTAGTTAATCATATTCTCTAGCTTTTAATTTAGGTTTCAATATTGATTTTGGTGCGATTGCTGTGAATGTTCTCATATTTTGTTGAGTGAAAAATCCGACTTAATCATATTCTCTTGATTTCAGTTTAGGTTTCAATGTTGAGTTTGACAGGATTGTTGTGAATGTTCTCAAGTTTTAAATCAATTAGACTGAAACACTCTAGTTATTCATGTTCTCTTCCTTTTGATTTAGGTTTCATCGTTGATGTTGATACGATTGCTTTGTTAGTCAATTTGAGTGAGAAACCCTAGTTAATCATATTCTCTTCCTTTCAATTTAGGTTTCAATGTTGAGTTTGTTATCATTGCTGTCAATGTTCTCATATTTTCAACCAATTTGATTGAAAAACCTTAGTTAATCATATTCTTTTGGTTGCAATTTAGGTTTCAATGTTGATTTTGGTATGATTCCTGTGAATGTTCTCATATTTTCAACTAATTTAAGTGAAAAACCTTAGTTAATCATATTCTTTTGGTTGCAATTTAATTTTCAATGTTGATTTTGGTATGATTCCTGTGAATGTTTTCAGATTCTTAGTCAATTTGAATGAAAAACCCTAGTGAATTATATTCTCTTGCTTTCAATTTAGGTTTCAATGTTGATTTTGGATTGATTGCTGTTAATGTTCTTAGATTCTTAGAGTGACAACCCAAACTTAATCATATTTTCTTGATTTCAATTTAGGTTTCAATGTTGAGTTTTACATGACTGTTGTGAATGTTCTCAAGTTTTGAATGAATTTGACTGAAAAACTCTAGTTATTCATGTTCTCTTCTTTTTTATTTAGGTTTCATTGTTTATTTTGTACCATTACTGTGAATGTTCTCAGATTCTGAATGAACTTAAGTCAAAATCCCTAGTTAATAATATTCTCTTGCTTTCGATTTCAGTTTCAATGTTGATTTTGTTTTTATAGCCATGAATGTTATCAAATTTAGACTTCATGAGAATGACATTGGATTGATTCTTTTAGGAAACATTCTTAGTGTTAATATGTTGTTTATATTGATTTTCCTTACTGAAAATCAACTCATCAAAACGCCAAGACTGAAGCGTAATGCAAAGAAAACAATAAGAAAATGTAAAGAATCAACTTCGAGAGAGCAAAAGCTAAAGGAAAACATAGAGAATGGAAAGTACTTTTCAGATCAAACATGGTGACAATAGTGAAGCTATTACAACACATCAAACTCAGGAACAAGCATATTAAAGGGTTGAAGAAAATCCCATTCTAGTTATTGTCTGATGCAATATTGAAAAACAAGTTGAATTATAAACAATGCAAAAAATATGATGATATTGCATTCAAAATAATTCAAACATACCAACCAAGCAACAGTGGTTCTTTGCAATTAGGACCAGAAACTGTAAAGCTAACAATAGAAGACATCAAGTCCATCTTTGGTATATCTTGTGGAGATGAGCTGATGCATCTTGGTTATGGAAATAAAAGTATATCATCATTCCTGAAAAGAAGATCCATACAAACTGAAAGGCTATCGAGCATAACCATCATGGACTTGTTGCAAAAAGCATTGAAAGGCAACAAGAAAGAAGACATCGAAGCTGTAATTAGGATGCTGTGTATGTATACTTGTTTGAAGTTTTTTTTTCCTACATCAGGAACAACAGTTGGATGGGTATTTCTTAATTACATGGAAGACATAAACTCAATGAAAAAATACAATTGGGCAGAAGCAATAAGGAACACACTGATGTCTTCAATTGAAAAGTACCACAAAAATCCAACAAAAGTCATAGGATGTGTTATGGCTCTCCTAGTAAGTACATCTTTACTCTATACTATTAGTTTGTTGTTAATAACAAAAAGTATTATTTCTTATTTAAATGAAAAAAATTCTTTACATTTGCTTTATAGTATTGGGTTGTGAGCACACATTGATCATCCACCCAGAAGTTAGCGAAGCATGCTCAAGGGTGATCATGTGGAATCTTATCAAATTACATAAATGTTTAAAAGTCATATCACTACATGAGCTGACAACAAGACAGGTCACATCTTCATCTCATTTGAATTTCAATTCAAGTTAGGAAAAATCCCTATTTTTATACACTGAATTATTACTGAGAAACTTTTTAGTTTCCTAAACTTCAATTATTTTAAAAACTAATATCTACTGTATATTGACCTACAGGTAACTAGTGCTCAATTGAGTGAGGAAAGTGATGAAGAACTTGATGACACTAAAGAAGAAGAAGAAGAAGAAGAAGAAGAAGAAGAAGAAAAAGATGCTGAAGAAAAAAAAGAAGATGCTGAAAATATTGAAGGAGAAGAACAAGAAGATGCTGAAGAAGAAGAAGAACAAGAACAAGAAAAAAAAAAGATGTTGGAAATACCGAAGAAGAAGAAGAAGAAGAAGAAGAAGAAGAAGAAGAAGAAGAAGAACATGGTCAAGATGTTAAAGAACGCCACCAAGAACAAAAGGCAGCAAATAAGAAATTATAAAATTCTGAAAGCACAGAAACTTCCAGCTACATGAGAGATGAATGGGATGTCAATTAACAAGACACAAACGAAGACTTTGATGGCTTGTGCGACATTATGATCAATGATGCACCCGAGGGAGAAGAACACATTCATCAACAAACATTTGAGAAACTTCAAACTGAGAACAACAATTTGCAACTTGACAACATAGTGAAGACCGTCTACATAAACAGCCTTAAAGAGGATAATAGGCTACTCCCAACACAAATACAACAATTGAAAGATGAAAATTCTCAATTGCATAACCAATTGGTTGAAAAAGAGGTCCATGACATTGTTGGGTATACTTCCTTATTGGAGTGTGGGACCCAATGGGTTTTGAAAAAGAGTTTTAATTTGGCTTGGTTTAGTATAATATATTTTTATATATTATATTTGTGGAGGCCCAATCCAATTTGGATACAATTAGGGTTTGATTACAAAACCCTAGATTCATTATATTATATTATTTTTGGTTCAATATACACACAAGAGAAAGGGACGGCGGCTGCTATAACATTTTTTTGGAGTTCGTGTCAATTAATCAACTTTTGATGATTTGTGGTTCTGAGACACATTGGTTTCGGCAGTTATTGTGTGTCTGATTTGGTTCGTTATTTTGGATCTTCTTCAACTCTGGTTCTGAAGATTTTGGCTCATCAATTTGGTGAGGTCTTTCCTCTTGTTTATTTGTGATTATTTGGAATTCACCTAAGGGTGGTTTTGTGAGACCATTAGTGTCTCGTTTGTAATCGTTTGGAACCTATTTGGTTGATAGTGGAATCGGATTTCGATCCCGTGGATGTACCTCACATTGAGGGAACCACGTAAAAATTCTTGTGTTGCCTTTGATTTAATTTTTCCGCATTAGTTTTTATTCCCATTGATTGATTTACTTGTGGGGATTCATCGATTTTCCCTAACAACTGGTATCAGAGCTTACGGTTTATTTGGATTTATTTATTTGTGTAAATCAATGGAGGGGAATGTGGGTCGTATGTCTAGCTTCAATGGAAGCAATTGGGTAACTTGGAAAACTAAAATGGAGGACCTATTATTTTGTAAAGACTTGTATGGACCCATTGAGGGTGATAGTGGCAAACCTGCTGATATGAAAGATGATGAGTGGAAGAGGCTTAATCGGAAAGCCGTTGGTGTTATCCGTCAATGGATTGATGACAGTGTGTTTCATCATGTTGCTACTGAAACTTTAGAACATGATTTATGGAAAAAATTAGAGAGTCTTTATGATAGAAAATCAGCCACAAATAAAGCCTTTATGTTTCGTAAGTTGGTTAATTTAAAATATAAAGAGGGCAGCCCTATTCCGGAACATCTGAATGAAATAAAGAGTATTGTTAACCAACTTACTTCTATGAAAATTATTTTTGATGATGAGTTGCAGGCTTTGATGCTACTTAGTTCCTTACCCGAAAGTTGGGAGACTTTGGTTGTGACAGTTAGTAATTCGGCACCCGATGGAGTTGTCACTATGGGTCAAGTCACTAGTAGCTTGTTGAATGAAGAAACTAGAAGAAAATCAGCCGGTACCTCTCATTCGGAAGCATTTGTTGTGAGAGGCCGAAGTAAAACAAGGGGGAGGAGTAAGACTCCTCATGGTCGTGATCAAAGCCGTGACAAGTCAAGAGATAGTTCTTTTTCAAAGAAAGACGTTGAGTGTTATTATTGCCATGAGAAAGGGCACATGAAGCGAGAATGCCGAAAGCTCAAGAATAAAGAGAAAAGGCGTGACAAAAGTGTGGATAAGAAGCAAGAAGACACAACAGCAGTTACTACCGATGATATCATGGTCGTTTGTGAAGATGATTGTATCAATTTTGTGGGCCAAGAGAGTCATTGGGTGATTGATTCTGGTGCTTCTTTTCATGTGACTTCTCGAGTTGATTTCTTCACTACCTACACTGCAGGAGATTATGGTTCTGTTCGAATGGGTAATGAAGGTTTGTCCAAGATTATTGGTATGGGTGATGTTTGCTTGGAAACAAATTTGGGCTGCAAATTGTTGCTTAAAGATGTGAGGCATGTTCCCGACATTCGCCTTAATTTAATCTCTACTGGGAAGCTAGATGATGAAGGCTTCAACAACAAATTTGGTGATGGAATATGGAAGCTCACAAAGGGTTCTTTGGTGGTGGCTAAGTGCAAGAAGACTCATACACTTTATTCGATGCAAGGAAAAATTTGTAAAGGTGTTGTCAATGCACTTGAAGATGATACTTCTACCGAATTGTGGCACAAGCGGCTTGGCCACATGAGTGAAAAGGGGCTGCAAGCATTGTTCAAGAAAGAGCTTCTACCCGGTTTGAAAGGTACACATCTTAAAACTTGTGTTCATTGTTTGGCGGGTAAACAACATAGAGTTTCTTTTCATAAAAATGTTGCTTCTAGAAAAGAAAATGTGTTGGAGTTAATTCATTTGGATGTTTGTGGTCCTTTAAAAGTTAGAACACATGGTGGTGCACTTTATTTTGTTACTTTCATTGATGATTATTCAAGGAAAGTTTGGGCTTATCTACTAAAAACTAAAGATCAAGTTCTAGAAGTATTTAAGCATTTTCAGGCCATGGTTAAAAGAGAAACAGGGCAGAAATTGAAGTGCATCCGAACAGACAATGGTGGTGAATACATTGGGCCATTTGATGAGTATTGTCGCAGCCAAGGTATTCGGCATCAAAAGACAGTTAAAAAGACTCCTCAACAAAATGGCGTTGCCGAGAGGATGAACCGCACCATTGTGGAAAGAACAAGGTGTTTGCTTTCACAAGCTAAATTGCCAAGATCCTTTTGGGGTGAGGCAATGAGTACAGCGGTTAACTTGATCAATTTATCTCCTTGCTATCCTTTGAATGGTGATGTTCCTGAAAGAGTTTGGACTGGCAAAGATGTGTCTTATGAGCACTTGAGAGTGTTTGGTTGCCGAGCTTTTGTTCACATTCCAAAGGATGAAAGGTCCAAGCTTGATAGTAAGTCAAGACAATGTATTTTTCTTGGCTATAGGCGTGATGAGTTCGGGTATAGATTATGGGATCCGGTCGACAAGAAAGTCATTCGAAGCCGTGATGTTGTGTTTCTTGAAGACCAAACAATTGAAGACTTTGGTAAAGGTGATCAACCAGAGCCAAAAACTAGTGATCTCATTGATATGGATCCATCTCCTTCATCTTCAGTTGATGATGAAAATGGGGGAGATGTGCAGCCACATATTGAAGATGTGGAGGATGATGCTAATCCTAATGAAGTTGAGCCAGAAATTGAGGAAGAGCATCCAACTCAAGAACCGCCACCACAACTTGAGTTGAGGAAATCTACAAGGGACCGACAACCTTCAAGAAAGTATCCTCCCAATGAATTTGTGTTGATTTCTGATCAAGGGGAGCCAGAGAGCTACCAAGAAGCAATTGAGCATGCAAAGAAAGATGATTGGAAAAAGGCTATGGAAGAGGAGATGAATTCCTTACTTGAAAATCACACTTATGATTTAGTGAAGTTGCCTAAAGGGAGGAAAATTCTGAAAAATAAGTGGGTCTTCAAATTGAAGAATGATAGGAAGAATCTGAGGTACAAAGCGCGTCTTGTTGTGACAGGCTTTGGGCAAAAGAAAGGCATTGACTTTGACGAGATTTTCTCGCCGGTTGTGAAGATGTCTTCTATTCGAGTTGTACTTGGCATGGCTGCAAGTATGAACCTTGAAGTTGAACAACTTGATGTGAAGACCGCATTTCTTCACGGTGATCTTGAAGAAGAAATTTACGTGGAGCAACCGGAAGGTTTTGTGGAAAAAGGGAAAGAGAAATTTGTTTGCAAATTGAAGAAAAGTTTGTATGGCCTCAAGCAAGCTCCACGGCAATGGTACAAAAAATTTGACTCTTTCATGATGAATAATAGTTTTTCTAAAACCACTTCGGACCATTGTGTGTTTGTGAAAAATTTCCCGGATGGCAAATTTATTATTCTTTTGCTTTATGTTGATGACATGTTAATTGTGGGTCAAGATTCTACCATGATTAACAAGTTGAAGTTGGAGTTGAGCAAATCTTTTGCTATGAAAGATTTGGGGCCGGCAAAGCAAATACTTGGTATGAAAATTGTTCGTGATCGCAAAGAGGGACTGATTTGGTTGTCTCAAGAGAGCTACATTGAGAAAGTTCTTGAGAGATTCAACATGGATAAAGCAAAGCTGGTTGGTTGTCCACTTGCGGGTCACTTCAAGCTTAGTTCGAATCAATGTCCTACAAGTGAGAAAGACAAAGAAGAGATGTTGAAAGTTCCTTATGCTTCAGCAGTTGGTTCTTTGATGTACGCCATGGTTTGTACAAGGCCGGATATTGCTCACGCCGTTGGTGTGGTGGGTCGTGTTCTCTCTAATCCGGGTAAAGAACATTGGGCAGCGGTAAAATGGATTCTAAGATATCTTCGAGGGACTTCGATGGTGTGTTTGTGTTTTGGGGATGGTAAACCGATGCTTGATGGGTTCACAGATTCTGACATGGCTGGTGATGTTGATTCTAGGAAATCTACTTCGGGGTATTTGATGACTTTTGCAGGGGGAGCTGTGGCATGGCAATCTAAATTACAAAAATGTGTTGCTCTCTCAACTACCGAAGCTGAATTTATTGCCATTACAGAAGCTTGCAAAGAAGAGTTATGGTTGAAGAAATTTTTGCAAGAGTTGGGTTTGAAGCAAAAAAGGTATGTGCTTTATTGTGATAGTCAAAGTGCTATTCACTTGAGTAAAAATTCTACCTTTCATTTGAGATCGAAACACATTGATGTGAGATACCATTGGATTCGTGATGTGTTAGATTCGAAATTGTTACAACTCGAAAAGGTTCACACAGATGATAATATTTCAGATATGCTGACTAAGACTTTGTCGAGGGACAAACATTTAAAGTGTCGAACTTTGGCGGGTATGGTTGATGTCTCCACCTAAGTCGGTAGGGGGAGAATTGTTGGGTATACCTCCTTATTGGAGTGTGGGACCCAATGGGTTTTGAAAAAGAGTTTTAATTTGGCTTGGTTTAGTATAATATATTTTTATATATTATATTTGTGGAGGCCCAATCCAATTTGGATACAATTAGGGTTTGATTACAAAACCCTAGATTCATTATATTATATTATTTTTGGTTCAATATACACACAAGAGAAAGGGACGGCGGCTGCTATAACGTTTTTTTGGAGTTCGTGTCAATTAATCAACTTTTGATGATTTGTGGTTCTGAGACACATTGGTTTCGGCAGTTATTGTGTGTCTGATTTGGTTCGTTATTTTGGGTCTTCTTCAATTTTGGTTCTGAAGATTTTGGCTCATCAATTTGGTGAGGTCTTTCCTCTTGTTTATTTGTGATTATTTGGAATTCACCTAAGGGTGGTTTTGTGAGACCATTAGTGTCTCGTTTGTAATCGTTTGGAACCTATTTGGTTGATAGTGGAATCGGATTTCGATCCCGTGGATGTACCTCACATTGAGGGAACCACGTAAAAATTCTTGTGTTGCCTTTGATTTAATTTTTCCGCATTAGTTTTTATTCCCATTGATTGATTTACTTGTGGGGATTCATCGATTTTCCCTAACAATAACCCAAGAAATTTGTGGAGGAAAGAATTCTGGGACAAATGCAAAGAATGAAGTTCATACAATAAAAGATGAAAATTCTCAAGTGGTGCAGAAAAAGGTCCATGAAAATTCTGAAGTGGTGGACAAAGAGCTCAATTAGAAAAAGGTCCATGAGATAACGCAACAAGTTTTTGCAAGAAAAGATTGTGAGACAAATACAAATGGAAAAGATTGTCAAAATTCTCAATTGTAGATTTAGTTAGTGGAAGAAGAGGTCCATGACTTAACCCAACATGTTTGTGCAATAAAAGACGATGATCTGACAGAATCAAGATAAACAAATTTGCAGAATTTCATGATTAAAAAGATCAAAGCTAAAGCAAGGAAGACTACTAAGAGACTAGATTATGAATGTGGAGGCAAGAAAGTTAAAGTTGAGAAAGAGAAGGAACACAAAGATGAGACAATTTCTAACAAGTATGTTGTGGCTTAATTACTACCTCCTGAAGATAAATATAAACTACAAATTCTTTGGAAAGGAAAGCAAACAGAATCAAGGTATAATCTTACACAAATCTTGCAATTTTTCATGTAGTACAAAATATGAAATGAAATTGAGAAATAGATCTGTTTTCTAAAAATATTTTGAATTAATTATTAATACATTTTTTTTTTTTGTTGTTTTGTAGTGCTTGTATATGGTTTGGTGCAAGATATGTGTTTATTAATGATATCAAGAGCTTGGTAAAAGGGAACAGCATATCCAACTGTGTACGTATAAAATTTGTAATATTTTAACATTGAAAAACTTCTCATTAATTTATTAACATCACTTTTGTGTTCCCATTTCACAGACAATTCATGCATATGCTGAGATTCTTGAAAGAAAGCCATAAGCACAAAATTCTAGTGATGGAGCAGAGCACAATGGCAAGTCTTTCGTACTGTCAAGTCTATATTGGGTAAGGAATAAATGTGCATGTGTCAATTCTATACTTTATCTTCCTTTCGATTTTGGTTTCAAAGTTAATTTTTTGTGTTTGTTATCATTGCTGTGAATGTCTCAAATTTTGAGTTTGGTATCATTTGCTGGGAATATACTCAGATTTCGAAAACATTTGAGTGACAAATCGTAGTTAATCATGTTTTATTGTTTTTGATTGAGATTTGAATATTGAGTTTCATACCATTACTGTGAATATTCTCATACTTTTTTTTTTTTTTTTTTTTTTTTTTTGTGTGTGTGTGTGTAAAAAACAGCCAATGTTGAAAAATAAAACTTCAAAAAAAAAAAAAAAAAAAAGGAAAAAGATTTTGAAAAATACTTTTCAAGAATCCCTCACATATAGATACATCCATATCCCCATCCACAATTCCAATCATAGGACATTACTTGTTATCGACAAATACTTAAGGACTTGGAAACATTTCAACTCTTTGAGACCAAGAAAAGGAAAGGACAAGCACTACAACGTTGCATATCAACTGGTAAGATAAATTTCAGATTACCATTACAATAATTATATGTAAATCATTACATATATTATATTGATGTTTTTTACAGAAAAAAAAATCATCAATGAATACATGAAGGATACACCTTGTCAAGCAGAAAAAGCATGGATTCCTAATGTAAAGATTGAATCAGTCAAAAACTGCCCTCAACAAGAAGTAATGATGTATGTTATGTTTATTCTAACTAACAAATTTTAATATCTTTTTCAAAATTTTTTGTTTTTTCCCTAACTGTGTCAAGATGATTTATGTAGGGCTGACTGTGGAATTATTGTTTGCTACATCATAAGACAATACATAAGGTATCAACCAATTCTAAACACATTACCACCAAGCACATCCACAAGACTGAGAGCAGACATAGTACATGAGTTCTTCAGTGATCCACAAAGATCAATCAGAGTCAAGTAGAGTCAAGATTGCAATATTCAATGAAATCTTTTTTTGATATGTAACTCAATGAACTCTTTTTTGTCACACTCTGATACAATGACTAATGTTTTTGTTGATAGTTACAAGCATATTGCCTCACAAACATATTACAATTTCTATGATGTGTAATAAAATATTTTGTCATACTCTCAAAGATATATGCACTAGGCCTTTCTTGACATTTTTGTTCATATTTTCAGTTTCTATTATTCTATTCGTCACACTACTATATGGGAAAAGTGAAAATAGTGTTACATGTGAGAATAGTGGACACAAGACTTTACTGTATTACAATCGGTGCTTTGTTGATGTTTTTGTTTATATTTTCAATTTTTATGTAGTGTTTTGTTGCTCACAATATTATCTCAATCACTTATTCTGAAATTAAAAACTTAAAACTAAAAATATTTTCAGTTTTATACAATGTTCACTCAATTTTCAAAACAACAATATTATCACAACAATTTATTTGTTGTCTCACAATATTATCACAATTTGAAAAACTAAAATTCGAAACAGAGAATATTTTCACTTTCAGTCCACTGTTACTTTATTCAAAACATAGAGCATTGATCACATCTATTTGGAATATTAATTTACATTTATTCAATTGATCACATTTATAACTAGTTCCAATTCATAACAAGAGCCTCAACACTATTATCACAAAATTAGCTATTTTAAACTAAAAACTTAAACTGAGAATATGTTCACTTTTTATATAGTATTCACATAATCTTCAAAACAAACATTCAAAAGCCAAGTTTATTTACAAAAGCCAATTAAATAAATAATTCACATTAAAAACAAACACAAAACTAACCAAACAATATTATCACAAACAATTTCAAAACTAAAATTTGAAACGAAGAATATTTTCACTTTTAATTCAATGTCACTTTATTCAAAACATAGAAGATTATTACTCAGCTCTCAACAGTACAAACTGCTACTTCAAGAAATTTATGAATATGAAATTTTTATAACCACAAAGCAGCTACAAAAAATCACAAAGCCTCCTTACACGATTTCTTGTTGTGATTGCCAACCTTCCCATATCTACCACAAGTAATTTGCCTTACTTTCTCACCATTGGAACGAATCCTCTTCTTATTTGGCCTTCCCGGTTGCTTCCTAGACAAAAGAGGAAGAACAACATTACTATCACCATCAACATTACAATCTGGTTTCCGAATTGAAGGAACATGATATATGGGAAAAGAATAGGACTCTCATTAACTTTGAACATAGAAGTATTGATCAATAAATAAACTCAAATCATGTCCACTCTTTTGTATAGAACCAACTGCATGTTCACATGGAAACCCTTTCAACTGTCACTCGCCATAAAAGCATATTCGGCTACTAATGTCAATTGAAACAGATGGATGTGAATGCACCTCATAGACATCATTCCCAAATAAACTAACAACCCATGGCCTCGAAGTATTAAAAGCATCATGCAACTTGGACTCCATTTTGGAGCATATCACACCATTCCATTTATTAACAAGTTCCCTCCTCTTTGCAATTTTCCTTATCAACTTAATTCTTACACTATCAATCAATTTTGTTATAGATGGCATTCCTCCCATATCCACGAATTGAAAGATTCAGCTACATTTGACCACATCTCTCCAAAGCATTGCCCTAAAACATATGCATTACTCCAATGATCATATGGTATGTCATCTAAAAACTTTTCAACTCTTGACCTACCTTCAGTCTTTAACTCATCCAAACATTGGTGAAATGTTTCTTCAGTTGGAGCATATGCACATTTCCCTAACAAAGTGATCAGCTTTTTCTTCAATACATGAAACATACCACGCAAATGATGCCTCAAGTTCATCTTCAAATGATATAACAATAAGCATGGAAAGCCATTGGGAAAACTTTTGACAAAACTTCAACTAATCCAAGGTTACAATCTGACACGAATGTAATATTTTGTTTTGGTGAAATAATTGTATTCAAATGCTCCAAAAACCAATGCCAGTTGTCTTGATTCTCTGAGCTAACAATTGCAAAACAAACAGGAAAGAACCTTGCATGTACAAAACATAAAAAATGAGAATATTCTATTATTCTTAGAAAATGATAACACTTTAACATTCAAAATATCAAACACTAAAATGAATAACTATAAAAATAAAAAATGCATATACAATAACAATATTATATAAAATTTAAAACATTCAATCATATTTCTAAACTGAGAACTTTCTCAATTTCAAAATAGAGAAAACAGATTTCTTGTGTACCTTGATTTCTATCTTTTCTTGTAGCAGCAAGTAAATTTCCTCTAAATCTTTCCTTCAAAAATGTGCCATCAAGGAACAAGAGAGGTCCACAATAATCAAATCCACTAATGGAACCATGAAAAATAACAAATAATCTCTTAAACCATTTAGTATCATCATCACACTCAAACTCAATGTAACTCTCTGGATTGCAACTCTTTGCAACATCAACATACCATCTTAACTGGTTAAATGACATTAAGTAGTCTCCAAAAATATCACCCTTTGCTTTCTCTACCCCCAACCAAGCTTGGCGATAACTAACTCTTAGCCCATACCCCAACTTAAAATCCCGAACAACATGAACTGGATGTGTTAATAGATTATCACGAACACCTTCAACAATCAATTTATCAACTAAATCAGAACTCATACAAGAATGATTCATTGTACGTACTTCAGTACTACATGTGTGGACATTGTTGAGCTTCCCTATATAAAAGAACCCATTAGCATTCTCCACTCTACCATGAACATTCCACATACAACCTTTTGTCTCTCTAAACAAATATTGTGCAGTAACATAAACTTTATCATTCTTAACAAATATGAACTCAAATCTACACTAAATAGAAAACTTCGATAATGCATTACGAAATTCAACAATTCCACCTTCAAATTTTTGTCCTACATGTGTAATACTAATTGCCCAACCAGCAAACAGTAATACTTTTTCCTTGTGTCGACAAAATGATGATAACATATCAACCTCTTCTTCAACCTCAAACCTTGAATTCCTCTTGGAGGATGTAGATGCTCTATTTGACAAGTTCACAGACTTACTATTGTCATAAGACAATTCAATATCACAAACTTCAAGCTCCAACATTAACTCTCTTTCTCTATAATCCAATCTTTTGTTCGGATAACCACAGACAATGGTTTGGTTTTTTCCTCTCACAATAACATCAATTCATTTTCAATCAAAATACATAACTAATGCCAACAACAATTCTAACTCCTCATTATTGTCCAACGTACAACTAGGATGTCCAGGCAATGAGTAAGATAGACAAATGTTATCAGATTGCAAACTATCCTATTTCAAACATAGCTTATCAACCATCTGATCATATGTAACATTCTGATCAGTCTTAATTGCAAATGTGCAACCATTATACTTGCACAACAAAAAAATCGGGACACTCGTAGAACCTTCACTCATCTTTCAATCTAAACAAAAAAAATATAGCATCAATAAAAACTAGAACAATTCTCAGTTTATTCAAACTACAAAACCAGAACAAATACTTTATAACAATACTAAGAACTTTCTCAATTTTCACAAATCACATTTTCAATCCATAAAATACAAACACCAAACTGAGAAATCATCCAGCAAATCACATCTTCAATTTGTAAAATCAAAATTATTCAACATATTCTCATAAATAAATTTAATTAAAACTAAAGAAAATTCTAAACACACATAATATACAAAATCGAAACAATACATACCTATAAACTAGATCGAAAATCAAACATCTAGCAAATCAGTTCTTCAATTTATAAATCGAAATCGTACATAACGAACTCCAATAGATTTCAACTAAAAAAACCTCAAATACGAATCTGTCAAAACCGAGAAATCAATTTATGTGTAATAGCAAACCAAACCAAGAAATCCTTCAAGATCCGTCGTGATTCGAATCTTCATCTACTTCCATAATTGATTTGTTAATTGATTTGTTTTTTTCTTTCTAGTAAATAACGACAATACTATTATATATACACTTGTTTGAGTTAAAGGGCAAAAACATCTTTTTACCTATAAATGGGACTTATTGATTCAAAAATTTTTTGACAGGACCTAAGCTACTACCAAATATGTAGATAGGACTTTTATGTAATTAATTCTTAAAAAAATTAAAATGACAATAAATTATACAAAAAAAATTTAAAGATTTTTTTTTTCTCTCAATTTTTTATAAAAAGTCAAAAAAGTTATTCTAAACATACTAATTTTTTTTACCTCATATTTTTAGCTAAAAAATCAAAAAATTACTAAAATATCTTGTTTCCAAACGAGACCTAGTAAAATAAAAGAGTTTAGAAATTATTAATATAAAAAATAATATAATAATAAATTTGGCATAATGATACAGCGCGAAATGCATAATAATAACAATCTTAAAATTGTTTGATCCAACAAGAATACTAGAAGTAAGATTCTTCTCTAAACTCGATTCATAAAGATTACCGAGAATAAATGCTCAATAATGGTTGATTTACAAAGAATATCCAAAGTTGGAACAAAAGAGTATAAAACTTAAAATATATTAATTATAAAAAACTGAAGATCCGTAAGGTTTAAATCCATTATTTACAAGCAAAGACAGGCCTAACTTAACTAAGAAATAACCAGAATTGGCAAAAATTATAATGCAATACAGAAATAAGAAAATATAATGAAAATTATCAAAAATAGAAAATATTGCAATAAAATAAAGAAACTACTAATATATGCTTCCACAATCATGGTAGATTTTTTAGAATTGGATTTTGAGGTCTGTGCTAGAAATAATTGAAGTTTCAAATCTTTTCAAAAACGGCAAATTCATGACATTGACCACCCAAGTGATAGAATTTGCCTAAAATCCATTGGGGTCCATGACCATTGACCCACCAAATTTCACGCGATTTCGAATCCAACCCATTTTTGCCTTTTCCTTGCTTATCCATTTGATCAAAGAATTGTATGGTTATGTATGCTACATCACATAGCAAGTGGAGCACAAGAATGTCAAATTGGCAGATGACAATTTACATCCAAGCCTTACACTATGTTTAGGAAGTTAGGAGAGAAAAGAAAAGAAATGATTACTTAAGCTATAAGAGAAAAGAAAAAAGAAAGAAATGATTACTAAGTTATAAGAGAAAAGAAAAAAAATAAAAAAAATGATTATGATTTCTCTCATTCTTATTTAGATAAGTAAGAAATAAAAGAAAAGAAATGATTGTGATTTATCTACTCCTTGTTTGGTTAGATTTTATAAGAGAAAAGAAAAGAAACTGTTTTATGTTATATTAGCAAAATAACCTTTTTATATTTTGAGGACATGAGTGTCAATCATTTTGTTTCTTTTATTTTTACAAGGACAAAATTGGTATTATAAAAATATAATAATCTGTTGGTTTTTTTTCTCCTCCAATCTCTCTACTTTTAGAAAGATTGAAAATGAGGGTTACAAGAGAAATAGGTTTTTCTCCGTTTCTCCTTATTTCTCGCCACTTAAGTTATCCAAACAATTAAGAGAAATACATATCTCTCAATTTTTTTTCTTTTCTTTCCAAATCACTCAATCTAAACATAGTGTTAAAAAAATTTGACATATCAAAATTTAAAATTTTAAGTGGAGACACTTTAATCCCATTCCAACCACAAATAGTCCATTACATTGTAATCTCCATATCTAGTCCATCCAAATATGACACGAGTAACGCTCATATTCCAGACTGCACCTTTGAAAATCAATTGAATACTCTTCAAACTGTTGGGAGAAAACAAACAAAGGGCCAATTCGAAATATCCGAATCCGGCACAAAAATAGCAGAAGTAGTTTATTCTTCCTCTTTGTGTGAACCTATTAGGAAACAATTTAATAGAGCACAATATATTTTGAAAATAATTTGAAAATGATGATCCAACAATTACACAACAAGGTGACAACAATTTTTAACGTGGAAAACCTTCCCGATGTGGAAAGGAAAAACCACGGGACTGTAATCCACTAAATATCTCCACTATCAACAAATAATGGGTATACAAGAGTTCTGTCTAGATAGAACTAGAGGCAAACAATCAAGAACAACTTACAAATAAGCTTTCTTGGCAACCAAAGATAAAAATACAAAGTTTAGGAAAGATCTCACCAAAATGGGTATTGTTCATGGGCCAAAAACTAGCAGTAGAATACTCCAAATTTGATCTCCACCGTCCAAAATTTGGAGTCTTGAGTTGTGAACTCACCTACCAAATTTCAGCTCAATTGGACCACAAATGCTTGTTGATCGGAAAGCTTGATCACTGCTGGACAGAATTTCTCCAAAACCCTTGGCCTCTCATCTCCTCTCTATTTTGGTGGCTGCTGTGTCTCATTCTCTAAGTTACAGAGAAAGGGTTTATAAAACTACTCATGGGCCAGAACATATGGGCCAAAACATTTCAAAAAACACAACCTCTCCATATGGGCTTTGGAACTCACATAGGTTTTACTAAATATTTTAGGCCATCTTCCACATATGGGGGAAACCCAACCCAACAAATCTCCCCCTTTCCGACTAGGTGGAGGGATTCTCCATCCCGGCAATTGAGCAACATGTCTCAAGCTTCTCCCTTACCAGAGCTTTTGTCAACATATCAGCACCATTATCATCAGTATGAATTTTTTCAAGTTCCAACAACTTATGATTAAGAATTTCTCTTATCCAATGGTACCTTACGTCGATGTGCTTCGACCTCGAATGGAATATAGAGTTCTTAGCCAAGTGAATAGCACTTTGGTTATCACAAAACAACACATATTGTTGTTTTTTGAAACCAAGCTCCGTCAAGAACTTTTTCATCCATAGCAACTCTTTACAAGCTTTCGTTGCCGTAATAAACTCTGCCTATGTTGTAGAGAGTGCAACACATTTTTGCAACATTGACTGCCAAAAAATAGCTCCACCTGAGAAAGTGATCAAATAACTCAAAGTAGACTTACAGGTATCCACATGTCCTGCCATATCTGCATTAGTGTAGCCAATTAAAATTGGTTTTTCATTTCCAAAACTGAGTGTCTGTAATGACTCAAAAAAAAAAAAATATATATATATATATAATAAATAAAGAAATAAAGAAATAAAATAAAGATAGGGAACAGCATGATTGTCTTTTATTGCTTGTTCGGTGGAATATTAAATAAAAGTATGGATCATGATGTGTGGGGTGATGGAATAAAGAAAGGTGGTGGAGGATGATGATTTGGGGCAGCTCAGAATTGAGCAATTGTTTAAAGGGGAAATTATTATGTTCAAAAAGAGAGAAGTGGGTGGTGGAGTGAGGTTCAAAAGGTGTAAGTAATATTTGTTTTGAGAGAGAAGATATCTTGTAGCAGCTTGGGTACCTGCACAACATGAATGGCTTTGGCCACGCCTGTGGGTTAATGGTGCTGAAGGTGAAGAGTTAGGTGGATCAACTGCAAAATCTGGTGCTGATTTGCTCACTGATGCTAGAGACGACCTAAGGTTGCCTGCTGTTTTTGCAAACCCCTTAAAACTGTGTCCTAGTTCTTCTTCCAAGTTATCTGGTTCTAATGCTTTGTCCCCACGTGGTGATTGTGATTTCATGACTAAGGCTGAAGTTGTGCAATCAGGAGGTGTAGCAGAGTTGTTGGTCATACATGATAAAGAAGATCTTTTGGAGATGAGTTGTCATGAGAAAAACATTGTAAACATCAAAATTCCTGTCGTGATGATAGCGAAGTCAAGAGGAGAGGCTATAAACAAATCCATGACAGGTGGAAGAGAAGGGGAACTTATGTTATATTCGCCAAATCATCCAATTGTGGACTTCTCAGTGTTATTCTTATGGTTGATGGCTGTGGGGACGGTTATTTCTGCTTCGCTTTGGTTAGAGATTACTTCAAGAATCTGCTAGTGCCAATGTTGAGAAGGAGGAAGTCCTTGATATTAGTGTTAAGACTGCTGTAGTTTTCGTCATATCAGCATCCACATTTCTGGTGCTACTTTAATCTGTTTATGTCATCTTGGTTTGTCTGGCTGTTGGTTGTAGCTTTTTGGCTTGTAGTCCTGCCAATAGCTTATTCCAAATATGTGCAGAATCTGAACTGCTTGGTCATGGTTGATGACTGCTATGGTGATGATCATATAATTATATTTGATAAAAGAGATATTAAACAGTGGGAAGGACTGGTATATGATTACGGATTTTTTTTTATTTATGAACATGTTGCATGCTGTTATGGCTTTCCAAGATACCGGGGTGTGGTTAGTGATATTGTAGCAAAAGGGCAAGTGGCAAGGCTGCACGTACCTCACAAAGACTTGTTACATTGGAAATTCATGAGGATGAACCTTGAGTGAGGACCATGATTTAAGTTTCCAATCATAAAGAAGGAAAGGGAAAAACAATAGACACCACTTTGTTGAAGTGCTTAGGAGTTTTGCATGTTTCCTCGTCAAACTTGAGTTAGGGATTTCCTACTCCAATTTATGAGTTTTGTTCTAAGTTTTGGTATTTTAATATGTTGGGGGTATTTTGGTAATTTTGGGAAAAACCCTAGTTGTTTTATTAAATTGAATTGTATGTTTAAATTGGGGAAATTAGTAAATTCATGATATTGAGGAATTTATTGATTAAATGGGGTAGTTGATTAATTTAAATCACTCGCCTATCGTATTGTTGATTTATTTATTTCTAGTCTAGAAATAACTGTTTTGGGCTATCGGTGGAGGATAGTCGTGATTGTTGTAGACATTGCATGTGGATTAGGGATAACTGAAACTAATCACATTGGTTAAGTCATTAACTTTGACTGTTGAATTAATACAGATATTATGTGTATTGATTGTGTGTTGTATATGTTATGTGTTTACATACATTGCATTGTGTGGGAGGAGATAGGGGATGTACTCCACGGTTTAGGGGAAGATAGGGGATGGACCTCTAAACCGGATTTTGTTTGGGAGGAGATAGGGGATGGACTCCATTAGCATCACTTTTATGTGTGCTTATTTATATTGAAGTATTTTTATTGATACAGCACTAAAATGTGTATCAAACTGGAAGTATGAAGTGTTTTAATATGAGCCTGAGTCTCATTTATGTTGTTGATATTGGAAGTAATGTGAACATGATATATAATTCACTTTTGTAAGTTTGGCCAGGTTCTGAGCCATATTGCTAATAATGAGTAAATGTGTCATATACATTAGTGCTATGAAACTGTATACTGTTATAATTGATTATCCGGGTTAACCATCTATTGAATGCTATTGCTTTATTCAATGCTTATATTTGGTTTAGTATATTTCTGCTGGGTTGTGGCTCACCCTATAAGGGAACATCATTTTCAGGTCCAGGTGATTCATTACCTCCAAGGACTTAGCTTGGAAGGATTTGGATTATGAAGCCTTGTCCTTAGTTATTTGTTTTTATTTGAATTACTTGTAAACATTCAAGCCTAGGGCTTTAGTTGTATTTGAGTTAGAACTCATGATTTTGTGTCCAAGTGTTGGCTTGGCAAGATGTAAGCCCGTAGGGCATTTATTTTGGATGTTACATGTAATGTCTTTATTCTGTAATACTCTGATGAATGAATTGTGGTTTATTTTCTTAAGTAATGCATCTTATTACTGTGTATGTTATGGGTTATTAATTTTGAGGGCGTCACAGTGTCAACCTGGAAGTGCCTCTAAGATATATCATTATCCACTTTACTGCATTCTAATGCTCTATTCTTGAATTTGAAAGAAATCGGCTAACTACACCAACTAAATGAGTTATATCTGGCCTTGTGCAGACCATTGCATACATTAAGCTTCCTACAGCTGAGGCATATGAAACTCTTTCCATATCTTCCTTCTCTTTATTTGTAGAAGGGCTTTGATTAGTGCTTAACTTAAAATGAGTAACAAGAGGTGAGCTAACTACTTTAGCATTGTTCATATTGAATCTTTCAAGCACTTTTTCAATGTACTGCTCTTGTGACATGTACAACTTCTTCTCTTTTCTGTCTCGATAGATTCGAAGACCAATAATTTGCTTTGTTGGCCCTAAGTCTTTCATGGCAAAGAACTTGCTTAGTTGCTTCTTTAATTTGTCAATTCTTAAAGGATTCCTGCCAACAATCAACATGTCATCAACATAGAGCAGTAAAATAACAAAATCATCATCAAAGAATTTTTGCACAAATATACAATGGTCAGAAGTAGTTTTCATGTAGCCTTGCTCCTTTGTAACTGACTCAAACTTCTTATACCACTACTTGGGTGCCTGCTTCAAACCATAAAGACTTTTCTTTAGCTGACACACATAATCGTCTTTTCCTTTCACCCTGAAACCCTCTAGTTGTTCCATGTAAATCTCTTCCTCCAAGTCACCATGAAGGAAGGCATTTTTCACATCCATTTGCTCAATCTCTATGTCTAGACTAGCAACTAAGCCAAAAACCACACGAATAGAAGACATTTTTACAACTGGTGAGAAGATCTCATCAAAATCAATGCCTTTTCTCTAACTGAACCCTTTAACAACTAGTCTAGCTTTGTATCGTGGTTGTGAAGTGAGTTCATCATGTTTCATCCTGTACACCCACTTGTTCTTTAAAGCTCTCTAGTCCTTAGGCAGCTTCACCAACTCAAAAGTGTGATTGTCATGCAATGATTACATCTTATCTTGCATCGCATCAGCCCACTCCAGCTTATGGTCATTTTCCATGGCTTTTGCATAACACTCGGTCTCTCTCCCATTAGTCATTAAAACATAGTCATCTACAGAATACCAAGTGAAAGGATGTCGGTCTCTAGCTGACCTCCTAGTTAGAACATCTGGTGGTATCTCTGGTGTTGCCAACTGCTCAAGAGTCTCATCACCTATCTCAGCCTGTAAGGGGTCATCAGCATCACTTAGACCTTGTTGGCCATCCTAAACATCATGTTCAATCTGTGCAGGCAAATCTGACAGAGCAACCAGATCCAAGTCAATTAGACCATCATTATGCCAGGACATTGTGTTCTCTACTTTCTCAATATCTTATATAGTTTGATCTTCAATAAACACAACATCTCGGCTTCTCACTAGTTTCTTGTCAACTGGATCATATAACCTGTAGCCAAACTCATCTGGGCCATAGCCTAGAAAAATGCACTATCGGGTTTTCACATCGAGCTTAGACCTCTCATCTTTGGGAATGTGAACAAATGCCTTACATCCAAAGACAAACAAGTGATCATAGGAAACATCCTTGCCAGTCCAAACTCTATCTAGTACATCGAACTGAAGAGGAACACATGGTGTGAGATTAAGAACATGTACAACTGTGCTCAAAGCCTCACCCCAAAAAGATCTTGGCAACGGTGCCTGTGAAAGCAAGCATCTAACTCTTTCAACCAGTGTCTTGTTCATCCTCTCAGCTAAACCATTCAATTGAGGAGTCTTCGAGGGTGTCTTTTGATGTTGAATACCCTAATGTCTGCAATAATCATCAAAAGGACCGCAATACTCTCCTCCATTATCTGTTCTGATGCACCTGAGCTTCTTTTTAGTCTATCTCTCAACTAAGGCTTGGAACTGTTTAAAAGTCTCCTACACTTAATCTTTGCTTTTTAAAGTGTAGACCCACAACTTCCTTGAATGATCATCTATGAAGGTCACAAAGTAACGAGACCTACCAAGTGTTCTTGTCTTCATAGGACCACAAACATCTGAATATACCAAATCAAGTATATTTGGCTTTCTTGAAGGAGTGGAACTCTTGAAGGAAACTCCATTCTGTTTTCCTGCCAAACAATGAGTACACCTTTTCAAAAGTGCATTCTTCATTCCAAATAGAAGATTCTTTTTAGCCAATGTTGCCAGGCCTTTCTCACTTATGTGGGCAAACCTTTTATGCCATAATTCCACTGTAGACTCATCATCCACTGCATTAATAACTTCTTTGGGGAGCCTTGCCTGTATTACGTACAAAGTAGAATGCTTCTTGCCTTAAGCCACAACCATAGCACCTCTAGTGAGCTTTTACTGACCATTACTGAAGGTGTTGCAATACCCCTCATCATCAAGTTTACCTACAGAAATCAAATTCATATGGATATTAGGAACATGCTTTACATCTCTAAGAACCAACCTCGTGCCATTATTTATCTCCAAGTGCATGTCTCTAACATCAATGATTTTGACCAAGCCATCATTGCCCATCTTTATCGAACCAAAGTTGCCAGGTATGTAGGATGTGAAGAAAACTTTTCGAGATGTAGCATGAATAGAGGCACCACTATCAATCACCCAGTTGGTCTCATGGCATGCTATGTTAATAACATCTTCATCATAAACAATGAGACAGTCTTCAGAAGTAGCAGTGGCAACTCAATCATTATCCTTTCCATCATGCTCAATCCCTTTCTCCTTGTTCTCTCTCTTCAATTTTCTGTACTGTTTCTTGATGTGCCCTTTCATGCCACAATGATAACACTCAACATTAGCAAACTTGTTGGACTTGCTTCTACCTCTATCTCTGTTCTTCGGACCTTTGCTCTTGCTTCTCCCCTTCCTTTCTGTAACCAAAACCTCGGACTGTAAAGAGGATCCTTGTGATTTCCTCCTTATCTCTTCATTTAAAATACTACTCTTAGCCAGATCCATATTGGTTACACCATCTGGGGCTGATTTAGATAATGACATTCTAAATGTCTCCTAAGAGTCTGGCAATGTACCGAGCAAGCATAACCCCTGTACCTCATCATCGAGCTTGATACCCATTCCAACCAACTGATTAATTACTCCTTGAAAAGTGTTCAAGTGATCTGTCAATGGGGTTCCATCTTGGTATCTCAAAGTCATCAATTGCTTTATTAGAAGCATTTTATTGTTTCCAATCTTTTGAGCATACAATTGTTCAAGTTTGTTCCAGAGTGTACGTGCATGTGTCTCTCCACTAATATGATTCAAAACATTATCATCCACCCATTGCCTAATGTACCCACACACTTGTCGATGTAGTAATGTCCATGCTTTATCAGATTTATTTTCTGGTTTTTCAGTGGCAAATACCGGTATATGAAATTGCTTCACATAAAGGAGGTCTTCAATTTTTCCTTTCCATGTGTGATAATTAGAACCATTCAAAGTAACCATTCTACTTAAATTTGCTTCCATTACTCAACACAAGATACTAAGCAATATGAACCAAGCTTTGATATCACTATGTTGGGAGAAAACAAACAAAAGGTCAATTCGAAATATCCGAATCTGGCACAAAAATAGCGGAAGTAGTTTATTCTCCCTCTTTGTGTGAACCTATTAGGAAACAATTTAATAGAGCACAATATATTTTGAAAATAATCTGAAAATGATGATCCAAAAATTACACAACAAGGCGACAATAATTTTTAACGTGGAAAATCTTTAAAAGGAAAAACCACGGGACCATAGTCCACCAAATATCTCCACTATTAACAAATAATGGGTATACAAGAGTTCTCCCTAGATAGAACTAGAGGCAACCAATAAAGAACAACTTACAAATAAGCTTTCTTGGTAACTAAAGATCAAAATACAAAGTTTAGGAAAGATCTCATCAAAACGGGTACTGTTCACGGGCCAAAAACCAGCAGTAGAATACTCCAAATCTGATCTCCACCGTCCAGAATTTAGAGTCTTGAGTTGTGAACTCGCCTACCAAATTTCAGCCCAATCAGACCACGGATACTTGTTGATCGGATAGCTTGATCACTGCTGGACAGAATTTCTCCAAAACCCTCGGCCTCTCCTCTCCTCTATATTTTGGTGGCTGCTGCATGGCATTCTTTAAGTTACAGGGTTTGTAAAACTACTGATGGGCCAGAACATATGGGCCAAAACATTTCAAAAAACACAATCTCTTCATGTGGACTTTGGAACTCACATGAATTTTATTAAATATTTTGGGCTATCCTTCACGTAGGAGGGAAACCCAACCCAACACAAACAACGTGGAGTCGCCTCTGTTTTTTAGCATAGGCAACTTCGTTTAATAGCAGAATGTGTTCATTCATCCAAAGAGTCAGAGCAATATCAACATTTATCCAACTCTACCAAATTGCACTCTGAATTTTCTAATACAATTAAAAAAAAAAAAAAAAAAAAACTTAACAAACGTCATCCCAAACGTCATACACAGTCTCAATCTAATTCATATATATGATTTACTTCACTCAACGGAACTTAATACACACCAAGTTTCCTCAATCAAAACAAACAGACTCATTTCCTCATTCCAGTGATTACCCAACATGGTGCATACTCACATAGTCCTCATTTCTGCTCCATTTCAAGGAGTCATAAATTCAGTAATCCAATTCGCCAAGAACCTCAAAAGAATGGGTGTCAAGATCACCATACTCTCAAGCGTCTCTGCCCAAAATCGCATGGCAAAAGCCTCTTCTTCAACCCCAGATGGCCTAACCTTCGTTTCCTTCTCCGATGGCTACGACGATGGACTCGAACTGAGTGATAATCTTGAACATTTCAGATCCGAGAACAAGCGTCGTGGCTCCAAAGCCCTCTCAGAACTCATAAAGGCCAGCTGTGAGGAAGGCTGTCCTGTAACAGGTGTGGTCTATGCAATGCTCCTTCCATGGGTTGCCGAAGTGGCTCGTGAATTCAACCTTCCCTCTGCGCCTCTTTGGATTCAAACTGCCACTATTTTCACTCTGTATTTCCATTATTTTAATGGCTATGGTGATTTGATTAAGAAAATTTGCGATGATCCTTCGTGTGCTATTGAATTACCCGGGTTGGGAAAGATCACTAGTCACGATCTTCCCACTTTCATGCTTCCTTCTAATATATCTAGTGTTGGGTTACAGGGATTTAAAGAGCAGCTAGATGCACTCAATGCAGAAGTTAACCCGAAAATACTAGTAAACACATTTGATGAATTGGAATCCAAGGCATTAAGGGCTATTGGGAAGCAGTACTTGATTGCAATAGGTCCGCTAGTCCCATCAGCATTTTTAGATGGAAAAGATCCATCTGATAATGCTTTTGGGGGCGATCTATTACAAAAATCAAGAGATTATGTCGAGTGGTTGGATTCGAAGCCCCAATCATCAGTCGTGTACATATCGTTTGGAAGCTTCTTTAATTTGCAATTGCAAGAAATGGAAGAGATTGGACGTGGGTTGCTGGAAAGCAATCGGCCATTCTTGTGGGTGTCAAGAGTTTTGGCAGATGGTGAGAAACAAGAAGACAAACTAAGTTGCAAGGAAAAATTGGAAAAACAAGGTTTGATAGTGTCATGTTGTTCCCAAGTGGAGGTTCTTTCACACCCTTCCGTGGGATGTTTCGTGACTCATTGTGGGTGGAATTCTACATTGGAGAGTTTGGTTTTGGGCATTCCGGTTGTGTGTTTACCGCAATTTACAGACCAACCAACAAATGCGAAGCTTTTAGAAGACGAATTCAAGACGGGGGTAAGGGCAACGAAGAATGATGAAGGAATTGTTGAAGGTGATGAGATCAAGAGGTGCATTGAATTGGTTATGGGAGATGGAGAGATTGGAGAAGAAATAAGGAAGAATGCTAAAAAATGGAAGTATTTGGCAAAGGAAGCTGCGAAGGAAGGCGGATCGTCTCACAAGAATCTTAGGGCTTTTGTGGACGAGATTGAAGATGGTTTTCAGTTGGATTAACATTTTCATCTTAACAGTTGTAATTTTGTGTAAGATTTCTTCATGTGTGATTCCATATATATATATATATATATTTTCTTGTTGTTGTAAGGAGATAAAAATTAATGTGTTTCTATATTGTATCACTTTTATTTAGAAGGTTTTATAGTGCATTCAATAAAATTATTTGCATAGCCTTCTCTGTTTTTTTTCCTCCTTAATTTTCCCATTTTTTAATTTTTGGTGGGGGCTGATGTGGGTTTCTCCAAGTTTCAACTGCTCTACTTCTTTGTTGGTCGCATGGATTCAAATCAGAGTCAGCTAAACCAACAATTTTTTAGTATTTTCAAATTCTGGAATTTGAGGAACTCATACGAAATAGATAGCAGAAAAGTTTAGTTAATTAGTAACCAAAAATAAAGGATATGAAACTCATCATTAAGAGGAAAAACAAGCAGTATATGTGATCCTGTAATGGGGACAAGAGGGGAAATTGAATATAACAAAATGGGAGTATCATCTAATTGGGCCATGTGTGTGCAAGAAAATTAGAAATTCAAACTTATCAAGCAAACATTAATAGAAAGTTTTGACTGAAACATTTTGGAAAAGAAAAATAAATTCAAGCAATTCAAATATGAAACGTAAAATCAAGTTTGGAGTTTTGGAAAAAACCTATATTTGATCATCTATGCTGACTTATTAACGAAATATTCTATACAATATTACATGAGTGGGTATCCCGTGTGATTTGGGCTTCACGCCCATATAGATGTTGTGCAGAATATTCAATAATTTTTTTGGTATATACTCTTTTTTGTTTAGTACAAAATGTTTAAAATATATATATTTTTTATTTATATTTCATTGTTTCCTTGAATGTCTTAATGTTCGGATAATCAACTAATAAATCCTAATAGTTAAACTTAATTACTATCAAGTCCTATTAAAAATAAGTCCTATTAAAATCGTCGCTAAAATTATTTTTTTTGACAATTTTTTGCATGTGTCACTAAAAATTGATAATTATTGATTTTTTTTGGGGATAAATTACACTTTGCACTAAATCTCACTTTGGTCACTATACATGAAATTGTGACAGTTAATTCCATACACTTTCGATCAAATTCCACTTTGATCCCTCCACATCAAATCGGGATAGTTAACCTCTGCACTCCTCGTCTAGTGTCAATTTGCCCCTTTTGTTACCCCACTATTTAAGTCTTTAACAACATCTAGTCATGTAACAAACATGTGACTATGAAATGAGAATAAGAGAGGAAAATCATTCTCATTTCCAACCAATATATATTTTGTCCCACATGATAAGCATGTAAGAGATAATGCTCTGTGTGTGTGTGTGTGTACATGCTGAAAATTAGGACGGAGAGGTAAGAAAGTCGAACTTTTGATATTAAAAGAAAAAGAAAAAAGAAGGTAGCAAAGAAATTGAAGAATTTGTTACTGTGGTAAACAAAATTTCATTATTCTAATTTTTGGAAAACCCCAATTTATTTCTTTAATCATTCACAATTTATGTTTTGTTTTAACTGAATACAATTAAAATTTGATGTAAATTTTAGGACGAAATGTGTATATATTGAAAATTTGAGTGATTTTTCTCTTTTGCCATCATTTTATAGTCATACGTTTGTCACATTAACGACTTTTGTTAAAGACTTATATGGAGTAATAAAAGGAAGACATTGACACTTGACTAGAAGTGCAGGGAGTTGATTGTCACGATTTCATAAGTGCGGAGAGTTAACTATCATGATTTTATGTGTAAGGAACAAAGTGGGATTTGACTAGAAGTGTAGGGGGTTAACTGTCACGATTTCATGTGTAGAGACCATAGTGAGATTTGGTGCAAAGTGTAGGAATGCAATGTGTAATTTACTTATTTTTTTGTTATAATTTTTATAAATTGTTACTAAAACTTACAATTAGTGACAATTTCTGTGACGAATTTTTTAAATTGACATTGAAAGTTGAAAATTAATAATTTTTTTTGTGATGAATGTTTCAAACTGTTGCTAAACCTTATAATTAGTGATATTTTTTAAAACAAAATTTTCAAATTGTCATTGAAAATTAACAATTATTGATGATTTTTAATAGTGTTTGATAAAAATGTCATTAATTATCATAAAACTTTTTAAATAATAAGTCCGTCTATTAAGACCTATTGATAGTTGTGATGGTTACAAGGCATGTTGATATGGTTTTAGAATTAATTTTTTAATTTTTTACGAAAAATTGTATAGAAAGATAAATAAAATAATGTGGTAATTTGAAATGGTTTTTTAACTTGCATGTTAAAATAACCAATCCAAACGGGGTTGGGTGTGACACCTAAAAAGAATGTACCAACTTTTATTAGGAAAAATATATAAACAAGTATATTTTCTAAATTCAATTATGTGTACATAAGCTGATTAATTAATGATTATAGATATAGGATAAAAAATTACTTTAAATACTCTAACAAATTATCACATAATTAAGTTTAAAAAATATGTTGAATTTTTACATTAAAATAACACAAATTTTTTTATTAAAAATATTCAAATATACAAGACACTTGTATACTACAATAATATATTGGCTTGTTTTGGGTATAACTTATTTTTGAATTTTTTTATTTATTTCGAAAAGACATAAAAAAATAGAAGGTGATGTGACCCAAATAAGTTAGTAAGCCAATAAGTTATTTTATGCATACCAAAAACAGAGAAGTTATTGGTTGGTCATGGAATACTGCCGTATGGTGCCCAATGGTATTGTGATTGGTGGAGACAGTGGAACTCACAAATTTATATTGGGTGATTAGAAAATATAAGAGAATATGATGAATTGTGAGAGGAATAATTACATGATGCACCTAGACCAATCAATAATTTTGTTCAAAAACAACCCATTCGTTCGAAAAATTATTTAGTGGCCTTGAGACATTGTCACATAGTGCACCAACTCAATATGATTGGTTGAAATTATGAAACCCAATACTTTCTGTTAAGTTAATAGGAGACAACTTGACAAGTGTCAAGTGTCTAGTGGTGTGGAGCAATACTCCTCGACTATTAAATAGAGTAATGCTAGAGACTCCAAATGTTTTACCAAATGTCTCACATGGTGTGGGACTCATAGGTCCCATACCCATGTGAAACATTTGGGGTCTCTAATATTTTTCCTACTCAATAACCTCTCGTAATGTTCATATTCAGTATTTCACCTTTCAAAATCAATTGAATACTTTTCAACTGCCTTCATTTTGATAAATTATTGGTTGGTCCAAGTGCGTCAAGTGACTATATCCTTCACCAGTTACAATTTATTATGTCTTTTCATATTTCTCAATCACTTAACACAAATTCGTTCATAAACTCCACTCTTTCCACTAATTACAACACCATTCAAACACCACGTAACGGTACCCCCAAAACCAACCAATAACTTCTCGTTGGTTTTGAAGCATTATTGTTGATAGCAGAATGTACTCATTTATCCAAATAGTCAGCAAATATCAACATTTACCTAACAAGTCAACCAAATTGCACTATGAAATATATATATATATATATTAGTATGTGCCCATATTTAAAGGCATGGTATAAATAATATTAGAATTACAATATAGTTATAATTTATACGTATCATGTTGAAATTGATAAAGTTTATAATACTTTTTGATACAGATGTTGAAAAAATATAAAGAAATATTATTTTTCTTAAAGAACTTGTATATATTATCCTTCTTAAAAATTATAAAGAAATTTTACTAGTGTAAATTTGTGATGACCCTTCGTGTGCTATTGAATTACCCAGGTTGGGAAAGCTCACTAGTCGCAATGTTCCCACTTTCATGCTTCCTTGTAATACATTGGTGCTGGATTACCGGCATTTAAAGAACAGCTAGATGCACTTGATGCAGAAGTTAACCAAAAAATACTACTCAACACATTTGATGCATTGGAATCCAAGACATTAAGGGCCATTGGGAAGCACAACTTGATTGCAATAGGTGCGCTAGTCCCCTCAGCATTTTTGGATGGAAAAGATCCGTCTAATAATGCTTTTGGGGGCGACCCATTACAAAAATCAAGGGACTATGTCGAGTGGTTGGATTTGAAGCCCTAATCTTCAGTCGTGTACATTTCGTTTGGAGGCTTCTTTAATTTGCAATTGCAAGAAATGGAAGAGATTGCACGTGGGTTGCTGGAAAGCAATTGGCCATTCTTGTAGGTGTTAATAGCTTTGGCAGATGGTGAGAAACAAGAAAATAAACTAAGTTGCAAAGAAAAATTGGAAAAACAAGGTTACTTAAAGAACTTGATTCTTGATCTGTGATAAAGTGAACAGTTGAGTCCAGGTTAGTTGAAGCCGACGAGTCATAATCTCGATCGAAGAGAAGAATGAATTTTTAGCTGACATGTAGTGTGGACAAACGATGTAGGTTCCATCATCTTAGGTTGCCGAGATAATAGAACCTAGGGGGTAGTTGTGGGGAAGTATTTTATGAATGACAGCACGTGGTTAAGGTGACGCCGAGGTGTCAACCGAGGTGCCACGTGGCCTGGTCACGTAACCGAGATGATCTCGGTTAGGTTGAGGTTATCTACCGAGATATTGGAATCTGGGATAAGCAGATAAGGGACAAGAGTCCTAGAATAGGAGAGAATCTCAGTCTGGATAAAGACAAGGCTCAAGAAGAGTTTATCTCTATCTAGATGAGGATCCAAGATGAGCATTGAGCCTGAGTCCATTGAAGTGAGGTTTCTAAAGGGATCAGGTCATTACTGGTTATAAAAGCAAGGCATCCTCGTGGGTCTGAGATAAGCTCTTTCTAGTGAGTTTAAGCACTATTTTTTATATGAGAAATATTGATTGCTGACTTGATCGTTGTAGTGCCCCTAGATGGACGAACCACCACCGGATTCTCATCTTCTTGTGCAGGTTGTTGGACTTAATCTATTCTGCCGGTATTCTTCAGTTGAATTTCCCGTTTGATTGTGTGGTAAAAAATTAATACTCACAAATACCATATAAACAATGTCGCATAATATTTTCGAAATTACTCATAAATAATTGCTCTTTCATATTTTGTTTAAAAAAATTGGTGATTGTCTAAACCTTAGAATAGCATTAAACATTAAAGAAAGTGAGAAATCAAATATTAAAGGGTGGCATGTCAAAGAAATGATAGGCGTAGGCTAACATTTAAGAGTGGTACGTTTCCGTGTAAAATTGGTCATGGATGTTAACATATTTCGTGATGAAAAATAATATATCAGTTTACTTTTTATATGTAATGTTTAATAATATATAAATAAAATGATTAATCGATAATTAAAAAATGAATAAAATGTTAGGGAAAATATATGATTCCCCATAAGTAAATCAATCAATGAGAATAAAAACTAATGCGGAAAAATTAAATCAAAAGCAACACAAGAAGTTTACATGGTTCCCTCAATGTGAGGTACGTCCACGGGATTGAAATCCGATTCTACTATCAACCAAACAGTTTCCAAACGATTACAAACGAGACACGAATGGTCTCACAAAACCACCCTTAGGTGAATTCCAAATAATCACAAATAAACAAGAGGAAAGATTTCGCCAAATAGATGAACAAAAATCTTCGAAACCAGAGTTGTAAAAGACCACAAATCTGAATCAAACAAGCATCAAATCAATGACACTAAGCTCCAAGAACAAACCCCACCGAAACTTGTAGCAGCTGTTTATCTCACCGAAAAAAAGCCATACCCGAAGCACTATCTCCCCAAAAGTCAATTAGCTGCTACCTCACTAATTTTTTGAAGGACTAAAACAATATATATATATATATATATATATTATTGAATCTTAGGTTTTTATCAAAACTTTAGTTGCTACCAAATTGACTATCAAATACCTATTTGGATTCTAAAAGTCAGACATAATATATAAAATATATTATACCTAAATCAAACAAAATTAAAATATTTTTAATAAATCAATTGGGTCCCACACTCCAATAAGGAGATACACCCCAACAATTCTCCCCCTATCGACTTAGGTGGAGACATCAACCATACCCGCCAAAGTTCGACACTTTAAATGTTTGTTCCTCGACAAAGTCTTAGTCAACATATCCGAAATGTTATCATTTGTGTGAACCTTTTCGAGTTGTAACAATTTTGAATCTAACACATCACGAATCAAATGGTATCTCACATCAATGTGTTTCGATCTTGAATGAAAACTAGAATTTTTACTCAAATGAATAGCACTTTAACTATTACAATAAAACACAAACTTTTCTTTCTTCAAACCCAACTCTTGCAAAAATTTCTTCAACCATAACTCTTCTTTGGAAACTTCCATAATGGCAATAAATTCAGCTTCGGTAGTTGAGAGAGCAACACATTTTTGTAATTTAGATTGCCATGCCACAGCTCCCCTTACAAAAGTCATCAAATACCCCGAAGTAGATTTCCTAGAATCAATATCACCGGCCATGTAAGAATCTGTGACCCTATCAAGCATCGGCTTACCATCCCCAAAATACAAACACACCTTCGAGGTCCCTAGAAGATATCTTAAAATCCATTTTACTGCTGCCTAATATTCTTTACTTGGATTAGAGAGAAAACGAATCACCGCACCAACGGCGTGAGCAATATCCGGCCTTGTACAAACCATGGCGTACATCAAAGAACCAACCATTAATGCATAAGGAATTTTCAGCATCTCTTCCTAGTCTTTCTCACTTGTAGGACATTGATTCGAACTAAGTTTGAAGTGTCCCGCAAGTAGAAAACCAACCGACTTTGCCTTATCCATGTTAAACCTCTCAAGAACTTTCTCAATGTAGCTTTCTTAAGATAACTAAATCAGTCCCTCTTTGCGATCACGAATAATTTTCATACCAAGTATTTGCTTTGCTGGTCCCAAATCTTTCATAACAAAAGACTTGCTTGACTCCAATTTCAAACTATTAATCATGGTAGAATCTTGACCCACAATTAACATGTTATCAACATAAAGAAAAATAATAATAAATTTGCCATCGAAATTTTTTTCACAAACACACAATGGTCTGAAGTGGTTTTAGAAAAACCATTATTTATCATGAAAGAATCAAATTTTTTGAACCATTGTTGCGGGGCTTGCTTGAGGCCATACAAACTTTTCTTCAATTTACAAACAAATTTCTGTTTCCCTTTTTCCACAAAACCTTTTGGTTGCTCCATGTAAATTTCTTCTTCAAGATCACCATGAAGAAATGCGGTCTTCACATCAAGTTGTTTAATGTCAATGTTCATACTTGCAGCCATGCCAAGTACAACCCAAATAGAAGACATCTTCACAACTGGGGAGAAAATCTTATCAAAATTAATACCTTTCTTTTGTCCAAAGCCTTTCACAACAAGACGTGCTTTGTACCTTAGATTCTTGCTATCATTCTTCAATTTGAAAACCCACTTATTTTTTAGAATTTTTCTCCCCGTAGACAACTTTACTAAATCATAAGTGTGATTTTCAAGTAAGGAATTCATCTCCTTTTCCATTGCCTTTTTCCAATCATCTTTCTTTGCATGCTCAATTACTTCTTGGTAGCTCTCAGGCTCCCCTTGATCGGAAATCAACACAAATTCATTGGGAGGATACTTTCTTGAAGGTTGTTGGTCCCTTGTAGATTTTCTCAACTCAAGTTGTGGTGGTGGTTCTTGAGTTGGATTCTCTTCCTTAATTTCTGGCTCAACTTCATTAGGATTAACATCATCCTCCATCTTCAATTGGTGGTTGCACATCTCCCCCATTTTCATCATCAACTGAAGATGAAGGAGATGGATCCATGTTAATGAGATCACTAGTTTTTGGCTACGGTTGATCACCTTTACCAAAGTCTTTAATTGTTTGGTCTTCAAGAAACACAACATCACGATTTCGAAAGACTTTTTTGTCGACCGGATCCCATAATCTATACCTGAATTCATCACGCCCATAGCCAAGAAAAATAAATTGTCTTGACTTACTATCAAGCTTGGACCTCTCATCTTTTGGAATGTGAACAAAAGCTCGAAAACCAAATACTTTCAAGTGCTCATAAGACACATCTTTACCGGTTCAAACTCTTTCTGGAACATCACCATTCAAAGGATATGAAGGAGATAAATTGATTACGTCAACCGCTGTCCTTATTGCCTCACCCCAAAAAGATCTTGGCAATTTAGCTTGTGAAAGCAAACACCTTATTCTTTCCACAATGGTGCGGTTCATCATCTCAGCAGTGCCATTTTGTTGAGGAGTCTTCGTAATTGTCTTTTGGTGTCGAATACCTTGGCTGCGACAATACTCATCAAATGGCCCAATGTATTCACCACCATTGTCTGATCGGATGCACTTCAATTTCTGCTCTGTTTCTCTTTCAATCATGGCCTGAAAATGCTTAAATACTTCTAGAATTTGATATTTAGTTTTTAGTATAAAAGCCCAAACTTTCCTTGAATAATCATCAATGAAAGTAACAAAATAAAGTGTACCACTATGTATTCTAACTTTCAAAGGACCACAAATGTAACGACCCCAAAATGCGTATCAGAAATTACCTTTATTTAATTATGGGTTAACGTGCTTTGATTTAATGATATTTGTTTGAATTGAAGAATAATTTGTTGAGTTACGACTTCAAAACTGAAATCAACAACCTGCGTGGGTTCAGAAATCGAAAATGAGTATATTGACATGCTGATGGAAATTTTAGAGCTATCTGGGAAAAATTAATTGGAAATTTATTTCGTCTAATTTGTTAAGGTGTGTTTGTGTGGTTAACTTTGCACTGTAAATTGAAAGTCTTAGAGGCTTCAGAAACCAGGACGAAATACATAGTTATGATCAACATAATTTTTAGAGTCATCTATGGAGGTTAACTGGAATTTGATTTTGGCTGATTCGTTAAGTCATATTTGGTTGGCCTATATAGATACATGACTTGTTATATGTGGTTGAGCTCATCTTTAGCCTTTAAGGGGCAAAAACGTGGGAAGAGAGAGGGCAGGAGGAAAAAAGGATTTGAGCTTGGAGATTGGAAGATGAACTTTTAGATTGGCTCAAGTAAGTGCTAATTAACCCAAACCCTCTTAGTCTTCCTTCAATTGCTTGGAATCAAGCCCTAAGAAGAAGCTTTTACCCTTAATCAAGTTAGGGTTATGGATTAAGATTTTGATTGAGCACCTCTCATGAAATTATTACAGATTCCTTACATTTCTTTGAGGTATAAGCTGATTCCTTTATTGTTAGTTGATGTGGGTTAGATTGTGAGAAATTGTGATATAATCTTGAGTTTTTACATGATGAAATGTGTATATATGTATCTAACATGGAAAGATGGAATATATGAAGGAATCATGGAAATTAAGTTCTATATGTCAAACTAAAAGAAGTTTTGATCTACTTTAGCTTGGATTTTACTCTTATTGTGATTATATGTCATGTTGTGAGAAGAGATTGCTTGAATTAGAGCCTTAGCCTGCCTTTGGGAAGGTTGATTTTGATGAAGTTTCGGGCTGCTCAAACAGGGCATACGACCGCATGTGCGGGACCCATGGCCGCACGTGCAGGATGCACAGCTGTACGTGTGGGGCTCATAGCTGCACTTGCGGAAAACAGGGGAGATAGAGGATTGCATTATGAAATAAAGGCACGTGCGGGGCACACATGCGGCACACCTTCCCATACGTGCAATGAGGGATTTCTGCATGTGCGGCAGAAGAGGAAAAATTCCGTCGATTTCTTTTACTCTTCTCGGCCCTCTGAATGTGTTAAAATGTTCATTTGATTCTTCTGTAATGTTTATAATTAATCGGAACGTAGCGAATCAAATAGTAAATAAAGAAGAAAAGATTAATAAAAAAGGAAAGTACTTACAAGTGTGTACTATGTGTAGGTCACATACCAGAAGAGACTATCGCGCAACCACTCCACAGTGAGTAATAATAGTGTATTGTTATGTTCTGTGCCTTGAAATCATTGCATTGACCTAAGTTTTTCAAAACTGTTTGAACAATGTGTTGAAAACAAAGAGGCATGAATTTCTCGGGATTTGCAAAAATTTGATCAATTGAGAGGAAGAGAGGCATGCTAAACCCTTAATGAATGAGATCATGCTTGTTAATGTGAGTACCAAGGAGGATCCTGGCTTGATCCAGATTGGTTCTACATTGTCTTCAGCACAAGCGACTAGTCACTTTCTTAAAAAATTTCAAACAAATGTTTTGCACGGTCCTGCGAAGACCTGTGTAGGAACACTCTTGAGATTGTGCAGCATAAAATCGCTCTCAGCCTCAAGACTCGACCCCTTTTTCTTTCAAACCTTGAACTTAGATTCAGAATGTTCAACGGCCAACCACAATGTGAGGCTTGTATGGCTAGATTTGAAGCAGCCTTCGAACTAGGGGCAAGAAAGTCAGATCAAGATGATCAGATATGATCAAAGGAAGCTTGCAAAGCTAGATCAGAAGTAGCCCTTGAACTAGGGGCAAAAAAAAAATGTCAGATGTGCTCAAAGATTCAAAAGATGAGTCAGTTCGCAAACCAATGAAGATCGGTAAGAATGCCAAATTCTAGCAGCGGAGAGAAGAAAAGTATTACTGAAGGATAACCGAGTTCCTATCCATAACACTAGGGGCAATTTTAGCCCCCATTGGATGGACTCCTACATCATCAGTGAACAATATCTATTCTCCTGGATGCAGATGGCTTTGAGATCTCAAAACCATTCAACATGGACAAAGTTACCCTTTTACCCTTTAGAGGCTCGTTGGGCCGAAAACCCGGAAGGGCAACCCAAGCAAAAGTTAGAGGAAGGAAAATGAAAAGAGAAGAAAAAAGAAAAGAAAAAAAATGAAATGAAAAGAAATGAACAAATTAAAAAGAAAAGAAGAACATAGCTCGCAAGGTTGAAAACCCGGAAGGGTGGCCTTGGCAAAAGTTAGAGCGCAAAAGGAGAGGTTAATACCCGAGTGTACCCAAACCGAACTACGTAAGGCTTGATTTCCATCTTCGGGATATGTAGGCAGCTTCATTATGAAGTTCAGCCATAAACACTTCAAATTAAACTGTCCTGTCCATGAGATTGAACGGGTCATCTTTGTCATTTCTGTATCCAAGAGTTTGGTTATGATCTTCACTATGAGAATTGGTTACAGTGTGCTGCGGTGCAATTCAAACAAGGGGCAACTTTCCGTTGCTATACAGTGTGCTATGGTGGTATTCAAACAAGGGGCAATGTTCCATTATGGTGCAGTGCCATTCAGACAAGGGGCAATTTTTCATTGTTTTGGATATGAGATTATGCATCTCAAGAGTAAATTCCATGTTGGTCGAGCAGTGGCCATTTGCAAAAATAGTTTTTGAGGATTTTTAATAAAGTTGACTAATTTTCTCAAAAATTATTCCATTTTCCCAAAACTGGACCATTTCTTGGACCCAAAAAAGGAAAATTTTCAATGCTTATACTTGCATGATTTCAAATCAGAAAATCGAACAAGTATGTTAATCTAACTCTCTTGTTGATTAAAATTGTTTTAATAGAAAGCCAAAAACAAAAAATGGTCAAAATGATGAACTAGGGGCACAGTTGAGTTAGGTTTTTTGTCTTTTTCCCCCTTGTCAATATACTCGCCAGAAAGGGCACCATATTTGCCGGAAATGGCACTGTATTCGCCAGAAAGAGCACAACTAAAACTAACAGCAAAAGGCTGAAAGGTCTCACATCCTTCAAGCAGCGAGGTATCAAGCCAAGTGCGAAGCACGAATTGAAAATGGAGCTGGATATTCGTTTCCCTCATCTGGGACGATTACGCTCAAATTAGCATCTGACTCGGAATGGGGATGTAGAAAACATGATGTGTATGAGACCAATCAATTGTATACCTAGCTGGTGAGATTCATCTCGGTCAAGCTAAGCCAAGGGTATCGTCAACTGATGTCAGTTGCAGATCTGATGCGTATCTAATCGTGTCGCAACCCCTTTGTGGGAAAGTTCACTGTTGTGAGTGAAAGAATGAGAATCTAGTAGAATACTAGGGGCAAGAGCCCATAACTTCCTGTTTATCCATCAACCACCCAGGAAAGGGATAAAAAAGAAGAGAGATTGAAGTATAGAGAGATGTGCGCTGAGAAAAAAGTGAGGAAAGGGCTTTCTAGAGGAAAAGAGATTGAGTGCCAGAGTGATGTGAGAATCACAAATAAGAAAGGGTGGGAAACAATACCTGGAGAAATTGGCTCCTCGTGAACTGAGAGGTCTCTCGCCTAGTGGTACACATCTGAGTGTTGTGTGTGTGTTTTTGTTTGTCTCGATTTTTGTTTTGAGTCGTTTCGAGTGTCAATAAATGTGTTTAGGTTGTTTTACCTTTGTTTCCCTTTGCTGAGTCATTTTGATTGTGGTCGGTTGTAGGCTCAATACCTGGTTAAGAACTCATTTCTCAATTTCGATTCAAAAATAAATTGTTTTTTGCTCAGAGTGCTGTGCTATTCTCCATATTTGTGCAAAACAAGATTTGTTCTTTCATAAAACTGTAGGGTTCAACCCAGGTCATGTGAGAATAGTAGAACAAGGACTTATCTGAAGCTATGTAGGTTCCAGACTATAAAGCAAAAGAAAAGAGGGAAAATTTGGAGCATTTGAGTTTGTTTCGCCTTCAGAAAATTCCGAGATTGCATTCCGGATGTACCTTTTCAGGCCTTGTCAATGCTCCAAGGTGTGAGTGTGCCTCTACCTCAAGCTCAAGTTCAAGCCTACTTCAAAGCCAGAATGGCAATCAGAAGTGCTCTCCCCGAATATCATTTCTTGTTAGGGGCATCTTGGCTGTGTTTGCAATGAGTTCCTAGGAGACCAATTGCGACAGTGAAAAGTAGAGTTCGAATGGCTGTTGCCTAGAACGTAAAGGTTCGGGATTTCCGAGACTAAAGTCTGGTTTAAATACCCAGGGGTGTATCCTCGGCTTGAAATCTATATGAAAGCCCCATAGGTTGAGGTAGCGTGTATGCGCCTCAATTTTGGATACTGAACCAACCTAGTTTGTCACTCCGTTGGAGAATAAAGAAAGTTGTGAATATGATCGGAAAAAAAAAGCGGCATCCGTGACTTCTACATGCAGAGGTTACTCCTTGTCAGTATTTCAGGACCTTTGTACTGTGAGTTGAAGGTAAGTGTTTGAAGAACACAAAGGGAGATCCCCGTCAGAGTAGAGCAGTTCATCGCCACTCACCCCATGAGGTACTTTCTAAAAGTCGTTTGTCTATTTACAGTAATCACATCACCTTTGTGCATCTATCGCACTCATTCATTTTGTGTATCTATCGCACATGTTCACCTTTGTGCATCTATTGCACATGTTTACTCCGTCTATCTGTCGCATTTAATCTCGTATGCCTTAGGCATTGTTGTTCTTTCTCTTTGCACACGCGGCGTGTTAGGCCCTCTTTGGTTAAGACCATTCGGAATGTGTTCCAATGCTTATACCACTCCGAAACACTAGGACGAGTCCCTTTGTTTCTCCCTCTTTCGTTAAGAGCATTAGGAACGAGTTCCAATGCTTATACCACTCCGAAACACTGGGACGAGTCCCTATGTTTCTCCCTCTTTGGTTAAGAGCATTTGGAATGAGTTCCAATGCTTATACCACTTCGAAATACTGGGACGTGTCCTTAGTTTTCTCCCTCTTTGGTTAAGAGCATTTGGAACGTGTTCCAGTGCTTATACCACTCCTTTGGTTGGAAACGCTAGGATGTGTCCTTATGTTTCCCCCCCTCTTTGGTTAAGAGCATTTGGAACGTGTTCCAATGCTTATACCACTCCTTTTCCGTTTGCGTGCAACGCATTGGAATCTTGTTTGAGACCTCGGGTGTGCCCGACAGTCGCTTTTAGTCTTTCTTGCATAAGCCGTAGTTAAGATTGCATAATTTTCTTACATCCTTTTTGCATAAAATTTAGTTCGGTCTGTAATTCCCATGCGTAGCGTGTTTACTTACTTTCTTATGTACGAGTTTGCTATAGCATTTCTTTGCATAACATTTGCATGATGTTTCTTTACAGCTCTCTTTGCATAATCATAAGTTATGTTATGCATTGTACATGCTATTTGCATTTTGCCCCGGCCTGCGGGCACATCTTTTGTTTTCTTGCCTATTTATCTAAGTCTTCGGCCTTGTCAAAAATGGGTCGTCTCTGGGCTTTGACATTTACTCCCTTCATTTCATGACTTTTGAGTTTTGTCAAAGAGGGGCAACTGTAGACACCCCATTTTTGACCGACCTCAAGACTTTGATGTCATCGTTTGTGCACTTGGTGATTGTGCATGTTTGTGCTAGTTTTGAGTGCCCGAAGGTCTTGGCCGGGTGCCTTGTCTTTGAGCCTCTGAACTCTTTGTGTTTTGGTTTGTTTTGGACCATGCCTTCGTGCCTTTGCCTGGAGAGAGAGAGAGAGGCCTGTAGGCCACTTTTTGTAGTTGTAGGCTACTTTTCCCTCTTGTAGGCCACTTGCAGTGGCCGGTAGGCTAGTTTATGGAGTTTTCGGCTGAGTATCCAGTCTCGGGACCTCTTAACTCTCTTCTTCTTGGTTGGTTTTTGGGGCCATGCCTTGGTGCCCTTGCCTGGAGGGAGAGAGAGGCCTGTAGGCCACTTTTTGTAGCTGTATGCTACTTTTCCCTCTTGTAGGCCACTTGTAGTGGCCCATAGGCTAGTTTTCGGGGCTTTCGGCTGAGTGCCTTGTCTTGTGGCCTCTTAACTCTCTTCTTTTTGGTTTGTTTTTGGACCATACCTTGTTACCCCTTGCCTAGAGGGAGAGGAGGCCCTGTCGGCCACTTTTGGAGGTTTTAGGCCACTTGTCCCCCTTGTAGGCCACTTGAAGTGGCCTACAGCCATTTTTCTATTTTTGCAGATATTTTTGGTGCCAGCTGTGCCAGTTGTTGGCCACTAAATGCATCCTCCATACACGTGTATGGAGGGATTCAAGCAAGCTCTAAGCTTGTAGCTTGTCAAGCAAGCTTCTTCTTGCTTTACTTATATAAGGGGAGGTGCTTCCCCCTTATTTGGGGTTCAAAATTTTTGAGAAGCAAAATTCACTCTCTCTCTCTCTAGAATTCTCTCTCTCTCTCTCTCTCTATATATATTTTTGTGCTTGCAAGTGCTTGAAAGTGGGAATTCTTGGTGCATTTGCAAAGGGACTCTTGATCAAACACCTCTACCTTAAGGCTAAGGTGCTTGGAAGTCTTATTTGAGCTCTTAAGGGCTAATTTTGCCTCAGAAGTTGCTGCTTTTGTAGTTGTGCTTTAAGGGTGAGTAATTTCCTCTTTTAAGCTTATTTTTGTACACAAGCTTGGCCACCTTTGCATGCTATTTTAGGCCTAGCTTTCAACTATAAAAACCTTTGTTTTTATGTGTTAAAAATGGTTGTTTAAAGCCTTGTTTGAGTTAGGGGTAGTCTTTCCCATTTTGTGGCTCATTTTGCTCTGCTTTGTGCTATCTCTTAAGGCCTTTGAGATCATCTCTTTTGGGCCTTTTAACCACTGAATTCTAGAGGAATTTCAGTGGTGGAAATGTAGTTTTGAGGCCCCAAATAGGTGGGGGTAGTTCCCTATCCCCCCCTTTGTATCTTGCTTACATATGTTGATGGCCAACCAAATGAGCATGTGTTTCTACTTCTTTGTGGCATTGTTCAAGCACTTTTTTGTGACTTTTTGGACCTTCCATAACTTTGTTTTTGGCTGGTTTGGTCCCCTCTTACATGCTTCTTACACTTGTAGTGTAATCCTACTTGCTAGCCTAACATGCTTCATGATTTAGCCTATTATTCTAGCATGTTTTGGCACCACTCCAGCATGTTTTTGGCCATTATTTAACATGCTTTAGCTTTGATTTTGGTTGGTGAGGTCACCTCTTGCTTGGTTTTTGCACTTGTAGTGCAATCTCACTCACTAGCCTAGCATGCTTAGTGTTTTGGGCCATCATTCTAGCTTGTTTTGGTTCTATTTCAGCATGCTTTTGGCCTTGATTTAGCATGCTTAAACTCTGTTCCAAGTAGTCCTGGTCATATATGGCTTGCGTTGTATAGCTATGGCATAGTTGGCTTCACTAGTCTTAAGTTTTGAGGCACTTAGCATGCTATATTTGTGATGTTTGTGTGATATGGCATTATTTGATATGTAATTTCAGAGCATAAACTTCTATCATACTCTCATGTTTATCACTCTTTCATTGTGTTTAAGAGTTGTGCCCTTATGCCTTGTTTGTGAGCCATCAAATGAGCATATTTTTCTTGCCATCTATGCTGCGAGTCTAGCATGTTTTCGCTACTGTTTTGACCTTCCTTAGGTCTGTTTTGAGTGGTTAAGGTCATTTGGGCATTGCTTAATATAGTTGTAATGTAAAGGGCCTTGACTAGCTTTGAGTTTTGGGGCCTTTAACATGTTATGCATGTGATATTTGTATGGTATGGCACCATTTGGCATGTAATTTTAGTGCATATAGTGTAGTGACACTCTCACATTTGTCACTTCTTCATTATGTTTGAGAGTTGTGCTTTTATGCCTTGTTCATGGGCCAATGCATGAGCATGCATTTCTTGCCTTTCATGCTATCATCTCAGCACATTTTGGCCACTGTTTTGGTATGTATGAGGTCTGTTTAGGGCTGGTTTAGTCCCTTGAGTATTGTGTTGCATGGTTCTAGTGTTATGTTCTTTGCTAGCTTCAATGCTTTCGACTCCGAACATGTCTTGCATGCATCATTTTCGTGTTTCGATGTCATTTAGCATACTATTTCAGTGCTGGAATATATGTCATTGCATCCAATTCTTCATTTGTTATATCACTTTGAAAGAGGTCTTAAGCCCTTTGTTGGTTTGAGCACGAAATTGAGGTGTTCATGCCTAATGGTCTTAGCCTTCTCTTGAGGGTTTCAACTAATCAACGGCATGATGCTTCTTTCATGCTCAAGAAGCTTGTGGCTTGGTCCATCTTTTCAATTAAAGGACTTTTCATTTTTGGACTTAACCAGTTAAAGGACTTATCGGTAATCTAAAATGAGTAAACAAAATGAATCAAAGTAAAACATGCCAAGATAACATGTTTGAGTTGCATTGCATGTGTTTGGATCAGACGTTAATCCAAACACGAGAAACGAGGGGCGTTTTATACTTGAAGTGATGAAACGTGCCTCATTTCTTAGTCGCTAACACCCTTGATCGTGCATGATAGGGTGGAAGGCTCATCGGGTCTATTTGTGCATTCATTGACTTGTACAACTTGACTTCTCGGCCATCGTGCATTGCGATGCTCGGTTGGTGGCCCGAGAGTCGAGTACCACACTCCTTTGAGCTTGAGAAATGATAAGGAGGGTGGTTCTACACACATACCCTGCAAATGCCTTGCCTTGTCCCTTTTGTACTCTGTTTGCAGTAACATTGGAGTGTGCAGGAGCAAGTGGTCAACTGGCCAGTGCAAGTGGCATACCGGCCACTTTATGTGGCCTATAACTTCCTCTGGTGGCCGACAATCCTCAGGCTTAGAGGTGGTTCAAAGTTGTTCTGGTTCTGGAGCAAAAACAACCTGGAGATTGGTTTGGTGTTTAGGATCAAGGCGAATACAAACAGAGGCAACTGGTGGCAAGGCGACGGAGTTTCGGGAGGAAGCCGATCGAGCATGCATGCATTCCTCACCCTCGAGGCCTTTTAACTGTTTTGCTTAGATGGTTAATTCATTGGTTCTGTACTTAAATAGTTAATGTGCTTAGCTATTCATTTGTGTTTGTAATTAGTTAACTAGAATAGTTAATTAGTTGTGATTTGTAATAGTTAGCTTAATTAGCATAGCTAGTTAGCTTTTATTTCATTCGGACCCTCCACCGAGAGGGCAAATATTGCAATAAGTGTGCGTGTGTGTGAATGTCTTCCAACCCCCACTTCTTTCTCCCTTTTATTTACCCGCTTTCAGTGGTTAGATTAGGGCATATTTAGATTAGCATACATTCTGCTATGCATGCGTGCATCATTCATCTGTCTTGCATGCACCAGGCTCGGCGCATCATTCAAACTGCATTGTATTTCAATACCAATTATCAAGTGTTGCATTCGTATGCCATCGTAGATAACCGAGCCTACTTAGTTGCATTTTTGCATGTGTTGCATTAGGCATCTCAACATAGCTAGGATCATGCATGATTTCTAACTAGTTTTCTGTTTTTGCTTGGAGTACACTATAAGTGTTTACGCTTTAGCATACTTGCATGTGTATAAGTGATTGCCATGACAGCATGCTTGCCATGAGGCTATTTACTTAATTGCTATAACTGTATGAATGCCTGTGGATGAAGGGTTCATTGCTTGAATTGGAACTATTCATCAAAATGTGAGTTTTAAGCTCACTTTGCGGAGTGGCGAAATTATGTTGTTTTAAGCCCACTTGAGGGTGGCAAATCCGCTCGTTAGCCTACTTGCGAGTAGCATTTTCAACCCATTTTCGAAAAACAAACATGAGATGTTTTGTTTCAAATTGAGTGATTTAGTCTATACTTGTATGTTGTGCGCATCACGTAGTAAGTTAGATTAATAAAACCAGAATAAGAACATATGTGTTTTCAAAAACAACATATCATGTTAGTAGAGGCCGATCCTTTGATTGGGCAAGCAGGGGTGCTCATTTCAGAACCTTCCCCTCTCGTACCCAAGTTCCCGAGCCGAGGCAACTTTGGTGATGACGGACACGTGGCCTTAGGCACGAGTCAGGGTTTCCTAAATTTTTCCAAAATAAAATATTTAGATGGCGACTCTGTAATCTGGAAAAGCAGTCCATGTTTGGCGCTTTTTGATTAAAATCGATTTTTCTAAAACGATTTGCCAGATTTGGACTCTTTGGTGATTTATCAATCTTACATTGCACTTTGTGAGATTAGATTCAGAATCGTGACAGGAGTCCGAACTGTAGTAGCTAGAACCCAATTCGCGCCCTCTCCGAAAGGGGGGCGTCGGAGAGAGAGTTCGGGGCGGTCTACAGTTGGGCCCAAGGCCGTTTTGATATGTGATTGGGCCCGAGGCCATTTTGATATTTGATTGGGCCCGAGGCCTTTTTGATATATGATTGGGCCCGAGGCCGTTTTGTTATATGGTGGGCCTAAGGCCGTTTTGTAAATATGATTATGAATAATGTGGTGAATGATGTAATTGTAGAAGAGTATATGTTATGTTTCTGTTGAATCTAGCTTAGTTTCTTGTTTTACTTCACTCTATTATTACCCATTGAGCTTCGCTCACTCTGTATTTTATCTGTATGTAGGTGATCAATTCGGAGACCATTCTTAGGTAAGCCTCAGGAGTTTTTCTGTGCACCTGTTAAGTCAAGTCACCCAACCTTGTGTTGCTCAAATTTTAGATTCATTTAAGGTTATGTATATGTGGGTGAGATGTATATATGTATAATAGTGAATTACATTGTTTTGATTATTCCAATTACCATGCATGCACCAGCTTAATGGACATTGTCATTAATTTTGCTTCCGCTTTAGGCCCCATTATGATTATATTATTTTAAAATTTTGTTTCTGAGGCCTGAGTACAGACTGGTCATGACTTAAACTTTTAGGGGCGTGTATGGGTCGTGACAGTTGGTATCAGAGCACGAGTTACTTCCACACACACGGGTCCATTTGAGTTGTCGGGCATTCTAGAAAGACTTAGAGACATTGCATTGGTATGTGTGTGTGTGTGAAGATATCATAAGATGAAATGAGGACGGAAACTATGAGAATGAAAGTTATATGCACTTGTGTTATGGTGATATTGCATAAGAGTTGTATGCACCTATATCTGATTGTATATGATTGTTTCCGTTAATCGGGCTATAATTGTTAAGACTTGATCTCGATATGGATATAACCATAGCTGGGAATGTATATTACTTATGATAAAATAAAATAAAATAAAATAAAATTGATTTATGATGTGAGACTATTTGCTTTATGTGTTTAAAAGAATGATTGCTACCATGCTACGAAACTAGTGACCGTAAATTACGTCTACTGGGAATATATGATTTTATCTACTACAGATCTACTTTATTTTGTACATGATTCTATGAGATGAATATATGGAGTTGATTTTGAATTCTGTATGACTGAAATTGAGCATCTGTGTTATGCTGATAATGCAAGTATATGAACCTATAAAGCATAATAGGTCGTGATTATGCATTTTGATTTTATAATCAGATAAATATGTAGATTACGAATATGGTTAGGTATGCACTTATCTCATACGTAATCGGCATACAATATCTACTGGAAATGCAATTATCTATTATGCATATGCTTATTGTGTTTTGTCAGTATGTAAAATGTGTGGCTATGCGCAAATACACCGATATGTAGCTATGGTTAATTCTGTGCTTGACATGGCGTGATACGAGCTTGTTTAGAATATGAAGGAATAAGGGCGAATGAGTTAGAGGACTCTACCATAGCTCGACTTGATAGATTGGAAGGTATAATACGAGAAATGGAAAAGATTTGAAAACAACAACATTAGTTACCGTTATGACAAGAATCTTTGTCGCCATCACTATAAGAGCACCAAGTGAATATGTTAAAAAGTTATGAGGAAAAGACTCTTTAAAAGACAAAAAGTGAAATCATCAAACACTTCAACCTCTACAAGGAATACAGCACCGTGTGATGAATGTGGTAAGAACATTAAGGGGCTTGTTATAGGTGTGGTGCGATGGATCATATGGTAAGGAATTGTCCTAGGATTGCTAATCAGGATAGAGTGACTACGTTTGTGTTAGAAAACACTCAGAACACTGAACCCATTTCCCTACGTATTTATACTGTTCATAACTAAATGCCTATGTGTTGATTGATTCTAGTCTAGTGCATCTGTATATTCTTACTTGGGATATTATTGGATACGGATATCTGTGTCATGTGTATTAGATTGGTTAGCCCCATAGGATTAACCTCTTGTTTATATGCGATGTTTACGAGAAGAAAAAAAAAATTTCGTATATTCCTTGGCATGAAATGCGACGGTAAAAGGATGATTGATTTTACGTTTGACACTTTGGTATTCATGATGCTAGATGATATTAGAATTGTACACTTTTGAACCTCTACTGATTGGCAACTTTTATGTTTGACCTTGTGGGTATGCAGAATAGGTTGGTTAGCCCTCACACTGTAATTGACAAGTTGTTATGATGCCTATTGATATGACTATGAGCATAAATGACACAAGTGACATAGATCATGAGCACAATGGTTACGTAGTAACTAAAATGGGAATTGAACATTTGACAAACCTTGGGAACGTACTGATTGAACTTAAAAGTTTATTAGACTTATAAACTTGACTTGTGTAATGTGGAATACTCCATATGTAGAATTTTGAGAATGGGTTTATGTGTTGCGCATGATATTGAGGCTAAGGTTGTGAAAGATATGGAATATTGGTGTCACAACCAAGAATATTAATGTTGGTTCTATCAGTTTGTTTGTAAGAACATGATGTGAAAGAGATTAAATCTTATCTTTTATATGGGTTACATGTGAAATTAGACTATGAGAACTTTTAGGAAGCTAAGGCTATTGTTTATCAATAAAGTGTAAGGAATTATGGTGATTGAGAGATGTGATGATTGATAACGAGTATGGGACTATGTGAATGCGAGGTAGGAAATGGTTTGATATGAGATAAAGGAATTGTTCCACTTATCTCTTGGTATGATCGTATAATTCTATGTTTCATGATTAAATATGTGATACTATGTACTATATTGTAGTTAGTGAATGGTAGCCCTCATGTCATCGGCTTGTAGCTTGTGACCTTAGAAGAAGATGATAAGAAGTAGAGATGAATTGAAAGTTGAGTCCTTGTTAAGGCAATTGATTTAAGTCAAAAGACGATTTACGAATGTGACGAAACCTATATGAACGTGTTATGAGAAACAATGGGATCAAAAGGAGAAGTTAAGTGTGAATTCAATAAATGAATCAAAGAATGTGTTAGGAAGTGTTATGGTACGAAAGGTTAATGACAATAAATTTAATGAATGTACCAGTGTTGCGTTGGAATTGGTGTTCCTATGTATGCTCGAATGACTATTAGAGAGCTAGATTTCTTTTGATTGAATAATTGAAATTTGAGTTAAAATGCTAAGATAACTAAGGACACTTTGATGTGTTAAGATTAGTATTACATGTGTTTGAACTATTTGTAAGCAAAATGTCAATTTAGAACCCATTCGTTTACGTGACTCATTTAGTTATAGGATGAGTTGATCATCAGGCTAATAGCATGTTCTAAGAGTTTCTTTATTGCTCGAAGGATCTATTTTATGGGAGATGCTATATGGATTTGAGTTAATGCCTCTATGTAAACTATTGAAATAAATGATGAGTAATATTATTAACATGCCTGTGTAAGTTATTTGTGACCTTTGACTTTGGGACCCACCTAATTGTTATCAATGAGATATATGAGTTCTATGGAAACTGTTATTTGGACTAATGTGGTAAAGAAATTTGTGGACCAAGGTTTGCATTTGGTATTTTTAGTCTTCTTTGAAGTCATGGAAAACAAAAGAGATTTGAGGTTGAGCTATGATTATTGGGAATTGTGTGAATGGGAACTATGTGGATAGTAGCACAAAATTTTATGAGTGTATAGATAATGTGTTTTGTGTTTTGTTATTATGAATTGCGTTTTGCTACTATAAAGCTGACTTTGTGATCATTATGACATTACAAGGTAATTTTTGGTGACTGAATCAATTTAGATTAATAACCTGTATAAATACGATAATGAGTTAAACTCTGGTGATGAGAAAATCAACTGGTAAGAAATGTTAAGTGGAAAAGCCAAGTCTGAAATTGATAAGGACTACGAAAGGAAATTTATGGTAGAAGCAATCGATAAGTGTGTATATATATATTGAGTGGAAACTAGAGGACTTAAACTGAAATTTGGTTGGTGAACAGTTTAGACCTGATTTACCCCATGCATTATGAAAGTAAATAGACCGTGGATAATTTAACTAACCCAGACCATTATTATGAATACTTAATTATTAGTGAGCCAAGAGCTACAAAGTCATTAATTCAAAAAACATTTGCTCATTTTGGTCCAAATTGTTGTAGGAAGAATGTGCCATTTGGAGCACGATTGAGTGATGCATAGTTCTTTATTTTATGAAAGAATGATAATATTTAGGACCATTTGTAGAACTAATGAATTTGACTTATGAATTATAGCCCAATAAATTGAAATGTATGAGGGTTGTGAATAATAAGATGATGTTTTGATGTCACTGAGTATTATTATCACTTGAGTTACCAATTGGCCAATAAATGACAAATTAATTGTGACTCGTGGAAATATTGTATATGTGAGATGAAACAGACAATGATAAGAGATTAAGGTTTATGACCTGGACTTGTGACAGGATAAATCAAGTTTGGAGGACCAAACTTCTTAAGGTGGGGAGAATGTAACGACCCCAAAATGCGTATCAGAAATTACCTTTATTTAATTATGGGTTAACGTGCTTTGATTTAATGATATCTGTTTGAATTGAAGAATAATCTGTTGAGTTACGACTTCAAAACTGAAATCGACGACCTGTGTGGGTTTAGAAATCGAAAATGAGTATATGGATATACTAATGGGAATTTTAGAGCTATCTGGGAAAAATTAATTGGAAATTTATTTCGTCTGATTCGTTAAGGTGTGTTTGGGTGGTTAACTTTGCACTGGAAATTGAAAGTCTTAGAGGCTTCAGAAACCAGGACGAAATACATAGTTATGATCAACATAATTTTTAGAGTCATCTGTGGAGGTTAATTGGAATTTGATTTCGGCTGATTCGATAAGTCATATTTTGTTGGCCTATATAGATACATGACTTGTTATATGTGGTTGAGCTCATCTTTAGCCTGTAAGGGACAAAAAGGTGGAAAGAGAGAGGGAATGAGGAAAAAAGGATTTGAGCTTGGAGATTGGAAGAGGAACTTGTAGATTGGCTCAAGTAAGTGCTAATTAACCCAAACCCTCTTAATTTTCCTTCAATTCCTTGGAATCAAGCCCTAAGATGAAGCTTTTACCCTTAATCAAGTTAGGGTTATGGATTAAGATTTTGATTGAGCACCTCTCATGAAATCATTACAGATTCCTTACATTTCTTTAAGTTATAAGTTGATTCCTTTATTGTTAGTTGATGTGGGTTGGATTGTGAGAAATTGTGATATAATCTTGAGTTTTTACATGGTGAAATGTGTATATATGTATCTAACATGGAAAGATGGAATATATGAAGAAATCATGGAAATTAAGTTCTATATGTCAAACTAAAAGAAGTTTTGATCTACTTTAGCTTGGATTTTACTCTTATTGTGATTATATGTCACGTTATGAGAAGAGATTGCTTGAATTAAAGCCTTAGCCTGCCTTTGGGAAGGTTGATTTTGATGAGGTTTCGGGCTGCTCAAACAGGGCATACGACCGCACGTGCAGGACCCATGGTCGTATGTGCGAGATGCACAGCCGCACGTGCGGGGCTCACAACTGTACGTGTAGAAAACATGAGAGATAGAGGATTGCATTATGAAATAAAGGCACGTACGGGCCACACGTGCGGCACACCTTCCCTACGTGTGGCGAGGGATTTCCGCACGTGCGGCAGAAGAGGGAAAATTTTGTCAGTTTCTTTTAGTCTTCTTGGCCTTCTGAATGTGTTAAAATGTTCATTTGATTCTTCTGTAATATTTATAATTAATTAGAACGTAGCGAATCAAATAGTAAATAAAAAAGAAAAGATTAATGAAAAAGGAAAGTACTTACAAATGTGTACTATGTGTAGGTCACATACCGGAAGAGACCATCGCGCAACCACTCCACAGTGAGTAATAGTAGTGTACTGTTATGTTCTGCTTTAGTTATAAATGATATTGTTATCGCTACAACAATGTGATTAGAACTACTTGAGATAATTGAATATAGTTTCATACCGGAAGAGACCGTGTCGCAACCACTCCATAGTGAGTAATAGTAGTGTACTGTTATGTTCTGCTTTAGTTATAAACGATATTGTTGTCGCTACGACAATGTGATTAGAACTACCTGAGATAATTGAATATAGTTACCACCATGGACTCAAGGTCGTTGAGAATCTCATAATAAAAATGGGCCTAAGGCCGCTATGATGTGAATTGTTTCTGATGTATGACATGTGGCTCTAAGGCCGAGATAGATGGAGACATGCCGATGTTCCATCTACCTTATGATGATATGAAACTCATGCAACTAATGGCGATAAGGCCAATGGAGGTGGAGACATGCCGATGTTCCATCTGCTCTATATTGTTTTAGACAGCTATTGATACGCTAGGCCCGAGGCCGTTTTGATATATGATTGGGCCCGAGGCCGTTTTGTTATATGGTGGGCCTAAGGCTGTTTTGTGAATATGATTATGAATAATGTGGTGAATGATATAATTGTAGAAGAGTATATGTTATGTTTCTGTTGAATGTAACTTAGTTACTTGTTTTACTTCACTCTATTATTACTCATTGAGTTTCGCTCACTCTGTATTTTATCTATATGTAGGTGATCAATTCAGAGACCATCCTTAGGTCAGCCTCAGGAGTTTTTCTGTGAACCTGTTAAGTCAAGTCACCCAACCTTGTATTGTTCAAATTTTAGATTCATTTAAGGTTATGTATATGTGGGCGAGATGTATATATGTATAATAGTGAATTACATTGTTTTGATTATTCCAATTACAATGCATGCACCAACTCAATGGACATTGTCATTAATTTTGCTTCCGCTTTAGGCCCTATTGTGATTATATTATTTTAAAATTTTGTTTCTAAGGTCGGAGTACAGACCGGTCATGACTAAAACTTTTAGGGGCGGGTATGGGTCGTGACAACAAACATCTGAATGAATCAACTCCAAAACATTTTCTTTTCTAGAAGCAGCATTTTTATGAAAAGAAACTCTATGTTGTTTACCCGCCAAACAATGAACACAGGTTTTAAGATGTGTACCTTTCAAACCGAGTAAAACCTCTTTCTTGAACAAAACTTGTAGTCCCTTTTCACTCATATGGCCAAGCCGCTTGTGCCATAATTCGGTAGAAGTATCATCTTCAAGAGCATTGACAACACCTTTACAAATTTTTCCTTGCATCAAATAAAGTGTAAAAGTCTTCTTACACTTAGCCACCACCAAAGAACCTTTTGTGAGTTTCCATATTCCATCACCAAATTTGTTGTTGAAGCCTTCATCATCTAACTTCCCGGTAAAGATCAAATTGAGGCGAATGTTGGGAACATGCCTCACATCTTTAAGCAACAACTTGCTATTAGGGAAAATCGATGAATCCCCACAAGTAAATCAATCAATGAGAATATAAACTAATGCGGAAAAATTAAATCAAAGGCAACACAAGAATTTTTACGTGGTTCCCTCAATGTGAGGTACGTCCATGGGATCGAAATCCGATTCCACTATCAACCAAATAAGTTCCAAACGATTACAAACGAGACACTAATGGTCTCACAAAACCACCCTTAGGTGAATTCTAATAATCACAAATAAACAAAAGGAAAGACCTCACCAAATAGATGAACTAAAATCTTCAGAACAAAAGTTGTCGAAGACCCAAAATAACGAACCAGATCAACTTCACCAAAGCACCCAAACAACGATGCACTCAAATCAATTTTGATGCTGCTTCACAAAAGCCACCCAAAGCACTATCTTACCAAAGACAAGTATATGCTGCTCCTTAACCAAAACGGCTCACATAAACAATATATTGAATCTAGGGTTTTGTAATCAAACCCTAATTGTATCCCAATTGGATTGGGCCTCCACAAATATAATATATAAAAATATTATACCTAAACCAAGCCAAATTAAAACTCTTTTTCCAAAACCAATTGGGTCCCTCACTCCAATAAGGAGGTATACCCAACAATTCTCCCCCTACCGACTTAGGTGGAGACATTAACCATACCCGCCAAAGTTCGACACTTTAAATGTTTGTCCCTCGACAAAGTCTTAGTCAGCATATCTGAAATATTATCATCTGTGTAAACCTTTTCGAGTTGCAACAATTTCGAATCTAACACATCACGAATCCAATGGTGTCTCACATCAATGTGTTTCGATCTCGAATGAAAGGTAGAATTTTTACTCAAGTGAATAGCACTTTGACTATCACAATAAAGCACATACCTTTCTTGCTTCAAACCCAACTCTTGCAAAAATTTCTTCAACCATAACTCTTCTTTGCAAGCTTCTGTAATGGCAATAAATTCAACTTCGGTAGTTGAAAGAGCAACACATTTTTGTAATTTAGATTGCCATGCCACAGCTCCCCCTGCAAAAGTCATCAAATACCCCGAAGTAGATTTCCTAGAATCAACATCACCAGCCATGTCAGAATTTGTGAACCCATCAAGCATCGGTTTACCATCCCCAAAACACAAACACACCTTCGAAGTCCCTCGAAGATATCTTAGAATCCATTTTACCGCTGCCCAATGTTCTTTACGGATTAGAGAAAAGCGACTCACCACACCAACGGGCGTGAGCAATATCCGCCTTGTACAAACCATGGCGTACATCAAAGAACCAACTATCGAAGCATAAGGAACTTTCAACATCTCTTCTTTGTCTTTCTCACTTGTAGGACATTGATTCGAACTAAGTTTGAAGTGACCTGCAAGTGGACAACCAACCGGCTTTGCTTTATCCATGTTGAATCTCTCAAGAACTTTCTCAATGTAGCTCTCTTGAGACAACCAAATCAGTCCCTCTTTGCGATCACGAACAATTTTCATACCAAGTATTTGCTTTGCCGGTCCCAAATCTTTCATAGCAAAAGATTTACTCAACTCCAATTTCAACCTGTTAATCATGGTAGAATCTTGACCCACAATTAACATGTCATCAACATAAAGCAAAAGAATAATAAATTTGCCATCCGAAAATTTTTTCACAAACACACAATGGTCCGAAGTGGTTTTAGAAAAACCATTATTCATCATGAAAGAGTCAAATTTTTTGTACCATTGCATGAGCTTGCTTGAGGCCATACAAACTTTTCTTCAATTTGCAAACAAATTTCTCTTTCCCTTTCTCTACAAAACCTTTCGGTTGCTCCATGTAAATTTCTTCTTCAAGATCACCGTGAAGAAATGCGGTCTTTACATCAAGTTGCTCAACTTCAAGGTTCATACTTGCAGCCATGCCAAGTACAACCCGAATAGAAGACATCTTCACAACCGGCGAGAAAATCTCATCAAAGTCAATACCTTTCTTTTGCCCAAAGCCTTTCACAACAAGACGCGCTTTGTACCTCAGATTCTTCCTATCATTCTTCAATTTGAAAACCCACTTATTTTTCAGAATTTTCCTCCCTTTAGGCAACTTCACTAAATCATAAGTGTGATTTTCAAGTAAGGAGTTCAACTCCTCTTCCATAGCCTTTTTCCAATCATCTTTCTTTGCATGCTCAATTGCTTCTTGGTAGCTCTCCGGCTCCCCTTGATCAGAAATCAACACAAATTCATTGGGAGGATACTTTCTTGAAGGTTGTCGGTCCCTTGTAGATTTTCTCAACTCAAGTTGTGGTGGCGGTTCTTGAGTTGGATGCTCTTCCTCAATTTCTGGCTCAACTTCATTAGGATTAGCATCATCCTCCACATCTTCAATAGGTGGCTGTACATCCCTCCAATTTTCATCATCAGCTGGAGATGAAGGAGATGGATCCATGTCAATGAGATCACTAGTTTTTGGCTCTGGTTGATCACCTTTACCAAAGTCTTCAATTGTTTGGTCTTCAAGAAACACAACATCACGGCTTCGAATAACTTTCTTGTCGACCGGATCCCATAATCTATACCCGAATTCATCACGCCTATAGCCAAGAAAAATACATTGTCTTGACTTACTATCAAGCTTGGACCTCTCATCCTTTGGAATGTGAACAAAAACTAAACCAAACACTCTCAAGTGCTCATAAGACACATCTTTGCCAGTCCAAACTCTTTCAGGAACATCATCATTCAAAGGATAGCAAGGAGATAAATTGATCAAGTCAACCGCTGTACTCATTGCCTCACCCCAAAAGGATCTTGGCAATTTAGCTTGTGAAAGCAAACACCTTGTTCTTTCCACAATGGTGCGGTTCATCCTCTCGGCAACGCCATTTTGTTGAGGAGTCTTCTTAACTGTCTTTTGATGCCGAATACCTTGGCTGCGACAATACTCATCAAATGGCCCAATATATTCACCACCATTATGCTCGATGCACTTCAATTTACGCCTGTTTCTCTTTCAACCATGGCCTGAAAATGCTTAAATACTTCTAGAACTTGATCTTTAGTTTTTAGTAGATAAGCCCAAACTTTCCTTGAATAATCATCAATGAAAGTAACAAAATAAAGTGCACCACCATGTGTTCTAACTTTTAAAGGACCACAAACATCCGAATGAATTAACTCCAACACATTTTCTTTTCTAGAAGCAACATTTTTATGAAAAGAAACTCTATGTTGTTTACCCGCCAAACAATGAACACAAGTTTTAAGATGTGTACCTTTCAAACCGGATAGAAGCTCTTTCTTGAACAATACTTGCAGCCCCTTTTCACTCATGTGGCGAAGCCGCTTGTGCCACAATTCGGTAGAAGTATCATCTTCAAGTGCATTGACAACACCTTTACAAATTTTTCCTTGCATCGAATAAAGTGTATGAGTCTTCTTGCACTTAGCCACCACCAAAGAACCTTTTGTGAGCTTCTATATTCCATCACCAAATTTGTTGTTGAAGCCTTCATCATCTAGCTTCCCAGTAGAGATCAAATTGAGGCGAATGTCGGGAACATGCCTTACATCTTTAAGCAACAACTTGCAGCCCAAATTTGTTTCCAAGCAAACATCACCCATGCCAATAATCTTGGACAAACCTTCATTACCCATTCTAACAGAACCATAATTTCCTGCAGTGTAGGTAGTGAAGAAATCAACTCGAGAAGTCACATGAAAAGAAGCACCGGAATCAATCACCCAACTGCTCTCTTGGCCCACAAAATTGATACAATCATCCTCACAAACGACCATGAGATCATCGGTAGTAACTGCCGTTGTGTCTTCTTGCTTCTTATCCACACTTTTGTCACGCCTTTTCTCCTTGTTCTTGAGCTTTCGGCATTCCCGCTTCATGTGCCCTTTCTCATGGCAATAATGGCACTCAATGTCTTTCTTTGAAAAAGAACCATCTCTTGACTTGTCACGTCTTTGATCACGACCATGAGAAGTCTTACTCCTCCCCCTTGTTTTGCTTCGGCCTCTCACAACAAATGCTTCTGAATGAGAGGAACCCGCTGATTTTCTTCTAGTTTCTTCATTCAATAAGCTACTAGTGACTTGGCCCATTGTGACAACTCCATCGGGTGCCGAATTACTAACTGTCACAACCAAGGTCTCCCAACTTTCGGGTAAGGAACTAAGTAGCATCAAAGCCTGCAACTCATCATCAAAAATAATTTTCATAGAAGCAAGTTGGTTAACGATACTCTTTATTTCATTCAGATGTTCCGGAATAGGGCTGCCCTCTTTATATTTTAAATTAACCAACTTACGAAACAGAAATGCTTTATTTGTGGCTGATTTTCTATCATAAAGACTCTCTAATTTTTTCCATAAATCATGTGCTGAAGTTTCAGTAGCAACATGATGAAACACACTGTCATCAATCCATTGACGGATAACACCAACGGCTTTCCGATTAAGCCTCTTCCACTCATCATCTTTCATATCAGCAGGTTTGCCACTATCACCCTCAATGGGTCCATACAAGTCTTTACAAAATAATAGGTCCTCCATTTTAGTTTTTCAAGTTACCCAATTGCTTCCATTGAAGCTAGACATACGACCCACATTCCCCTCCATTGATTTACACAAATAAATAAATCCAAATAAACCATAAGCTCTGATACCAGTTGTTAGGGAAAATCGATGAATCCCCACAAGTAAATCAATCAATGAGAATATAAACTAATGCGGAAAAATTAAATCAAAGGCAACACAAGAATTTTTACGTGGTTCCCTCAATGTGAGGTACGTCTACGGGATCGAAATCCGATTCCACTATCAACCAAATAAGTTCCAAACGATTACAAACGAGACACTAATGGTCTCACAAAACCACCCTTAGGTGAATTCCAATAATCACAAATAAACAAGAGGAAAGACCTCATCAAATAGATGAACCAAAATCTTCAGAACCAAAGTTGTCGAAGACCCAAAATAACGAACCAGATCAACTTCACCAAAGCACCCAAATAACGATGCACTCAAATCAATTTTGATGCTGCTTCACAAAAGCCACCCAAAGCACTATCTTACCAAAGACAAGTATATGCTGCTCCTTAACCAAAACGGCTCACATAAACAATATATTGAATCTAGGGTTTTGTAATCAAACCCTAATTGTATCCCAATTGGATTGGGCCTCCACAAATATAATATATAAAAATATTATACCTAAACCAAGTCAAATTAAAACTCTTTTTCCAAAACCAATTGGGTCCCACACTCCAATAAGGAGGTATACCCAACACTTGCAGCCCAAATTTGTTTCCAAGCAAACATCACCCATGCCAATAATCTTGGACAAACCTTCACTACCTATTCGAACAGAACCATAATCTCATTTGGTGTAGGTAGTGAAGAAATTAACTCGAGAAGTCACATGAAAAGAAGCACCAGAATCAATCATCCAATTGCTCTCTTAGGCCACAAAATTGATACAATCATCTTCACAAACGACTATGAGATCACCATTGGTAGTACCTGCTGTTATGTCTTCTTGCTTCTTATCTACATTTTTGTCACACCTTTTCTCTTTGTTCTTGAGGTTTCGGCATTTTTGCTTCATGTGCCCTTTCTCATGACAATAATAGCACTCAATGTCTTTCTTTGAAAAAGAACCATATTTTGATTTGTCACAGCTTTGATCACGACCATGAGGAGTCTTACTCCTCCGCCTTGTTTTGCTTTGGCCTCTCATGACAAATGCTTCCGAATGAGAGGAACCCGCTAATTTTCTTCTAGTTTCTTCGTTCTATAAGCTACTAGTGACTTGGCTCATTGTGACAACTCCATCGGGCGTCGAATTATTAACTGTCACAACCAAAGTCTTCTAACTTTCGGGCAAAGAACTAAGTAGTATCAAAACCTGCAACTCATCATCAAAAATAATTTTCATAGAAGCAAGTTGGCTAACAATACTCTTTATTTCATTCAGATATTCCGGTATAGGGCTGCTCTCTTTATATTTTAAATTAACCAACTTACGAAATGGAAAAGCTTTATTTGTAGCTGATTTCCTATCATAAAGGCCTTTTAATTTTTTTCCATAAATCATGTGCTGAAATTTCAGTAGCAACATGATGAAACACACTGTTATCAATTCATTGACGGATAACACCAACGACTTTTCGATTAAGCCTCTTTCATTCATTATCTTGCATACCCTCGGGTTTGCCACTGTCACCCTCAATAGGCCCATACAAATCTTTACAAAATAATAGGTCTTCCATTTTGGTTTTTCAAGTTACCCAATTGCTTCCATTGAAGCTAGACATATGACCCACATTCCCCTCCATTGATTTACACAAATAAATAAACCAAAATAAACTGTAAGCTCTGATATTAGTTATTAGGGAAAATATATAATTCTCCACAAGTAAATCAATCAATGGGAATAAAAACTAATGCAGAAAAATTAAATCAAAAGCAACACAAGAAGTTTACGTGGTTCCCTCAATGTGAGATACGTTCACAAGATCGAAATCTGATTCCACTATCAACCAAACAGTTTTCAAACGATTATAAACGAGACACGAATGGTCTCACAAAACTACTTTTAGATGAATTCTAAATAATCACAAATAAACAAGAAGAAAGACCTCATCAAATAGATGAACACAAATTTTCGAAACCAGAGTTATAAAAGACCACAAATCTGAATCAAACCAACATCAAATCAATGACACTAAGAGCATCTCCAACGGTGAACCAAAATTTTCACCAAATTTGAGTAAAAAAAAACTAATTTTCTCAATCTGATATGACTTGCTCCAACCGTGCATCAAAACGGAAGGGTCAACCGGTAAGGGCAATTTTTTTTTACCTGTTTGAACCTTTTTTGACCGGTTTGAACCTATATATTTGAAAGGGAACCGGTCGACCGGTTGGTCAACCGGCCGGACAACCGGTTGGTTGATCAGTTGGCCCACTCCAACGGTAACGCACAGTGAAATGGTAAAATCTGGAGTCTGTTCTCAGTTTGATGAATTCTTTGTTTCATTCTCATTTTGATACCAATTTGATGAAACCATTGGAGCTCCAAAAATTGACTTTTTCACCAAATTTCAAATCTGATGCAAAGTTTGATGAACCGTTAGAGATGGTCTAAGCTCCAAAAACAAACCCCACCGAAACCTGTTGCAGCCGTTTATCTCACCCAAAAAGCACCATACCCTGAAGCACTACCTCTCCAAAAATCAATTAGCTGCTACCTCACTAATTTTTCAAAGGACTAAAACAATATATATATATATTATTAAATCTTAGGTTTTTATCAAAACTTTAGTTGTTACCAAATTGACTATCAAATACTTATTAAGATTCTAAAAGTCAGATATAATATATAAAATATATTATATCTAAATCAAACTAAATTAAAATACTTTTAATAAATAAATTGAGTCTCACACTCTAATAAAGAGATATACGTTAGCATAAAAAACTTAATTTAAATATTTTAATAAAATATCACATTATTAAATTTAAAAAATAAGTTTAACTTTAATTCTAAATAACAATACTCTTTTGTCAGTATGTGTGCCAAACGATACAACAGTCAAATGGGTCGCAAATTTAGTTCCCATATTCGTCTAGAACAAATATATTTTGTGAGACAAGTTTACAAAATATCTACTCAATTGACAAAGACACATCTTATATCACATTAAAGATAAGTCTACACATAAATAGTTAAGAGTAATACTATTTATATGTAATTTCAAGACGTTTGTTTGGAAAGATTGTGGTATGAGATTGGATTCTATATCTAACATTTTAATTAGTCCGTTATTTAGTTTGAAAAATAAATATTGATTACAAATCCCTTATATGTGAAGCTATTCTATCCTAAAGGTAGTGGTGAGTGTACAAGAGACTAGACAATTTATCTTTCAGATTAACTAGTAAAAAGACGAATTCGAACCCAACTATTTAATACCTCTCTCTCATTTTTTATTTTTATTTTTATTGACATTCAATTTTTATTTACAGAACAAATTTATCCCCAAATATTTTTTTTTAACAAAACTTTAAAATATCAACATTTACAATTTTTATTAATGTTTGATTTAGCATTATGTATTGCACGGTCATCAATAAAATGTATTTTTTAACTGATTAACAAAAATATTTAGTAGACTTTGAAATATGTTACAAATCATACATAAAATAAAACAAAATTTGAAAATGTTGGCATTTCCATTATTTAGTAAACAACTTAAAAAGATAAAATAGTCTTTTAAATAGCTATTCTCGTTTATAATTTCTCAAATAAGCATGAGATTCACTTACGCTGTGTTTGGTTAAAAGATTTAAGAAGGGATTTGTAAATAAAAAAAAAATGTGTGTGAAACTAGGTGAAATATAAATATATTTTATTCACATTTTCATCTATCTTTTTCTTTCCCTTTTCAAATCATATTTTAAATTCCCCAATTAAACATAGCGTAAAAAGATGTTTTGAAAAGATGGTTAAGAATTGATTTTTTGACCTTTTCTTTTTAAAAAAAGTATAAAAAATGTGAAAAATGATATGATTTAAAATAAATTAAAAAACTAACTTTTGACTGACTCTAAGATAATTATTTCTAAACATTTAACGGTTTCTTCACCCGGCTTGCCAAATTGTTACGGGTACACCACGGTAATAATTGGCTTCAAATTTGGGCTCCACCCCATGCTTCAAATGATGACATGGATTTGGCTCCAAACTTTGTACTGGATGTCTTTTTTAATTTTTTATTTTTGAAACGGTGAAGTTTAGTAAATGCCAATTTGACACAACCTTCGAGTTTAAAATTTAAAAAGTTACTAAAAAAAAATTAAAATGACAATGAATTAGAGCATCTCCAACGGTAAACCAAAATTTTCATCAAATTTGAGTTAAAAAAAGTCAATTTTTTCAATTTGATATGACTTGCTCCAACGGTAAGCATCAAAAGGGGGAGGGTCGACCCGGCCGGTCGACCGATAAGGCCATTATTTATTTATTTTTTCAATCACCATTTCTTCTCTTCAAAAATATACCAAAAGTAAATGTAATAAGATTTCATGAAAACCCCAATTGAAATCAATGAATCATATTCCAAAAATCAAGAAAGAGCATTAACAGAAAAACAATAATTACAACGTTATATACAATTAATCTCAAAATGGTGTAGTAAACAAGAAAGAATCATTATTTTTCACCCACTAACAGTGCTTGGCCAAATTGAAGAACAAAATTAAGCAAGAATTGCAGACAACCCAGATGAAATTAAGGACAACCCAGATGAAATCTAACCTTAAGGCAGACACTTAACGACAACAAAGATTAGAAGCTCAATTCCTCAAGAAGAATTGCACGTAGAATGTGAAGTGTGAAGGCAAAGAGACGAGCTGTTTCTCTATTTGCCTTGGGGTTTCTGATACAAATGGCCTACTCAATGAAAAGAGAACTACATCAGATTCAATGGGTAGGTCTCAAATTCGTCAGATTTTGCTGAAATTGAAGCTGTTTTGGGCCTAGGTTTCATCATAGGAGTTGGAAAAAGAAGCCGTGCGTGGTGTTTTGGACAGATGGGGTGCAGTCTTGCTGAGATTTCCAAGCTGTAGGTGAGAAAGATTTTAGTGAACCAAATGGTCGGCAGAATTGATGAACTGGCCGGTCAACCGGCTGGTTGACCGGTTGGTCTCCTCCAACGATCACGCACAGTAATTTGGTGAAACTTGTATTTTGTTCTCAGTTTGATGATTTTTTTGTTGAATTCTCATTTTGATACCAATTTAGTGAAACCGTTGGAGCTCCAAAAAGTGTCTTTTTCACCAAATTTCAAATCTGATGCCAGGTTTGCTGAACCGTTGGAGATGGTCTTATACCCCAAAAAAAAAGTTAAAGATTTTTTTCTCTCATTTTTTTTACACTTTTTATTTGTTTATAAAAAGTCAAAAAATTATTTCAAACATACTAATTTTTTATCTCATATTTTTAGCTAAAAAATCAAAAAATTACTAAGATAATTTGTTTCCAAACGAGTCCTAGTAAAATAAAAGAGTTTAGAAATTATTAATATAAAAAATAATAGAATAATAAATGTGGCATATGGTGTTATGCAAATAACAACCTTCATAATCCAAAATCGTGAATTATCATAATTTTCACAAATAATAACATAATACAAAAAATAAATAACATATTCGGATCAGTTATGCGAAACCTTCAAGTGATTCAAAATTGATTGAACACAAACCTAATAACAATATTAGTGGAAAAATGGTTCGCTCTCTTGACCCTCTTTAGTGTACGGTATATTCAGAATAATTGATGGGATCTAAATTAGAGAGAGGACTAGTTTCCTAATATAACTATAATTTCACTTGCCCACCAAAGTAGGAGATTTGAAAATTATTCTATCTATTGACCAATCAAATAATAACTTGTGCAAGATATAGAATTATAACCTTACTAAATCTAGGGAAAATTATTTGTAAGTCCTATTAGGGAGACTTGTGCTACATATGGTCCTACTAAAAAACTTATGTTCCCATAAGTCCTGTGGAAAGTTTGTTGACACATTTACCTTCAATATTAGTTGTTAATATCATAAATAATAGTAAAACCATATATAGGAAATTAAATGTTACCATAGATCATATCTATATAAACGTAACGTAATGTGACACTTACATAAACGTAACGTGAAACCTACATAAACGTAACGTGACACCTATGATCTATGGTAACATGCAATTTTCTATTTAGAAAATTGTATGTTACCATAGATCATATCTACATAAACGTAACGTAACGTGATACTTACATAAACGTAATGTGACACCTATGATCTATGGTAACATTCAATTTCCTAAACATAACGTAACACGACACTTACATAAACGTAACGTGACACCTATAATCTATGGCAACATTCGATTTTAGGAAATTGAATGTTGCCATAGATCATATTTATATGAAACGTAATGTGACACCAACATAAACCAGCAACATTTTCACATTCAATTTTAAAAAATAGAAACTCATTAGGTTTGCGAAACGTAACGTGACACGTTACGTTACATTTATGTAGGTGTCATGTTACGTTACGTTTATGTAGGTGTCACGTTACATTACGTTTATGTAAGTGTCACGTCACGTTACGTTTATATAGGATATTGTGGAATACATTTCTATCTAAATAGGACTTAAGACTCTATAAAAAATTACACAGGACTTAGCCTACCATAAGTGTCTGAAAAATGACTTATAAATAAGTCTCCCTTAAATCTATAATTCATATTGCCATATCATCTGGGTCACAATAATGACTAAATAATTAAATTTAAGCTTACATAGTGATGCAGCGCGAAATACAAAATAGTAACAATCTTAAAATTCATTGATTCAACAACAATCTTAAAATTCGTCGATTCATAAAGAATACCAAGAATAAATGCTCAATAATAGTTGATTCACAAAGAATACCCAAAATTAGAACAAAAGAGTATAAAACTTAAAATATATTAATTCTCAAAAACTGAAGATCCCTAAGGCTTACATCCATTATTTACAAGCAAAGACAAACCTATCTTAACTATCAGACTTGGCAAAAATTATAATGCAATACGAAAATAAAGAAATACAACAAAAATTACCAAAAATAGAAATATTGTAATAAATTAAAGAAACTAATAATATATGCTTCCACAATCATGGCGGATTTTTCAGAATCGGATTTTGAGATTTGTGATAGGAGTAATTGAAGTTTCAAATCTTTCCAAAAACGACAAATTCACGAAATTGACCACCCAAATGATGGAATTTGCCCAAAATTCACTATACTTAAAATCATGTTTTCTATTAACCCACTAAATTTCATGCGATTCTGAGTCCAACCTATTTTGGGTGTGTTTGATTAGACGGACTGGATAAGAGAGGATTAGAATCCATCGGACTATTTGGCTAGATTGGATATGTATCATGTGTTTGTTTTTTCATGGAAAATATTTAATTTTATTTAATTTTTTCAATGTTTTTTTTTTAGCACCATTTTTTTTTCAATGTTTGAAACATATACACAACAGCAGCAACACTTCATGGTCTTATTACACAACATAAATGATTTGTGCCACAATTACAGAGGGCAAAATGGTCATCTCACCCCTCTAATCTAAACAGTAAATAATCCTACCAATATTATCCCACACCCTCGCACCCCCCCCCTCCCTCCCGGGACAGTGGAATCCTCCATATGGGGGATAAGGAGTTCGGTCGGACATGGAGTTCTGCGGACTAAAAAAAATCAAACAGCGGATAAGGAGCACTATTTGGATTACAATCCAAATAGTGGATAGTTCCCCCCTAATCCCATGAATCAAACACGCCCTTTTTGTCTTTTCCTCGTCCACCCATTTGATCCAAGAATTATATGGTTATGTATGTTACATCACATAGCACGTGGAGAGCAAAAATGTCAAATTGGCAAATGACAGTTTACACCAAAGTCTTGAAAAAAAATTGACATATCAAAATTTAAAAAAAGTTTAAAAGGAGATACTTAATCCCATTCCAAGCACAAATAGTCCATTACATTGTAATCCCCGTATCTTTGACACTAGTAACGCTCATATTATATACTGCACCTTTGAAAATCAACTGCATACCCATCAATCAACGTGGAGTCGCCTCTGTTTTTTAGCATAGGCAACTTTTTTTAATAGCAGAATGTGTTCATTCATCCAAATAGTCAGAGCACGTTTCAAAAAATAAAATAAAATAAAAAATAATAATAGTCAGAGCAATGTCGACATTTATCCAACAACTCCACCAAATTCCACTCTGAATTTTCTAATAAATTTTTTTTAAAAAAACCTTGACAAACGTCATCCCAAACGTCATACAGTCTCAATCTAATCCATATATATAATTCAGCAATGTTTGAGTGCCACAATTTTTGTAGCTCAAATGGTTCGAAATTGTCAAAACGACGTCGTCTTTTGGTAATTTCGAACCATTTGAGCTACAAAAATTGTGACTCTCATATATTTTTCTATATAATTTACTTCACTCAACAGAAGTCAATACACACAAGTTTCATCAATCAAAACAAACAGACTCATTTCCTCATTCCACTGATTACCCAACATGGTGCATACTCACATAGTCCTCATTTCTTTCCCAGCTCAAGGAGTCATAAATCCATTAATCCAATTCGCCAAGAACCTCAAAAGAATGGGTGTCAAGGTCACCATACTCTCTAGTGTCTCTGCCCAAAATCGCATGGCAAAGGCCTCTTCTACAACCCCAGATGGCCTAACCTTCGTTTCCTTCTCCGATGGCTATGACGATGGAATCAAATTGAGTGATAATCACGAACACTTCAGGGCCGAGAACAAGCGTCGTGGCTCCAAAGCCCTCTCAGAACTCATCAAAGCCAGCTCTGAGGAAGGCTGCCCTGTAACAGGTGTGGTCTATGCAATGCTCCTTCCATGGGCTGCCGAAGTTGCTCGTGAATTCAACCTTCCCTCCGCTCCTCTTTGGGTTCAATCTGCCACTATTTTCGCTCTGTATTTCTATTATTTTAATGGCTATGGTGATTTGGTTAAGAAAATTTGCAATGACCCTTCGTGTGCTATTGAATTACCCAGGTTGGGAAAGATCACTAGTCGTGATGTTCCTACTTTCATGCTTCCTTCTAATACATTTACTTTTGGATTACCGGGATTTAAAGAGCAGCTAGATGCACTCGATGCAGAAGTTAACCCAAAAATACTAGTAAACACATTTGATGCATTGGAATCCAAGGCATTAAGGTCTATTGGGAAGCACAACTTAATTGCAATAGGCCCGCTAGTCCCATCAGCATTTTTAGATGGAAAAGATCCATCTGATAATGCTTTTGGGGGCGACCTATTACAAAAATCAAGGAATTATGTGGAGTGGTTGGATTCGAAGCCCCAATCTTCAGTCGTGTACATTTCGTTTGGAAGCTTCTTTAATTTGCCATTGAAAGAAATGGAAGAGATTGCACATGGGTTGCTGGAAAGCAATCGGCCATTCTTGTGGGTGTTAAGAGCTTTGGCAGACGGTGAGAAACAAGAAGATAAACTAAGTTGCAAAGAAAAATTGGAAAAACATGGTTTGATAGTGCCATGGTGTTCCCAAGTGGAGGTTCTTTCACACCCTTCCGTGGGATGTTTCGTGACTCATTGTGGGTGGAATTCTACATTGGAGAGTTTGGTTTTGGGCATTCCGGTTGTGTGTTTACCGCAATTTACAGACCAACCAACAAATGCGAAGCTTTTAGAAGACGAATTCAACACCGGGGTAAGGGCAACGAAGAATGATGAAGGAATAGTTGAAGGTGATGAGATCAAGAGGTGCATTGAATTGGTTATGGGAGATGGAGAGATTGGAGAAGAAATAAGGAAGAATGCTGAACAATGGAAGTATTTGGCAAAGGAAGCTGCGAAGGAAGGTGGATCGTCTCACAAGAATCTTAGGGCATTTGTGGACGAGATTGAAGATGGTTTTTAGTTGGATTAACATTTTCATCTTAACAGTTGTATTTGTGTGTAAGATTTCTTCATGTGTGATTCCATATATATATATATATATATATTTTTTTTTTCTCTTCTTCTTGTAAGGAAATAAAAATTAATGTGTTTCTATATTCTATATTGTATCACTTTTATTTAGAAGGTTTTATAGTGCATTCAATAAAATTATTTGCATAGTCTTCTCTGTTTTTTCCCTCCTTAATTTTCCCATTTATTATTTTTTTCCCCCTCGTTTTGATTAACTTCTATAGGTTTGGTATTAGTGACTCAATTTGTAGGGGCTGATGTGGTTTCTCCAAGTTTCAACTGTCCTGCTTCTTTGTTTGTTGGTCGCATGATTCAAATTTGAGCCAGCTAAATCAATAATATTTTAGGATTGATAGCACATGACTTTTAAATTTTGGAATTTGAGGAACTCATACAAGATAGATAGCAGAAAAGTTTAGTTAATTAGTAACCAAAAGTAAAGTATATGAAACTCATTAAGAGGAAAAACAAGTAGGATATATGATCCTGTAATGGGGACAAAAGGGGAAATTGAATATAACAAAACAGGAGTATCATCTAATTGGGCTATATGTATGCAAGAAAAATAAGAAATTCAAACTTATCAAGCAAACAATAGAAAGTTGTGACTGAAACATTTTGGAAAAGAAAAATAAATTCAAGCAATAAATCTTCAGATTGAAACGTAAAATTAAATTTAGAGTTTTGAAAAAAATTATATTTGTTCGTCTTCACTAGCTTATTAACTAAATATTCTGCACAATATTATATGAGTGAAGGTCCGGTGTGATTTGAAAGTTCCACGTCCATATAAATATTGTGTAGAATATTTGATAATTTTTTTGATATATATTCCTTTTTGTTTAGTTAAAAAATGTTGAAAATATTTCTCTCATTTTTTTAATTTTTTATTTTTTTTTTTTTGGGGGGTTGTTTGCTTGAATGTATTAAGGGAGCTTTTTTGATAAATCGCCTTTCTAAGAGTTTTATTCCATCCAACTTATATTCTTTTTGACTATTCCATTAGGTTCTATTTGAGGTAAAAAGACCAAAACACCCTAAATCTCTCCTGCCCCCATTAATGTTGATTTTCATTATATCTTCACTCCAAAAAAATGCATTAACTACACACTATTATTTAATGTTGATATATATTACATACAAAAAATTAAATATGGTTCTTTATTGATGACGTGAATGTGAATGTTCACATCAGATGACGTTGTGGTAAATGTGATGTTAAGGTTCACATCAACATTGCATCAAATTACACAACTACAAGCCTTAACTTGAAATGAATTTTTGTTATTGTGTTGTCAATTACATGATGTGAATATTCATACTAAAACATACGAATGTGAAGGTTCACATTACTATATTAGATGAGAGAGAATGTTCACATCACTACATATTGTGAATAAGAATGTGTTGTCAATTAAAAATATAATGAATATTATTTTTAACATTCACATCACTAAATTAGATGAGAAATAATTTTTTAGAAAAGTGTTATGAACGTTTACATCAGATGAGAGATAATTTTCACATTATTTTTAATGTATTGTCAATTAAAAATATATTCACATTAGATGAGAGAAAATGTTTACATTATTTTTAATGTGTTGTCAATTCAAAATATACTCACATTATATATATAAAATAATAATATCAATGTTATTTAATTTGTGTATTAAATTGCCTATGCCTTGGTCCATTCTCTTCTCTCTCCTCCCCCAATATTAAATATCAATATTAAGAATAATATTAAGGATCATGAAAAAAAATCATGAAAATTTTTCATCATTTGATTAGTGTGTGATGTTTTGTTGTATGTGTAATCCAAAGATGAAGAATATTTCATGATCATCTTCAAGATATTTTTTTTCATTAAATATAAGGACATAAGAGTAAATAGTGTAAATCAAGAAAAATGACTATATGAAATAAAACTATAAATATATGGAATTGAATGGCTTAAAAAATTCATTCATAAATTTCTTAGATTAAAATACTTTTAAATGAAATTTATTAATAAAAATCCCATATATTAATGTTTGATGGTTGTTGTGGTTGCGGGGCATGTTGGTATGGTTTTAGAATTAATTTTTTAATTTTTTATTTAAAAAAAAAATTATATAGAAAGATAAACAAAATAATGTGATAATTTAAAATGATTTTTTTTGACTTGTGTGTCAAAATAGCCTGTTCAAACGGGGTTGGGTTTGACACCTAAAACAAATATACTAACTTTTATTAGGAAAAATATATATACCAGCACACTTTTTAAATTTAATAATGTGTATTCAAAATGATTGATTAATAACTACATATATTAAAAAAAATATTACTTTAAACATCTTAATAAATTATCACATCATTTAAGTCTAAAAAATATATTGAATTTTTACATTAAAGTAACAAAATTTTTTCATTAATAATATTCAAATATACAAGACACTTGTATACTACAGTAATACATTGGCTTATTTTGGATATGACGTATTTTTGAATTTTTTTTTTGTTTATTACAGAAAAATATATAAAAAATAGAGAGATAATATATGACATAAATAAATTAATAAGTCAATAAATTACTTATTTTATGCATACCAAAAATAGAAAATTTATTGGTTTGTCATGAGATACCCTAACAGTGTTGTGATTGATGAAAATGATGGGACTCACGAATTTATATTAAGGCCAAGTTTAGGAAGACTAAGGCTAAGTTTGGGAAGTTGCCAAAAAAACTAAAGAGTTACTCAAAAAGTTAAAAAATTATCACTATTCATCAAAAGTAAAAAATTACTGCTGTACAACTCCCAATCCTAATTTTTCTTACATACTAATTTATATAATTTTTTAATATACATTTTTTCATAAAAAAGTCAAAAAGTTACTCAACTTTTTAGTCTAAAAAGACAAAAAGTACACTTATTTAAGACACCCCAAACAACCCCTAAATAAGTTCATACTTTTTTATCTTTTTTGAGTCACATCAATCAACATTTCTTCTCTACTTTTTTATATATTTTTTTATTTTATAAAAAGTCAAAAAATATATTTATTTAAAACATCCCAAACAACCACAAGTAATTGGGAAACATAAAAAAAAAAAGTATAATGAATTGTTATTTGTAAGAAAAATGACTACCTCACACTCTTTAGTCAATCAATAATTTTTTCCGAAAACAACCCATTCTCTAACAGACACTAGTAGCATTTATATTCAGGACCGCACCTTTCAAAATCAATTAATACTCTTCAACTGCCTCCGTTTTGAAAAATTATTAGTTGGTACAATAGGACATTAAGTGGTTTTATCTCTTACCAATCATAATTTATTAGATTTTTTTATATTTTTCAATTACACAATCTAAATTCGTAAGTCTCATTCTCTTCACTAATAACAATATATCAAAACACAATCTAATGATAACCTAAAACTAACCAATAACTGCTCGTCAATTAAACATATTATTGTTGATAACTAGTCAACCAAATTGCACTCTGAAATTTCAAATACAATTTTTTTATATAAAAAAGACCCAAAAAAACGTCATCCCACAGACCCTATTTGGGAAGATAGTTAAAAATAAAAATCAAATTTTAATTTATTTTGGGTCACATCACCTCTCACATTTTTACATATCTTTTTTATATAAAAAAAAAAATCCAAAAATCAACTTTTAATCAATTTCTCAAAACACTCCATAGTTGCAACCAAAAATTATTTGGTGTTCTTGGGGCTCCACGGATTTTGCTCCTTATTACTCATAATTCACCGTATCCCTTTATATTTCCAAATCATCCAAAGTAAAATCGTGAACCACACCTCTTTCACCATTCACAACCTTGTTTGGCATGAAGAAGTTTTGGACTTTTTGGCTAAAATAGCAACAAAAAAACAAAATATACTAGAAAGTCAATAAGATAAAATGTCACATCCAAACCATAATCATTTCATTTTTTCTCACAAAAATAAAAAAAGCTAAAAAGGCCATCCCAAATGAGATTTTTTAATTCCAAACTAAAATAGTCAAAAAATCAAAAAACCAACTCACATCCTAAACGAACCATTAAGGCACCACCTGATGGTGCCTCAAGACCGACCAATGACTTTCCATCTCAACCCATATATATAATCTTCTTCACTCAACAGAACTCTAGACATAAATTTCTTCAATCCAAAAGAACATTTTCTTATTCAATTGATTACCCATTATGGTGCGTATTCACAAAGGGTTGCTTTGGAAAGACAGTTAAAAGTTGATTTTTTGACTTTTTTTTGAAAAAACGTATAAAAAGTGTGAGAGATGATATGACTCAAAATGGATCAAAAGCTGACTTTGGCTACTAACTCACTTCCCAAAAAAGCCCATAGTCCTCGTTTCTTTTCCAACTCAAGGAGCCTTAAATCCCGCAATCCAATTCGCCAAGAACCTCATAAGAATTATGGATGCGCATGGTCCGAATTGGGGTAAAATCAAGACCAATCCATTATCTAAGGTTCTTGAAAAATTAGAACCAATCCAATCTGTTTAAATCGTGAAACTAATCCGAACCAATCCATTTAAACATGGATTGGATCGGTTTAGAAGCACAAATTCACATAATTAAATAATAAAAAAAAGAACATTTTAATTTCATAAAAATATAAACATAACATCATATTAGTTCTATAATAGTAACATGTCTTTTCTATAATAGTGACATACTGTTCTAGAATTTAAGCAATCATAAGAAAACTAATTCTACCATAAGTATTTAGACCATTACAAATTAAAACAAAAAACCAACAAACAAAACAATAAAAGAAGATACTATGCAGGAGGGTGTATAATATAAATAAAGGTTATTTATATGCGGTCCAGATCGGTTCCAATCCAGAACCGTGGAGTTCAATTCAGAACTGATCCGTGGACTATGGATTTTTAATTTTTCAATTCGAAACCAAACCACAAATTCAAAAAATCAATCCAAACCTATCAAATTGAATTGGACCGGATCGAATTACAGATTTTACGGATTTCTTGCTCAGCCCTAATAATGGATGTCAAGTTCACCATACTCTCAAGTGTCTTTGCTCATAATCGCATGACAAAAGCCTCTTCTCAAACCCTAGCCGGCCTAAACTTCGTTTCCTTCTCCGATGGCTACGACGATGGATTCAAGTTGAGTGATAATCATGAACACTTCAAGTCCAAGAACAAGCGTTGTGGCTCCAAAGCCCTCTCGGAACTCATCAAGGCCAGCTCTGAGGAAGGCTTCCCTTTAACAGGTGTGGTCTACGCAATGCTCCTTCCATGGGCGACCGAAGTTGCTTGTGAATTCAGCCTTCCCTCCATGCCTCTTTGGGTTCAACCTGCCACTATTTTCACTCTGTATTTCTATTATTTTAATGGCTATGGTGATTTGGTTAAGAAAATTTGCAATGACCCTTTGTGTGTTATTGAATTACCCAGGTTGGGAAAGATCATTAGTCGTGATGTTCCTACTTTCATGCTTCCTTGTAATACATTTACTTTTGGATTACTGAGATTTAAAGAGCAGCTAGATGCACTCGATGCAGAAGTTAACCCAAAAATACTAGTAAACACATTTGATGCATTGGAATCCAAGGCATTAAGGTCTATTGGGAAGCACAACCTGATTGCAATGGGTCTGCTAGTTCCATCAGCGTTTTTAGATGGAAAAGATCTGTCTGATAATGCTTTTGGGTGCGACCTATTACAAAAATCAAGGGATTACATGGAGTGCTTGGATTTGAAGCTCGAATCATTAGTCGTGTACATTTCGTTTGGAAGCTTCTTTAATTTGCCATTGTAAGAAATGGAAGTGATTGCATGTGGGTTACTGGAAAGCAATTAGCCATTCTTTTGGATGTTAAGAGCTTTGGTAGATGGTGAGAAACAAGAAGATAAACTAAGGCCTTGTTTGGGAACAGGCTTTTTTAGTAATTTTTTGGCTTTTTGGATAAAATGTGATGTAAAAAAAACTAGTATGTTTGGGGATGACTTTTTGGCTTTTTAAAAGATGTACAAAAAGTAAAAAGAAAAGAGAATCTTTGACTTTTTGGTATGGATTGTTGGCTTTTTGGTTTTTTTAATAACTTTTTGACTTTTTAGCTAAAAGGGGCACTTGCCAAACGAGGCCTAAGTTGCAAAGAAAAATTGGAAAAACAAGGTTTGATAGAGCCATGGTGTTCCCAAGTGGAGGTTCTTTTACACCCTTCTGTGGGATGTTTCGTGACTCATTGTGGGTGGAAATCTACATTAGAGAGTCTGCTTTTGGGCATTCTGGTTGTGTGTTTACCGTAATTTACAGACCAACCAACAAATGCGAAGCTTTTACAAGATGAATTCAAGACTGGGGTAAGGACAACGAAGAATGATGAAGGAATAGTTGAAGGTGATCAAGAGGTGTATTGAGTTGGTTATGGAAGATGGAGAGATTGGGGAAGAAATGAGTAAAAATGCTAAAAAATGGAAGTATTTGGCAAAAGGAAGCTGCGAGGGAAGGTGGATCATCAGACAAGAATCTTAGGACTTTTGTGGACGAGATTGAAGGTGGGTTTTAATTGGATTTACATTTTCATCTTAACAGTTGTATTTGTGTGTGTAAGATTTCTTAATGTGTGTTTTTATATGTATCACTTTTTTTTTAAAAGGTTTTATATTGCATTCAATAAAATTATTTGCCTTGTCTTCTCTGTTTTTTTCTTTCTTAGTTTTCCCATTTTTTTATTTTTTCCCCCCCTCGTTTTGATGAACTCCTATAGGTTTGGTATGAGTGATTCAATTGGTGGGGGCTGATGTGGGTTTCTCCAAGTTTCAACAATGTTACTTTTTGTTGGTTGCATGGATTTAAAACAGAGTCAACTATGTTGAAAAATTTATAAAGAGGTAGTTGTGAATTGAAATAGACTCCATTTTGAATGAAAGGGTGTAACCTTTCATGGTGTCTTTTTGTTTTAAAGGAAGAGTCAAACCTCCATTTGAATGAAAGGGTGCAAACATTTCATAGTGTCTCTTTATTTTAAAGGAAGGATTATGTCCATTCTTCATACTTTTTCTATTCAAATTGAATAGGTGCCAACAAAGCCTATATAAAGGCAGCCCCATTACAATTTTGATTGATTTCCGAAAATTCATTTTCCTTGCCTTTATTTTGCTCTCTTGCGTCTTTTATTCTTCATATTATTTTAGGGAAAAATTTAGAGAGTTATAGAACACAAGGTTCTAGTTCGCCGGACAAATTTGTTTGAAGTGCTACTACAAATTTGTGAAGATCATTGTATCCTGGGAGATAGACGCCACATAACCGTAAGCACCGTAGCGGGACGAATCTGTCTTAAGGACAGAGTATCACACACTCGACTTGGTCTTTGAATTATTTATTCGGTTCTACAAAATAAATACTGTAAGTTTTATTTTATTTTGTTTGAATTGTTTCATATTATTTTATTTACACAGAAGATTGTTTCAACAATCTTAAGACAGATTCGAATTATTCTGTTTACAGAATTTTTCGTTTGTTTCCTTTTCTCTTTCTTCTTTTAAGAAAATTATTTTCTGTGGATTTACAAAATGATATTCTGGTTGGAAAAACAAATAGTGATTATATGCTATTTGACAGATAGTAGTAATATACTGTCTCTTTTCTTTGACAACTAGTAGTACGATACTGGTGTCATTAACAATTCAGAATATATTTTTATGGAATTTTTTCAGAAATTAATTTTGGGTTTTAGAAATTATTTTCTGAGTTTTCATTACTTAAAATTCTGTTTTAGTATTTTAATTATTGAAGTATTACAGAAATTAATTTTCTGTGTGGAATTAATTTGGTTAAATAAAATTTTATTTTATTTCCAAATTAATTGAAAAAATAAAAGTTATTTTCTTATTTCTTTTATTTTACAGAATTTAATTTTCTATGTGGAATTAATTTGGTTAAATAAAATTTTATTTTATTTCCAAATTAATTGAAAAATAAAAGTTATTTTCTTGTTTCTTTTATTTTACAGAAATTTAATTTTCTGTGTGGAATTAATTTGGTTAAATAACATTTTATTTTATTTCCAAATTAATTGAAAAATAAAAGTTACATTCTTGTTTCTTTTATTTTTTACAGAATTTTATTTCCTGTGTAGAATTAATTTGGTTGAATAAAATTTTATTTTATTTCCAAATTAATTGGAAAATAAAAGTTACATTCTTGTTTCTTTTATTTTTTATAGAATTTAATTCTGTGAATTTGATTTAATTTTCTGTGTAGTGTAAATTCTAATTATAATTCAGTTTTATAAATACTAATTTATGGCTACTGAAACTAATGCCCAAACAAGTACTATTGTGGTGGTTGCAATGACGTCAACCCCCTCTCCTGTTGTAACAGTACCGGTAAATCACGGTGTAAAGCCAGAGAAGTTCTCAGGAACTGACTTTAAAAGATGGCAACAGAAAATGTTGTTCTATCTTACAACTCTAAACCTGACTCGTTTCCTCCGTGAGGATGCTCCTATTTTGAAAGAGGATGAAACCGACTAGCAAGTGGTTGCTGCGGTTGATCCTTGGAAACATGCTGATTTCCTTTGTCGGAACTACATCTTGAACGAACTTGACAACACATTATACAATGTCTACAGTCCTATCAAGACAGCAAAGGAACTTTGGGAGTCTTTGGAGAAAAAATACAAAACGGAAGATGCCGGCTCAAAGAAATTTGTGGTTGGCAGATTCCTGGATTTTGTAATGGTTGATTCAAAAACTGTGATCAGCCAAGTTCAAGATTTCCAACTTATTTTGCATGACATTCACGCATAAGGCATGTCTCTCAGTGAATCCTTCCAAGTTGCAGCCTTAATTGAAAAATTACCAAAAGGCTGGAAGGAATTCAAGAACTACCTCAAACACAAGCGCAAAGAAATTTCTATGGACGAATTAATTGTGCGTTTGAGGATTGAGGAGGATAACTGCAATTCTGAAAAGCGGGTTGGTAAGAATCCTATGGAGTCTAAGGCAAATGTGATAGAACATGCTTCGAAAACCAAGAAACGAAAGTCTTCTGGAGAAAGTTCATCACAAGGCTCTAAAGAGAGGGAAAATAAAAAGTACAAGTTCAATGGCAAATGTTACATTTGTGACAAAGAGGGACATCAGGCCAAAGATCGCCATTACAAACATAAAGACAAAGGAAGATCAAGTAAGAAGGTTGCTAAAGCCAAAATGACCGAAATGGATGAAATTTCCAATGGTGTAGATGTCATAAATCTTTCTGCAATTGTTTCCGAGGAAAATCTTGTCGGAAATCCTAAAGAATGGTGGGTGGACACTGGTGCTACTCGCCATATTCAGGTTTACAAAAAGATGTTCACATCTTATTCTACAGTGGACAATGGTGAACAACTTTTTATGGGCAACTCCTCAACTTCCAAAGTTGAAGGACAAGGGAAGATTGTTCTGAAGATGACATCTGGAAAGGAACTCACTCTCAACAATGTGCTGTATGTACTGGACATTCGCAAGAATTTAGTTTCCAGATCTTTGTTGAGTAAGAATGAGTTTAGGCTAGTTTTTGAAAGCGACAAGTTTGTACTTACCAAAAAGGGGATATATGTAGGAAAATGTTACATGTCTGATGGCCTTTTCAAAATGAATGTAATGACCGTTGTACCCTCATTCATTAACAAAAATACATCTTCTTCTTACTTGCTTGAGTTTTCAAATTTATGGCATAGTAGACTAGGACATGTTAATTATGGATCTTTGCATAGATTAATTATTATGGAATGCTTACCTAAATTTGACATTGATTCAAATCATAAATGTGAAATTTGCGTTGAGGCAAAATTATCCAAAACTCCTTTTCATTCAATTGAAAGAAGTTCGGAATCACTTGAATTAATTCATAGGGACATTTGTGATTTTAAATCAATTCAGACTAGAGGTGGGAAAAAATATTTTATCACTTTTATAGATGACTATACTAGATATACTTATGTTTATTTAATTTGAACCAAGGATGAAGCTTTGAAAATTTTCATTCAATATAAGAATGAAGTTGAAAATCAACTTGGTAAGAAAATCAAGAGACTTAGAAGTGATAGAGGTAGTGAATATGAATCACCTTTTGATGAATTTTGTAAAGAACATGGAATAATTCATCAAACCACCGCTCCTTACTCACCTTAGCAAAATGGAATTTTTGAAAGGAAAAATAGGACTTTAAAAGAAATGATGAATGTCATGTTAATAAGTTCTGGATTACCTCAGAACTTGTGGAGGGAAGCAATACTTTCTACTAATTATATACTTAATAAAGTATCCCGAAAGAAAGTGAATCAAACACCTTATGAAATGTGGCATGGAAGAGTACCATCCTACAAATACTTAAAAGTGTGGGGGTGTTTGGCTAAAGTGGCTATTCCTAGTCCTAAAAAGACTAAGATAGGTCCTAAGACCATTGATTGCATTTTCATTGGTTATGCTAAGAATAGTAGTGCATATCGGTTTTTGATTCATAAATCAGAACATACCGAAATGCATGTAAATACTATTATTGAGTCTCGGAATGCATCATTCTTTGAACATGTATTTCCAAAGAAGACTGGACAAGAGACTAGTGTAGACACCCCATTTTTGACCGACCTTAAGACTCAGACGTCACCAGTTGAGCGCTCGGTGATATTGCATACTGTGCTTGTTCAGAAGTCCCAGGGTCACGGCCGCGTGCCCTGCCTCCGGACTTCCGAACCATCTTCTCTACCTTGTCTCGGTTTGCGAACCAGGCTCGGTTTTCTCTGTTTTCTCTCCTGAGGGAAGGGAGTGGTCCCGTAGACTATCTCCCGGTGGCCGTGAGCTACGTTTCGTGGCCGTAGGCCATTTTGCCCATTTCGGAGCCCGGTTCCCGGTTTTCGGAGCCGTCAGGCCGCGTGCCTCGGCTCGGGACCGCCCAACCATCTCCGAGTTCTCCGGTTTTTGGCATGTGCCTCTGTTTTAGTGTTCCGAGGGACACTGGGGCCCCTGATGCCCACTTCGCAGCCGAACACCACTTCCGGTGCCCGGCGACCCATTTTCGGGACCCCAAACCGAGCGGTTTTGGTCCCGAGCATTCATTTTGCATCAGCCTTCTCCGGTTTTTGGCGGAGACCTCTGTTTTAATATTTCGAGGAACCCTGGGGCCCCGATGCCTTCGTGGCCGTATGCCACTTCCGGTGCTCATAACCGGTTTTCGGGACCCCAAATTGAGCGGTTTTGGTCCCGAGCATTCATTTCGCATCCATCTTCTCCGGTTTTTGGCAGGTACCTCTGTTTTGTCATTCCAGAGGACACTGGGGTTGCAGATACCCACTTCAATGCTGGACACCACTTCCGGCACCTGCAGCCCATTTTCGGGATCCCGATTTGCTCGGTTTTAGCCCCGAACGTTCATTTCTCATTAGTTTTTGTTCAAACTTGGCAGGTACCTCTGTTTCAACATCAGGAAGATCACTGGGGGGCGGGAGGCCAGCAATTATCCCAGATAACCAGTTTCGCTCCTCCGGAGCCCGTTTTGCTCACTTCCGGGCCAATGTTGAACACCTTGAGGGTATTTTCTTCCAACCAAAGTTACATATCTGTGATCAGGACATCTGGGAGGACCCTTTGGTATACTGGTCGGCCAAAAATTATGGAGTTCATTTTTGGGCCTCTCCTTCAAGCTCTATGTTGTGACTCTTGGTTCAATGTTGCCACATTCCAACCTTGGATCCTTGCTCTACACATCTGGGAGGACACTTTGGTATGGTGGTCGGCGAAATGGTGCATTCAGCTTTTGAGCCTCTCTTTCAAGTTCTATGTTGTGACTTCGGTTCGGTGTTGCGATTCAACCCTGGGCCTTATCCTACACACTTGGGAGGACACTCTTGTATGGTGGTCGGTGAAATTTTGAAGTTGGTTTTTGAGGTGGCCTCGGCTAGGCCGGGTGGTGGCCGACCAGTGGGGGGTGGCCGGCCACCTCCCACAAATTTACTGCCGGCGATTCTTGCTTCTGACTGTCCCATTTGTCCTGATATCTTCCAACATATCCCGGGCATCCGGGATATTTCAGAGGGAAAGATTGGGTGCTTTCCTCCTTTTACACCCCATTTCTTGCCTATTTGAAGGCCCTCCCTCCTTCTTCAAGGTTGGAAAAACTTGTCTCAAGAGATCATCTCCAAAACCTCCATTTCCTTAGCTTAAAACCTCAAAAAGCTTCTAAGTTCCTAGGTCTTCTCTTCATCAACACCTAGCCTCACCTTCCTTACTACCATTCCAGCAGCTAGGAAGTGAATTTCAGAGGTTGAGAAGCTACAAATCAGAGCCAAGAATCAAAGAAAGACAAGTCTTCAAGGGTAAGTCCTCAAAACCAACTTTTAGGGCTTTTTCTTGATTCATTTCTATACTCTATTTGGTTGAGAATTGGGGCTCCGACCCCTACTGATTTTGTGCTTTTTTTGAGCCCCTCTACAACTTTGTAGAAGGACTCAACTTCATTTGAGGCTTCTATGATATACTTGTTTCAATATCTAGCTTTTATGCCATTATCTTGCATGCTAGTTTAGGCCTATTTCCTTTTGTTTTTAGGGGTCCGACCCCTACTGGTTTTGTGCTCATTTTGAGCCCCTCTACAACATTGTAGAAGGGCTCAACTTCATTTGGCCATTGTATATACCACCTCCTTCAAATTTCATCAAGTGTGCCATTTTTGCATGCAATTTTTGACCTATTTGTGTTTGTTTTTGAGACTTCGACCCCTACTGGTTTTGGTCTTATTTTGACCCCCTTTACATATTTCATGAAGAAAGTTTTGTCATTTGGTGTGTGCATTGCATGTCTCATGATATAGCCTATTTGGAAGCCTATTTTGCATGGATTTTATAGCATGTTTGTATTCTGATTTTGAGGATGTCACCTTCTGAAATTGTGCTTATTTTTATCTCATCTTCAATATTGTAGAAGAAAGTTTGTCCATTTGGGGTTTGCATATATCACTTGTCTCAATACCCTCTTTTGGCCACTAATTTTGCATGCTATTGTTGATCTATCTATGCTTGCATTTTGGCCATGTTTGTTACTGAAAAATGCCATATTTGGGACTGCCTTGCTACTGTTCTTGCTTCCATGATCATATTTTGCATGTATAGCATGGCTATAGGCCATTTCGGGGCTTAATTTCACATTTTCTGGATGAATGCATGCTTGAGTGTTATTTCAATTGTTTCGGGCTGTTTTCCCTTTATTTAGGTGCTGAAATTCCATTGCAATGCTTCCATATCATTTCCCATGCCATTTGCATCATTTTTGCATTGCCTCGGTTTGCGTGCCAATGGGCACCGACTCCGAGGCACCTCATTCTTATCATTCCGGCAGCCTATGTGAGTGTGGTTGAGGCCCTCTCATGTCGGCGTAAGCCCAATTTGCATTTTTCATGCTTCTACATCATTGCCTCGATTTGCGTGTCGCTGGCACGGCTTTCGAGCGGCTTTTACCGACGGCCTCTATGTGAGTGAGCCGAGGCTCTCCCACGTTGGTGTAAGTCCATTGCGGCGTTCGTATGCCATTTCATTCTTTCATCATCGCCTCGGTTTGCGGCGCGTAGGCACGCGCCGGTTTATCCGATTTTCATCTTTCATCATCGCCTCGGTTTGCGCGCTGTGGCACGCACTTCGAGGCACTTCGGTTTATCCGACTTTTCATCTTTCATCATCGCCTCGGTTTGCGCGCTGCGGCACGCGCCGAGGTACTTCCGGTTTATCCGACTTTCATCTTTCATCATCGCCTCGGTTTTGCGCTACCACGCGACTTCGAGGCACTACGCTTTTCATCTTTCATCATCGCCTCGGTTTGCGCGCCTATGGGCACGCACTTCGAGGCACTTCGGTTTTATCCGACTTCCATCTTTCCTCATCGCCTCGGTTTGCGCGCCTGTGGGCACGCGTTTCGAGGCACTTCGGTTTTATTCGATTTTCATCTTTCATCATCGCCTCGGTTTGCGCGCCTGTGGGCACGCGTTTCGAGGCACTTCGGTTTTATCCGTTTTTTCATCTTTCATCATCGCCTCGGTTTGCGCGCCTGTGGGCACGCGTTTCGAGGCACTTCGGTTTTATCCGATTTTCATCTTTCATCATCGCCTCGGTTTGCGCGCCTGTGGGCACGCGTTTCGAGGCCCTTCGGTTTTATCCGATTCTCATCTCATCATTGCCTCGGTTTGCGTGTCAAGTGGACACGCTTTTCGAGGCACCTCCTTTCATCATTCTGGCCTCCTATGTAAGTGGGCTGAGGCCCTCTCATGTTGGTATAAGCCCATCATTGCATTTCGCATGTCATTCCGCTTTTCTCGGTTTGCGTGTCTATGGATACGCATTTCGAGACATCTCATTGTCATAGCATTGAGCATGCTAGATTGTATAGCAGTTGCATTTCGTGCATATCATGCATATTACATGGGAAACGAGGCACGTTTCGTACTCCGAGTAACGGAACGGGTCTCAATTCCCGAGTCGCCGACACTCCGGATCATCCATGATGGAGTTGGGTTTTCATTGTAGCATTCATATGTATTCATCCCAATATTGAGTTGTGCGAATCGGCTCCTCGGCCATCATGCATCGATATGCGTGATTGGTGGCGCGAGGATCGAGACACGCATATATTTGTGAAATACACTGCTATGCCCTTTTCCTACTCTCTGTTGCAGCAAAATCAACAATCAACAACTTTTCGGAGGTTGGCACGCATTTCGAGAAAATTGCAAACAGAGGCTAATCGTATGCGTCAAAGGATTTCGCACCAAGATCCAATATGCAACATCTATCAGAAACGAGGCAGTCCCTGGCTTGCACGCCAGTTTTAATTCTTTTGTAATTAATTTGTTAATTAATTAGAATTTATATTATTTCGGACTGTATATTCTTTTATTCGGGTCTGTATTATTATTCATTCGGACCCTCTGCGCGAGGGCATAAATGTAATAAGGGTGTGTGAGTGTGATGTATGTCTTTCAATCCCCATTTCTTTCTCCCTTTTATTTACCCGCTTTGAATGGTTGGATATAGGGCATATTTCAATTAGCATACAGTATGACTGCATGTTTGCATCATTCATCTGTATTGCATGCATCGGGCTCGGCACATCATGCAAACTGCATTGTATTTCAATTCCAAGTTGAAGACATGTTAGTTGTAGCATTTCACATACCATGTTTAGAATAGCCGAGCCTGCTATAGTTTGCATCTTTGCATGTGTTGCATTAGGCATTTCTGTATATTTTTAGGATCATGCATGACTTCTAATGAGTTTCCTGCTTTGGCTTGGAGTACTAGGTGAGTTTTATGCGTTAGCATTCTTGCATGCGTGTGAGTGTTGCCATGATAGCATGCTTACCATGAGGCTATGTGCTTATGTGATATAACTGCCTTGAATGCCTGTGGGTGGAGGTTGAGTTATCTGAATTGGGACAATTCATCAAATGTTTGTTTTAAGCCCACTAGATTGTGGCAAAATCACTGTTTTCTAAGCCCACCCGAGGGTGGCAAATCCGCATTTTAGCCTGCCTGCGGGTAGCACCATCACACCATTTTCAAACAAACAAACATGAAATGTTTAGTTCCAATTCAGACGGCCCAGTCTATACTTGTTTGCTGCGAGCATCACATAGTAATCCTAGGCTAATAATCGGAATAAGAACTCACAAAGTTTTCAAAAACAGATATCATGGTTAGTAGAGGCCGGTCTTTGACCGGGCGAGGGTGCTCACGATGTGACCTTCCCTAATCGTACCCAAGTTCGAGCCAACTTTGGTGATGAAGGACACGTGGCCTTTCGACCGAGTCGGGGTTTCCTAAATTTCCCATTTTAAAATATTTAGGTGGCGACTACATTATCCGCAAAGCATCCATGTTTGGCACTTCTTTCAAAAATCTGCTTTCCTTCAAAAGCGATTTGCGGATTCGACTCTTTGGTTCGAGATTGAGAACATAACAAAATCGAGTCCGAATCAGAGCGAGGCCCCATGGCGTTGTTCTGCTTCTGGCGACTCTTTGGGATTTAGAGAACTTGACTCGAACTCGTGATATCTGGTTTTGACTACATTTGTGTGTTTCTTTGCATTGCATTTGCATTGGTGCGCCTAGGACACCGTGTTTGCCATCTGCTATTCTGGCGGTTTCTTGAGGCTTGTCTTGTCAAGGCATGTCCATAAGGCTTGTCGATTCTGCTCTGCCAAGATGGGAACACAAACCCGGTTTCTACCGGGCACCCTTTTGACCATTCGACCTAGTGCATATTCGATCCATAGTGACCATTCCAAACTAGGACAAAGTTGCTTACCCGATATAGGTTGTTTGAAGTCATTTGTGCGTAGTGAAACCCTAGCTCTTGACAAAATAGGACAGGAAACCCTACCCCAACATAGGGGTGTTTTGGCTCTCACTTATCATTATGTGCTTGTTAGAGTGTGTCTCTCTAGGGAATGCATGTATCAGTTGAGTTTGGGCATCGGGCCTGCGGGCATCGGTTTATCAGTTTGGGAAGCAGGCCTGGGGGCATCATTCAAAGTTTGGGAATCAGTTGTTTGCGGATATCGGATTCAGTTTATCGTAAACGATGTCTGAGAATATTGACCAAGATTTGAGGGCGATGTATAGCACTTACTAAGCGTGTGTTGTTGTATACCGTGTGTGTGGTGTATTCAATTTAAGCCGTTATCTTTGCCTGTTTTATTTCTGGTTATTTATTTCTTTTTCGCTTTATTTATCTTTTTGCTAGGACAGTTTGTAGCACAATTGCTTCCGAACCCGTCGATACCCCCCAAGCAATCTGGACACGAGGTCGCCGACTCAACCGATCCGAGGATCTAGTTGACGGACGTCCAGTGTTCCATTCACTACCCCCGGTTTTTAGAAGGAGACCGAAGAAACGCGATCCATCGAAAGCGAAGATTATTGGTACAGCGGTCTACTTTAGAGACAGTAGTCGGGTTGAGATTCCCATTTACGCTATAGAGACACCCTTGCGATTTTCAGATGGAACAAGAACCCAACAATAGAGGCGATGATCGCGGATGGTCAAAGCATGAAGCAAATGCAAGATGATGCTATCCGCCAGGCGGAATTTTCGCATAACAAACGTGTCATGGCCCATGATGCGAGTTGATCACCGAGTTACAATGAGAATCGGCGTCGCTTCAAATCAGGCTCCTCCTCCACCCGGGGCCCCATTACCTGAACAACTACCTGCTGGCCAGAATGCCCCTCCAAACCCTCAAAATGCCCAGACTGCCCAGAATACCCTCCCGAATCAACAGAACATTCTGCCAAACCCCCCAAACGTTCAAGAGGACACAGGTCATCCAACGGGGCTGGCTCCGCCCCCGCTTCTACCACAACTGTCCAAAAACATTACCCCTAAGCACCCGGACTCTCCATTTGAGTTCGAGGTAGACCAGACAGCTCTGAAATTGAGCAAGTTGGAGAAGCTCTTTAAGAAGTCTCAAGGGGCGAAGGCCATCCCAAATATTGAAGACGGCTATACTGATGTGGCCGTGACTCTGCCCGACAGATTTAAAATGCCCCAGATCGATCGCTTTGATGGGTCTGAGGATCCTATGGTCCACCTCCGGCTGTTCTCGGACGTCTTAAGACCAATGGGCCTAACCCGACCGCAAAAGCTTTCTTTGTTCGGTCGAACCCTGTCGGGTGTGGCATCCACTTGGTACTCAAAACTCGATGATGATGTGAAAACAAACTGGGATGAGATGGCTGAGGCCTTCCTTGCACAATATTCATACAACACGCAAATCGAGGTCACGACTCGTGATCTCGAGACGACGAGGCAGGAGCCTAAAGAGTCTTTTTCTGATTTCGTCACCCGGTGGAGAGCCAAGGCATCGATGATGACCTTGAGGCCAACTGATAGAGACCAAATTCGGATGATTGTGCGCAATCTCCAGCCAGCATTAATGAAGAAGATGATTTTGATCCCTTTCCCCACCTTCGCAGATCTGCATGATATGGGGATGCAGATAGAGGATGCAATGAAACAGGGTCTGTTTGACCAAGATCGGGATCAGCCCCGAAGAACATTTAATCGGAATACCAATGCAGGCCCGAGTGGCTCTGCCAATACAAGAACTTCAGAGGTCGGAATGGTCACCACCAATCCCCCTTCCCAACCAAGGTCATGATGGCCACACCTTTTCGATGCCTCTGGGAGCGAGAATCAAGCCCAAGATACCAACCCGGGGTCAACGAACCTTCTCCCCACTCTATATGCCTTTGTCTAAAGTCCTCGGGGTTCTAGTCGAGAAAGGCACTGAAACCCTTGGGCAAGGGCCTCTACCGAATCCACTCCCTTCCCATAACCCACCAAATATTGCCAATACCACTGGCGGATGGTCATGACACCGACCAATGTTACAGTCAAGCGTCATGAGATTCAGACCTCATTGACAAGAACATCATTCTACCTCCTCAAGGACCCAACGTCACAAACAACCCACTCCCCAAACACAACCAAGACCCACCAAAAGAGTCAACCTTATCCACACTGGGGCGATCTTACGATCCCAATATCTACATAACTCCTCCCACCTACCCAAGCCGAGGTGGTCCTTCCCGACAAAGACTTGTGCGTGTTGGACACCTCCCAACCCAACTCGAGCCAAAGGTGGTGACCACCGAGAATGGAGCAGGCGGAGCTTCGAGGAGAGCAGAAGCTGTTGAATCTGGGGTGGAGCTATCGAGAATTCACCGGCGAGCTTATGATCCGAGTGGATATATCTTGTCAATGAGCGCCTAAAATTTGAGTATGGGGTTCCGAAGAGGCCGAGTTGTGTATGCTCGGGGACAAGCTTGAATCGTGGGGATGGTTTGATTGTGGTGGAAGAGGACTTCGCCAACCTTCAATTCTGAGCAAGAATCGGGATGCATCGATTAACCGGTTCGAAGATGAGAGTCGGCAGGTCGTCGGGTGGTTGGATGATCACTGATATTGTACCGTTAGGCGGAAGGGCCGAGGATCGAATAACATTGGGAGCGCCGGTCTGAAGAATTTCGCCAGAACAAAACATTTTGAAAACCGCAGTTATTGTTGGAGGAACAAGGAAAAAGATGGGATTACGAGAGAGCCAAAAGCGAAAAATCACGAGGAAGTTGAGAGTCTTTGCGCACGAAGAACATCTTTGTGAGCATGAGGAATGAAATTACCGAGAGCACAAACAAACGAACCAGACAGATGCTGCTAGACGCTAATGGAATGTGGTGGGAAGATGACGACTTGTATCTTGCCCACCTGACGAAGAGGCGGTGGCACCTGACGATACAGTACCTCGAGGAGGTAGACCACATGACTAGAAGTGGGCGGTATTTCAAGCCCCCACACCTTGATCAACCCGAGGCATCGGGGAAAGATAAGGAGAAAGCAGAAGAGAAGCAAGCGGAAGAAGAGGTCATCTTGAAGCGACTAAAAGAAAATACAAAGTGACATCTCCATCCGGGGATGCTTATGGCCGAGGGTGCCGGTGTCGTCTTATCTGCCATGGATGAGCTAAACTTTCCATTGAAACTACGCCCGTAACAACTAGTTGGTTTGGTCTTCCCGGAGGAGGTTCCCGGCATTGACCTTCTGGACAAAGAATTGCCGCCGAGGCGTGGATCATACCTCTCTACATCTCTGAGAATGCAAGGACAAATGGATTCGGTGGTGCTTGTTGACACCGGTCCGCTATCAATGTCTGTCCGGCGAGCGGCGTATGCAATTGGGTTAAAACTGCGGACTTCACCGACTACTCAAGTAATCGAGCATATGATAATACAAGCGAGGATGTCTTGGGGACGGTGAAAATCAAACCAAGATTGGGCTGGACAACACGAAATAGATTTTCATGTCTTGGAGGTCCCCGTGCATCTTTCAACATGCTTTTAGGCGACCACAGTTGCATCGGTGAAGGCCGTTTCATCTACTCTGCATCAAATGGTGAAATACCCCTATGGAAAGGAGTAGCCATTGTTTTGGGAACTCATCAATCCATCCCTCCGGAGGTATCTCGCCGATCTGGAGATTGAACACGGCATGGAGGATATGTTTATATCGGGATTTACTTTGGCCGAGGCCGGTGGTGCAAAACATAATGGTACATGAATGAGGGTTTGTATGTCGGCTCAAGCCGTCTACCTCATGAACAAGCTCTGAGATATCCCGGGGATGGGATTGGGAAGAAGCGGCCGGAAAGGTGTCGCAGCGTTGGCCGAAGTGCCACATAATCCACATACCTTTGGATTAGGTTATCTGCCTACCAAAGAAGACTGGACGAGGAAAGGAAAGGAAATGGCCAGCAGGGCCAGGGCGAAGCAGGCTGGGAAGCCTTTTGATCTAATGCATAGGCCCATCTGGGGTACCCTGAACGGACGCTTCGTCCGGGAGGGGGAAGATTTTCCATTTTGCGGCTTCCCAGAACCATGGTTGAACGCGGAGGGGAAGCGCGTACCAGGTTTCGAAATCTTCTTCGACCTGCAACTATCTGGGGATGACGTTGCTGCAGAGCAGACAGACCCAATAACTGAGATTGAGCAGAATACGGCAGAGGATCCTGAGGGCACTGAATTGGAAATGGGGGTAGCACTGGCATGTCTCCTCTCTGATCCTCCGATCGACCAGGATTGCTTGGGGAATAACGTCGCGGTTTCCATGATTGGAGATGAAACGGCTGCGGGCCAACCAGCAGCTATCTTGGACGCATCGATCGCACCCTCTCTCATTTGGCAGTACGAGGAGGGATTCTTATCCAGCAATTAAAGGTCGGTAGTGGAGGAATCGATTCCACCGAGTCTTCGAGTCGAATCGAGTTCGACCGAGTCTCGCAGTACTTCGGGATGTTAACCCGGATGCGAGTCTTGTCGGTCGTCTTTCCTTTTCATTTGAGTCTGTTGTAACGATGAATCGGGCGATTTGGATGAACTTAATGAGAATGAGGTGAATGTGGTTTCCTAGTACTTTTACGTGCCCTAATTTATTGCATTAATTCATACTTTCAAAATTTTGATCAAAAGCGACGAGGACGAAGTTCCTCCGGTTTTAACGCCTAATTGAGCAAGAGCAAGAGAGGTTTGGTAAACCCTAATTGGATGAAACCATTTCTGTGAATACTGGTACTGGGGAGGCCCCCCGGCTGGTCCAGATCGGGTCCACGTTGTCTTCGGAGGAACGCGAGCGCTTAGTCACTTTATTAAAAGATTTCAAAGATGTTTTCGCGTGGTCCCTACGAAGATATGCTCGAATCGATCTGAGATTATGCGAGATCGGATCCCTTGACCCCGAGGCGACCTATCAAGCAGAAGCTTCGAAGGATCCGCCCGGACTGGGCTCTGAAGATCAAAGAAGAGGTCACCAAGCGAATTGACGCAGGCTTCCTGCTGGTATCAGAATATCCCACTTGGTTGGCCAACATAGTGCTTGGTCGAAGAAAGATGGCAAGATCTGAGTGTCGTAGACTTGAGGATTTAAATGAGCGGTCAGGGCGACTTTCCTGCCACACATTGATGAGCTAGTGGACTTTCTGGCGGGGCATGCACCGCTCTCGTTCATGGATGGCTTCTCGCTATAACCCAGTTGTGATGGCACAGAGGACGAGAAAAGATCGCATTCACCACCGTAGAACATCGCTATCGGGTCATGCCGTTTGGGTTGAAGAATCTTGGGCTACTTATCAGCAGACGCGACCACAATACTACATGATATGATCCACAAAGAGGTTGAGGTGTACGTGGACGACATGATTGTCAAGTCCAAAGAAAGAGAGGGCCACTACACCGCCTTGCGCAAGTTTTTCCAAAGGATCAGGGAATTCAGGTTGCGGTTAAACCCTCAGAAATGTACGTTTGGTGTTACAGCGGGAAAAATGCTGGGGTTTCTGATTACACAAAGGGGCATCGAGGTCAACCCTTCCAAAATCAAGGCCATCTTAGAAATGCCACCACCAAAGACTGAAAAAGAGGTGCGAGGCTTTCTGGGTAAAGTGCAATTCATAAGACGGTTTATTTCAAAACTAACCTTGACTTGTGAACCACTTTTTGGTCTTCTGAAGAAAGGCAAGAAATTCCAATGGGACGGCCGGTGCCAAGCTGCGTTTGAACAGATTAAAGAATATCTCTGAGAACCCCGCTTTATCACCACGAGAATCGAAACCGTTGATTTTGTACTGTCGATCGAGACCACAATGGGTCGCATGCTTGCACAAGAATCAAGATAGGGTGGAGAAAGCCATCTATTATTTGAGCAAGAAAATGCTAGAGTATGAAACCCAAGATATCTGTATTGGAAAAAGGCTTGCTTAGCTCGTATGGGCTACCGAAGTTCGGCACTACCTATTAGCTCACTCTGTGTCTTTGGTTTCATGACTTGATCCCATCAAATATCTTTTAGAAACCAGTACTAGGTAGGCTAGCTCGTTGGTTCTTGTTGCTCTCGAATTTGATCTTACATATGTGACACGCAAGTCGAGAAAGGCGAGCGATAGCGAGTTCCTTGACCATCCGGTTGAGGGATGAAGCGATTGAGTACCTATTCCCGGATGAAGCAATTACGCATATCGACGAGGAAAGTTGGACAATGTACTTTGACGGGCGTCAAATCAACATGGGTACGGATAGGAGTGTTCTTGATAGCACCGACAATTCCGTATCCTCTAGCCTTCAAACTCCGCTTTCAAAGTCTCAAATAACGAAGCGAATCTGGCGTGCATTCTTTGGTATGGAAGCGACCACGAATTAGGGGCAAGGCAATTTGGGCGTCATCGGAGATTCGAATCTTGTTGTGTCTCAAGCTAAAGGAGACCGGAAAGTAAAAGAAGAAAATATGATGATGTATCACCAAACCTTGGATTTCTTGATTCCTCGGTTTGAAAAGTTAAGTTTTACTCATCTACTAAGAGAGAACAACAAGTTCGCAGACGCTTTAGCAACTCTATCATCCATGATAGACATCCCAAGTGGAGTCCGAATCGTCCGGTCATTATCGACTGAAATTCGCGACTTCGCCTATGAGTCGATTGCGACCATAGATGAAGTTCGGGGCGAACACCTGGTATTACGACATCCGAACTTTTGGAAATGTAAACGTACCGCCAGGTAAATGCCAAAGACAAGAGGGCAATCGAAGAATGTCACCCGAGTTCATCATCTGCGGGGTAAAGCGTATAGAAGAGGTCATCTGGGAATGCATAAACTGTGTGTTGATGCTGAAGAGTCCAAACGTCTGATGGAAGCCATCCACGGGGGTGAATGCGGTGCACATATGAATGGGGTGATGTTGGCTAGAAAGATCCTTAGACAAGGTTATTATTGGTCCACCATGGAGGAGGATTGTATCGGTTTCGTCAGGCGATGCTACAAATGTCAGATTCATGCAAATCGCATGAACATTCCGCCGTCAAAGCTGTACAACATGACTTCGCCGTGGCCTTTTTCAGTCTGGGGAATTGACGTGATCGGGGCCGTCACGCCGAAAGGGTCAAATGGGCATGAGTTCATCCTCGTAGCGATAGATTACTTCACAAAGTGGGTTGAGGCCCAATCTTATGCAGTGTTGAAAGCTTCGCACGTTGCAAAATTCATCAGAAACAACATCATCTGTCGCTACGGAGTCCCAAATGAAATAGTCTCTGACAATGGTTCCCACTTCAAGAAGGAGGTGATTGACTTGTTGGAGAAATACAACGTGGCTTTTCATAAGTCGTCTACTTATCGGCCGCAAACCAACGGAGCAGTTGAGGCCGCCAACAAGAATATCAAGCGCATATTACAGAAGATGGTGGAAACCTACAGGGACTGGCCAGATAAGTTGCCGTTTGCTCTGTGGGGCTACAGGACTTCAATCAGAACTTCTACTGGGGCGACTCCGTACTCATTAGTCTACGGGATGGAGGCCGTTCTACCTATCGAGATTGAGGTTCCGTCATTGAGAGTGTTGGCCGAGTGCCAGATAGCCGAAGCGGATTGGCAGCAAAGCAGGTTTGAAGAACTCATGCTCTTTGATGAAAGGAGATTGAAAGCACTGTACCACGTTCAGGGTTATCAACGCAGAATCGCCCGGGCTTTCAACAAGAAGGTTAAGTCCAGGAACTTGAAAGAAGGAGATTTGGTACTCAAAGACAACCGAGCTCCCATCCACGACCCAAGGGGCAAGTTCACACTCCAATTGACCGGTCCCTACATCATCAAGTCAACTCCGTGGAGCTGTGGTTCTGATGGATCTAGATGGCTTGGAGTTTTCCCAACCGATCAATATGGACAAGTTGAAGAAATACTACCCTTGAGAGGCTCGCTAGGCCGAAAACCCGAAAGGGCGACCTAGGCAAAACTCAGAGCATAGAAAATTTGAAAATTATAAAAACTGAGCTCGCAAGGTTGAAAACCCGCAAAGGGCGGCCTTGGCAAAAGTTAGAGCGCAAAAGGAGAGCAAAAACACTCGAGCGAACCTAACCCTGAACTACGTAAGACTTGATTCCCATCTTTGGGATACGTAGGCAGCTTCATCTTGAAGTTCAGTCACAATCTTTTCCCCGATCAACTTAGTCCATTTTGATCACCTCAGTCATCTTTATTCATCAGCATTCACTACGATCTCCCAGACAAAGGTTATTCAAACTAGGGGCAACTTTCCGTTGCAATGGAATGTTGCGGCATCATCCAGACTAGGGGCAACTTTCCGTTGCCACATTTTGCCGAAGCACCTTTTCAAACTAGGGGCAACTTTCCAGTTGCTAGGATTTGGGGTTGTGTATCTCAGTGACAGATTTCAGGCGTGTCCAGTTCTGATCCATATCGAAAATAGTTTTGAAAAGTTTTCATAAAAGTTGACTTTGTTCAAATTAATCTTTTCACAACTAAGACCATTTTTGGACCAAAAGCGAAGAATTTTCAGTACCACAACCTTCAATTTCATTGATTTCGAAACAGAGTTCTTCTGCTCTTGCATACAATTGAAGTTGCTTTTTATTACATTCATAAAGAAAACTTGAAAGTACTAATAAAGCAATAAATCTGGGGCATAGTCTAGTCAGGTGTCCCTGCGCCCCCTCCCAGAGCTAATCGAAGCTTCAGATGCCAACTTAGGCCCAACTTGTATGACCGAACTGGCGCGGAGTACGGAATGGGAAATAAAATATACAGTGATTCAAGCCGATCAGACGGATCCCGGTATCCTGGAACATGCTGTAGCTCATCGCTGAAAGATTAAGCCAGGGATGGCGCCATGCAATGCGATTTGCTGACAAGTTGCGCATCCATTCGAACCACCAGCTCTCATCGGGAGCATTAACTAGGCGTTGCCGAAAGAAGTAGCCGCATTTGAATAGGCAGGCAAGAGTCCACAACTTGCAACTCCTCCACAACCATATCTGGGGGAGGGATGAAAAAATGAGAGAATGAAGAATAGAGAGATGTGCGACGAGAGAAAAGTAAGATAAGGGTTTTGCGAGAAAAGTCGAGCCCGAGGGTCGAGTGATGTAAGCAAATACAAGTGAGCTTGGGTGGGAAACATTACCTATAGCAGTAGTGGACTCCCTGCAAATCTGGTTGTCTCCCGGCAGTAGAAGGCATCCAGGCCTATCAATTTTGGATACACTCCACTATCCAGATAGTCCATCCGCAGTGCATCGTGTTGTATTTTTGCTTATCGAGTTGTTGTTTTTGCTTATTGAGTTGTAAGTTTTTGTTGAGCTGCCGCGTTTTGCGTTTTGAGTTGTTACTTTTTGATTACACAATTTTGTTAAGTCTTGTCTTTTGAGTCGTTAACATTATTGTACTTTGTTTATCGAGTTGTAAACTCGCTAAGATTCTGTTTTATTCCTTAGTGAGTCGTTTTGTTTTGCTTTGTTGCGTCGGTTCCCTACCTAACCCGGTAAATACATGAGGCGCATTTCCATTCAATTCCATTTTGTGCAAAATAATGCGATGCGATGCTGAGAACTTCAAATACAACATCTTTTCAAAAGCTGTTTCATTTCATCATGTCTTACAATAATAAAGGTACAAGTTTTACAAAAAATAAAACTGCCTAACAATGTGCAAAGTGCTACAAACTACTAGCTAAAAAAGTAGAATAAAGCAGGAAATAACATCGCCCCTCGAGCGAGAAGGGGAGGCCCCTCATCCTCTTCTCATGGATAATCTCTACATCATCATCACCATCCGGATCGGAGTCGCCATCCTCCGGATCCCCCTCAGCCTCCCCACTCCCGAGCCGAGACCGAGCCTTCCTCCCGTGAGATGTCTCGATATGTGGCTGCGACCACCTCCTCCTCGTCATCCTCAACAATGGGTGCCTCAAGGTCATGAGACGACCCTCCTCCGCCAGACTCCTCGATGAGGCTGGATGGCCCAGCCTCCAGTCCTCAGACTCGGGTAGGTCTAGCACCTCGACCTCTCCGAGAGGGCCCTGTGGCTTGCCCGTGATGAAGCATATATGGGAGGCATCTGAAGATGCAAAGTGCAATACATCAGTTCAAGCATAAAAAGCAGGTGTAAATGCAGAATGTGAAAAGGGTGTGTGTCAGATGTGCTCTACACAGTCTATCAATACAGCAGAAGGTCTAAAGCTAGAGTAGCATCAGAAACATGCTAGTACAGGGAAAATGAAGAGTACCTCTACACCCACGATGCTCATCTGCGTCTCCCTCCGAAGGATCATGCCCTCGAATGTGGCTAGCATCCCGAGCAGCTCGTCCGTATATTCAACAGGAGGCTGCAGATACAAATGCAAAACTATCAGTAACGGAATCAATGTTCAAATGTCTGACTAATAAATCAAAGCTGAAAAACATACCGGGCGAAGTCGGTCTCTAACATATTCGTGATCGGCAGAGGAGGCTCTAGCGGAATCGTAAGGCGCCCCAAATCGCCAGTCATTAACTCGGTCGGCATGTCTGGCCACCCTGGATGATCAAGAGACGGAGGGATCGGAGGGATCGAACTGCCCCCACCTCTGGATCTGCCAGCCCTGCTAGAAGAAGGGATATCTGTAGCATGGGCGCGACTCGAAGACGGTGCACCAGTAGAGCTCCGTGCCGGAGCCCGCACTCCCGTCAAGCGGGGCATCAAATATATGCGGCGGTAGGTGGCGTAGTTCCCATCGAGATGATGCAACAAAGCATCACTGCCCTGCATATACTGCTCGACCTCCTCAGGGGATAATCTATCAGCAGTCCGCATGGTGTCTGGAGGCACAGCAGGAGTGTCCTGAGAATCGCCCCCCCATATTTGACGCTGAAAGCGTTCCCCCAGGAACCAAACCCTGCCGACTGGTCCCTCGAGCAGGAATCTATACTGACAACAACTCGACGCTCCAGGGTACAGAGTCTCGAGCTCGTCGCCGAAGACTGCCCAAGGCTGCCAGGTGATCTGTGGATAACCAGTATACAAATCAGTCAGAAATCAGATATACAGAGCAGATCAAAGATAAAAATAAAAGGAACTGAGAGTTCAAGCAATACCTCTGTCGCTCGAACAGTATCAAAGTATCGTCGCAGAGAGGAGAGAGTCTCTCGAGGCCTCGCCAGATGCTCGCCCTCAAACATCAAAGAAAATGGAGTCATAGGAGGTCCCACCACCTCCATCTCCGGGGCCAATGTGGGGAAGTACACATACACCCACAGCTGAGAAAGGCAATGCAGAGTGTGAGTACAAAGTGCTAAAGGCAGAATACAGAATGCAAAGTGCGCCGTGTGTGTGCAGTGAACAAGTAATGAGGGGCAAAATGTAAATCAAGAGGACGGAATGTACCTCCCAGGCTCTCCAAGAGTCACGAGTAAGTCCCTCGTGTGCGAGAGATCACCATGTAGCAAGAAGGGTAGCCAAAGGCCGCCTAATCATACTGGCTCACCTGTGATAGGTCTACCAGAGCGCTCAGTAAGTACAACCCTACCATGTTCCCTCTATCGGCGAACAAGGTGGTACCGAGGAGGTACATAAGGAAACCACGGGCGTACTGCTCCGCCTCCTCAGGAGTCTCAGGCTCCATCTGTGGTCACGGAAATAGGAAGCAAACCAGAGTATCGGACTCTCCCGAACCTCTCGCTTCACAAAGCGGGTGTGTCCCCAACAAATGCATCCAGTACCGCCACTGACCCATATCCTCGTCATAGGAATGGGCCTACCGCCTAAGTCTAGGCCGAGCATAGCGAATCCAAATGGGTCATGGTCATGTCCCCCGTCAGAAAAATGGAAGGAATTGGTAGTGTCCCACCACCTCTCGCTAAAGCCGCAAATAGGGTCCTACTAATGAGGCAACGAGATAACCCTCGCAGAATGGCCCAAATCACCCCTCGAAGATCGACCAATCCCGGACAGCTTCCGAAGCTCAAAATACCATTCTTTGCGGCGCCGAGCCATATCCTCGATCGTCTCGAGAACGAACTCAAGATTTAGAATCAATGCATGGATCAAAGAATGAAGTGAAAATGAGCTGTGCAAAGAAAGCGAAATGAGCTGGTGCAAATGAAGTGAAAACGGGCCGCGTGTTCAAGAATTTGGTATTTGGGGTCATGGTTCAAAGTTTCAAGACATCCGAGTTTGGGATCTGTGTTCTACTCAACATCAGTGGGCTGTGTGTTCGCTGAATCGGGATCGTGTTCTACTCAACATCAAGGGCAACGTGTGTTCGCTTCAAATTGGGATCGGTGTTCTACTCAACATCGCGGACTGTATGCTCGCTTCAAGTTTGGAATCGTGTGTTCTACTCAACGTCGCTGGGCAGTGTTCGCTTCAAATTGGGACCGTGTGTTCTACTCAACATCGATTGGGCCGTGTTCGCTTCAAGTTTGGGATCGTGTTCTACTCAACATCAGTGGGCAATGTGTTCGCTTCAAGTTTGGGATCGTGTTCTACTCAACATCGCGGATCGTGTGTTCGCTTCAAGTTTGGGATCGCGTGTTCTACTCAACATCGCGGACTGTGTGTTCGCTTCAAGTTTGGGATCGCGTGTTCTACTCAACATCGGATCGTGCGTTGCTTCAAGTTTGGGATCGTGTTCTACTCAACATCGATTGGACTGTGTTCACTTCAAATTGGGACTGTGTATTCTACTCAACGCCGATGGGCTGTGTGTTCACTTCAAATCTGGGCTGTGTGTTCGGTGCTTCAAGTTTAGGGCTGTGTGTTCTACTTTTAATCAGTGGGCTGTGTGTTCGCTTCCAAGCTGGGCTGTGTGTTCAGAAAATCTGAGTTTTGGAGACTACGTGTCCTACTCTTGGTCAGTAAGATGTGTGGTGCTCATTTTCAACTTCAGTCAGATCTTCAAGTGAATCAATGTTGGAGCTGTGTGTTCAATTTCTAACTAAGGTGCACTGTGCGTTCACAATCATTCAATGCGCCAAGTGTTCATGAAATTCAAGTGGCTAAGTCACATGCTCAAAATACAAGTACTGTGTCGTAAGCTAAACTGTGTGTCTAAGCATGGCAAAGGTACAGAATGCACGAAAGATGCGGATAATAAAATACCTCTGCATCATAGAGAGGTGCTGCCGCTCTCGTGAAGAGAAGATCCCCGGTGCTCGATCGTTAAAATCGGTAAATGACGGAAAGTGGCTCAAAGCCTATGAACCGGAGCATATCGACGGAAAGAAAGGCGAACCCATGGAATACCATAAAGTCAAAATCATCTCCGACCGGAAAACGTCCGTCAGGAGGAAAATGACCGCCATTGCGAGAAATCTGCAAAGAGGAGCAAAAATGAGCAAAATGGGCCAAAATTAGAAAAAGTCAAGAAAAGTCAACTCTCGGGAAATGAAAAAGTCAACAAAAGTCAACCCCCGGGAAAATTTTCCAAATATTGAAACAAAATTACCTCAAGTGGTGAAAATGGGAAGAGAAGCCCCGAAGTCAAAATTTAGTCGCTTCAAAGTGCCTAAAACTGAAAGATTTCGCAAAAACAACTTGCGTGGGAGGCCGAGGGACGCGTATAAAATGCAGATCTGAGAGAGAAAGTGGCCTAGAGAGCAAGAGGAAGAAGTTTTGCAACTTTGGGTGTGATTTCGGAGGCAATGGAGGTGTGTATATATAGAAAATGCAAAAATGACCAAAATGCCCCCACTTTTGGGTAAGTGGCCGACCGGCCACCTAACCTGGCTGGCCGGCCACCCCCTTTTTCTCCCTGGCCGATGGTCTCTCCTAGGGTGGAGACTGGCCGACCATCTTCCCCCTCTCCCTGCCTCTCGCAAATTGTGAGGAAAATCGGAGCTCCCGGGACCCGAAAAAGTTGAAGAAAAGTACACTTTCTGGCGCGAATTGCTCCGCTGAAACTTTAATTGCAAATTCTGACATGTGTCTCATCATTACTCATCAAAATCAGAGTGTATCCTTTTTAAACATGTTGTGACCTCTCCGGAATGTAAATCAGAGGCCGCGATCGAGCTGCCGTCGCCGAACGCGCGTTTTCCAGCTTGTTATTGTGCAACAACCGGGCATCCTGATTTGTGCTCATTTGTCATTATTTGGCTCCTAATTTGCATTCTCGTGATTCTTTTGCGTCGTCGTATGTGCTTTTTTCTTGATATACCGAACTTTCTGTGCTCGAGCATGCGTTGTCGCGCATTATCTTTTCTCGCGTTATGTTGCATTCGTTCACCGACACTGTGTGTGTCGAACTTTTGGAATCATAGGAATCATATTGAATATATGTTGTCGGCATGTTGTTCTTGTTGCATTTCTCTATTTTGCAGGCACGATATTGTATGTACGGTTCATTTGAGGTCGGTGCGACTGCATCGAATCGCTAAGTATCGTATCTTCTCCGTGCGAGACGCGACGAGAATTGAATGATTCTCCGCATTCCTAATCGCATGAAATGTAGTTGTTTGCTTTGCATTCTTGCTTAAAACTGCATCTATTTGTCAATACCGCTTCATTACTGACTTGTCAGATTTGCATGATCATCTGGCTCCGCGCCTATCACTTTGCACTTTGCCCCCTGCCTGCGGGCACATATCTCTGTTTATCTCGTATTGTTTGTCTAAGTCTTCGGCCTTGTCAAAAATGGGTCGTCTCTGGGCTTTGACATTCACTCCCGCCACTTCTTGACTTCCGAGTTCTTCCAAAGAGGGGCAACTGTAGACACCCCATTTTTTACCGACCTTAAGACCCAGACGTCACCAGTTGAGCGCGCAGTGATATTGCATACTGTGCTTGTTCAGAAGTCCCGAGTCACGGCCGCGTGCCGCCTCCCGACTTCCAACCATCTTCTACCTTGTCGCGGTTTGCGAACCAGCCTCGGTCTTCTGTTTTTCTCCCGAGGAAGGGAGTGGTCCCAGAGACTATCTCCGGTGGCCGTGAACTTCGTTTAGTGGCCAGAGGCCATTTTGTCCATTTCGAGTCCGGTTCCCAGCTGGAGTCGGGCCGCGTGCCTCGGCTCGACCGCCCAACCATCTCCGAGTTCTCCAGTTTTTGGCTTGTGCCTCTGTTTTAGTGTTCCGAGGGACACTGAGGCCCCTGATGCCCACTTCGCAGCCGAACACCACTTCCGGTGCCCGGCGACCCATTTTCGGGACCCCAAACCGAGCGGTTTTGGTCCCGAGCATTCATTTTGCATCAGCCTTCTCCGGTTTTTGGCGGAGACCTCTGCTTAATATTTCGAGGAACCCTGGGGCCCCCGATGCCCACTTCAGGGTCAGATGCCACTTTCGGTGCTCATAGCCGGTTTTCAAGACCCCAGATTGAGCGGTTTTGGTCCCGAGCATTCATTTCGCATCCATCTTCTCCGGTTTTTGGCGGTACTGCTTTTGTCATTCCAGAGGACACCGGGTCGCAGATACCCACTTCCCCGCCGAACACCACTTCCGACACCCGCAGCCCATTTTCGGGATCCCGATTTGCTGCGTTTTGGCCCCGACCCCTCATTTTTCATTAGCTTTTGTTGAAATATGGCAGGTACCTGTGTTTCAACATCAGGAAGATCCTTTGGGGGTGGGAGGCCAGCAATTATCCCAGATAACGGTTTCGCTCCTCCGAAGCCCGTTTTGCTCACTTGGGCCAATGTTGAACACCTTGGGGGTATTTTCTTCCAACCAAAGTTACATCTCTGTGATCAGGACATCTGGGAGGACCCTTTGATATACTGGTCGGCCAGAAATTATGGAGTTCATTTTTGGGCCTCTCCTTCAAGCTCTATGTTGTGACTCTTGGTTCAATGTTGCCACATTCCAACCTTGGATCCTTGCTCTACACATCCGGGAGGACACTTTGGTATGGTGGTCGGCGAAATGGTGCATTCAGTTTTGAGCCTCTCTTTCAAGTTCTATGTTGTGACTTGGTTTAGTGTTGCATTCCAACCACAGGGCCTTATCCTACACACTTGGGAGGACACTCTTGTATGGTGGTCGGCGAGAAATTTTGAAGTTGGTTTTTGAGGTGGCTTCGGCTAGGGTGGGTGGTGGCCGACCAGTGGGGTGGTGGCCGGCCACCTCCCTAAATTACACAGATTCTTCTTCTGATCTGTCCCGGTGTCAGGATATCTTCAACATATCCGGGGCATCAGGGATATTTCAGAGGGAAAGATTGGGTGCTTTCCTCCTTTTACACCCCATTTCTTGCCTATTTGAAGGCCCCTCCCCCTCCTTCTTCAAGGTTGGAAAAACTTGTCTCAAGAGATCATCTCCAAAAACCTCCATTTCCTTAGCTTAAAACCTCAAAAAAGCTTCTAAGTTCCTAGGTCTTCTCTTCATCAACACCTAGCCTCACCTTCCTTACTACCATTCCAAGCAGCTAGGAAGTGAATTTCAGAGGTTGAGAAGCTACAAACCAGAGCCAAGAATCAAAGAAAGACAAGTCTTCAAGGGTAAGTCCTCAAAACCAACTTTTAGGGCTTTTTCTTGATTCATTTCTATACTCTATTTGGTTGAGAATTGGGGCTCCGACCCCTACTGATTTGTGCTTTTTTGAGCCCCTCTACAACTTTGTAGAAGGACTCAACTTCATTTGAGGCTTCTATGATATACTTGTTTCAATATCTAGCTTTTATGCCATTATCTTGCATGCTAGTTTAGGCCTATTTCCTTTTGTTTTTAGGGGTCCGACCCCTACTGGTTTTAATGCTCATTTTGAGCCCTCTACAACATTGTAGAAGGGCTCAACTTCATTTGGCCATTGTATATACCACCTCCTTCAAATTTCATCAAGTGTGCCATTTTTGCATGCAATTTTGACCTATTTGTGTTTGTTTTGAGACTTCGACCCCTAATGGTTTTGGTCTTATTTTGACCCCCTTTACATATTTCATGAAGAAAGTTTTGTCATTTGGTGTGTGCATTGCATGTCTCATGATATAGCCTATTTGGAAGCCTATTTTGCATGGATTTTATAGCATGTTTGTATTCTGATTTTGAGGATGTCACCTTCTGAAATTGTGCTTATTTTTATCTCATCTTCAATATTGTAGAAGAAAGTTTGTCCATTTGGGGTTTGCATATATCACTTGTCTCAATACCCCTCTTTTGGCCACTAATTTTGCATGCTATTGTTGATCTATCTATGCTTGCATTTTGGCCATGTTTGTTACTGAAAAATGCCATATTTGGGACTGCCTTGCTACTGTTCTTGCTTCCATGATCATATTTTGCATGTATAGCATGGCTATAGGCCATTTCGGGGCTTAATTTCACATTTTCGGGATGAATGCATGCTTCGAGTGTTATTTCGAATTGTTTCGGGGCTGTTTTCCCCTTTATTTAGGTGCTGAAATTCTATTGCCATGCTTGCATATCATTTCCCATGCCATTTGCATCATTTTTGCATTGCCTCGGTTTGCGTGCCAATGGGCACGCACTTCGAGGCACCTCATTCTTATCATTTCGGCAGCCTATGTGAGTGTGGTTGAGGCCCTCTCATGTCGGCGTAAGCCCAATTTGCATTTTTCATGCTTCTACATCATTGCCTCGATTTGCGTGTCCGCGGGTACGCGTTTCGAGGCAGCTTTTTTTTACCCGACGGCCTCCTATGTGAGTGAGCTGAGGCTCTCCCACGTTGGTGTAAGTCCATTGCGGCATTCCGTATGCCATTTCATTCTTTCATCATCGCCTCAGTTTGCGTGCCTGTGGGCACGCACTTGGCTGCCGGTTTATCCGATTTTCATCTTTCATCATCGCCTCGGTTTGCGGCGCTGTGGGCGCACGCGGCACTTGCCGGTTTTATCGACTTTTCATCTTTCATCGCCGCCTCGGTTTGCGCGCTGTGAGCACGCGCGAACACCGGTTTATCCGACTTTCATCTTTCATCATCGCCTCGGTTTGCGGCGCTGTGAGGCACGCCGAGTGCCGGTTTATCCGATTTTCATCTTTCATCATCGCCTCGGTTTGCGCGCTATGGGCACGCGCCGAGGCACCGGTTTATTCGACTTCCATCTTTCATCATCGCCTCGGTTTTGCGGCGCTATGGGCACGCGCTTGGCACTGCCGGTTTATCCGACTTTCATCTTTCATCTTTCATCATCGCCTCGGTTTTGCGCTGTGGGCACGCCCGAGGCACCGGTTTATCCGATTTTCATCTTTCATCGCCGCCTCGGTTTTGGCGCCTATGGACACGCGCCCGAGGCACCGGTTTATCCGACTTCCATCTTTCATCATCGCCTCGGTTTTGCGCCTATGGGCACGCGCCGACACTTCGATTTTATCCGACTTCCATCTTTCCTCATCGCCTCGGTTTGCGCTGTAGGCACGCGTTTGGCACTTCCGGTTTATCCGATTTTCATCTTTCATCATCGCCTCGGTTTGCGGCGCGTGGGCACGCATTTGAACGCCGGCTTTTTTCCTCTTTCATCATCGCCTCGGTTTGCGGCGCTGTAGGCGCAGCGTTTGAGCTGCCGGTTTATCCGATTTTCATCTTTCATCATCGCCTCGGTTTGCGCGCGTGGGCACGCGTTTTGAGGCCGCCGGTTTATCCGATTCTCATCTCATCATTGCCTCGGTTTGCGTGTCAGCGGACACGCTTTTGAGGCACCTCCTTCATCATTCGCCTCCTATGTAAGTGGTGAGGCCCTCTCATGTTGGTATAAGCCCATCATTGCATTTCGCATGTCATTCCGCTTTTCTCGGTTTGCGTGTCTATGGATACGCATTTGAGACATCTCATTGTCATAGCATTGAGCATGCTAGATTGTATAGCGATTGCATTTCGCATATCATGCATATTACATGGGAAGCGAGGCACGTTTAGTACTCGGAAATGTAAGCGGGTCTCAATTCGAGTCGCCGACACTCCGGATCATCCATGATGGAGTTGGGTTTTCATTGTAGCATTCATATGTATTCATCCCAATATTGAGTTGTGCGAATCGGCTCCTCGGCCATCATGCATCGATATGCGTGATTGGTGGCGAGGATCGAGACACGCATATATTTGTGAAATACCTTTGCTATGCCCTTTTCACGCTCTGTTGCGGCAAAATCAACAATCAACAACTTTTCGAGGTGTACGCATTTGAAAAATTGCAAGCGAGGCTAATCGAGGCGTCGGTGGATTTACGCACCAAGCGGTCAATATGCAACATCTATCGAGCGGCGGTCCACGGCTTGCACGCCAGATTTAATTCTTTGTAATTAATTTGTTAATTAATTAGAATTTATATTATTTGGTGTATATTCTTTTATTGGATTACGTATTATTATTCATTCGGACCCTCTGTAGCGAGGGCATAAATGTAATAAGGGTGTGTGAGTGTGATGTATGTCTTCCAATCCCATTTCTTTCTCCTTTTATTTACCGCTTTGAATGGTTGGATATAGGGCATATTTCAATTAGCATCTGATGACTGCATGTTTGCATCATTCATCTGTATTGCATGCATCGGGCTCGGCACATCATGCAAAGCGCATTGTATTTCAATTCCAAGTTGAAGACATGTTAGTTGTAGCATTTCACATACCATGTTTAGAATAGCCGAGCCTGCTATAGTTTGCATCTTTGCATGTGTTGCATTAGGCATTTCTGTATATTTTTAGGATCATGCATGACTTCTAATGAGTTTCCTGTTTTGGCTTGGAGTACTAGGTGAGTTTTATGCGTTAGCATTCTTGCATGCGTGTGAGTGTTGCCATGATAGCATGCTTACCATGAGGCTATGTGCTTATGTGATATAACTGCCTTGAATGCCTGTGGGTGGAGGTTGAGTTATCTGAATTGGGACAATTCATCAAATGTTTGTTTTAAGCCCACTAATTGTGGCAAAATCACTGTTTTCTAAGCCCACCCGAGGGTGGCAAATCCGCATTTTAGCCTGCCTGCGGGTAGCACCATCACACCATTTTCAAACAAACAAACATGAAATGTTTAGTTCCAATTCAGACGGCCCAGTCTATACTTGTTTGCTGCGAGCATCACATAGTAATCCTAGGCTAATAATCGGAATAAGAACTCACAAAGTTTTCAAAAACAGATATCATGGTTAGTAGAGGCCGGTCTTTGACCGGGCGAGAGGGGGTGCTCACGATGTGACCTTCCCTAATCGTACCCAAGTTCGCGAGCCAACTTTGGTGATGAAGGACACGTGGCCTTTCGGCATCGAGTCAGGGTTTCCTAAATTTCCCATTTTAAAATATTTAGGTGGCGACTCTGTTATCTGGCAAAGCAGTCCATGTTTGGCACTTCTTTCAAAAAATCTGTTTTCCTTCAAAACGATTTGCCGGATTCGGACTCTTTGGTTCGAGATTGAGAACCGCAACAAAAATCGAGTCCGAACTGTAGCGAGGCCCCCCGCGGGCGTTGTTACAACTAGTAACAATAAAAGATCTCATGATGCCATTACTAGTCAAGATCAAGAACATGATCAAGAACAAGAGCAAGATTTAGATCAAAATGAGGAAGAGGAACCTAGGCGTGGTAAACGTACTAGAACCTCAAAATCTTTTGGCCCAGATTTTCTAACATTTTTGTTAGAAAATGAGCCTTTAACTTTTAAAGAGGCTATGTCTAGTCCTGAAGCGCCTTTATAGAAATAAGCTATCAATAGTGAAGTTGAATTCACCTTGCAAAATCACACTTGGGAATTGGTGGATTTGCCACCTAGTTGTAAACCTCTTGGGTACAAGTGGATTTTCAAAAGAAAATTAAAAGCAGATGGATCAATAGATAAATACAAGGCAAGACTTGTGGTCAAAGGGTTTAGACAAAAAGAAGGTCTTGATTACTTTGACACATACTCACCGGTTACTAGAATAACATTAATTAGAATGCTAATTACCATTGCATCTCTATACAATCTAGAAATTCATCAAATGGATGTGAAAACCGTTTTCTTAAATGGTGAGTTAAATAAAGAAATTTACATGGAACAACCAGAAGGTTTTTTTTGTTCCAAGAAAAGAAAAGAAAGTGTGTAAATTGGTTAAATCATTATATGGTTTAAAACAAGCGCCAAAGCAATGGCATGAGAAATTTGACAAGGCAATGATGTCAAATGGATTTGAAATTAATGAGTGTGACAAATGTGTTTATATTAAAAACACAGACAAAGGGTTATGTCATTGTATATCTTTATGTGGATGATATGCTCATCATAGGTAGTAATAATGACATGATTAAAACTACCAAGAAAATGTTGAATAAACATTTTGATATGAAGGACATGGGCATTGCTAATATAATTCTTGGTATGAAAATTACCAAAACATCAGAAGGTTATGCTTTGTCACAATCTCATTACATTGAGAAAATATTTGATAAATTTAGCAAAGATGATGATCATCTTGCTAGAACACCTGTAGATGTTAATTTGTATCTTTCTAAGAATGTACATAAAAGTATTTCTCAGTTAGAGTATGCCCAAATTATTAGAAGCTTAATGTACTTGATGAACTGCACTCACCTAGATATAGCTTATGCAGTAAGTAAATTAAGTAGATATACGAGTAATCCGGGAGTAGAACACTGGAAAGCAATTATAAGGGTTCTAAGATATCTCCGATTCACTCGTAACATTGGGCTTAATTATACTAGATATCCAGCAGTACTTGAAGGATACTGTGATGCAAATTGGATATCGGATACTAGAGACTCGAAGTCCACCAGTGGGTATGTCTTTACTTTTGGTGGTGCGGCTGTATCTTGAAAATCTTCCAAATAGACTTGTATTGCTAGGTCTACTATGGAATCAGAATTCATAGCTTTAGACAAAGCAGGGGAAGAAGCAGAATGACTTCGCCACTTCCTTGAAGATATTCCAATATGGCCAAAACCAGTTCCTGCTATATGCATACATTGTGATAGTCAATCAGCAATTGGTAAAGCACAGAGTCATATGTATAACGGTAAGTCTCGACATATTCGTTGTCGACATAATACCGTAAGACAACTACTCTCTAATGGAATTATTTCCATTGATTATGTGAAGTCTAAAGACAACATAGCGGATCCACTAACCAAATGGTTAGCAAGAGAGTTAGTTGAGAATTCATCGAGGGGAATGGGACTAAAGCCTATTTAATAAGAGTTACCACAACAGCAACCCAACCTAGTTGACTGGAGATCCCAAGATCTAGGTTCAAAGGGACAACCGAGTTATGAATGACTCAGAAGGATCACTAGGAAGTCTAACTCCTACCCATTTCTTTGATGAAATAGTGATGTCTGCAGCGTTTGAGGTTAAGTAAAATTTTAATGATTCTTATATCCTAGTGGAGTATGGCAGGATACTCTTCATAAGAATCACCTATGTGAGTGTGATCTGGGCCGGTTCTATGAGATTTGTGTAGGGTTACAATTCTCTAGAGCACTCATGAAAGACTAGGTTGTTCAGGGCTAAAATGAACCCAATAGTGAGAACTAAACTGTGTCTGGGGATATACTGTGTGAGTTCTATTGTCTTGGCTTACACAAACGGCTGAACAGTTCAAGACATCATGTTCACTAGTTAGCTAGTAAATCCAATAGTGTCTCACAAGGGAAGGTTCAAAGCCAAAGCTACCTATCCTTTGAAGAATATTTCCAATTTCTGTACTCTCTGTATTTACATCATGTTGTTGCATTTTCTCTCTGTCAATTTCATTCATGTGGGGGATTGTTGGAAAATTTATAAAGAGGTAGTTATGAATTGAAATAGACTCCATTTTGAATGAAAGGGTGTAACCTTTCATGGTGTCTTTTTGTTTTAAAGGAAGGGTCAAACCTCCATTTGAATGAAAGGGTGCAAACCTTTCATGGTGTCTCTTTATTTTAAAGGAATGGTTATGTCCCTTCTTCATACATTTTCTATTCAAATTGAATAGGTGCCAACAAAGCCTATATAAAGGTAGTCCCATTACAATTTTGATTGATTTTCGAAAATTCATTTTCCTTGCCTTCATTTTGCTTTCTTGCGTCTTTTATTCTTCATATTATTTTAGGGAAAATTTCAGAGAGTTATAGAACACAAGGTTCTAGTTCGCCGAACAAATTTGTTTGAAATGCTACTACAAATTTGTGAAGATCATTGTATCTTGGGAGATAGGCATACATAAGTAAATACTGGCGAGGCAAATCTGTTTTGAGGACAGAGTGTCACACACTCGACTTGGTCTTTGAATTATTTATTCGGTTCTACAAAAAATAAATACTGTAAGTTTTATTTTATTTTGTTTGAATTGTTTCATATTATTTTATTTACACAGAAGATTGTTCCAACAAACTAAACGAACAATTTTTTAGTATTGATAGCACATGACTTTCAAATTCTCGAATTTGAGGAACTCATACGAGATAGATAGGAGAAAAGTTTAGTTAATTAGTAACCAAAAATAAAGAATATGAAACTCACTAAGAGGAAAAACAAGTAGTATACGTGATCCTGTAATGGGGACAAGAGGGGAAATTGAATATAACAAAATAGGAGTATCATCTAATTGGGCTATATGTATGCAAGAAAAATAAGAAATTCAAACTTATCAAGCAAACAATAGAAAGTTGTGACTGAAACATTTTGGAAAAAAAAATAAATTCAAGCAATTCAACCAGTGAATCTTCAGAATGAAACGTAAAATCCAGTTCAGAGTTTTAGAAAAGCCTATATTTGATCGTCTGTACTGATTTATTAACCAAATATTCCACACAATATTACTTGAGTGGGGCCTCATGTGATTTTGGTGCTACGCCTATATGAATATTGTGTAAAATATTTGATAATTTTTTTTGGTATACACTCTTTTTTTTGTTTAGTAGAAAATGTTTAAAATATTTCTTTCAATTTTTATTTTTTTATTTTTTTTATATTTAGTTGTTTCCTTGAATGTATTAATATTTGATGGTTGTGGTGGTTGCGGGCATGTTGGTATGGTTTTAGAATTGATTTTTTAATTTTAATGAAAAATTGCATAGAAAGATAAACAAAGTAATGTGATAATTTGGAATTCTTTTTTGACTTGTATGTTAAAATAGCCTATCCAAACAGGGTTGGGTTTGACACCTAAAAAAATATACCAAAAAAATATATATATATAAGTATATTTTCTAAGATGATTGATAGAAATTTTTTATTTTATTTTAAATAAACAAATTATCACAACATTGAGGCTCAATTTGGGAACTTGACTAAAAGTTAAAAATCAACTTTTAACCTATTTTGGGTCACATAATTACTTTACTTTTTTATATGTTTTTTTTAAAAAAAAAGTCAAAAAAAATTAAAATGTCAACTTTTAACTAATTTCTCAAAATAATCCTAAAGTCTAAAAAAATATTAAAATTTTAATTAAAATAACATAATTTTTTATTAATAATATTGAAATATACAAGACACATGCATACTACAATAATACATTGACTTGTTTTGAATATGACTTTTTTTTCAATTTTTTTTATTTATTATGAAAAATTGTATAAAAATTGAGAAGTGTTGTAATCCAAACAAGTTAATTAGCCAATAAATTACTTATGTTATGCATACCAAAAACAGAGAACTTATTAGCTAGTTTTGAAATATCGCCATGTGGTGCCTTAATAGTATTATAATTGGTAAGCAAGATAAGACACACAAATTTATATTAAATGATTAAAAAAATGAGAAAATATAATGAATTATAATTTATGAGAGGAATAATTAAGTGATGCCCTAAACTAACCAATAATTTTTTCCACAAACAACCCATTCTCTCACACACAATAGTAATGTTCATATTCAGGACTGCACCTTTCAAAGTCAATTGAATTGTCTTCAACTACCTCAATTTTGAAAAATTATTGATTGGTACAGGAGTGCCAAGTGATCATATCCTTTGCTAATTATAATTCATCATATTCTTTCATATTTTTTAGGGTAAATTACATTTTGCCTTCCTAAAGTTTCACCCAATTTTCACTTTGGCTCTTTAAGTTTGATTTTTCCTACTTTGATCCTTCATGTTTACAATTCTTCCCACTTTGGCCCTTTATGTTTGCAATCCTTCTCACTTTGGCACTTTAAGTTTGATTTTTCCACTTTGACCCTTCATGTTTGCAACCTTTCCCACTTTACTCCTAAACTAACTTACATCTAAAAAACTAATAGAATTTTTTACATTACCAACACATCAGCTCTATAGTTGATGTAAAAAATTCACTAAAGATGCAAAAAATAAAAAACAAAAATTTGAAATTTTTTTACACTTTAGTGAACCTTTTTTTCAAATTTATTCATAGACATTATTATATTATAGATGCATCTAACTAAAAAAATAAAAAGAAATTTAACTAAAAAAAAAAAGTTCGCGACAAAAAAAAAAAAAAATGATAGTAAACTTTTCATTTCAAAATTGACAATATATGTGTTTTGAGTCCTTATATTTTCATTTTTTTCGTCTTTAGTAAAATTTTTTCTTTATTTTGTTAAATTTGTTTTTATTTTTTTAGCAGCATCTAATCTAGATGCATCTATAATGTAATAATATTTATGAATAAATTTGAAAAAAAAAGTTCAGTAAAGACTAAAATTCAATTTTTTTTGTTTTCTATTTTTTATTTTTTCCATCTTTAGTGATTTTTTTACATCACACATGGAGTTGATATGTTAATGATGTAGCAGATTCTATTAGTTTTTTAGATGGAAGTTAGTTTATGAGTAAAGTGAGAATGATTGCAAACATGAAGGGCTAAAGTGAGAAAAATTAAACTTAAAGAGCCAAAGTGAGAAATTGGTGAAACTTTAGGGAGGTAAAATGTAATTTATACTATTTTTTAATCATTCAACACAACTTCACGAACCTCACTTTCTCCATTAACTACAATACTATTGAAGCACCATATAGCAATGCTCCAAGACCAACCAATAACTTCTCATCAGTTTTGAAGCATTGTTGTTGATAGCATAATGTACTCATTCATCCAAATAGTCAGCAAATATCAACATTTACCCAACAAGTCAACCAAATTGCACTATGAAATATAGTGTATCTCCGTACTATAATATTGGGATCAAAATACAATTAAAATTTATATATATTATGTTAAAATTTATAAAGTCTGTAATATTTTTTGATAGAGTTATTGAAAAAACATAAATAAATATTATTTTTGTTAAAGAACTTGTAAATATCATTCTTCTTAAAAAATATAAAGAAATTTTACTAGTGGTGTAAATAATGTTTTTTCTTTTTTTATGTAGCACATTCTAAATGTTTTTTTTTCCTTCTAAAAAAATCACATCAATATGTCTGTTCTATTTACATTTAAAGTTCTACACAAATTCAATTTTAATTATAGTAACCAATTTTATATGGACTCTATTTGAGAAATATTTATTTTTCACATATTTTTCATTGTGTATTTAGTTTTATCGTTGTCAGATTTTTTTTATATAATTGATATATTAATTTAATTATTATGAAAGTTGAAAAAAAAATTATCTTGATATACAAATAAATAAATATAACAGAATGTGCTTAATTATGTATAGCGCACTGATCAAATTAATTTAATTTTTTATTTTTTGTCTATCTTGTTGATGTGTTAATATTAATTTATATTTAATTTTTTATTTAATATGAAATTATTTATTACAAAATATTTATATTTAATTTAAATTTTAGGGTAAATTACATTGAGACCCCTTGAGGTTTGGTCCAATTACTACCCACCCCATGATGTTTTGGAAATTACATTCCCACCCCTGTAGTTAATAGTCTCATTTCACAAACCCCATCTGTTTTTATAAAAGGTAACAACTCCTAATAGAAAAACAGAAAAAATTACATTAAAAAAAAAGTAAAGAAAAGAGAGAAAAAAAAAAAGAGAAGGTAAAGCAAAGCAAAGCAAAAAAAGAGAGAGTGCTTGAGTTCAATATCTTCATTTCGTCTAAATAATTACAATGACAGGGGCGGTTAGTGTAATTTGCAAACGTTAGGGGGTGATATGTATTAAACCCAAACCTCTGGGGGTGTAGGTGTAATTTACCTATGATAAAATTAAGTAGTTTTTTTAAAGGGTAAATTAGACTTACACCTCTTGAGGTTTTGGTTTAATACATATCACCCCTGACGTTTGGGAAATTACACTAACCCTCCTGTCATTGTAATTATTTAGACGGAATGAAGACATTGAACTCATACACTCTCTCTTTTTTTGCTTTGCTTTACTTTCTCTTTTTTTTTTCTCCTTTCCTTTACTTTTTTTTTTTTAAAATGTAATTTCCTCCATTTTTTTACTAGGAGTTGTTACCTTTTATATAAGCAGGGGCGTTTGTGAAATGAAACTATTAACCACAGGGGTGGGAATGTAATTTTCAAAATGTCAGGAGGTGGATAGTAATTGGACAAAACCTCAAGGGGTGTCAATGTAATTTATCCTAAATTATATATACATATATATAATATGTATGAATAATTCAAAAAGGATAACAAAGAAAAAAAATCAATACTCCACATAATTAATTTAGTATTTTTTTCCTTATCCAATCACACATATTTATATTTAATCTTTTAGATAAAAAAATTTTAATTTTATTTCTACATATTTTTATTTTTCAAAAAAATAAAAAATAAATAAAAATAAAGTTAAATAATTAGAATCATTTTTAGTTTTATATTACTTATTCTCTTTCTAATTTAACTATTATTTTTAATATCAAAATAAGTGTTTATTTTACTATCTTATAATTTAATATATATTATATAAAATTATTATATGATAATTATACTTTTATAACACAATAAAATTAAAATTATCAAAATACATAAATAGTTTAACTAAATTTATTATGGGTAAATTACACTGACAACTCCTGAGATTTCTGTTTAATACAGAACCCTCTCACATTTGAAAAATTACACTTACCCCCTCTATCAAATTAAAATGACATATTTATCCCTTAACCTTTATAGATAAAAAATAATAAAGTAATACAGATATTGTGTTCATGTCATCTCAAAGGAAATAACAATCATTTTCTTTGGTTTAATACATATATAACTAATCTAGATATGTACTTAAGAAGTATAATATTTTGTGATTTTTTTTTTAAATTCACCAAATACAAAAAAAATATAAAAATATAAAAATTTAATACATTATCTTATTTTGTTGTATTCAATGGATTTAAAAAAAAAAAATTTTTATACAAATTTTATACTTTTTAAATATATTTAAATTAAATTGATCTAATCTAAATATAATGGTAGAAATAAAAATGAAAAATTATATTCAAATATAAAAATTTATACAAAAATATCATAAAAATATTGTGATAGTGATATTTTTGTAAATGTAAATAATGTTTATGGGTGTTTTGTTTTAAAATGAAAGGTTACCATTAAGTTATATCATTGTAGTTGAAAATTCTATATAAAATTTAAGTTTGTATATTATTATTCAATAAGAATACGTTTAGGTAGAATTTAATAATAGAAAGTTATAGAATGTAGTCATGATAATAGAAAAAAGAAATGGTAGAAAAAAGGACAAGATGGTCATTTTGAAAATTTTAGGGCATAACATTAACATGCAGGGGCAATTTGTAATGAGATTACAAACCTTTGGGAGGGAAACATAATTTTTCAAATGTAAGAGGGAAATCTATATTAAACAGAAACCTCAGACACTACAGGAAATGACACTTTTGGTGACTAAAATATTGGTCGCCAAAAGTCCCATTTTTGGTAACCGAAACTCATTAGCGACTAAATTTTTTTGTCGCCAAGGTCGTCGCCTATACCTTGTCGGCGATAGTATTGGCGACTAACCTAAAACACCATTTTGGACTAAGTTTATGACATTTTCAACTTTAACTCCCAACCTACGTGTCTTATTTACGTACCGTTTGTCCCTATAGGTCATATTTGGAACCGAGAAGCTTCCTGTAACGTCAAAACAGTGGTTGGGGGGTTGTTTTACATTTTCGCCCCCCAAACACCTTTTTTCGACTAAGTTTGTGACATTTTCAACTCTAACTCCCAACTTACGTGTCCTATTTACGTACTGTCTATCCCTACAGGTCACATTTGGCACTGGGAAGCTTCCCGTTACATCAAAACAGTGGTTGGGGGGCTGTTTCAATGTTTCAAATGTTTCTCTGCAGCTCTATTTTTATTTTATTTTATTTTTTCAATAAAAAAATATGGGAGACACAAGAACTACATTATATTTTTTTCTCAAATGAAGGAGGACACCTCAAACAAGTGAGAAATAATTTGCCCAACAACCAAACAATCTTGAAATAGCAACTTTATCGAATGCCAATTAGCGAGCTACTGTGAGAGCACATTTGGATGTGCCATCCCTTCAATCTTGGTTTTCAAAAGAACTTAAGTTACATTGCCATTCTCTAAAATTGAGCATCAAAGGAAGATGGGGCCATAACAATAATAGATAGCAGAAATGAAATCCACAACATACAACAAAATTCTTACACCAGAAAAACAAGAGAAAAAAAAACAAATATTCTAATCCAGATCTCCATACAAGCGGCCTATGAAATGTTTCAAATGCAATAAAAGAAATTATTAGGATAAGAGAAAGATAAAAGGAACTATCCATTCCATTATTTGCAATCAAGGATAGAGATGACATGTAAATATGATCAGAAAGTTGCATATTAGCAATAGGCAGTTGGAAGATGGAAAACCTATACAAAACTGACAATGACTAACATAAATGGTCTCAGACTCAGGTCTCCACAAGGAAAACAACCAGAGCATGGGTTTCCCAAATTCTACAATAATGATTTCATTTACAATTCATTCACAACATCATTAGATATAAGCTTCTCCATTGTCCAATAAATCAAATACCTAGACTAATAAGTACCAAAATACAATGTCTAGCAAATGGAAAATTATATCCATATAAAACAATCAATCACCAATCCAAAAATTCAACTAAAATAATCGATCCATTTAAAGTACCAAAATTTAATCTACAAACCAATAAAAAAAAAGTGCTTCAAAAAACAATCATCAACAAAGAAAAACACTTTGATTGATTCATCAATAAATTTTTTTTGATCATCTTGATTCATCAATCAATTGAAAGAAATGTGTGTTAGTGTGTGTTCATGTGGGGCTATCTAAGTGTATATATAGCAATATAAGCAAGTGGGTCTTTACATCAAGAAGACTCAAGAGCTCATACGTCAAAGATGGGGGTATAAGAAGCTTATTCCCAACATCTATGATATCTGCTTCAAGTTATCTCATTGGAGAAGATGAACCAACCATTGATCAGAACTTAGCCCTAGAAACCCTTTAGAAAATTTTCAAACCCACAACCAAAAAACCCTAAAGATTGCAAAGAAAACACAAGGAAATGCAAATACATGCCCAACCCAAAATGCTGATGATATAGATAGACACAAAAAGTAGTAAATTAGGGGTTTTGTGTATCGACGGAGAGCGATGGGCAGTTTGACTGGAGTGAGAGAGGGAGGGGAGAGAAGCAGCGGAGACAGAGACACAGATGGAGACGGAGACTGTGAGAGACCCTGAAAATTGTTAAGCATAAGGCTCAAGATGACTCAGCTCTTTACTTATCTTCTCAGCTGCACCAAAGCTTCTCAGCTGCAACAGCTTATATTTGATATAAGACAGCAACAGCATGTACAGCTTAGCTAGAGGTTACAGGTTGTTAGTTTGTTAGAACTAGAGTTAGATTGTAGTTATGGTTAGGTTAGGAGGTTAGGAGTTGTAGTTAAGAAATAGTTTTTTTTTTTCTCTATAAATATATGTTCTATAATTCTATCTTGTGTTGAATAAGAAAATCAAATTCTCCTTATGGTATCAGAGCTCTAAGCTCTTGCGAGCAGAGATCCTTGGAGATATTTGAAGATATTGCTATGGCTTCTTCAAACCCTACACCTTCAAGTTCTTCTTTACCTGCAAATCTTACACTCTTAATTTCAAACCTGAATGCTTTTGTGCCCACGAAGCTTGATTCAACCAATTATATTGTCTGGAAGAGTTAGATTCATAACATCTTGAAAGCTACGAAGCTTCTTGGATTTGTTGATGGTACTACAGTATGTCCATTTGCTGTTATGCTTGATTCGAACAATCAAGAAGTTCTGAATCCAGATTATACACAGTGGATCACCATTGATTCACATCTGCTGAGTTGCATCACTGCTACATTGTCTTCATCTCTCTACACATCTGTTATTCATTGTCAGACTAGCAATGAAGTCTGGTCTGTTCTTGCCAAAAGGTTTACATCTCTTTCGAGATCTCACATTCATCAGTTGAAAAATAAACTTAGTCGTATTGTTAAAAAAGGTTTAACAATGGAAGACTACTTGAATCAATTCAAGTCCATTTCAGATCAACTTGCTCTGGCTTCAGCACAAGTTGAAGATGAGGATCTAGTGCTCTTAGTTCTTAATGGTTTGCCAGATGAATACAATGCTTTCAAGTGCACCATTAGAGCTCGATCTGATCCTATTTCTATGGAAGATTTGTCTTCCTTACTGTGTTCAGAGTCTATTCATGTTAAGTCTTCACTAAAACAAACTGATACTTCTGACATTCCATTTGCCTATTCTGCAACCAAAGGAAACTATAAAGAAGGTAACAGAGGAGGTCATAGAGGTTCTTTTAGAGGCAGAGGTTATTCGTCTAGAGGTTCAGATTTTTTCAGAGGTTTAGAAGGTTCCAGAGGTTCAGAAAGTAGTGGTAGGTTTCGAGGCAGTTCATAGCATGGTAGTACTTTCAGAGGCAGTGGTCAATATCACAGAGGTAGGTCCAACTTTAATCCTAATGCCTTGGTTTGTTAGATCTATGGAAAGTTGAATCATATTGCCTGGACTACTGGTACAGAATGGATTCCTCTTTTCAGAATAGTCCACAGAATAGTCCACATCAATCCTCCTTCATTCAAAACAATCTCATAGCCTATGTTGCTTCTGCCTCACCTTCATCTGTAGCAACTCCATCTCTTTTGTCTGCTCCTACTTCTTCTCAAGTGCCTATTTCTTCTCTCTCTATTGATCTTCCCCCAATCTCTTCTTCTCATAATCATCCTATGATCACTAGGTCTAAGAGTAAGAATCAATGTTCTGTTGCTTCTTCTTCTTCCCTTTGTCTTCTTGCTTTTGCAGCATCTTCAGGTTCCACTGAGCCATAGAATTATCAAGCAGCTGCTCAATCTCCAGCCTGGCAAGCTACTATGCTAGATGAGTATCAGGCTCTTCAGAGACAAAGCACTTGGTCTTTAGTAACTCTTCCTCCTGATAAACAAGCTATTGGGTGCAAGTGGGTTTTTAGGCTCAAGAAAAACTCAGATGGTTCTATTGCAAGACACAAAGCTAGACTAGTTGCTAAAGGCTTTCTTCAATGAGGGTGTTGATTATCATGAAACATTTAGTTTTGTAGCTAAACAACCCACTATCAGAGTTCTCTTATGTTTAGCACTTCATTTTCATTGGCCTATTAAGCAACTTGACATTTCCAATGCCTTTCTTCATGGCATTCTTGAAGAGGAAGTTTATATGCATCAATCTCAAGGTTTTATTGATGCTAATCATCCATCATTTGTCTGCAAATTGCACAAGGCCCTCTATGGCTTAAAACAAGCTCCTCGAGCTTGGTTCTCCACTTTCTCTTCCTTTCTTCTTTCTCATGATTTTGTTCCTAGTCATTGTGACTCCTCTTTGTTTGTCAAACACACCTCTACTTCCATTACTGTTCTACTTGTTTATGTAGATGATATCCTCCTTACTGGGAGTGATCCTCTCTATATCTTTACTCTTGTTCAATATATGCACTCAACTTTTTCCATGAAAGAATTGGGTTTACTCAACTATTTTCTTGGTATCTCTGTTGCTTCTTCTCTTTCAGGTTACATTTTGTCTCAGCCAAAATATGCTTATGAAATTCTTGCAAAGGCAGGCATGAGTAATTGTAAACCATATTCTTCTCCCATGGCTATTAAGGTAGTTCTTCCTAAGATGGACTCCTCTTTTTCTCAGCCTAGTCTTTATAGAAGCCTAGTGGGTGCTCTATAATATCTTACACTTACTAGACCTGATCTCAACTTTACAGTTAATTATCTGTGTCAATTTTTACAAAACCCTTTGAATAGCCATTTTGCTGCTGTTAAACGGCTCCTCAGATATCTCAAGGGTACCTTGAGTCATGGCTTGCATTTCACCTCTGGCCCTCTTGTTCTCAATGCATTTTCAGACTCTGATTGGGCTGGCAGTGCTCTTGATAGACGATCCACCATAGGTTACTGTGTGTTTCTTGGTCCCAATCTCATCTCTTGGTGTGCTAAGAAGCAACCAACAGTTTCCAGATCTTCATCTGAGGCAGAATATCGTGCTTTAGCTTAGGAATCTGCTGAGTTGAGCTGGATTGGCATGCTTCTTGCTGAACTTCATGTTTCTGTAGCTGTTCCTACTTTATGGTGTGATAACTTGTCTGCCATTGCCTTGGCTCACAATCTAGTCTTTCATGCTAGAACTAAGCATATTGAAGTAGATTATCATTTTGTTCGTGAGAGAGTTGCTGCCAAGAAACTTGCTATTTGCCACATTGCTTCTACTGACCAAATTGCAGATATTCTCACTTAGCCTCTCTTTGTTTCCATATTTCAATATCTTCAGGGCAAACTTCAGGTTTTTTCCACTTCCCTCAGTTTGCGAGGGACTGTTAAGCATAAGGCTCAAGATGACTCAGCTTTTTACTTATCTTCTCAGCTGCAACAGCTTATATTTGATACAAGACAGCAGCAGCATGTACAGCTCAGCTAGAGGCTGCAGGTTATTAGTTTGGTAGTTAGTTTGTTAGAACTAGAGTTAGATTGTAGTTATGGTTAGGTTAGGAGGTTAGGAGTTGTAGTTAAGAAATAGTTTTTCTTTTCTCTATAAATATATGTTCTGTAATTCTATCTTGTGTTGAATAAGAAAATCAAATTCTCTTTAAAAATAAAGAGAGAGAGAGAGAGAGAGAGAGAGAGAGAGAGAGAGAGAGAGAGAGCGCTGGTTTTTGTGTAGTGTTTGGTTTGGAAACTAATATATATATATATATATTATTTTACACAATTCGCGACTAAATTTTAGTCGCCAATTATTTTTTTAAATCTCTTTAAAATTTGAAATGTTTCCCTCCAAATATTTTAGTTTTTTGGCGACTAAAATTTTTTTTAGTCCCTGAAAACAAATTTTTGGTTACTAAACTTTTGGTCACCAAAGATAAAAAGTAAATTTTTAATTTTCATTCGGTGACTAAATAATTTTAGTAGCCAAAAGTAACTATACAACGACTAAAATATAAGTTGGTCACTAAAAATAAGTTTTTGGCTATCAAACTTTTGGTCGCCAAAGATAAAATTAAATTTTTGTTTTTCATTCGGCGATTAGATAATTTTAGTAGCCAAAAGTAATTATACAGTGATTAAAATATTAGTTGGTCGCTAAAAATAAGTTTTTGGCTACCAAACTTTTGGTTGCCAAAGATAAAAAGTAAATTTTTGTTTTCCATTCGACGACTAAATAATTCCAGTAGCCAAAAGTAACTATATAGCGACTAAATTTTTTTTTGTTGCCAATTGTGGCATTTTTAGCGACTACAATTTTTTAGTTGCCTATAATCAATATACCCCGACTAAAAAAAATTAGTAGCTAACTCTTGTACTTTGCTGACTAATATAATTTTTGGTTGCCAATTCCATAACTTTTGGCGACTAAATTTTTTTTAGTAGCCAAATTTGGTCACCAAAAATGTAATTTCCTATAATGGGAGGTCAGTGTAATTTACTCATGTATTATATATAAGTATTCAAGTAATATTTTTATAAAACGATAATATTCAGATTATTAAAATACATAATCAAAATTAAAATTTTATTTTAAATTAAAATTAATATTATTTTTTTGTAACACATATCATAATATAATACATCATAAGTTATGACCAAGTCATAATTTGTATATTATAATTTTTTTTTAAATTTTTTTTAGAAAAAATATTTTGATACAAGTGGAATTCATAATTTTTAGTAAATTTGATTAACACAAAGGAAGAATTGATTTCAGGTTAACAATATACCCTTTTTTTAATAATTTTGAAATAAATTATTTCTATAATCCTTGTACATAAATCACATGGAATGAAAAAAAATTTCATCAACCATTAATAAATTTATTTGTATTTAAATTTAAATTATTAAAATTTTCTACACATAAAATATTAAGAATTAAAATCAAATTTTCATTTTAAAAAAAATTCCTGAGGCACAGGCCACCTACTAGTTTCAAATACTAGAACTTTTTTTTTTTAACAAAAAAAAAAAAAAAAAAAAACCAAACAAATGTCATCCCACACCTCATACACTCATATACTGTCTTAACCGAAAAATTATTTTTGTTCTTGAGAGGCCATGTGGTTTTACTTCTTACTAATTATAATTTACCATGTCCTTTTCTATTCCCTAATTATTTAACACAAAATTGTAAGTCTCACCTCATTCATTAATCACAAACATGTTTAAAGCACCACTAATGTTGTGTTTGGTTAGGAGATTTGGGAAATGATTTGGAAAGAGAAATGAAAAAGGAAGGTAAAATATAGTTACACACCTTTTTTCTTTTCTTTTCTAAATTTCTTGTCAAATACCCAACCAAATACAATAAGTGATACTCCAAGACCAACCAATAACTTGTCCTCTCAAACTAATCCATATGTACGATCTTCTTCCCTCAACAAAACTCAATACACAAATTTCTTCAATCCAAACAAACATTTTCTCATTCCATTGATTACCTATCATGGTGCGTACTCACATAGTCTTGGTTTCTTTTCCAACTCAAGGAGCCTTAAATCCAACAATCCAATTCGCCAAGAACCTCAAAAGAATGGGTGTCAAGGTCACCATACTCTCAAGTGTCTCTGCCCAAAATCACATGACTAAAGCCTCTTCTCAAACACCAGATGGCCTAACCTTCGTTGCCTTCTTCGATGGCTATGACGATGGACTCAAATTGATTGATAATCAAGAACACTTCATGTCCGAGCACAAGCATCGTGGCTCCAAAAGCCCTCTCAAACTCATCAAGGCTAGCTCCGAGAAAGGCTGCCCTGTAACAGGTGTGGTCTATGTAATGCTCCGTCATCGGGCAGTTGAAGTGGCTTGGGGATTCAACATTCCCTCTACGCCACTTTGGGTTCAACCTGCCACTATTTTTGCTCTCTATTTCTATTATTTTTGTTAATGTATATATAGTATTCCTAGATATAGTAGGTATTGATTTCCTAGATATATTAGGAATAACCATAATTAGGTTTCTTGTAAGATACTCTTTCTCATAATTAGGTTTCTAGTAGGATTCTCTTTCCACCCTATATATGCAGGCCTTCTATTGTGTAGGATCAATTCATTCAATACAATACATATTATTCTCTCTCTTTACTATTCTAACATGGTATTAGAGCTAGGTTAAGAACCTAGTAATTTCGCTTCACCGGCGGGCGGCAACCTCGCCTTAGCCGCCAGCTGGACCTCAACCTATTCCGCTATCATGTTTTCCTTTCAGTATCGTTTCGTGGTGATCTCTTCCTCTATCCACTCATTTATTCCTACCCCAAATATCTCTATCATATATATATATATATATATATTTTGTTTTTTACTTGTAATACATTTTTTTTCCCTCCACTCTATCTTTCCATCTGCTTTAACCTCAAATTGTTTTCTATCTTCAAACCTATTTGAGTTTGAGGTACTATCATGGTGAACATGGTTATACACCATGCAAACCACCTAGCCGCCTCCTTTGGTGTACAATTCAAGCCGCACTCTCTAGTGCACAACCTAAGCCGTCCCTCTTTGGCGCACAATCCAAGCCGCTTCCTTTGGCGCACCACCAAACTCGCCTCATTGGCGTATTACCTAAGCTGCCTCCTTGTGGTGCACTCTCTAAGCCGCCTCCTTTCGGCGCACTCTCTAAGCCATCTCATTGGCACACTCCCTAAGCCGCCTTCTTTTCATGCACTCTCTAAGCCGCCTCCTTTTGGTGCACTTTCTAAGCCGTCTCCTTGGTGCACCACCAAAGTCGCCCCCCGGCGCACCACCTAAGTTGTCCCTTGGCGCATGCAGTTATCTATTGCCATCATCGTTCAACACTACATCATAAGTTATGTGTGTGCCACGCTTGTTAGTTCAACATCTAATCTCTACAATTTGTTGCCATTATCGTTTAGCACCACGTCATAAGTTATGTGTGTGTCACGCTTGTTGGTTCAACATCCGGTTCTCTACATCGGTCTGGCATGACCCCTTTAAACTGTCCCGACATTGATTCCGGTTAGCTCCTACATCAGTCTGGCATGACCCCTTTAAACTGTCTCAACATTGTTTCTGGTTAGCCTCTTACATCGGTCCAGCATGACCCCTTTAAACTGTCCTGACATTGATTTCGGTTAGCTCCTACATCGGTCCGACGTGACCTCTTTAAATTGTCTCGATATTGATTCTGGTTAGCTTCTACAATGGTCCAGCATGACCTTAAATTGTCTTGGCTTTAGTTCTGGCCAGCTCCTACAATGGTTCGGCATGACCTTAAACTGTCTCTTAGCATTAGCTCTAGCGCCTCTGATATATCTCAAGTGTTCTTGCGCTCCCGTTCAGACTTTGCAATATATTTTCTTTTTATTTTATTTAGTTTTATTTCATATTATAATTTCTCTCCAAACTCAAGATGTTTATCCTCCATGAGTTTGAGGGGGGATGTTAATGTATATATAGTATTCCTAGATATAGTAGGTATTGATTTCCTAGATATATTAGGAATAACCTGTAGACACCCCATTTTTGACCGTACTCAAGACTTGGACGTCACCGTTTGAACACTCGGTGATTATCCATGTTTGTGTTCGTTTGGAGTTCCCGGAGTTCTCGGCTACGCGCCTTGTCTCAGGATCTCCGAACTCGACCGTTTTGTGTCTGGTTTTGCACCAAACACTTGTGTTTTGCCTTGGAAGGGCAGGGAATGCCTTGTGAGGCATCCCCACACACCACCGGCAGTGGCTAGAGGCCACCGGCTGGGTTTTGTTGCCACCGGCAATGTATGTTTCGGCCGGTCAATTTTGTCAAAATGACATTTTTGGCGGCCGACCTCTTGTTACTACTTTTGGAGATATTTTGAAAGTGGGTCAATTTGCTTCCCCTCCATACACGTGTATGGAGGGATGCCCCCCTTGTTAGCTTACATTGTAAGTTTACAAGATTGGCTCCTGTATAAGAGGAGCCCTCCTCTCCCTTGCTCAAGGGTTAGAAAAATTAGAGCTTTTTGCTTAGAAAATACAGAGGAAGCTCTGGTTTTAGGGTTAGGGTTCAATAGACATCCTATCTCTATATTACTCTTGTGTGTGTTTTAGTCCATACTATTGCACACAAGCACCTAGTGCTTCACCTTCCTTGGGCTACTAAGGTTCTAAGGGCTTGTTCTTGTTATTTTTGACTGGATTGAAGCTTAAGGAGGCAACAAGACCATCATTGTTGAAGAAAGGCTTCAAGGGTAAGAAACTAGTTCTTTTTACCCCATTTTTGCATCATATTTCTACCTATCTTAGAGCTGTTTTTGTGTTTAGTGTATAACATAAAAAATTTCTATTTTTAGGCCCTCTTGATTGTTTGTTAAGAGTGTTTTGTGGTTTGGGTGTGTTTGACCACCCTTAGGCCTTGAAAGGCCCCATTTTTGTGCTATTTTGTGCAAGTTTCAAGACTTTGGTGTTTGGGCCTCTTCACCACTGAAATCTTGAGGGATTTCAGTGGTGGGGATGGTGCCTTGAAGTTTCCAAAAGGGGAGGGCCACCCCCCCTCCTTATTGTCCTTGAAAGGGACCATTTTTGGTCTCTTAAGGGAGCTTATGTTTGAGTGTGTGTTGAGCATGCCATAACTGTTTTTCATGCTTATATTGCCATAATATAACATGGTTTTAAGTTGGTTTTGGTGTACCATGCATGCCTTGCATACCTACCTTGTAATGCCTTGGGATTGCCTTAATATGCCTTAGGTTGTGTGCCTTTATTTTAGCATGTTTTAGGCTTAGATTTGTGAAGCTTTTGTGCTTATTTTGCCATGCTTTAGGTCTGTCTTAGGTTGTTTGAGTCGACCCTAGCATGCATTATATAGCCTCTTTGCATTTTTGGGCTTGTTAGCCTTAAGTATGTAAGTGTATAGCATGCTTTGTTTGCTTTGATTTAGTGGATTGGAGTTATTTTTCATGTTATTTCAGTCCCTTTAACATGTTTGTATGCTTGCCTTGCATGCCTCTTTAACGCCTTATAAGCTTGTGTTATATGCTCCTTGAAAGTGCATTTGTGCATGCCTTTGGACTTGAGCCATTTAGATGCCATCTAGGAGTTCCTTGGGTGTTGTTTAGGTCTGCCTTGGACCTGTTTTGAGTCCCCTTAGCCTTGTGAGGCTTGGTGGGTTTGACCTTGGTTTAAGCCTCTTGGCTTGCCTCAAGTACTTGGGCCATTTGCATGCTTTACTTGCTTGAATTAGTTGGTTTGGCACCTCTATTTTGTGCAATTTCAGAGCTTGTGTTGCATGCTAATTGTCTATTGTTTATTCTCTTTAAGTGTGCTTAAGAGTTGCCTTGTCTATGCTTAAGGTGTTGGACCATGATTGCATGCATGTGTGTGTGCATTTTGGCCTTCATTTCCTTGGTTTTGGCCACTGATTTTGGGCCTAATTAGAGTTGCCTAAGTCATGTTTAAGTCCATCTTTTCATTAGTTTGCATTGCCTCATGACTTGCATGTTTACTTGCCTTGCCATGTTGCATACCTAGCTTCGCATGCTTAGGGTTGCCTTGCATGAGCATGCATGCTTAGCCTCTTGAAGTGAGTGTGATAGAGGTTAAGTCCCCGTTATTGGGTCATTTGGTTTGCATTTCATTTGACATGAAAGTTGCACACTCGGTTCTTTGGGCCATCATGCATGGAAATGTGTGATTGGTGGTCCGAGAATCGAGACACATGCTCCTTTGAGTCACAAACATGATAGGGGGCATGATTGGTGCATACATTGTTTGAATTGTATTGCCATGCAAGTTTTGCCCTCTGCTGCTGTGAGTTGCAGGTTCTGCAGGTATTGTTTGCCGACCGGCAACATTTTGTGCCGGCCGGCAGTAAGTCATCAGCCGATGGGTTCATTTTGTGCCGATGGCCACATCCTAGTGCCAGTGGTCATTCTACTTAGCCGGTGGGATCCCCTAGTATCCTGAGAGGCATTTCTGAGACTTTGGCAGTTTTCAGAGGAGCAAAGCAGGGAAAACAGAGGCAGACTATGCATGACAATGCGATTCCGAGCAAGTCTCGAGCATGCGCTGCATCTGACCCGCTTCCCGAGGGCTTTACTATTTTAATTAGATTGATTAATTCGTTTAGTTAATTTAATTGATCTGTAATATTTAATTAGCTTGCGTAGTTAATTAATTTGTATATTTATTTGGTCCCTCCGGGCGAGGGCAAATCTGTAATAAGCGTGTGTGAGTGGTATGCATCTCTTCCAACCCCCACTTCTTTCTTCCCTTTTATTTACCCGCTTACGATGGTAGATTAGGGCACGTTTATTTTAGCATACCTTATGCAATGCATGCGTGCATCCATACATTTGTCTTACATGCACCGGGCTCGGTACATCATACAAACCGCATTGTATCTTCAAATCTAACTTGAATACGTGCACCAAATGATTGCATTTCACATGCTATTTTAGGGTTAGCCGAGCCTATCCTAATCACATTCTGCATGCGATGCATTAGTCACTCTAACATGAACTAGGGCATGCATGTTTACTGACTAGTTTATTGTTCTGGCACGGAGTACTAGGTGAGTTTTTTCGCTTTAGCATATCGTATGCGTGTGAATGTTGCCATGACAGTATGCTTACCATGTGGCTAAATGCTTATATGAGATAAACTGTTTGAATGCCTGTGGGTGGAGGTTGGATTGCTTGAGTTGGAAAAACTCGTTGAAATCCGTGTTTTAGCCTACTTGCGAGTAGCAAATTCCGAAGTGCTTTCAAAACGAACGGATATGCAATGCTTGTTTCCAAATTAGGCAATCTAGTCTATACTTGTTTGCTGTGCGCATAACATAGTAATTCTAGGCTAATAACCGGAACAAGAGCACATAACGTTTTCAAAATCGGATATCATGGTTAGTAGAGGCTGCTCTTCAGATCGGGCGAAAGGGGGTGCTCATAGCTGACCTTCCCCGATCGTACCCAAGCTCCCGAGCCAAGACAACTTTGGTGATGACGGACACGTGGCCTTCGGCACCGAGTCAGGGTTTCCTAAATTTCCCATTTTAAAAATATTTAGGTGGCGACTCTGTATCTGGCAAAGCAGTCCATGTTTGGCACTTCTTTTCAAAATCTGTTTTTTCTCAAAACGATTTGCCAGAGTTGGACTCTTTGGTTCAGATTACGAACCACAACAAACAAAAAAAGTCTGAATCGTAGCATCGAGGTCCCTCATGGTATTATTCTGATTCTGGCGACTCTGCTGGGGCTTTTAGAGAGCTTGACTCGAACTCGTGATATCCTGTTTTGATTCCATTTATGTGTCTCTTTGCATTGCATGTGCATTGGTGCGCCTAGGACACCCTGTTGGCCATCTGCTATTCCTGAGCGGTTTGCTGGAGGCTTGTCTTGTCAAGACATGACCATAAGGCTAACCGGTTGCGGGCTTTGCCAGTATGGGAACACAAACCCTGGTTTTACCGGGGCACCCTTTTTGACCATTCGACCTAGTGCATATTGAAATCCATAGTGACCATTCCAAACTAGGACAGGTTGCTTACCCGATATAGGTTGTTTGAAGCCGCTGTGTGCGTAGTGAAACCCTAGCTCTTGACAAAATAGGACAGGGAAACCCTACCCCAACATAGGGATGTATTGGCTCTCATTTATCTGCTATGTGCTTTTAGAGTGTATCTCTGCAAGGAACGCATATATCAGTTTGCAAAGTTTGAGCATCAGGCCCGAGGGCACTAGTATCAGTGTTGTTGAGAATCAGTTATGTCTGCGGGTATCAATTCAGTTTTGAACAGTGATTCTGGGGAACAGTGATCAGTAGTAGAGTGCAGTTGTTCGACTACACCCGTGCTTGATCTGTTTGGGCCTGAAATACTGCTTGTTTTCCGTTTCAGTTCAGAGATTCAGAGAGTCGATCCAAAACAGCTAGTGTCTTCTCCTTCCTGAGGCAGGACGTAGCATGACGCAGAATTTAGAAGAGATCGTGGTCATGACGGCCGCGTTGGGTCAAGGAATCACCCCGCAAGGTGAGGCTAATATTGATCTGCCGCATCCACCCAGGTCGCCTGCCGCACACCCAGTTTGGACCCCTCAACTATATCAGGCTCGCGAGCCTACTACATTTGAACTAATGGGAATGATAGGTGACCTTTAAAGATCCGTGGCGGATCTTGCCTATGGGATGTTTGCTTTGCCACCAGCCGCACCATATACCGGAAGCTTTATACCCCAGGAGCCCCTTCTATTGCGACGGATAGTAATTGAACTCAGCCAACCAGAGATGGCCTCCAGCTATGGCAACGACGCATCAAACCAAATTCTAGATCACGCTGAGGCCAGAGACAAAGGTAAGATGAAGGCGGAATCTTCTATCGAACAAGCTAGCGTGGACGATGAGGCTTTGAAAGCCGGGGGGATGAACAAGCAATAGATATTTGCAGTTGTGTCGAAAGCTGTGGAGGATGCTTTCCCCACTCCGCTTGAGGGCAATTCCAGTCAATCAGAGAACCGGGATAGGCCCCGCCATGCCAAAACAGTTCTTCCCGCTCCCAACCTTGCATCCGGAAAGGATCAGAAATCCAAGGCCACACCCGCCGATCCGTTCGCTAGTGCATCTAGCAAGAATGCTCAGGCTCCAAAGTACCTGCCCTGGGGGCGCAGGGTCTTCCACGCCCTCTACATGCCATTGTCCAAGGCACTTCAGATCCTTGCTGAGAGGGGACACCTTAAACCCCTGGAGCCTCGGCCTCTCCCAAAGAATCTCCCTGCTACTCATGACCCTGCTCAGTACTGTGCGTACCACCAGCAGACAGGCCATGCTACCGACAATTGTTTCCGCCTCCGTCATGAGGTGCAAGATTTGATTGACAATGAGGTTATCCTCCTCCCACCTCAGCAAAGTCCGTCACCACCCAGTTGTTGGATTTTGAGGACACAGATACTGCGAGTATGTAATCAGAAGGTGAACCTCCTGTGGGCAGTGCCTGGCGCATTTTTGGATGTGGCGTTTGGCACGCATTTTTGGGCATTTGTTAATGTTAATTTTGTAAATTCTGGCTTGGGTGTCGAGTCATTGTTTTGTTTTGTCTTGAGTCTGTCTCTCTGTATTGAGTCAGTCTTTTTGCTTACAGGGTCTGTCTTGTTGTAATGAGTTAGTCCCTCTTGTATAGAATACCAGGTGATTCCAAGGTTGTTGCCTCGAACGCCGTTTTGTAATTGTCCTTTTGTTTTTCCTTTTGAGTCTGTCTCGGTTGAGGAGCCAGTCACAATTAGGGAATCTTAGTGAAACAGCCGCGGCTATCATATTCCAGTACTTCTTGTTGTTTCAGCTGGTTGCGCTAGAGGATGTGAATGGAATGACAATACATACCACCTACTCTCTTGTGCCTTAAACATCGTTGTAATGACCTAAGCTTTTCATAAAACCCCTTTTCGAACACTGCGGTGATGAAAACGAAGAGGAAGTAATTCCTCGGGTTTTGTAAAATTTTGATCATTTTGAGGGAAAGAGAGGCATGCTAAGCTTTTAATGAATGAAATCATGCTTGTCGGCGTGAGTACTGAGAAGGATCTTGGTTCGATCGGCCCGGTTCCACACTATCTTCTTGCGAAGTTTTGTCTTTCTTAAAACTTTCAAAAACAAAATGTTTAGCGATCTTGCGAGACACGTGGAATCGCTCTTGAGATTGTGCAGCCCAGGATCGCTCTCAACCTCAAGATTCAACCTATCTGTTTCAAACCTGGAATCCGTTCAAAACATTCGGTGCCATGAAATGCCTGTGTGGCCCATTTTGAGGCGGCCCTCGAGCAAGAGGCACTAAAGCCGGATCAAGGAGATCAGATTACACCAGGCAAGGCTCATGAAGTAGCCGTGATGGACTTTTCTGCAAATCAACACAACGGTCATTCTCCTGGACACAGAAAGGCTTCAATCTCAAAACCATTTGGCATGGGCTTGCTACACTTTTACCCTTTGAGAGGCTCGTTGCGCCAAAAACCCGAAAGGGCGATCCAGGCAAAAGTTAGAGCAAAGAAAAAGAAAAGAAAAAAGAAAAGAAAAGAACAAAGAATAGCAAAAGAAAAGAAAGAAAAGAAATGAAAATGCAAAAGAAAAGAATAAAGAAAAAGAAGAAGAAAAACATAGCTCGCAAGGTCGAAAACCCGCATTGGGCATCTTGGCAAAAGTTAGAGCCTAAACAGTGAAGGTTAAAATACCCGAGTGTACCTTAACCGGAACTGCGTAAGGCTTGATTCCCATGTTTGGGATACGTAGGCAACTTCATCCTGAAGTCCAGCCCCCAACGCTTCCATAGCGTCTCAGTCTATGTCATGGTTTTGATCACTTGTGCCTCCTCCGAACCTGATGTCTCGATTGCAGCAACTTGGAACTACGTGATTAACTTCCTCTTGAAGTCCAACCACCAACACCTTCCAGGTGACTGTGTCCATATATTGATTCAAACTGTCTTTGTCTCCTCCGCGGCCGAGGGTCCGATTGTCATCAATAAGGACTGGCTTACAGCATGCCGCGGCATCATCCAAACAAGGGGCAACTTTCCGTTGCCTTATCCCCCCCTTTTAAGCCAGGGGCAATTTTCCATCGTCCCCAATCCGAGGTTGTATATCTCGAGGGTAAGTTCCGTGCTCGTTGAGCGTTGGTTGTTTGCAAAAATAGTTTTTGAAAATTTTTACTGAAGTTGACTATTTTCTCGAAAACTATTTCATTTTTCAAAATTGGACCATGTTTGGACCCAAAAAGGAGAATTTTCAGTGCTCACAGCCTGATTCGCATGATTTTCAAATCAAAAATCGAATAAGTGTGTTAATCCAACTCTCATTTTGATCAAAACTGTTTTAGAAAACAAAAAAAAAAATGGTCGAAGTGACGAACTAGGGGCACAATTGAGTCAGGTCTTCTGTCTTTCCCCCGTCAACATACTTGCCAGAAAGGCATTCTATCCACTGGGAGAAATAGCCGTGAGCTAACAGTGCTGGGTGTGAACCTGCGACTTCCTATTCATCCATTAACCACCCTGGGGAGGGATAAAAAAAATGAGAGAATAAAGAATGGAGAGGTGTAAGCAGAGAGAGAAGTGAGAAAAGGGTTTTGAGAGAAAAACCAAGCATGAGGGCCGAGTGATGTGAGTATCACAAATCAGAAAGGGTGAGAATAATATCCGGAGGAATTGGCTCCTCGAGATTTGAGGTCTTTTTGTAAACATGTCCGTGTGTCATGTCTTTTGATCTGTCGGTCTCGATTCTAGTTTTGAGTCTTTTTCGAGTATGTTTCGTTATGATAGGTCGCGTGCCTCTTGTTTCTTAGTTTGAGTCTGTCTCACTATGTTCTGTGGTAGGCTCGACACCCTGGTTGAAAACCCTTCCTTATTTCAAAAAATCGTTTGTGCTCAGAATGTTGTGCCATTCTCTACATTCGTGCGAAGCAAGAGAAGGAAAGGGAAAATTTGGGACATCCAAGTGTGTTTCAACTGCAACCGTGTCAGTTTTGTGGTCCGTCTTGTTAGATTGGGCTATCTGTTCAGGGTTTGCTATGTGCAGAATGAGGCAAAATCTTGTATTATAGTGTATCTGAATCAATCCGATGAAGTATGGGCTGTGTGTCCAGGTTGAGCAGTGGTTTGTATGAGTTGTTTGCTGACAGTTGGTTGGTTATCCGATTATCATAGTGCAAGTGCTCAATTTACAAGTGTTCATTTTTCAGACAACAGATCAATATCATTTACATTTGAGGTGTAATATGATGCAATACAGTGCAAGGTATGAAATATACACAAATGTAAACACTTTTTCAGACAAAAAGTTTGTTTCATTTCATATCATCTTTTCAAGTACATAGTTTCGAAGGAAACAAAATCTGCATGTGGCAATACAAAGTACCCTAACTACTAACCAAAAGGGGAAAATGCAAAAGGGAATAAAAACAATAAAAATCTGTATCAAATGTCAAAAATAGCTCCGGGGACGTCAATCTGTCCTGGTCCTCTGCCTGGACGAAGGTCCAGGAGCGTCATCAACAGGGCCACCACCAGGGGCATCGCCGTCTGAGCTCGAGCCCGAGCCATCACCGGTCTCCTCCGCCTTTGTCTCTGCCTCAGACTTGTCATCTGGAACTGGAGCTCGTGAGCTGCTCCTGACGTGAGTGCGCCCCCCTCTGGTGCGGGGATATACTCTGCCATCCCGAGTAGAAATGGGAGGTCCAGCCGGAGCGCCACCCACCGAAGGAATCTGGAAGGGAGGCTGAAAAAGCATAAAAGGCGAATATATCAGAATACTGTGAGAAGTGAATCGGTCTGAGAATCACGTGTATGAGTCTGATGTATGAGTCTGAGTGGCGATGAATCGATCTGAGAATCTGATGTGTATGTGAATGCGTGGCGATGAATCGATGTAGAATGCAATGTATGAGTCTGATGTATCGAATCTGTGGCGGTTTATCGATGTTGTGTTGTGCATCAGTTATGTAAAGCTGTTTGTGTATGGTTTGAAAGTGGTTAGAAAGAACATCGGAATCTTTGTAAAGGGCTAGGAGGTCGAATGTCATTGTAGCATCCCCATCATGGAGGCATTCATCTCCAATGACCGGGTATACTCGAAGACGCTGCAAAAGTATCGGATGCATCGGTATTACGTGGAATATCAAATAAAGCGAAATGAAATGGTATGCGAAAATCTTGAATACATATCTGGGAGGCAAGTCGGGGATACCGAGAAACTCATGATCAGCCGGCGGAGGGGCGAAGGGGATCTGATTGGTCGCCCCACCCTGCCCTCGGAAAGTTAATAAAGCGGGCAAAGCAGGCCAACCGGTCCCTTGCCCCCGCTGAACTCCACCCCTGCCATGGACTCGAGCCCTCCTCGGCGCTCCCCCTCCAGCCCCCGCTCCCACTCCAGCCACTGGCGCCACTGGTCCCTCTCTCTCCACTCGGCGGCCGCCGCTCAGAGGTCGTATGATAAAGGTCCGGACGTACTCCGAGTAATCGCCCTCGCCTCTGAAATCGTCTGCCTCCCAGCCAATGGTGTAGTCCGCCATCAGCTCGGCAGTGAATCTCTCGGTATCCCTCATGTGCTCAGGAGGGTGCACCGGGACTATCTACTCAGGTAAGCCTAGGGTCTGACGCAAGAAACGCTCACCCAGGTACCAAGCCCGACAGACCGGGCCCTCGAGCAGAATCTGGTAACGCGAGGTCTCATCGACGCAACAAACCGATCCGCATCATCGGCGCGATGGAGCCCAGCCGCCGGTGATCTGAAATTGAAATCTGATTTGTTATCTCATGTTATTGAAATATCACGATTGGAAAAGCGGCTTAAATGAGCTGCAAGTAAAACATACCTCGGCGGGGTGATAGTGTCAAAATAGCGGCGGAAGATGAATGTCTCTCGCGACCTCGGTGCATCTCCGGAATCAGCGGCGAAAAAAGGATGACGAGGGTCTCTGCATTGGAGGAGTGCGAGCCTAGGAAAGTAGGCATAAACCCTGGCGCAAGATAAATACCGGTGCATTTATCGGATAAGCGAGAATCTGAGAATAAAAAGCGAAATAAGCGAGCCATGTTTTTATGCGATGTATCGTGCGAGTGTACAGTGTGGCGATTCTGCAGTCGATTAAATAGTATGTGTGTCTTTGTATACGATATCTGACAAGTGTAAAGCAGACTACGATGTGTGCGGTGTGTAAATCTGAAAATAAAAACGAAATAAAAAGCGAGAAAAAATGTACCTCCCAAGCACGCCAAGTAACCCAGAAACAGCGTCATTGCGGCGAAGCTCATATACCCATAAAGAGTGGCGAGCGGCGCCACCCATCATAATGTAAAATGTCCCTAACATCCACCGGTCTTGGCGGCAGAGAAACCTTGTGTTCGCCCGATCGGCGAAGATGGTCGTCCCAAACAGAACATAAGGAAGCGCGTCGTATCTCTCCACGGCCTCTGGGGTCATCGGGCACATCGACAAGGAGAAATTTGGACCACTGGCGCACCTCAAACCAGGAGTATCGAACAAAGCCGGGACACGCAAGAGGCGATGCCGCGCCGAGCAAGTAGACCTGAGCCGCGGTCCACTCGTCCATATCAATGTCAAAGGGGATCGGATCACCCCCTGCCCCGATGCCTGTGAGCATCGAGAAATCGTAAGGGATCATCGTCATGTCCCCAGTCGCAGACAAGTGAAATGAATCGGTGGTGTCCCACCATCTCTCCACCAGAGCAGCGAGGAGAGGTCAGCACGTAATAAGCCTGGAGAGTCCTCTGCAGAATGTGCCAAAGCCGGCCTGGTCCACAATATGGCGAACTGCGTCAGGAAGCTCGTCATACCACTCACGAGCGACGGTATTCCCATACCCGCGGATGGTATGGGAATCTCCCTGTTTTCAAACAAGTAGTTGCGAAGCAATATAAAATGTACAGTCTTGAAGAAACAGTGGTTCAATGCAAATTTGGCATGCGTGCGTATTTTCATATTCAAACAGATACCGAGTGTCGGTGTGCTTACAGTGAACTACAACGTGTGATGCGTCAGCGTGTTTGAGTGGTTCAGCGCAAATGTGGCATGTGTGCATATTTTCAGATTCAAACAGATACCGGGTGCCGATGTGTTTACAGTGAACTACAACGTATGATGCGTCAGCGTGTTTGAGTAGTTCAGTGCAAATGTGGCATGCGTGCATATTTTCAGATTCAAGCGAATCTGGGTGCGGTGTGTCTGATGAACTACAACGTATGATGCGTCAGCGTGTTTGTGTAGATCAGCGCAATGTAGCATGTGTGCATATTTTCATATTCAAACAGATACCGAGTGTCGGTGTGCTTACAGTGAACTACAACGTGTGATGCGTCAGCATGTTTGAGTGGTTCAGTGCAAATGTGGCATGCGTGCATATTTTCAGATTCAAATAGATACCGGGTGCCGGTGTGTTTACAGTGAACTACAATGTGTGATGCGTCAGCGTGTTTGAGTGGTTCAGTGCAAATGTGGCATGCGTGCATATTTTCATATTCAAACAGATACCGGGTGCCGGTGTGTTTACAGTGAACTACAACGTATGATGCGTTAGCGTGTTTGTGTAGATCAGTGCAATGTAGCGTGTGTGCATATTTTCAGATTCAAATAGATACCGGGTGCCGGTGTGCTTACAGTGAACTACAACGTATGATGCGTCAACGTGTTTGAGTGGTTCAATGAAAATGTAGCATGCGTGCATGTTTTCAGATTCAAACAGGTATTGGGCAATGGTGTTTGCAGTGAAATACGGTGTGTGCCGTGGTTTGAGTGGTTCAAGGCTAGTGCAGTGTGTGCATGTGTCGATCTTAAGCAGAATGTCGATTACAAGCGTTTTGTAATCGATTACAATATCTGATGTATCGATGTATCGGCACTAGCGATTAAAGCTATGTCGATTATGGCAATTGACAGTTTAAAGCATCCTACATTGCAGAAAGTAAAGCAGAGAAAGAAGGTTACCTCGGAAGCGCCGGAGGATAGGTGGGAGGCAGGCTCACGTAGCAGGAGCTCGGGATCCAACGCCATGTCGAAACTCCTGAACTGGCGCAGTCCGTCGGGTGGCAGAACATGAATCGCCGGCCGGTAGGTCGCCGGGTCGAACGGGCGCTCGCTCAAAGGTAGGAGCTCAACCTTGGGATCCATCTCGTGATCCGGGGGAGTCCCACCACGTGGAATTTCGTCGGCCATGACAAGAGTGATGAGAAATTGGTCGGAGAATGAAAATCGGGTCGGAATACGAAGAGTCAACCGAAAAGTCAACTCTCGGGAGGGTGGAAAACGACCGGAAAGGTCGGGATGTGAAAAGGCACGGAAATGGAGAGGAAAGTGAGGGGAACAAACCCCAAAAAGGTGGAAACGACAAAAGAGGCACCGAAACAAAGATTTGTTCGGTTGAAAATGTCCGAAACGCGAAGGTAATCGCGAATTCGACGACGAAAAGGGCGTGAGAACGCGAACAAACAAGGAAACGAGGAAGAAAAGAGACTCTAGAGAGAGAGAGAGTTTGTTTTCGGCAGAGGCTAATGAATAGAATAGGGTTTGGAACCCTATTTTAAAACACCCATGGTGAAATGTCGAATCTGCCGATCCGAGAACTTTTTTGGTCGGCAACATTTGTGCCGGCGGCGAGAATATTGTGCCGATGGAATTATTTTATGGATTGGACCCGGTGGCTTCCTTCGGTCGGTGGTGTTCCCACAACCTTGTTTAGGCAATATGAGTGGTTTTGGTCATCATAGCTCGAGAAAGTGCAAGAAAGTGTATCTCGACGCTCAAGGCCTCCGTTTGACCTCAGACCGTGTCTTTTGTGCGTGGCACTCAAATTCATGCAATATTGTATCCTTTTGTATCCTTTTGCCTTTTACAAGATTCAAAAGTTACCCTGCGTGCGTTGCATGCATTTATCATGTTAATGCAGTGCGTTGTCGGCGCCGTCATGCACATCCCTCATGCATTGTCATGCATTTTATTACAAGCGTTGTCATGCATTGTCATGCACCTCAATACAGACATTGCCTCGCACATCATTCGTGTTGTCGTTGCCTCGCACATCATTCGTGTTGTTGTGCATCTCCTTGTTTTGCATTATCATGCATTTCAAAAAGAAAAAAAACGTACGTTGTCGCGCACTCGAGTTCATTTGCATTGTTTTATATTTCGCGTGGCATGCGTGTCACACTTGCATTGTTTTACATTTCGTATGGCATGCGTGTCACACTCGCATTGTTTTATATTTCGCGTGGCATGCGTGTCACACTTGCATTGTTTTACATTTCGTGTGGCATGCGTGTCACACTTGTATTGTTTTATATTTCATGTGGCATGCTTGTCACACTTGCATTGTTCTGCATTTCCTTGTGGCATGCGTGTCACACTTGGCTTCATTTTGCATCCTTTGAGGCACGCGTACCTCATTGGCAGCATTTTGCATCCTTTGAGGCACGCGTACCTCATTGGCAGCATCTTGCATTCCTTTGAGGCACGTATACCTCATTGGCAGCATTTTGCATCCTTTGAGGCACGCGTACCTCATTGGCAACATTTTGCATCCTTTGAGGCACGCGTACATCATTGGCAGCATTTTGCATCCTTTGAGGCACGCGTACCTCATTGGCAGCATCTTGCATTCCTTTGAGGCACGCGTACCTCACTTGCATCATTTTACATCTCCGTGAGGCATGCGTACCTCACTTGCATCATTTTGCATCCTTTGAGCCACACGTACCTCATTGGCATCATTTTACATTCCGTGTGGCATGTGTGTCACACTTACATCATTTTGCATTCTTATGAGGCATGCGTGTCTCATTTGCATCATTTGCATCATTTGCATCATTTTCCATTCCGTGTGGCATGCGTGTCACACTTGCATCATTTATCATTTGCATCGGCACGTGTGCCTCCTCATTCTCATCGGCACGTGTGCCTCCTCATTCTCATCGGCATGTGTGCCTCATTCGCATTGGCACGTGTGCCTCATTTGCATCGGCACGTGTGCCTCCTCATTCTCATCGGCACGTGTGCCTCATTCTCATCGGCACGTGTGCCTCATTCTCATCGGCACGTGTGCCTCATTCTCATCGGCACGTGTGCCTCATTTTCATTGGCACGTGTGCCTCATTTCCATTGACACGTGTGCCTCATTCCCATTGGCACGTGTGCCTCATTCCCATTGGCACGTGTGCCTCATTCCCATTGGCACGTGTGCCTCATTTGCATTGGCACGTGTGCCCCATTCCCATAGGCACGTGTGCCTCATTTGCATCGGCACGTGTGCCTCATTCCCATCGGCACATGTGCCTCATTTGCATTGCCACGTGTGCCTCGTTTTCATTGGCACGTGTGCCTCGTTTTCATCGGCACGTGTGCCTCGTTTTCATCGGCACGTGTGCCTCGTTTTCATCGGCACGTGTGCCTCGTTTTCATCGGCACGTGTGCCTCGTTTGCATCGGCACGTGTGCCTCGTTTGCATTGGCGCGTGTGCCTCATTCCCATTGGCACGTGTGCCTCATTTGCATTGGCACGTGTGCCTCACTTTCATTGGCATGCATGTCTCATTTCCATGGGCATGTGTGCCCCATCTTCATCAGCTTGTGTGCCTCATTTCCATTAGCATGCGTGTCACATTTTCGTTGGCATGCGTGTCGTCTTATCTGCATTGGCATGCGTGTCTCGTTTGCATTGTCATGCATGTTGCTAACGACATTGTACCTATTAAGTTTGTTTTCTTTTCAGGCACGATATTGTATGTACGGTTCATCTGAGGCGGGTGCAACCGGACGAGCCGCACAGGTATTGTATCCTCCGAGTGAGACGTATTGAGAATTGCATAATTCTTTTACATCCTTTCTGCATTGTAGTGTAGTCTGGTGTATGCTAGCTTAAAACTGTTGCATGTGTGCTTCGTTACAGCTTTCTTTGCATGATCATAAGTTATGCTCGGCTTCTTGCATTTTCAGTTGCATTTTGCCCCTGCCTTCGGGCGCATACCTTGTTTGTCTTGCATGTTTGTCCAAGTCTTCGGCCTTGTCAAAAATGGGTCGTCTCTGGGCTTTGACATTCACTCCCGTCATTGTTATGACTTTCGAGTTCTGTCAAAGAGGGGCAACTGTAGACACCCCATTTTTGACCGTCCTCGAGACTTGGACGTCACCGTTTGAACACTCGGTGATTATCCATGTTTGTGTTCGTTTGGAGTTCTCGGAGTTCTCGGCTACGCGCCTTGTCTCGATATCTCCGAACTCGACCGTTTTGTGTCTGGTTTTGCACCAAACACTTGTGTTTTGCCTTGGAGGGGCAGGGAATGCCTTGTGAGGCATCCCCACACACCACCGGCAGTGGCTAGAGGCCACCGGCAATGTATGTTGCCGGTCGGCACTCTTTGTTGCCGGTCGGCAGTCAATTTTGTCAAAATGACATTTTTGGCCGGCCGACTACTGTTCAGCTGCTTTTGGAGATATTTTGAAACAGCTGGCTGGCATTTGCTTCCCCTCCATACACGTGTGTGAAGGGATGCCCCTCTTGTTAGCTTACATTGTAAGTTTACAAGATTGGCTCCTGTATAAGAGGAGCCCTCCTCTCCCTTGCTCAAGGGTTAGAAAAATTAGAGCTTTTTGCTTAGAAAATACAGAGGAAGCTCTGGTTTTAGGGTTAGGGTTCAATAGACATCCTATCTCTATATTACTCTTGTGTGTGTTTTAATCCATACTATTGCACACAAGCACCTAGTGCTTCACCTTATTTGGGCTACTGAGGTTCTAAGGGCTTGTTCTTGCTATTTTTGACTGGATTGAAGCTTAAGGAGGCAACAAGACCACCATTGTTGAAGAAAGGCTTCAAGGGTAAGAAACTAGTTCTTTTTACCCCATTTTGCATCATATTTCTACCTATCTTAGAGCTGTTTTTGTGTTTAGTGTATAACATAAAAAAGTTCTGTTTTTAGGCCCTCTTGATTGTTTGTTAAGAGTGTTTTGTGGTTTGGGTGTGTTTGACCACCCTTAGGCCTTGAACGGCCCCATTTTTGTGCTATTTTGTGCAAGTTTCGAGACTTTGGTGTTTGGGCCTCTTCACCACTGAAATCTTGAGGGATTTCAGTGGTGGGGATGGTGCCTTGAAGTCTCCAAAAGGGGAGGGCCACCCCCCCTCCTTGTTGTCCTTGAAAGGGACCATTTTTTGTCTCATAAGGGAGCTTATGTTTGAGTGTGTGTTGAGCATGCCATGACTGTTTTTCATGCTTATATTGCCATAATATAACATGCTTTTAAGTTGGTTTTGGTGCACCATGCATGCCTTGCATACCTACCTTGTAATGCCTTGTGATTGCCTTAATATGCCTTAGGTTGTGTGCCTTTATTTTAGCATGTTTTAGGCTTAGATTTGTGAAGCTTTTGTGCTTATTTTGCCATGCTTTAGGTCTGTCTTAGGTTTTTTGAGTCGACCCTAGCATGCATTATATAGCCTCTTTGCATTTTTGGGCTTGTTGGCCTTAAGTATGTAAGTGTATAGCATGCTTTGTTTGCTTTGATTTAGTGGATTGGAGTCATTTTTCATGTTATTTCAGTCCCTTTAACATGTTTGTATGCTTGCCTTGCATGCCTCTTTAACGCCTTATAAGCTTGTGTTATATGCTCCTTGAAAGTGCATTTGTGTGCCTTTGGACTTGAACCATTTAGATGCCATCTAGGAGTTCCTTGGGTGTTGTTTAGGTCTGCCTTGGACCTATTTTGAGTCCTCTTAGCCTTGTGAGGCTTGGTGGGTTTGACCTTGGTTTAAGCCTCTTGGCTTGCCTCAAGTACTTGGGCCATTTGCATGCTTTACTTACTTGAATTAGTTGGTTTGGCACCTCTATTTTGTGCAATTTCAGAGCTTGTGTTGCATGCTAATTGTCTATTGTTTGGTCTCTTTAAGTGTGCTTAAGAGTTGCCTTGTCTATGCTTAAGGTGTTGGACCATGATTGCATGCATGTGTGTGTGCATTTTGGCCTTCATTTCCTTGGTTTTGGCCACTGATTTTGGGCCTAATTAGAGTTGCCTAAGTCATGTTTAAGTCCATCTTTTCATTAGTTTGTATTGCCTCATGACTTGCATGTTTACTTGCCTTGCCATGTTGCATACCTAGCTTCGCATGCTTAGGGTTGCCTTGCATGAGCATGCATGCTTAGCCTCTTGAAGTGAGTGTGCTAGAGGTTAAGTCCCCGTTATTGGGTCATTTGGTTTGCATTTCATTTGACATGAAAGTTGCACACTCGGTTCTTTGGGCCATCATGCATGGAAATGCGTGATTGGTGGTCCGAGAATCGAGACACATGCTCCTTTGAGTCACAAACATGATAGGGGGCATGATTGGTGCATACATTGTTTGAATTGTATTGCCATGCAAGTTTTGCCATCTGCTGCTGTGAGTTGCAGGTTCTGCAGGTATTGTTTGCCAACCGGCAACATTTTGTGCCGGCCGGCAGTAAGTCATCAGCCGATGGGTTCATTTTGTGCCGATGGCCACATCCTAGTGCCGGTGGTCATTCTACTTAGTCGGTGGGATCCCCCAGTATCCTGAGAGGCATTCCTGAGACTTTGGCAGTTTTCAGAGAACCAAGCGGAAAGCGGACTATGCATGGCGGTCGATTAGAGCAAGTCTGAGAGCATCTGTTGCATCGACCGCTTCGAGGGCTTCTTGTTTTAATTAGATTGATTAATTCGTTTAGTTAATTTAATTGATCTGTAATATTTAATTAGCTTGCGTAGTTAATTAATTTGTATATTTATTTGGTCCCTCCGGGCGAGGGCAAATCTGTAATAAGCATGTGTGAGTGGTGTGCATCTCTTCCAACCCCCACTTCTTTCTTCCCTTTTATTTACCTGCTTACGATGGTAGATTAGGGCACGTTTATTTTAGCATACCTTATGCAATGCATGCGTGCATCCATACATTTGTCTTACATGCACCGGGCTCGGTATATCATACAAACCGCATTGTATCTTCAAATCTAACTTGAATACGTGCACCGAATGATTGCATTTCACATGCTATTTTAGGGTTAGCCGAGCCTATCCTAATCACATTCTGCATGCGATGCATTAGTCACTCTAACATGAACTAGGGCATGCATGTTTACTGACTAGTTTATTGTTCTGGCACGGAGTACTAGGTGAGTTTTTTCGCTTTAGCATATCGCATGCGTGTGAATGTTGCCATGACAGTATGCTTACCATGTGGCTAAATGCTTATATGAGATAAACTGTTTGAATGCCTGTGGATGGAGGTTGGATTGCTTGAGTTGGAAAAACTCGTTGAAATCCGTGTTTTAGCCTACTTGCGAGTAGCAAATTCCGAAGCGCTTTCAAAACGAACGGATATGCAATGCTTGTTTCCAAATTAGGCAATCTAGTCTATACTTGTTTGCTGTGCGCATAACATAGTAATTCTAGGCTAATAACCGAAACGAGAGCACATAACGTTTTCAAAATCGGATATCATGGTTAGTAGAGGCTGGTCTTCGAATCGGGCGAAAGGGGGTGCTCATAGCTGACCTTCCCCGATCGTACCCAAGCTCCCGAGCCAAGACAACTTTGGTGATGATGGACACGTGGCCTTCGGCACCGAGTCAGGGTTTCCTAAATTTCCCATTTTAAAAATATTTAGGTGGCGACTCTGTATCTGGCAAAGCAGTCCATGTTTGGCACTTCTTTTCAAAATCTGTTTTTTTTTCTCAAAACGATTTGCCAGAGTTGGACTCTTTGGTTCAGATTACGAACCGCAACAAACAAAAAAGGGGAGTCCGAACTGTAGCATCGAGGTCCCTCGCGGGCACTGTTACATAACCATAATTAGGTTTCTTGTGGGATACTTTTTCTCATAATTAGGTTTCTAGTAGGATTCTTTTTCCACCCTATATATACAGGCCTTTTATTGTATAGGATCAATTCATTCAATACAATACATATTATTCTCTTTCTCTCTACTTTTCTAACAATTTTAATGGCTATGGTGATTTGATTAAAAAAATTTGCGATGACACTTCATGTGCTATTGAATTACCCGGGTTGGGAAAGCTCACTAGTCGTGATCTTCCCACTTTCATGTTTCGTTCTAATACATTTAGTGTTGCATTACCAGGATTTAAAGTGCAGCTAGAGTCACTCGATGTAGAAGTTAAACCAAAAATACTTGTAAACACATTTGATGCATTGGAATCCAAGGCATCAACTTGATTGCAATAGGTCCATTAGTCCCATAAGCATTTTTAGATGGAAAAGATCCATCTGATAATGCTTTTGGGGGCGATCTATTACAAAAATCAAAAGATTATGTTGAGTGGTTCGATTTGAAGCCTCAATAATCATCAGTTGTGAACATTTCATTTGGAAGCTTCTTTTATTTTCTGTTTCAAGAAATGAAAGAGATTGCACGGGGGTTGTTGGAAAGCAATCGGACATTCTTATGTGCGCTAAGAGCTTTGGTAGATGGTGATAAACAAGAAGATAAGCTAAGTTGCAGAGTCGAATTGAAAAAACAAGGTATAATAGTGTCATGGTGTTCCCGAGTGGAGGTTCTTTCACACCCTTCGGTGGGATGCTTTGTGACTCATTGTGGGTGGAGTTCTTCACCAAAAAGTCTGGTTTTAGGCATTCCAGTCGTGTGTTTACCACAATTTTCAGACCAACCAACAAATGCAAAGCTTTTAGAAGATGAATACAAGAACGGGGTAAGGGCAACAAAGAATGAAAAGGGAGTAGTTGAAGCTGATGAGATCAAGAGGTGCACTGAATTAGTTATGGAAGACAGAGAGATTGGGGTGGCAAAAGAAGCTGCGAAGGAAGGTGGATCGTCTGATAAGAATCTTAGTGCCTTTGTGGATGAGATTGAAGATGGTTTTTAAAAAGATGAAGATTTAATCTTAGTAGTTGTATTTCTGTGCAAGGTTTCTTCATTTGTGATCCTGTTGGCAGCAGAGGGTTGTGAATGTTTAGCGACATTTGCAATGGGCTAAAGAATTTCCATACTTGTAGATTGCCAATTTTTGATTTCTCTCTTGCATGATAATGGTGCTTCTGATTGGATGATGGTCTCAATTGTGCAGGAAATTAAGGCAATCGCTAGTAGTCTAGTTTATTGTGTTAGTATTACCAAAGTATTAGGCAATGTAAACCAGCCCATGAGCTGGTGAAGTCGGTAATATTTCATAGCTCTTCATAATTACCAAAGTATCAGGCAATGTAAGACATTAAATAGTTCAGCTCATCGATTTGGGCTTCATGGTGAGCCTGCAGGAGCTCAATAATACAGTTCAATTCAAAATCGAACGGGAGACGAGCCTTACATTTTTTTTGGGGGGGGGGGGGGAGGGTAATTCGGAAAAGGTCTGACGAGGTAGATGGTTGTGGTGTTGTTGGGCCTACGCTACAGCAATACACAAACAATACACTTTTAAATTTTGTTTTTCAGAATCCAACAATACACTTTGTGACGTCACAATTACACACTCATATGACATGCTCTATGACACTAGTAACGCTCGTACCCAAGACTGCACCTTTCACTCAACACGTAGGGTGGCCATCTACCCAATGGCAATTCCAACACGTTATACGCCTGGTCTGATTTTTTTTAAATTTGAAAAAAAAAATATTTAGTCTGTTACATTGGGCTAGACAAATTTTTTGAATTTATTTAATTTTTAAGTTGAGTTTGAAATAAAAAAATTTAATCTAGTCTGTTTACTTAAAAAATATTAATTTTAATTTTTATAATATTTAGTTACAAAATAAATTATAAAAATAATAAAATAAGAAAAAATACTTATATATCTATACATACTTCTATACATAGCTTAAACTAAAATATTTCTTACAATGTTAGATTTATTTTATAATTGAATTTCATTATTATTTTAAATTTAAGTAATTATGAAAAGAATTTAAATAATTTAGTAGTCCTTTAAGACCCCAAAAAATAATAATTCGTATCTATTGAGTTAAATTGGTAAACTTGAGATTTAGACATTCTTTTATAGTCGGGCTTGGAATGTCTAAATTAGCTCTGATGTAGAGTCAGGTCAGACTTGAAATGACACACACACTTTTATAGATTTTTTGAAAAAAAATTAATTTTTATTTTCTTTTACACAACAGGGACCGGAAAAATAAAATTTTTTGATATGATTTAATAAAAAGCCACTAAAATTAAAAAAAATAGAAAAAAAAATGTGGTTTATTTCGTATTTCCCAAATAGTAAAATTTATAAAACTATCTACAGAGAAATTACTAGAAAGAGAAAGAAAATGAGAGTCTAGAGAGAGAAGATTCTAGAGAGAGACAAATGAGAGTTATTAGTTACTCGCAAAAGGACAGAGGTGAAGGTGATGGGGTTGCAACCGTGATGACGGTGATGATGGTAGTGATGGCATGATATATTTATAAAATTTAAATTTATTTTTATTTTTTAAATATTTTTTGTCAAAATAAATTTATATTGCGTTAACTTTGATTTTACATTGCAATGAAAGCATACAAAAGGAATGAAATAGGATTCTTTTTGGCTAGACAAACGATGTGAAAGTAGGGGAATTGTTTGCATTTGTATCTTGTTTTTTTTTACATATATAGACATTAAACAAATTGTCACGATTTTGTGAATGTTTGTCTGATGAATAGTTTAACTAGCATATCTGAATAGAAAATAATATATAAGGTGTTGTGGGAATTGAATAATATTTATCTTAAATCAATTTTATAGAATAATATTCAAAGCAAAACAGATTCTAAAAAATTAGGTTTTATAATTCAACAAAACTATATATACATATATATATATATATATATATATAAGGGTTCAGAAAATAGCCTTTGTGATTGTGCAGGTTTTAACGATCACAAACGACTCTAAGATACAACCCAAAAACTTTACAGGATCTGATACAATGCACAGTTGCACCAGAAGAATTTGCCAAGAATGTATTAATTGCCTAGAAATATGAAATATAAAATATTGTAAAGAGAAGAAGGAGAGAGAGAGAGTAAACAGAGTACGTTATCTCTTCTCAATAATAGAGACCTGTAAAAAAAGGATCTATGGTGTCGGTTAAGAACAGACACACCTATTCCTTTTGAAACCAAACACATATTTAAAATTCAAATAAATAAGACTATAAAAGGAAATAAATAAATAATAAAATATAATAATAAATAAAAATAATTAAAGTTTTGAAGCTTTTAGGAAATCTCCAACAATCCCCCACAAGATTCAAAACTTTGTAAAACAGTCAAATAAAAATAAATAAATAAATAAATAAAAATAATATTGGCAACTTTAAAACCATACAATGGGTGTAGGTGTTTTTCAAACTTGAACCTCACTTAGTGTTAACAGTTTCATTATGAAAGAATCTTAGTGAACTAGGTCTTGAACTAAATCCCTTTTACCAGAATTCAACATGTCACATATGGTATGATACATAACTGTGGCACAGGTTAGCACTGTTAGCAGCCGTGTGCTCAATCTTGATTCTTATGAGAGTTTTAAGAAATAGCCCTATTTCTACGGTCGCGGCTTCACGACACTCTCACTTAGGTGAATCCTCCAAAGATAGAAGTAATGGATGTCTATCTTGCGACAGTTTGCTCGCTTCAGATTCATTTAGAGTAAATACTCTTCCTTAACCATCACATTTACATCAACACTGATTTCCTAGGGATGAGCAGGAGAATATAAATAATAAGTTTAATAAAATCTCCTTCTTTAAAGTGCTGGAATACAAGTCATACTATAAGGATTATTCCTACCCATTGAACTTCTTTCATGGGATCTCCAATCACAGAAGTTGGATTACTTCCTTAGTTGACTCCTTATGGGCTTAGACCCATCCCCCTTGATAAATCTAAGACTACACTCTTAGATAAACCTTTTGTTAACTGATCAGCAATATTCTTTTCAGATTTCACAAAATTCAAAGATACAACATTTTTATTCACCAAACTTTTTATAGATTTATATCTCACTTGCATATGCCTATTCATCTTTTTATTAGTATGTGCTTGTCTTACAAGTTCTATTACAGCTCTATTATCACAATGTATAGAAATAGCAAGTATAGGATTTTTCACAAGTGAAATATCAAGGAGTAAATTTTTAATCCACTCAGCTTCAATACACGTAGTGTCTAAGGCTATAAGTTCTGATTCTGTTGTACTTCTAGAGGTAACGGTTTGTTTTTTAGAACCCCATGATATTGCTGTTCCACCTAACATAAATATATATCCAGTAGTAGACTTAACATCTAAGTTATCTGTTATCCAATTAGCATCGCTATAACCTTCTACCACATTAGGAAAACCACTAAAGCAAAGTAAATAATCTAGAGTTCCTCTTAAATATTTAAAAACTCTTTCCACAGCAATCCAATGATCTTTACTAGGATTATGAGTATGTCTACTTAATCTCCCAACAGCATAGGCAATATCAGGTCTAGTCTTATTAGCAATATAGAGAAGTGATCCAATAATTTGAGAATATCTAAGTTGAGATACAGGTACACCATTATTTTTCTTCAAATTCATGCTAGGATCAAAAGGAGTTGAAACATGTTTGAGATTATAATAATCAAACTTTTTTAACATTTTCTCTAGGATTCTAGATTGATTCAATGTAATACCTTTGGTTGTTTTCTCTAATTTCATACCCAAAATTATATAAGCTTCTCCTAAATCTTTCATATCAAATTTTGAAGATAAATAAAATTTCACATTTTTAATTATCTCTAAATTTGTTCCGAATAATAAGATATCATCAACATATAAACACAAAATAATACATTCTCCATTATCTTGTTTATAGTATACACATCTATCATGTTCAGTGATCTTAAAACCAATTTCTAGAATTATCTTATCAAACTTTTCATGCCACTGTTTAGGAGCTTGCGTAAGTCCATACAAAGATTGAACCAACTTGCAAACTTTATGTTCTTGTCCTTTAACCACAAAACCTTCAGGTTGCTCCATATAAATTTGTTCATCTAAATCTCCATTCAAAAAAGCAGCTTTAACGTCCATTTGATGAATTTCTAAATTATAAATGGATGCTAGAGCAATTAAGATTCTAATGGTTGTAATCCTAGAAACAAGTGAATAGGTATCGAAAAAATCTATTCCTTTCTTTTGTGTAAATCCCTTGGCTACTAATCTTGCCTTATATTTTTCTATACTTCCATCGGGTTTTAATTTCTTTTTAAATACCCATTTGCAACCGATAACTTTACTCCCAGGAGGTAGATTAGCCAACTCCCAAGTATTATTTTGAAGTATAGATTCAAACTCACTATTAATGGCTTCCTTCCAAAATGGTGCATCTAAAGATGACATAGCTTCTAAAAAAGTATTTGGTTTTCCTTCAGTTAAAAAAGTATAAAGATCATTTCCAAATGTTTTCTCTATTCTAGTTCTCTTACTTCTTTTAGGTTCTATGTTTAGATGTTCAGAATCATTTCTCAAAGGAATAACACTAGTACTAGTAGTAGAAGTTCTATTTATAACCTGATTTGATATCCTAGTTTTATATGGAAAAATATCTTCAAAAAATGTAGCTTCACGAGATTCAATTATTGTATTATTGGTAATTTCACTAATTTCATAATTTATTACTAGAAATCTATTAGCACTACTATTTTGAGCATATCCTAAGAAAACGGTATCCATAGTTTTAGGTCCTATTTTCTTACGTTTAGGTTCTGGAATTGCTACTTTTGCTAAACACCCCCACACTTTCAATATCTTAAGATTAGGTACTCATTTTTTCCATATTTTATAAGGTGTTTTATCATTATCATTCACAATGACTCTATTTAATATAACACAAGCAATGAGTATCGCTTCCCCCCACAAGCTCTCCAGTAAACTAGAACTAATAAGCATTGCATTTATCATATCCGTTAAAGTTCTATTTTTCCTTTCAGCTATCCCATTAGATTGTGGAGAATAAGGTGGGGTTACTTCATGAATAATTCCATGTTCTTCACAAAAAGTACTAAGGGTATCTACATTATATTCACCTCCTCTATTAGATCTAAGTTTCTTAATCTTTCTTTCTAATTGATTTTCTACTTCAGCTTTATAAATTTTAAATTTACTAAACATTTCATCTTTGGTTTTAATTAAATATAAGTAACAAAACTTAGAACAATCATCTATAAAGGTTACAAAATACTTATTTCCTGCTCTAGTTAGTGGTCTATTAGAATCACAAACGTCACTATGTATAAGGTCTAAGAGTTGTGAATTTCTTTGTACAGATTTATAAGGTTTCTTAGGTTGTTTTGCTTGCACACATATTTCACATTTGCGTTTAACATCAATAGATGATTTAGGTACTAATTCTAAATCCATCATTTTCCTAATTTTCCTTAAATTCACATGTCCAAGTCTTTTATGCTATAAATCACAAACTTCAATATTGAAAATATTATGAGAGATATAATTAACTTTAAAAGATACAATCAATTTAAATAAACCATCACATACAAAACCTTTACCAATAAAAATATCATTTTTACTTATTACAATTTTATTCGATTCCATTACAATTTTGTAACCTAATTGTACTAAACACGATCCACTAATAAGATTTCTTCTAACTTCAGGAACATATCGCACATCTCTCAAAGTTAAGATTTTTCCATAAGTCATCTTCAAATCTATATTTCCAATGCCAAGTATTGGTGCAATTGATCCATTTCCCAAAGTTACACTTCCTCCACTTGATTTCTGGAAAGTTTTAAAATAACCACAATCAAAACACACATGTATATTAGCCCCAGAATCTAACCACCAATCTTGATATTCAAAAGTAGAATTAATTTCAGGATTATACCTAAAAGATGGTCCGCCAATTTCTTTTTTCTCCAAAATCATATTCACTTGAGCATTATGACCTTGATTTCTTTGCTTATTGTTGAACCTTGGTTTATACTCATCAGTTTTCTTAAAAAAACAATCCGTAGCATAATGATTGGTTTTTCCACATACATAGCACAACCTCTTGCCACTCCCTTGTCCCTTAAAATTATTAGCATTGGCTTGGTAGTTGTTATTATGATGTTTGCCATTTTGACCTCCAGATTTAAACTTAAGGTTGTTCTTGAAAATTTTACCATTAGGTCGAAAGTTATTCCTATTGTTGGAACTGTTGGGTTGGGTTTCCCTCCTATGTGGAGGAAGGCCCAAAACATTTAGTAAATCCCCATATGAGTTCCAAAGCCCACATGGAGGGCTTATGTTTTTGAAAATATCTAGCCCATGAGTTTAGGATGAAAAATCCTTTCTTTGTAACACAGAAAGAGACGTAGCAGCAGCCACCAAAAACAGAGAGGTGAAGAGAAATTATGTCCAGTAGTGATCAAGCTATCCGATCAACAAGCATCTGTGGTCCGATTGAGCTGAAATTTGGTAGGTGAGTTCACAACTCAAGACTCTAAATTCTGGACGGTGGAGATCAGATTTGGAGTATTCTACTGTTGGTTTTTGGACTGTGAACAGTACCATTTTTGGTGAGATTTTTCCTAAACTTTGTATTTTGATCTTTGGTTGCCAAGGAAGCTTATTTGTAAGTTGTTCTTGATTGTTTGCCTCTAGTTCTATCTAGAGAGAACTCTTGTATACCCATTATTTGTTGATAGTGGAGATATTTGGTGGACTACGGTCCTGTGGTTTTTCCTTTCCACACCGGGAAGGTTTTCCACGTTAAAATTTTGCTATCGCCTTGTTGTGTGATTGTTGGATCATCGCTTTCAGATTATTTTCAGAATATATTGTGCTCTATTAAATTGCTTCCTAATAGGTTCACACAAAGAGGGAGAATAAACTACTTCCGCTATTTTTGTACCAGATTCGGATATTTCGAATTGGTTTTTGTTTTGTTTTCTCCCAACATAGTGGTATCAGAGCCAAGTTCATATTGTTGTATGTCTTGTGTTGAATAATGGAAGAAAATTTAAGTAGAATGGTCACTTTGAATGGTTCTAATTATCACACATGGAAAGGAAAAATGGAAGACCTCCTTTATGTGAAACAATTTCATCTACCGGTGTTTGCTACTGAAAAACCAGAAAATAAATCTCATGAAGAATGGACATTACTACATCAACAAGTGTCTGGGTACATTAGGCAATGGGTGGATGATAATGTTTTGAATGATATTAGTGGAGAGACACATGCACGTACACTCTGGAACAAACTTGAACAATTATATGCTCGGTAGACTGGAAACAATAAAATGTTTCTAATAAAGCAATTGATGACCTTGAGATACCAAGATGGAACCCCATTGACAGATCACTTGAACACTTTTCAAGGAGTAATTTATCAGTTGGCTGGAATGGGTATCAAGTTCGACGATGAGGTACAAGGGTTGTTCTTGCTTGGTACATTGCCGGACTCTTGGGAGACATTTAGAATGTCATTATCTAACTCGGCCCCAGATGGTGTAATCAATATGGATCTGGCTAAGAGGAGTATTTTAAATGAAGAGATGAGGAGGAAATCACAGGGATTTTCTTCACAGTCAGAGCTTTTGGTTACAGAAAGGAAGGGAAGAAGCAAGAGCAGAGGTCCGAAGAACAGAGATAGAGGTAGAAGCAAGTCCAACAAGTTTGCTAATGCTGAGTGTTATCATTGTGGCATGAAAGGGCACATCAAGAAACAGTGCAGAAAATTGAAGAGAGAGAACAAGGAGAAAGGGATTGAGCATGATGGAAAGGATAATGATCAAGTTGCCACCGCTACTTCCGAAGACTTTCTCATTGTTTATGATGAAGATGTTATTAACATAGCATGCCATGAGACCAACTGGGTGATTGATAGTGGTGCCTCTATTCATGCTACATCTCGAAAAGATTTCTTCACATCCTACATACCTGGTGACTTTGGTTCGGTAAAGATGGGTAATGATGGCTTGGCCAAAATTATGGGTGTTGAAGATGTGCACTTGGAGACGAATAATGGCACGAGGTTGGTTCTTAGAGATGTAAAGCATATTCCTGATATCCGCATGAATTTGATTTTTGCAGGTAAACTTGATGATGAAGGGTATTGCAACACTTTCAGTAATGGTCAGTGGAAGCTCACTAAGGGTGCTATGGTTGTGGCTCGAGGCAAGAAGCATTCTACTTTGTACGTAATGCAAGCAAGGCTCCCCAAAGAAGTTATTAATGCAGTGGATGATGAGTTTACAGTGGAAATGTGGCATAAAAGGCTTGCTCACATGAGTGAGAAAGGCCTGGCAACATTGGCTAAAAAGAATCTTCTGTCTGGAATGAAGAATGTGCTTTTAAAAAGGTGTACTCACTGTTTGGCAGGAAAGTAGAATAGAGTTTCCTTCAAGAGTTCCCATCCTTCAAGAAAGCCAAATGTACTTGATTTGGTATATTCAGATGTTTGTGGTCCTATGAAGAAAAGAACACTTGGTGGCTCCCGTTACTTTGTAACCTTCATAGATGATTATTCAAGGAAGTTGTGGGTCTACACTTTAAAAAGCAAAGATCAAGTGTTGGAGACTTTTAAACTGTTCCAAGCCTTAGTTGAGAGACAGACTGGAAAGAAGCTCAAGTGCATCAGAACAGATAATGGGGGAGAGTATTGCAGTCCTTTTGATGATTATTGCAGACAACAGGGTATTCGACATCAAAAGACACCCCCAAAGACTCCTCAATTGAATGGTTTAGCTGAAAGGATGAACATGACACTGGTTGAAAAAGTTAGATGCTTACTTTCACAGGCACAGTTGCTAAGATCCTTTTGGGGTGAGGCTTTGAGCACAGTTGTACATGTTCTTAATCTTACACCATGTGTTCCTCTTCAGCTCAATGTACCAGACAGAGTTTGGACTGGCAAGGATGTTTCCTATGATCACCTGCATGTCTTTGGATGTAAAGCATTCGTTTATATTCCCAAAGATGAGAGGTCTAAGCTCGATATGAAGACCCGACAGTGCATTTTTCTAGGCTATGGCCTAGATGAGTTTGGCTACAGGTTATATGATCCAGTTGACAAGAAACTAGTGAGAAGCCGAGATGTTGTGTTTATTGAAGATCAAACTATACAAGATATTGAAAAAGCAGAGAACACAATGACCTGGCATAGTGATGGTCTAGTTGACTTGGATCCGGTTCTTTTGACAGATTTGTCTGCACAGGTTGAACATGATGTTCAGGATGACCAATAAGGTTTAGGTGATGCAGATGATCTCTTACAGGCTGAGACAGGTGATGAGACTCTTGAGCAGTTGGCAACACCAGAGATACCACCAGATGTTCCAACCAGGAGGTCAGCTAGAGACTGACATCCTTCCACTTGGTATTCTGCAAATGACTATGTGTTAATGACTGATGGGGGAGAGCCTGAGGGTTATGCAGAAGCCATGGAAGATGATCATAAGCTGGAATGGGCTGATGCAATGCAAGATGAGATGCAATCATTGCATGACAATCACACTTTTGAGTTGGTAAAGTTGCCTAAGGAAAAAGAGCTTTAAAGAACAAGTGGGTGTACAGGGTGAAACATGATGAACTCACTTCACAACCACGATACAAAGCTAGACTAGTTGTTAAAGGGTTTAGTCAGAGAAAAGGCATTGATTTTGATGAGATCTTCTTACCAGTTGTAAAAATGTCTTCTATTAGTGTGGTTCTTGGCTTAGCTGCTAGTCTAGACTTAGAGATTGAGCAAATGGATGTGAAAATTGCCTTCCTTCATGGTGACTTGGAGGAAGAGATTTATATGGAACAACCAGAGGGTTTCAGGCTGAAAGGAAAAGAGGATTATGTGTGTCAGCTAAAGAAAAGTCTTTATGGTTTGAAGCAGGCACCCTGGCAGTGGTATAAGAAGTTTGAGTCAGTTATGGAGGAGCAAGGCTACATGAAAACTACTTCTGACCATTGTGTATTTCTGCAAAAATTCTCTGATGATGATTTTATTATTTTACTACTCTATGTTGATCACATGTTGATTGTTGGCAGGAATCCTTCAAGAATTGACAAATTGAAGAAGCAACTAAGCAAGTTCTTTGCCATGAAAGACTTGGAGCCAACAAAGCAAATTCTTGGTATTCGAATCTATCGAGACAGAAAAGAGAAGAAGTTGTACATGTCACAAGAGCAGTACATTAAAAAAGTGCTTGAAAGATTCAATATGAACAATGCTAAAGTGGTTAGCTCATCTCTTGCTACTCATTTTAAGTTAAGCACAAATCAAAGCCCTTCTACAAATAAAGAGAAGGAAGATATGGAAAGAGTTCTATATGCCTCAGCTGTGGGAAGCTTAATGTATGCAATGGTCTGCACAAGGCCAGATATAGCTCATTCAGTTGGTGTAGTTAGCCGATTTCTTTCAAATCTAGGGAGAGAGCATTAGAATGCAGTAAAGTGGATAATGAGATATCTTAGAGGCACTTCCAGGTTGACCCTCAGTTTTAGAAATGGACAACCAATTTTAGTTGGCTACACTAATGCAGATATGGCAGGAGATATGGATACCCGTAAGTCTACTTCGGGTTATTTGATCACTTCCTCAAGTGGAGTTGTTTCTTGGCAGGCGAGGTTACAAAAGTGTGTTGCGCTCTCTACAACAGAGGCAGAGTTTGTTGCAGCAACAGAAGCTTGTAAAGAGTTGCTATGGATGAAAAAGTTCTTGACGGAGCTGGGTTTCAAACAACAACAATATGTGTTGTTTTGTGATAACCAAAGTGCTATTCACTTGGCTAAGAACTCTACATTCCATTCGAGGTCGAAGCACATTGACGTGAGGTACCATTGGATAAGAGAAATTCTTAATCATAACTTGTTGGAACTTGAAAAAATTCATACTGGTGCTGATATGTTGACAAATGCTCTGGTAAGGGAGAAGCTTGAGACGTGTTGCTCGATTGCTGGGATGGAGAATCCCTCCACCTAGTCGGAAAGGGGAAGATTTGTTTGGTTGGGTTTCCCTCCTATGAGGAAGAAGGCCCAAAACATTTAGTAAAACCCATGTGAGTTCCAATGCCCACATGGAGAGATTATGCTTTTGAAAAGATCTGGCCCATGAGTTTAGGATGACAAATCCTTTCTTTGTAACACAGAAAGAGACGTAGCAGCAGCCACCAAAAACAGAGAGGTGAAGAGAAATTCTATCCAGCAATGATCAAGCTATCCGATCAACAAGCATCTGTGGTCTGATTGATCTGAAATTTGGTAGGTGAGTTCACAACTCAAGACTCTAAATTCTGGACGGTGGAGATCAGATTTGGAGTATTCTACTGTTGGTTTTTGGACCGTGAACAGTACCATTTTTGATGAGATTTTTCCTAAACTTTGTATTTTGATCTTTGGTTGCCAAGGAAGCTTATTTGTAAGTTGTTCTTGATTGTTTGCCTCTAGTTCTATCTAGAGAGAACTCTTGTATACCCATTATTTGTTGATAGTGGAGATATTTGGTGGACTACGGTCCTGTGGTTTTTCCTTTCCACATCGGGAAGGTTTTCCACGTTAAAATTTTGTTGTCGCCTTGTTGTGTGATTGTTGGATCATTGCTTTCAGATTATTTTCAGAATATATTGTGCTCTATTAAATTGCTTCCTAATAGGTTCACACAAAGAGGGAGAATAAACTACTTCCGCTATTTTTGTGACGGATTCGGATATTTCGAATTGGTTTTTGTTTTGTTTTCTCCCAACAGGAACTATTCTTATTCCCATTCTCCACCACATTTACCTTAGGCGTTTTCTCTTTTCCAATTTCTAGATTTGATCTATGCTTCTCTTCCACCCTAAGTGTATTGATTAATTGAGTTAATGATAGATCTCCTTGTTTGTGCTTAAGACGCTTAGCAAAGTCATTCCAAGATGGAGGTAGTTTATCGATAAGGCAAGACACTTTAAACTCCTCACTAAAAGTTGTCCCTTTCTTTTGTACTTTTCTAAGTAGTTCTTGAAACTCATGAATTTGGTCTCCTATAAGTATGTCATCTTTCATTTTATAACCATTAAAATTAGAGACAATGAACCTATCAATACCAGCATCTACAGTTCCATATTCGGCCTCTAAGGTTTTCCATAGTTCTTTTGCAGTCGAGGTGGTTGACTGATATACATCATATAAATGGTCAGATAACACACTAAGGATTCTGTTATAACAATGAAATTCGATTTGTTTGGGTGACAACCAAGATCCAACAAAATGCTGATCTTCTATGGCAGACATAAGACCTAACACGGTCAACCAATATTTTGTTTGTTTTTGCCATCTTTCAAAATTGTTACCATTAAATTTTTCAAGTTTCACACTAACAGTTTCTTCTAAATTAGCCATTTTAAATATTTAAAGAACAAGAGAGCAAAGGAGTATCTTAATCTATTTGAGACAACAATGAAACAAACTCAAATGTTATTAAATTTGAAATTGAAAAAAAATTGCCAATAATTTAGGAATAGATAAAATGTGACAATTTTTATTTATTTATTTATTTATTTATTTTTATACAGATCAAATCTAAACACAATAATTTATAACTTGAACAATGCTAATTAAATATCATGAATCTAAACAACATAATTTATCTTGTGAAAATTTTATTTTACTCTACAACTTTCCTACTACTAATAATAATAATAATAATAATAATAATAATAATAATAATAATAATAATAATAAAACTACACAGAATCAGCAAAATCACCAAATTCTGCAACTTCCTGAATATATATATATATATATATAAGTCAATGTGTAAAACACAGTTTACACTACTTCCGAAATTAATTGAATTGAATTAATATTTCATGCAAATCAGTGGAATCAAACAAGATGACATGTACAATACAAAGAGTTTTATATTGTATTGCCATCAACAAATGACGTTTACCGAATTAACTTTGAAAAAAAAAAAAAAAAAACAGATTTTACCAAAAAGCGGGAAACAAAACTCCGTTGTTTTATTTTTATTTTTTTATTTTTATTAACAGATTTGTTCAAGACCAACAAGTGCAATTATGAAACACAAATAATTAAAAGATTAAATATGTTACAGATTTAACGACTTTAGATTGTTGTGGGAATTGAATAATATTTATCTTAAATCAATTTTATAGAATAATATTGAAAGCAAAATAGATTCTGAAAAACTAGGTTTTATAATTCAACAAAACTATATATACATATATATAAGGGTTCAGAAAATAGCCTGTGTGATTGTGAGAGGCACGTCAAAGACGCTATCCTAAAGTCGTTATGCGCTCCCTCCGTGCAGGTTTTAACGATCACAAATGACTCCAAGATACAACCCAAAAACTTTACAGGATCTGATACAATACACAGTTGCACCAGAAGAATTTGCCAAGAATGTATCAATTGCCCAGAAATATGAAATATAAAATACTGTAAAGAGAAGAAGGAGAGAGAGAGAGAGAGAGAGAGAGAGAGAGAGAGAGAGAAAACAAAGTACGTTATCTCTTCTCAATAATAGAGTCCTATAAAAAAAGGATCTATGGTGTCTATTAAGAATAGACACACCTATTCCTTTTGAAATCAAACACATATTTAAAATTCAAATAAATAAGACTATAAAAGGAAATAAATAAATAATAAAATATAATAATAAATAAAAAGAATTAAAGTTTTGAAGCTGCTAGGAAATCTCCAACATAGGGTCAGTTTGTAAATTTTTTTTTTAAAATTTAATGATGTGTAATGAAATGATTGGTGAATAATTAGAAAAGATATGACAGTAAAATTTATTTTAAATATTTTAAAACATTATACCATTATTGAGTTTGAAAATAGATCTAATTTTTAATCTTCAATAGCACTACACTATGTGAATTATTACTGATGTTGCTAATGCATAATAAGAAAAATGAATTTATTTATACATTTTTTTTAGTGTTTGAATAACATATAAAATGTGAATTTTACACTCAAAACATATAAGGGTTTCACTCAAGATGATGTCTCTCACTATTTTACACTAGTAAAAAGTGTGTATCACATATATATTATACAGTGGAGTTATACAAAAGAAAGGTTAAATCTACCTCACAACTCTGCATTCATGATCAGATACTGAATTTATTTTACAAAATATAACATTTATGGTTTTGATTATCACAAATATCATAATTTATCATATGAAAGTCATGGCTATAAAATAAAAATAAAAAAAATTAAAATAGAGTTATAATAACCAAATACTACATAAAATATAATCAAAGAATTTTTAAAACATAATCAAAATAATATTATAACTAATATCATAACAAATCATAACTATAAATCACGAATATACTCTAATAAATCAAAACCAAAAATCATAAAAATCGTAACTAAGTGTGCATATCATACACATCTCTAACATACATATCCATAGCAAACATAGATCATCAAAAAGTTCCAGCAAAGTAAAAAAGTTGGAATTTTCACAAAGGGAACAACTTCTCTCCGGTTTGATTAGGCTCGAGCATGCTGTTGGACTCTGTGGGTCCATTACGGATCCCACATCAATAATTCGAATCGTTCAATGCGTAGACCTCATTGAGTGCTTGATACCTGCAAAAAATTACATTGATCTAATATCGATAGCTATTTGATCAAATCTAATTTGTGTCAAAGGTAATTATAATTTTAACAATTAATTGTTAATACAAATATGTTTTGATCAAGTGACTATCGATATCTGATCAATGTGCTTTGTTACAAGAATGAAGTACTCGACGAGCCGTAGGCATTGAACGGTTCGAATTATCGATGTGGACTCTATGATAAGCTCCAAAAAGTCTAATAACACACTCTAATTGAAAAACTCAACTGGAGAGACGCCTGAACCTTTCACACAATGGATTCATAGTTGAAGAGTATACGGAATTGAATGGGCATTCTTTAGCTTTTGTATGAATTGATTATTAAGAATGATAACTTTATTTGTCTTATATTTTTTACTATATTATTTTTAGTAAATAGAGGGAATTGCTATTCTTACTCTACTTTGTTCTAAATATTAAGGGTGAGCAGCGGATATTTCGATCCGTTCAAACCAATCGAACTGAACCGATTCGTCACATTTTGAACAGATGCGTGATGACGAGCAGACGATTGTAGATTGATCTTTTTTCAATCCGCCTAGTTTTGAACGGATAGCGGATTTGAGATTCCTTTGACTCCAACTGAACTGCCAATCTGCGAGTACTATGAAAACCCGTATTTTTATATAATAAAAATAATATATATATATATATATTTAAATTTTTTTAATAATTATTCACAATATTTTGAATTTAAAAGTCTGCATATTTTTATACTAAAAATTTATTCAAAATAAAATAAAATATTTTTGACTTTATATTATTATTCAATATTAATTTCTGAACCTTATGATATTTTTATTATATTTTTCCTTATAATTTTTTTGTAATCAAATTACACTAAAACATAACATTTTCTGTCCTAAAATCCAATCAAAAACCACGGGTTTGCTCCCCACATTTTCTCACTTCCTATCTTCGACGTGCAATCATTTTTTGTATCAAATGAAAATGTGGTGGACATGCAGTACCACCAGGTGTTCCGTTTCCTTTTATCCCTTCTTTTAATTTCTTTTCATTTTCTTTTTCTCTTCCTCATTTTTTCCCATAAACTGAGCCTAACATTTTCTCACATTTCTACATCTTTTGTTTCTCTTCCAATATTCTCTCTCTCTCTCTCTCTCTCTCTCTCTCTCTCTCTCTGTGTGTCCGTTTCATCTCTCTTACTTTCTCGGTTCTCTCTCTTTCTCTCCACCTCTCATTCTCAAAACTCTCTCTCTTTCTTTATCTCTGTTCTTCTTTCTCTTGCCGACCTTCATAGCCACGGCCTTAACCCATACTATCACCACCTGAACCACCAACTCGCGAACTTCTCCACCACCGTCACACCGTCGAACCGTCGCCACCACCACCACCACCACCACCACCACCACTACGACCACCATCACCTAATTTCATTATCATCTAGAACCACCATTCACAACGTGTTGTAGGTGAAGAAAGAGAAGAAGAAGGAAGACGAAGGAGAAAGAAACAAAATTAGAAAAGTTGATTTTGAATTTTAAAAGTTGATTTTCGGCTTATTTTCAGCATGCCAAAACCATCCATTCCGGAAAGAAGTGAGAAAAATAGGTCATGTAAGATGAAGTACGAAGTAAGTTGAAGAGATTAGCAAAAGAATGAAGTAAAACTATTAAGAATCAAGAAAGTTATGGAGTCCGAAAGATGGTTCGAAGAAAAGTTGGAAACGGGAGAAAAAAATCTTATTTTTGGTCAAATTTTAGAAATTCGATGGCATGCAAAAAGAGATGGAACGAGGCGTGTGAGGAGTGAAATAGAAACTTGGCTGTGAGGTAAATCTAATGACATAAAGATAAGATAAAACGGGATTACAATGAAGAAGATACAAGTATTTGAACCGGTGGCATTGAAAATAAATTTCTGGGTCTTTCTCTTTGGGCATGTTGCGACTGTGGGGAGAAGACGAAATGAATTTTATCCAGCGTTTCTCGGCTCATAGTGCTACGTGCATCCTAGTACATATGGTTAATCGAGTGGTTCTATGACTTTGGGGATGACCACCTTTAGGTTTTTTGATGTGTAGAATTCATTTTTGGGGTTAGATCTTACAAATTCTGAGTCTAAGATGATGATCGACAACTAAAAGTTCTAAGACAATCAAATGGAAGAACAATGGTGAGATCGTGTCTGATTGATGTGAAACTTCAAAAAGACGATCGTGAAGCCAGGATGGTCATATCTTACGATCAGAATCATAAATCAAAATCAGAAGATAAATCGTTAGCAACCTAACATATTAAGAAAATTCTTTCAATCCTCTCGTTCTTTTTAATTGTTAAATTTTCATATTTGTGTTCATATAATTGAAAATTTAGATAAAATCTTGTTTATAGTTGTATATAAATTTGTGATTTGTATTTAAATATTTGAAGGTTATTTTTATTAGACTTGTATAGTTTCTGCCATTAAAGAGATGATTGAAGATTTTATTTGATTTGATTATATGACTCTTCAATCTACCAGAAAGTTGTACGAATTTTTAGACAACTTTATGCTCAAAATTTTGAGATGATTTTTTCTACAAAGTTGTTAAGAATGATGTGTAGTCCATCCAAGAATGTTTGTAACAATTATTTTAGATTTGTACGAATTTATACAAAATTTTAATTAAATCTGAAACTGTAGATAGATTTTACTGCATATTTGAAAATTTATTAAAAATTTTATATTAAACCAAATCTGGTAATTTCTAAATAGAAAATGAAATTTGAGATGTCTAATTTCATAATAAATTTTTATATTATGGAGTTGATTTATAAATTTAAGTATGGAATTAATTTAAGAAAATGTGATAAATTTGTGTCATGAAATGTCTGGAAATTTTACAGAATTATTTATAACTTATTTTTGGGAAATTTTAGGTCATTTTTGGAAAATGACCTAAACATGTTTATTGAATATTCTGTACATTTTCACGAATTTTAGAATTATATAAATAATTTATTTATAATTTTTATTACCTAAGGTATATCCTAAAAATTTTTTGGGCAGGTTTAAGATCATTACTTCAATTAAATATTTGGATAAAAAAAATTAATGATTGTGTTGGTCTAATTCATTAAATATCGTAAATTAGTAATCCATGTATGGGTGTATTGTGGTTTATTTAATATTGTGGTAGTCTAACCTTGTAAATTAAAAGTCCATGCATATGTGTGATTATGGTTTATTTTCTTTGTATCTAAATTATCTTTTCATACCATGGTTTAAATAAATTGTTTATTAAAAATTTTGTACATTTATTTATTATTATGTGACATGCGTAATATTTTATGTTGGGAATTTTGATGAGTTGGTATAATATTATTTGTGATTAAAAATTGAAATTATTTGTGATTAATATCAAAATTAACTGAAATGATTAACAACATATACAAAGTTGAAAATTGAACGTTAATACCAGTTGTTTAGGGTGAGTCTTGGTTTTAAAGGGTGTACGAAATTAAGGGTTGACGGTTAACACCGGTTGTTCAGGGTGAGCTCTAATTTTGAGAATTTTCGTGTAAATTGTGTCGTGAAACTCTAAGATGGCATGAGACTTATTTGAACCATTTTCGGTATTCGGTTTTAAAATAAGGATGGATGTGCAGATGGCACAAAGGGAGGTTACGTACCCCTGGCAGATTGTTTCCTTGGGGTAGACCATGCATGCCACTACTTGGGTATATAACTCGGGACGTGGGCATTCTTGGTAGTTACGGTTGGTAACACTTGAATATTTAACCAAAGGGGGTTTCAAATTAACCGTTTCCATGCTTAGTGGTTGGTAAGTTAAATCTCTTTGATGAGATTTCGAGCGCCACTTAATTTATTAAAATTATTGAAATTATTTTAATGGTTGTAAGACTTGAAACCCTGATTAGAACCGAATAAATTTTATTATTTTATATAATAGCTATTAAGGACTTTATAATTTCATTTGATGTTGTATTTGAATAATTTTAAGTTTTTATTTATTGTTGTTTGAACCTTTGGTTATGTACGAGAGTTGGAATGTCCAATTAAGATGTCAACTTTTTGATTTATTAAGTCATTTTGTTTATTTAATTTCCCTTGATGTTCTAGAAATTTGGGACGTCACAAGCACCCTTAGTAATTTGTAAGACTTTGCATTTTCAATTAATTAGATATTATATTTATGTTTTTAATTGAAAAAGAGTTTAAATATTATGTTGTGTTTTTAATTTGTTGTCAATTTGAAAATCTTTTTATCAAATGGCAAGTGTTAATATTTAGCATTTTTGTTTGGAAAATATAAGGCTTAATTTTTTCATTTAAAAAAAAAAAATCAAATTAAATAGTTTTTGAATATAAAAAAAATAATGAAATAATTTTGATAATGCATGATTTTCTTATATGTATTTATTATTGGCATTTGACAATTTGCTTGATAATCTTTTGATTATGTTGAATTGGAATATTGTAATCCAAAAAAAAAAAAATGTTGATAAATTATTGTATTATGTTCAAAATTTGTAAAAGTTTAAACTACAAAACCGATTTGCATCCATCCGCCAAATCTCCATCCGTCAATTCGACGGACGGATAGCGGATTAGAGGTTGCTCGTCCGCAACCAAACCGCGAACACCCTTACTAAATACACTTCATTTTTTATCTTTATTATACATATAATGGAGTGCATTTAGAGTAAAATAAAGTAAGAATAATAACTCTTTGAATATAATAATAAAACGATAATTCTATTTCCTTCTACTAATGAACCAAACAGAGGAACATATAAATTTATTTATCATTAGTCATAAGTTTCGTTTGGGAACAGACTAGTTTAGTAATTTTTTAGTTTTTTAGTTGAAATATGAGGTAAAAAAATTAATATGTTTGAAATGACTTTTTAATTTTTTAAGAAAAAATGTGTAAAAAGTAAAAAGAAAAAAAATATTTAACTTTTTAATATAGGTCATAAAATTTTTAATTTTTTAATAATTTTTTAATTTTTAAACTAAAAGTGTTCGATGCCAAACCCCATAATTTATGTAACGCCCTCAAATATAATACATAAATCTCATCATTTTAGACATGCAATGGTATAAGAAATCAATACCTTTTCATTCATCAGAGTAATTCTTACAACAGTATTATATGTTAACAACAAAAGCAAATGCCCTACGGGCTTACAGCTTTCCAAGTTAACACTTGGTTACACAAAGAAGAGTACTAACTCTATACAAAAGAAGCCCTTGGCTCGATATACATGTAATACGACAAAATAATCAAAAGAGAGTCTTCAACTCTCATATCCATCCAAGCTAAGTCCTTGGAGGCGGCATGCTACCTGTACCTGAAAATAATGTCCCATATAGGGTGAGCCAACGCCCAGTAGAGAAATGCTAAACACAATATGAGCAGTAACTAAGACATTAGCAATTGACAAATGTTCGATTACCATAAATCAATTCATAACCCATTTCCATTACATGATCACAATGTTCATATTTCATTTCATTTTTGATTCCTCATCATTTTCTCAATTTACGTTAATGGCTCAGAATATGGTCAACCACTTATATGAGGCAGTGACTCATATTATACGTTTCCCGTTTGACAGTAGATAAACATGCTAGTTGTATCAACATCTCAACAGATAAGCATACAAGCCGTACCCACATTTCAACAGATAAGCATATTAGCTATATCAACACTTCCAAAGATAAGCATATTAGCTATATCAACACTTCCAAAGATAAGCATATGAGCTATATCAATAATTTATCTAACAAGCATATTAGCTGTATCAGTGGAGTCCATCCCCTATCTCCTCTCACACACACAGCATATACACACATAGGTCATATACACAATCAATCAATACATAACGTTAATGTATTCTATCAACCGTCATACTCTATGACATACCCAATTAATTAGTTTTAGTTTGTCTAATCATCATACATTATCTACAACAATCAAAACTACCCTCCACTGGTAGCCCAAGCAATTATTTCTAAACAGATAATAAAAGCTCTAACAGATATAACATCAATGTTTTCAAAAGTGAGCGATTAATAAATCCAACTCCACCATTTTACAATGTAATTAACCAATTTCATTATTTCCATCTCAATTCCAAACAACAACATTTTTCCCAAACTAATTATATCAATTAATTTATACTACAACTTAGGGTTTTCTACCCTTTTTTTCCAATAAGAACCCCATGGTCCATAAATCAACAACCAACAACAAAAACACTATTTTGAAGCCAAAAATACATATTTAAGAACCAAAATGACAAAACCTCCATTACACATTTCGATACCCTAGATCCCTAAATCAAACCATTTAACCAAATGCTCAATAATCTAGGTTACAACCCATAAGAGTGAGTAGGAATCCCTACCTCAAAAGATGAAACCCAACGAAGGAGATGACGAAAATGAAGATGCTCCAAATCCCGAGATTCTTGGATCACAAAATAGCCCACGACGATCAACAACTTTTTTGTAAAGACCAAAGGTTTGGAAAACACTCTAGTTAGATCAACACTTTGAGAGAAGTGAAGACTTTAGAGAGAGAAGCTCTCAAATGGCGTTTTTGAAAAGTAAGAGAGAGAGTGTGAATGTAAAAAGTGATTTTAAAATGCCCAGCTGCCAACTGATATGCGACATTCCCGCTCGAGCGGAAAACACAACGCTCGAGCGTAAAGAACAAATAAATAGGTCCGCTCGAGCGCCAAGACACAAGAATGAAGTACATTCGCTCGAGCGCGAAAACCAGTCCGCTCGAGCGTGGATTTCCCCCTCTCAGAACATACACTAGAAATGTACTACCCACTCGAGCGCCAATAAGACCGCTCGAGCGCAACCCGCTCGAGCGTAGAAAACATACCTGCAGAAGTTTCGCAAGGACAAAAAATACTGGAAGAGTGTAAACCCCGCTCGAGCGCAAGAAGACCCGCTCGAGCGGACCATCCAAAAACTGTGCAACAACAATGGGAGCCAAAACTCTACCAACCTGAATCAACCAAGCCCAACACATCCTAAAACCCAAACGAATCGATTTAAAGGATGACAACAAGACAATTACAACTAACAACTTCACCGAACCGAGTCCGGAATACAACTGAACAGTAAAGGGACAACCGGGATCGCTATAATTTACTTCTAATTTTGAGTAGACGTGGACTTGGCACGCTGTCTCAAAATTCCAACAAAGGCCTTGAATTCTAATGCCAATAACATGAATGAACCTTGAATTATTGAAGTTGCTTTATGCAGTGCAAAAAGTGTCGGTGCATTCACGACAATGGCCCTGTTTGGTATAGCTTTTTTTTAGCTTATTTCAGCTTTCAGCTTAATTTAAGCTATTTTTATGTGTTTGGTTTAGCTTAACAATGCAGCTTATAGCTTTTCGTAAGTCAGAAATCAGCTTATTCTTTGAGTGGGGCAGGAGAAGCTTAATTTATAAGTCAGAAATCAGTTTATGGAAAAAGTTATAAGCTATAAGTTGAGGCATAAGCTATAAGCACTTTCCCACAGCTCTACCAAACAGGGCCAGTACCTGAGTAGATACAATGAACCATCTTGTCCTTAGAACCTAAGCCTCAGAATAATTGGCCATTTCAAACAAGTTATGGTGTGGTCCTAGAATAAATTTATGTGGTGTTTTAATTTGATAATTCTTAATTTATATTAGTGTTTTGAGAGATAATAGAAAATGTATTAATTAATAAATGGTATGAAGAATTACTTTAAAAATATTTAGTAATTGAGTATGTGCTTTACAGCGATTGGGTCGTGAAACTTACATTACAGACAATCGTTTTGCCACCTCCAACAGAAATTAGGAACACAAAATTTAATGGGCAAGTTTAACTTAATCATAATTTAAATCATTCATGTCTTAAATTTTCCTACTGTTAATCTCCCTTGAGTATTGCTATTCAAACAAAAAAAAAAAAAAAAACCTATTTTGTAAATCAAGTGATATGATATTTTATTAAAGAGAAAATTGGTTATAAATCCAATCTAATGAGAGTACAAGTCATTAAGTCCAATAGATATTTTTTTGTTGGTAAGAAATAGGGATGTAATTGGTTCGGTACGATCGGTATTTAGGTAAAAAATTACATCGAACCGATAATGTTGATTTTATTATTTTGAACTTCGATATAGACCGTTTCTCCCATCAAATCGCACCATGATTCGGTTTGGTGCGGTTTAATCAGTTTAGGATTTTTCAAACTTGAGTCACTTTTAAATATAATCATTAATCTACATAAGAACATTAAATTAGTTATTTTTTTACCATTTCAAACATATTTAATCCATCCATTTAATACATACTTTTTAATTCCTAAATTAATTTAAAAAAAAATTTAAAATACTAAGGTTTCAAGAATAATGAGTTAGAGTTAAGATTATATATAATAAAAGTTTACGAACTTAAGTTATAAAGATGATAATGTTAATTAATTAAGGTTAATAATTTATTATACTTATTAATATCATTATATTATTAGATTATATATATATATGTATATTATAAATACAATATATGTTGAAGCGGTCAGTTTTGGTTTAGATCGCTACACAAAGTGCTTAAATCAATACCGAACTACAAATAAAAAAAAAATCAAATTTAAAAACTACACAGACTGACTCTTGTTAAAAAATAGACCAAATATAGCCAGTTTGGTCCGGTTTTATTAGTTTGGTCAGTTTTTTCAAATTTTTTTTACATCTCTAGTGAGAGATCCACATTTTGTGAAATAATTTGGTGAGAAGTCTTAAAGACCATTTTATTTTCAATTTTATCCCTTGACCTTTTTTTTTTAATTTTTTTTATTTATAAATCCGTTTGACTTTTCCTTGACCATCTATTCAAATTTATCTCTATTTGTTCAATTTTTTTTTATCTGTTCAAATATCTTGTTTATCTGTTCAAATTTATATTTATTTGTTCAAATTTATATATATCTGTTCAATTTTTTCTCATATCTGTTCAATTTTCCCCCCTAAATTCTATGTATCTATTTAGTTTTTTTTTTTTTTTTTTTTCTAAATTCTATCTATTTTTTAAACTTTTCTTATATGTCAAAATAACAATTTCTTATCTGTTACTCACATTAATTTCTTGATTAGTAAATATTGATTGTTAGCAATCTTGAGCCATTAAGATCCAATTTTTTATAATCTTTCATCTATTTTTCTTGCATGCTGCAATTGTTGGCTCAGAAGTAAAAACGGACAAATCGATCATCAGATGACAAACTTTTGACAACCACTATCTTTTTCAAAGATTTGGACAAGAAAAAAGCCAGAGAGAGAGAGAGAGAGAGAGAGAGAATAAGGGCTAGGGTTTGAGATCTCAAGTTCAGAACACTGGCTCATTATCTTTTGGTTCACAACTGTTAATGTATATGTGGTATTCCTAGATATATTAGATATTGATTTTGTAGATATATTTAGGAATAGCCATAGTGAGGTTTCTAGTAAGATACTCTTTCTCATAGTTAGGTTTCTAGTAGGATATTCTTTCTTAGCCTATCTATACAGGCCTTCTATTGTATAAGATTAATTTAATACAATTCAATACAATACATATTATTTCCCCTCTCTCTCCACTATTCTAACATGATATTAGAGCTAGGTTAAGAACTTAGTAATTTCGCTTCACTGACGGGCGGCAGCCTTGCCTTGGCCGTCCGCCAAACCTCAACCTATTCCGTTGTCATATTTTCCTGTCAGTATCTCTTCGGGGTGATCTCTTCCTTTGTCCGTTGGTTTATTCCTACCCTAAATATCTCTATCATATTTTTTTTTTGTTTTTTTTTTCTTATTTTTTACTCGTAATACATTTTTTTTTTCCTCCACTATATCTTCCCCTCTGCTTCAACCTCAAATTGGTTTTTATCTTCAAACCTATTTGAGTTTGAAAGGGAGTATTATACCTATATCATGATGAACATGGGTATACACCATGCAAACCACCTAGTCGCTTCCTTTGGCGCACAACCTAACCCGTTCCTCTCTAGCCCACAATCCAAGCTGTTTCCTCTGACGCACCACCAAACTCGCCTCCCTAGCGTACCATCCAAGCCGTTTACTGGCACACTCAATCATCTGTTGCCATCATCGTTTAGCACCACGTCATAAGTTATGTATGTGCCACGCTTGTTGGTTCAACATCCAGTCTCTACAACGGTTCGGCATGACTCCTTTAAACTATCCTGGCATTAATTCTAGCCAGTTCCTACAATGGTCCGACACGACCATAAACTGTCTCTCGGCATTAGTTCCCGCCAATTTCTTTATCGATCCGGCACGACTTTAAATTGTCTTGGCATTAGTTCTAGCCAGTTCCTACAATGGTCCGACAAGGCTATAAATTGTCTTTCGGCATTAATTCCAGCCAATTTCTATATCGGTCTGACACGACCTTAAATTGTCCTGGTATTAGTTTCAACCAGTTTCTACAATGGTCTGACACGACCATAAATTGTCTCCCGGCATTAGTACCGGCCTCTAATCTATTTCAAGCGCCCTTGCGCTCCCGTTCAAATTTTGCAATCTATTTGCCTTTTATTTTATTTAGTTTTATTTCATATTTTAATTTCTCTCTCCAAACTCAAGATGTTTATCCTCCTTGAGTTTGCGAGGGATGTTAATGTATATGTGGTATTCCTAGATATATTAGGTATTAATTTCCTAGATATATTTAGGAATAGCCATAGTTAGGTTTCTAATAGAATATTCTTTCTTATAGTTAGGTTTCTAGTAGGATACTCTTTCTTTGCCTATATATACAGGCCTTCTATATGATTAATTTAATACAATTTAATACAATACATATTATTTCCCCTCTCTCTATACTATTCTAACAACATCAATGGCTCAATCTGGCTCATCTGGCTCATCTTCATCATCATTTGGCGGCGTTGTTGCAGGAGCAGCCGATGAAAACGCCGTTGGCGAGCTCTGTTACCCGAACTACCAAAATGGGGTTGAAATGGCAATCGTAGAATAACATTAAACATTAAAGAAAGTGAGAAATCAAATATTAAAGAGTGGCAGTCAAAGAAATGATAGGAGTCGGCTGACATTTAAGAGTGGTATGCTTCCGTATAAAATTGGTCATGGATGTCAACATATTTTGTGATGAAAAATGATATATTAGTCTATTTTTTATATTTAATGTCTAATAATATGTAAATAAGATGGTTAATTAATGATTAAAAAATAGATGAAAGAAAGTTAATTTAGACATTTTAATAAAATATGAAAATATTAAATTAAAAAAATAAATTTAACTTTTAATTCTATATAACAATCATTGTGTTTGGTTTTTAATTTTTTGAATTCAAATTTCTAAAAATTAATTTTTTTATTTTTTACATTTTTTAGTGAATATTTTTAAAATTTTAAGCAATTTCTTTACATTTTTAGATATACCTCACTTAGATGTATCTAAATAGTAAAATATTTGTGAAAAAATATTTTTAAAAAATTAATAAATACACAAAAATATGAAAAATGTACTGAATTTATATATATATATATATATATATTTTGTATTTTTGATATTTGGTGAAGTTTTTAAAGATTTTTTCACAAATATCATACTTTTTAAATGTATTTATGTTAAGTGTGTCCAAAAAAAAAAAAAAAAAAAAAATTTCTTAAAATATTAAAAAAATTCATTAAAAATATATAGCGATTTCGGTTTTGCTCCGGCCTTCATTGTGTCCCAGACTCGAGTTCCGTGATTGAATATCGTATCCATGCCTTGTTTTTCCCTTTTGACCCTTGGTGTTTGAGTTTTAGAACTTGTTGGGCGAGTTTGGAACAGGTTGGTTATTAATTGGGTTAGCTTGTTATTGCCTAGATTTTGGCCTCTTCGTTTGAGCGAGACTTTTTGCGCTTGAGCGAGCTTTTGTAATTTGCTTCTTCGTTCGAGTGAGGTTTCTTGCGCTCGAGCAAGAATTGGGAGTCTTCAGGTTTCTTTCATAGACGCAGAATTTCTGGGAAGATGAAGTTCTTCGCTCGAGCGAGACTTCTTGCGCTCGAGCAAGGCTTTTTGTACTCGAGTGACGGTGTACATCTGTGTAAGACCTGAAGGTTTGTATTCTACGCTCAAGCGAGGCTTCTTGCACTCGAGCGAGCGTGTGCATCTAAAAAACTTTTGAAGCTTTGTATTCTACGCTCGAACGAGGTTACTTGTTGTGTCTGGTCGCTCGAGCGACGACTCCTTCGTTCGAGCGAAGATCACGTATATCAGTTCGCAGTAGATATATTTTAATTCACTTTTTGATTTCTTTTAATCCCAAAACCCTAATCTGACTCACTCTTTCTCTAAGAATCCAACTTCTTTCTACAAATCCTTTAGAATCTAAGAGTTTCTACTCTACTTCCTTTGGGAAAAAGGTGTAGCATATTGTGGGCTTCCAATCCATCCGAGTAAAGCTTGACTTTGCGTATTTTCGAGATTCTCCTTCTTCCTCTTTGAGCTCTACATTTGAGGTAGGGATATCCTACTCTTTAATATGAGTTTTAACCTAGGTTTTTGTCATTTTGTATAAATGGTGGAATTTAGGAAGATTTTGGTGAAGCTAGGGTTTGGGTTTAAATTTTGAAAGAGGGGTTTCCTATATTTGGCATCATATATGTAGATGAGGGCTTGATTATGGTGTTATATGAAAATAAATGGTGGGATTGGGTCTTGAGATTGATATTGGGAATAGGGTAAGGTTTTACCCTAATTTGTGTTAAATGACTATTTCGAATAAATAATGAAATTGACACGGGAAATATGAAATTGGAAGGGTGTATGATTGAATGGAGAAGTTGGATTTGTTAAATCATTCACTTATGAAAATTTGATAAATTATCTGTTTGATAGATTGTATATCTGTTTAGAAATATTTGTTTTGGGCTATCAGTGGAGGATAGCTATGATTGTTGTAGAAACTGCATGATGATTAGGTGAATTGAAACTAATCATTTGAAGTATGTCATTGAATATGACAGTTTGATTAAACAATTGAATATGTGATTTGGTTAGTCATTGTATATGATACTCTTTTAAATACATTGTATATGTATCGTTGTATGGAAGGAGATAGAAGATGTACTTCATTGTTTGGGAGGAGATATGTGATGGACTCTATTGAAAATTAAGTTGGCCGGAGTATCCAGAGTGAAAGTCCCAAAATCGTATATATATATATATATATATATATATGGGTGTCGGTTCCCTCGGATGTGATTTCGTAAAATGGCAAAAAAATGGAAGTGTTTGAATAATGGTTGTTATTGAAGTGTTAATAAATGAGATGTAGTCTTGTTTTGAATTGTTTAGATTACAATGAACTATATCAATGAATTGATTTGGATAAATGAATAAAAATGGACTGAAATATAGATGTCGATATTGACTGGTCATAGGAAGGGTGTAAGTAGGTTTGCATGTATTAAACATTAATTTGATGCTGATATCTTAGTTAATTCTCATATATTGTTTTAGTATATCTCTACTGGGTTTTGGCTCACCCTACTTGGGAAACCATTTTCAGGTACAAGTGACATGCACCTCTAAGGGCATAGTTTTGAGAAGACAGGGCTGATGGCTCTATTTTTGTTAACTATATGTTTATATGTTTTCTTCTTAAGTTGAGGGCTTTAATTGTAAAGAGCTTATGACTCTCACTTTTGTTGTTACCAAGTCTTGGAAAGATGTAAGCCCGTAGAACATTTATTTTGTTGTTATTAATTAGTGTTACATGCTGTAGTTTCAGAATGAATATTTATGAAAGTGTAATTCATGTAATCTCTTTTGTAATATAAACTCTGATGAATGAAAGTAATACATTTCATATTATGCTTGTGAATCTCTTGAGTTGATCTATACTATATTTTGAGGGCGTTACAAAATAAAAAAATAAATGTTATAAAAAATAAATATTACATTTGGTAGAGTTTTAGAATTATGATTTGAAAATAGAGTTATATTTTGAGTTTATGAGTTTTGGAATTATGATTTGAAAAAAGAAATTTTGTTTGGTTATGAGTTTCGAAAAGATTTGTGAATTAAATTTTGAATTGAGTTTTGAATTTTTGATGTGACACATGAATTGAGAAAATTTATTTAGTTATGAGTTTTGAAAAGAATTTTTAGAACTTAATTAAAAAAGTTATAACTCATAACCAAACACGCAACTCAAAACTCTATTGCAAATTCTATTCAAAACTCATAACTAAACTCTTTTTAACATTCAATTTTAAAAAATAATTTGTCATTTTGGTCTAAAAAAATAAATTATATATTTAAAAAAATCAAAAACAAAAATAAAATTTTTTTTTTCCTTCCAAATAACAGGTGACGATTAGCAACTGTAAATAAAAAATAAAAATAAATTACGTTATTCTGGTCAACTGATCGGACGTTCAGGAGAATGACAGGATAGACACAATTTAAAAAATCCTTTGTTTTTCAGAATGGAGAAGATGAAAGAGAGATATGCCAAACATAAAAGAAAAATATGTTTTAAAATGTGTGGTGAAATTACATTTTCAAAACTCTATCCAAATAAAAGGTGTAAATGGAGGGTGAAATTATGATTGTAAAATTTTACCAAGCACAGCCAAAAATTTTTAAAAAGTATTTTTTAAAAGCTAAAACTAAATAAACTGAATACTCTTTTGTCGGTATGTGTTTGGTCCAAACGATACTATAGTCAAATGGGTCGCAATCCCATGTTCGTCTGGAACAAATATATTTTGTAAATATTTTGTGAAACAAGTTTACAAAATATCTACTCAATTGACAAAGGCGCATCTTTATCCCATCAAAGATAAGTCTATCCGAAAATAGTTAGGAGTAATACTATTTACTATGTAATTCCAAGATTTTTGTTTGGAGGGATTGTGATATGAGATTAGACTTCATATCTAATATTTTAATTAATTTATTATTCAATTTGAAAAATAAATATTGATTATAAATCCTGGAGGTAGTGGTGAAATATAGGAAAGATTAGATAATTTATCCTCCGGATTAACTAGTAAAAGACGAATTTGAACCTAACTATTTAATACCTGTCTCTCATTTTTTTATTTTTTTTTATTGATGTTCATTTTTTTATTTATAGAACAAATTTGTCCCCAACATTTTTTTTTTTAACAAAACTTCAAAATATCAACATTTACAATTTTTATTAGTGTTTGGGGTCATCAATAAAATTTATTTATTTTTGCTGATTAACAAAAATATTTAGTAGGCTTTGAAATATGTTACAAATCATACACAAAAAATAAAACAACATTTAAAAATGTTGGCATTTCCATTATTTAATAAACAACTTAAAAAAAATAAAATAATCTTTTGAATAGTTATTCTTTTTTATAATTTTTCAAATAATTCTGAGATTCACTAAAATAATTATTTCTAAACATCTAACAGTTTTTTCACCCGGTGTGGCAATTCTTACGGCACACCAACGGTAATAATTGGCTCCAAATTTGTGCTCCACCCCATGCTTCAAATGATGACATGGATTTGGCTTCAAACTTTGGATTATTTTGAAAAAATGGTTAAAAGTTAATTTTTTGGCCCCTTTTTTTTTTATATATATAAAAACTATGTTAAAAATGTAAGAGATGCTGTAACCCAAAATTAGTTAAAAGCTAGCTTCTGGCAACTAACTTACTTTCTAAAAGAGCCCTTTGTACTGAATGTTATTTTTATTTTTATTTATTTATTTATTTTTTTTGTGAAACAGTGAAGTTTGGCAAATGCCAATTTGGCACAACCTTTGAGCCTAAAATAAATCATTAAAAAAAATTAAAATGACAATAAATTATACAAAAAAAAGTTAAAAAAAATTTTCTCTCAATTTTTTACACTTTTTATTTATTTATAAAAAATCAAACAAGTCATTCTAAACATACTAATTTTTTTACCTCATATTTTTAGCTAAAAAATCAAAAAATAATTAAAAATAGTTTGTTTCCAAACGAGACCTAGTAAAATAAAAGAGTTTAGAAATTATTAATATAAAAAATAATAGAATAATAATTTGGCATAATGATGCAACGCGAAACGCAAAATAGTAATGATTTTAAAATTCATTGATTCAACAAGAATACTAGAAGTAAGATTCTTCTCTAAATTTGATTCATAAAGAATACTAAGAATAAAGGCTCAATAATGATTGATTAACAAAGAATATCCAAAGTTGGAACAAAAGAGTATAAAACTTAAAATATATTAATTATCAAAAACTGAAGATCCCTAAGGTTTACATCCATTATTTACAAGCAAAGACAAACATAACTTAACTAGGAAACAACCAGAATTGAAAAAAATCATAATGCAATACGGAAATAAGAAAATATAATGAAAATTACCAAAAATAGAAAATATTGCAATAAAATAAAAAAATTACTAATATATGCTTCCACAATCATGATAGATTTTTCATAATCGGATTCTGAAGTCTATGCTATAAGTAATTGAAGTTTCAAATCTTTTCCAAAACGGCAAATTCGTGACATTGACCACCAAAATGATGGAATTTGCCCAAAATGTACTGGGGTCCATGGTATGGATCCTATTTAAAATCACATTTTCTATTGATCCACCAAATTTCACGTGACTCCAAATCCAATTCATTTCTTGCCTTTTCCTTGCCTATCTATTTGATCCAAGAATTGTATGGCCATATATGCTACATCACATAGCAAGTGGAGAGCAAGGATGTCAAATTGGCAAATAACAATTTACACCAAAGCCTTAAAAAAATTTGACATATCAAAATTTAAAAGTTTAAGTGGAGATACTTTAATCCCATTCCAAGCACAAATAGTCCATTCCATTGTAATCCCCATATGCAGTCCATCCAAATATGACACTATAACACTCATATTCCGTACTGCACCTTTGAAAATCAACTGAATACTCTTCAAACAACGTGCAGTCGCCTCTGTTTTTTAGCATAGGCAACTTCGTTTAATAGCAGAATGTGTTCATTCATCCAAATAGTCAGAGCAATATTGACATTTATCCAACAACTGTACCGAATTGCACTCTGAATTTTCTAACACAATTAAGAAAAAAACACTTAACAAACGTCATCGCAAACGTCATACAGAGTCTCAATCTAATCCACATATATGATTTACTTCACTCAACAGAACAACATACACACAAGTTTCATCAATCGAAACAAACAGACTCATTTTCTCATTCCATTGATTACCCAACATGGTGCATACTCAAATAGTCCTCATTTCTGTTCCATTTCAAGGAGCCATAAATCCAATATTCCAATTCGCCAAGAACCTCAAAAGAATGGGTGTCAAGGTCACCATACTCTCAAGTGTCTCTGCCCAAAATCGCATGGCAAAAGCCTCTTCTTCAACCCCAGATGGCCTAACCTTCGTTTCCTTCTCCGATGGCTACGATGATGGACTCAAACTGAGTGATAATCTTGAACACTTCAGGTCCGAGAACAAGCTTCGTGGCTCCAAAGCCCTCTCAGAACTCATAAAGGCCAGGTCTGAGGAAGGCTTCCCTGTAACAGGTGTGGTCTATCCAATGCTCTTTCCATGGGCTGCCGAAGTGGCTCGTGAATTCAACCTTCCCTCGGCACCTCTTTGGATTCAACCTGCCACTATTTTCGCTCTGTATTTCCATTATTTTAATGGCTATGGTGATTTGGTTAAGAAAATTTGCAATGACCCTTCGTGTGCTATTGAATTACCCAGGTTGGGAAAGATCACTAGTCGTGATGTTCCTACTTTCATGCTTCCTTCTAATACATTTACTTTTGGATTACCGGGATTTAAAGAGCAGCTAGATGCACTAGATGCAGAAGTTAACCCAAAAATACTAGTAAACACATTTGATGCATTGGAATCCAAGGCATTAAGGTCTATTGGGAAGCACAACTTGATTCCAATAGGCCCGCTAGTCCCATCAGCATTTTTAGATGGAAAAGATCCATCTGATAATGCTTTTGGGGGCGACCTATTACAAAAATCAAGGAATTATGTGGAGTGGTTGGATTCGAAGCCCCAATCTTCAGTCGTGTACATTTCGTTTGGAAGCTTCTTTAATTTGCCATTGAAAGAAATGGAAGAGATTGCACATGGGTTGCTGGAAAGCAATCGGCCATTCTTGTTGGTGTTAAGAGCTTTGGCAGACGGTGAGAAACAAGAAGATAAACTAAGTTGCAAAGAAAAATTGGAAAAACAAGGTTTGATAGTGCCATGGTGTTCCCAAGTGGAGGTTCTTTCACACCCTTCCGTGGGATGTTTCGTGACTCATTGTGGGTGGAATTCTACATTGGAGAGTTTGGTTTTGGGCATTCCGGTTGTGTGTTTACCGCAATTTATAGACCAACCAACAAATGCGAAGCTTTTAGAAGACGAATTCAAGACCGGGGTAAGGGCAACGAAGAATGATGAAGGAATAGTTGAAGGTGATGAGATCAAGAGGTGCATTGAATTGGTTATGGGAGATGGAGAGATTGGAGAAGAAATAAGGAAGAATGCTGAACAATGGAAGTATTTGGCAAAGGAAGCTGCGAAGGAAGGTGGATCGTCTCACAAGAATCTTAGGGCATTTGTGGACGAGATTGAAGATGGTTTTTAGTTGGATTAACATTATCATCTTAACAGTTGTATTTGTGTGTAAGATTTCTTCATGTGTGATTCCAGATATATATATATTTTTTCTTCTTCTTGTAAGGAAATAAAAATTAATGTGTTTCTATATTGTATCACTTTTATTTAGAAGGTTTTATAGTGCATTCAATAAAATTATTTGCATAGTCTTCTCTGTTTTTCCCCCCTTAATTTTCCCATTTATTATTATTTTTTCCCTCGTTTTGATTAACTTCTATAGGTTTGGTATTAGTGACTCAATTTGTGGGGGGGCTGATGTGGTTTCTCCAAGTTTCAACTGTCCTGCTTCTTTGTTGGTCGCATGATTCAAATTAGAGTCAGCTAAATCAATAATTTTTTAGTATTGATAGCACATGACTTTTAAATTCTGGAATTTGAGGAACTCATACAAGATAGATAGCAGAAAAGTTTAGTTAATTAGTAACCAAAAGTAAAGAATATGAAACTCATTAAGAGGAAAAACAAGTAGTATATATGATCCTGTAATGGGGACAAAAAGGGAAATTGAATATAACAAAACAGGAGTATCATCTAATTGGGCTATATGTATGCAAGAAAAATAAGAAATTCAAACTTATCAAGCAAACAATAGAACGTTGTGACTGAAACATTTTGGAAAAGAAAAATAAATTCAAGCAATTAATCTTCAGATTGAAACGTAAAATTAAATTTAGAGTTTTGAAAAAAATTATATTTGTTCATCTTCATTAGCTTATTAACTAAATATTCTGCACGATATTATATGAGTAAAGGTCCGGTGTGATTTGAAAGTTCCACGTCCATATAAATATTGTGTAGAATATCTGATAATTTTTTTGATATATACTCCTTTTTGTTTAGTTAAAAAATGTTGAAAATATTTCTCTCATTTTTTTAATTTTTTAATTTTTTTTATTTATTTATTTTTATTTATTTTTTTGGGGTTGTTTGCTTGAATGTATTAAGGGAGCTTTTTTGATAAATCGCCTTTCTAAGAGTTTTATTCCATCCAATTCATATTCTTTTTTACTATTCCATTAGGTTCTATTTGAGGTAAAAAGACCAAAACATCCCAAATCTCTCCTGCCCCCATTAATGTTGATTTTCATTATATCTTCACTCCAAAAAAATGCATTAACTACACACTACTATTTAATGTTGATATATATTACATACAAAAAATTAAATATGGTTCTTTATTGATGACGTGAATGTGAATGTTCACATCAGATGACGTTATGGTAAAGGTGATATTAAGGTTCACATCAACATTGCATAAAATTACACAACTACAAGTCTTAACTTGAAATGAATTTTTGTTATTGTGTTGTCAATTACATGATGTGAATATTCATACTAAAACATATGAATGTGAACGTTCACATTACTATATTAAGTGAGAGAGAATGTTCACATCATTACATGTTGTGAATAAGAATGTGTTGTCAATTAAAAATATAATGAATGTTATTTTTAACGTTCACATCACTACATTAGATGAGAAAGAATTTTTTAGAAAAGTGTTATGAACGTTTACATCAAATGAGAGATAATTTTCACATTATTTTTAATGTGTTGTCAATTAAAAATATATTCACATCAAATGAGAGAAAATGTTTACATTATTTTTAATGTGTTGTCAATTCAAAATGAGAAAAGTTAGGAATCATGAAATTTTTTTTCATGAAAATGATCATGAAAGATTTATGATCCTTGGATTACCTTGATTAGTGTGTGGTGCTTTGTTCTAAATATAATCCAAGGGTCACAAAGCTTTCATGATTATTTTCATGAAAGATTTTTCATGATACCTAGCATTATTAATTCAAAATATACTCACATTATATATATAAAATAATAATATGTATCAATGTTATTTAATTTGTGTATTAAATTGCCTATGCCTTGGTCCATTCTCTTCTCTCTCCTCCCCCAATATTAAATATCAATATTAAGAATAATATTAAGGATCATGAAAAAAAATCATGAAAATTTTTCATCATTTGATTAGTGTGTGATGTTTTGTTGTATGTGTAATATAAAGATGAAGAATATTTCATGATCATCTTCAAGATATTTTTTTTCATTAAATATAAAGACGTAAGAGTAAATAGTGTAAATCAAGAAAAATGACTATATGGAATAAAATTATAAATATATGGGATTGAATGAGTTAAAAAATTCCTTCATAAATTTCTTAGATTAAAACACTTTTAAATGAGATTTATGAATAAAAATCCCATATATTAATGTTCGATGGTTGTTGTGGTTGCGGGGCATGTTGGTATGGTTTTAGAATTAATTTTTTAATTTTTTATTTTAAAAAAAAATTATATAGAAAGATAAACAAAATAATGTGATAATTTAAAATGATTTTTTTTGACTTGTGTGTCAAAATAGCCTGTCCAAACGGGGTTGGGTTTGACACCTAAAACAAATATACTAACTTTTATTAGGAAAAATATATATACCAGCACAATTTTTAAATTTAATAATGCGTATTCAAAATGATTGATTAATAACTGCATATATTAAAAAAAATATTACTTTAAACACTTAAATAAATTATCACATCATTTAAGTCTAAAAAATATATTGAATTTTTACATTAAAGTAACAAAAAATTTTCATTAATAATATTCAAATATACAAGATACTTGTATACTACAGTAATACATTGGCTTATTTTGGATATGACGTATTTTTGAATTTTTTTTCGTTTCTTATAGAAAAACATATAAAAAATAGAAAGATAATATGACATAAATAAATTAATAAGTCAATAAATTACTTATTTTATGCATACCAAAAATAGAAAAATTATTGGTTTGTCATGAGATACCCTAACAGTGTTGTGATTGATGAAAATGATGGGATTCACGAATTTATATTAAGGCCAAGTTTAGGAAGACTAAGGCCAAGTTTGGGAAGTTGCCAAAAAGCCAAAAAATTACTCAAAAAGTTAAAAAATTATCACTATTCACCAAAAGTCAAAAATTACGGCTGTATAACTTCAAATCCTAATTTTTTCCTACACACTAATTTATATACTTTTTTAATATACATTTTTTCATAAAAAAATCAAAAAATTAACCCAAACAACCATATTTTTTTCCTCAACTTTTTAGTCTAAAAAGATAAAAAGTGCACTTATTTAGGACACCCCAAACAACTCCTAAATAAGTTCATACTTTTTATCTTTTTATCTTTTTTAGGTCACATCAATCAACATCTCTTCTCTACTTTTATATATATATATATATATATTTTATTTATAAAAAGTCAAAAAATACACTTATTTAAAACATTTCAAACAATCACAAGTAATTGGGAAACATAAAAAAAAGTATAATGAATTGTTATTTGTAAAAAAAATGACTACCTCACACTCTTAAATCAATCAATAATTTTTTCAGAAAATAACCCATTCTCTAACAGACACTAGTAGCATTTATATTCAGGACCGCACCTTTCAAAATCAATTAATACTCTTCAACTGCCTCCGTTTTGAAAAATTATTAGTTGGTACAATAGGACGTTAGGTTTTATCTCTTACCAATCATAATTTATTAGATTTTTTTTAATATTTTTCAATTACACAATTTAAATTCGTAAGTCTCATTCTCTTCACTAATAACAATATATTAAAACACAATCTAATGATAACGCAAAACTAACCAATAACTGCTCGTCAATTAAACATATTATTGTTGATAACTAGTCAACCAAATTGCACTCTGAAATTTCAAATACAATTTTTTTATATAAAAAAGACCCAAAAAACTGTCATCCCACACATCATTACACAGACCCTATTTGGGAAGATAGTTAAAAATAAAAATCAATTTTTAATTTATTTTGGGTCATATTACCTCTTACGTTTTTACATATCTTTTTTATTAAAAAAAAAAAAATCAAAAAATCAACTTTTAATCAATTTCTCAAAACACTCCATAGTTGCAACCAAAAATTATTTGGTGTTCTTGGGGCTCCACGGATTTTGCTCCTTATTACTCATAATTCACCATATCCCTTTATATTTCCAAATCATCCAAAGTAAAATCGTGAACCACACCTCTTTCACCATTCACAACCTTGTTTGGCATGAAGAAGTTTTGGACTTTTTGGCTAAAATAGCAACAAAAAAACAAAATATACTAAAAAGTCAATAAGATAAAATGTCACATACAAACCATAATCATTTCATTTTTTCTCTCACAAAAATAAAAAAAGCTAAAAAGGGCATCCCAAATGAGGTTTTTTAATCCCAAACTAAAATAGTCAAAAAATCAAAAAATCAATTCACATCCTAAACGAACCATTAAGGCACCACCTGATGGTGCCTCAAGACCGACCAATGACTTTCCATCTCAACCCATATATATAATCTTCTTCACTCAACGGAACTCTATACATAAATTTCTTCAATCCAAAAGAACATTTTCTTATTCAATTGATTACCCATTATGGTGCGTATTCACATAGGGTTGCTTTGGAAAGATAGTTAAAAGTTGATTTTTTGACTTTTTTTTGAAAAAACGTATAAAAAGTGTGAGAGATGATATGACTCAAAATGGATCAAAAGCTGACTTTGGCTACTAACTCAATTCCCAAAAAAGCCCATAGTCCTCGTTTCTTTTCCAACTCAAGGAGCCTTAAATCCCGCAATCCAATTCGCCAAGAACCTCATAAGAATTATGGATGAGCATGGTCCGAATTGGGGTAAAATCAAGACCAATCCATTATCTACGGTTCTTGAAAAATTAGAACCAATCCAATCTGTTTAAATCGTGAAACTAATCTGAACCAATCCATTTAAACATGGATTGGATCGGTTTAGAAGCACAAATTCACATAATTAAATAAAAAAAAAAGAACATTTTAATTTCATTAAAATTAAGCATAACAACATATTAGTTCTATAATAGTAACATGTCTTTCTATAATAGCGACATACTGTTCTAGAATTTAAACAATCATAAGAAAACTAATTCCACCATAAGTATTTAGACCATTACAAATTAAAATTGAAAACTAACAAACAAAACAATAAAAGAAGATACTATGCAGGAGGGTGTATAATATAATAGAGGTTATGTATATGCGGTCCGGATCGGTTCCAATCCGGAACCGTGGAGTTCAATTCAGAACCGATCTGTGGACTACGGATTTTTAATTTTTCAATTCGAAACCGAACCACAAATTCAAAAAATCAATCCAAACCTATCGAATTGAATTGGACCGAATCGAATTACAGATTTTACAGATTTCTTGCTCAGCCCTAATAATGGATGTCAAGTTCACCATACTCTCAAGTGTCTTTGCTCATAATCGCATGACAAAAGCCTCTTCTCAAACCCTAGCCGGCCTAAACTTCGTTTCCTTCTCCAATGGCTACGACGATGGATTCAAGTTGAGTGATAATCATGAACACTTCAGGTCCAAGAACAAACGTTGTCGCTCCAAAGCCCTCTCAAAACTCATCAAGGCCAGCTCTGAGGAAGGCTTCCCTGTAAGAGGTATGGTCTATGCAATGCTTCTTCCATGGGCGACCGAAGTTTCTTGTGAATTCAGCCTTCCCTCCGCGCCTCTTTGGGTTCAACCTGCCACTATTTTCACTCTGTATTTCTATTATTTTAATGGCTATGGTGATTTGGTTAAGAAAATTTGCAATGACCCTTCGTGTGATATTGAATTACCCAGGTTGGGAAAGATCATTAGTCGTGATGTTCCTACTTTCATGCTTCCTTCTAATACATTTACTTTTGGATTACCGAGATTTAAAGAGCAGCTAGATGCACTAGATGCAGAAGTTAACCCAAAAATACTAGTAAACACATTTGATGCATTGGAGTCCAAGGCATTAAGGTCTATTGGGAAGCACAACTTGATTCCAATTGGTCTGCTAGTTCCATCAACATTTTTAGATGGAAAAGATCCGTCTGATAATGCTTTTGGGGGTGACCTATTACAAAAATCAAGGGATTATATGGAGTGCTTGGATTTGAAGCTCCAATCATTAGCCGTGTACATTTCGTTTGGAAGCTTCTTTAATTTTCCATTGCAAGAAATGGAAGTGATTGCACGTGGGTTACTGGAAAGCAATTAGCCATTCTTGTGGATGTGAAGAGCTTTGGTAGATGGTGAGAAACAAGAAGATAAACTAAGGCCTTGTTTGGGAACAGGGTTTTTTAGTAATTTTTTGACTTTTTGGCTAAAATGTGATGTAAAAAAAATAGTATGTTTGGGGATGACTTTTTGGCTTTTTACGAAAAGATGTGCAAAAAGTAAAGAGAAAAGAGAATCTTTGACTTTTTAGCTAAAAGGGGCACTTGCCAAACGAGGCCTAAGTTGCAAAGAAAAATTGGAAAAACAAGGTTTGATAGAGCCATGGTGTTTCCAAGTGGAGGTTCTTTCACACCCTTCTGTGGGATGTTTCGTGACTCATTGTGGGTGGAAATCTACATTCGAGAGTCTGGTTTTGGGCATTCCGATTGTGTGTTTATCGTAATTTACAGACCAACCAACAAATGCGAAGCTTTTACAAGATGAATTCAAGACTAGGGTAAGGCCAATGAAGAATGATGAAGGAATAGTTGAAGGTGATCAAGAGGTGCATTGAGTTGGTTATGGGAGATGGAGAGATTGGGGAAGAAATGAGTAAAAATGCTAAAAAATGGAAGTATTTGGCAAAGGAAGCTGCGAGGGAAGGTGGATCATCAGACAAGAATCTTAGGACTTTTGTGGACGAGATTGAAGGTGGGTTTTAATTGGATTAACATTTTCATCTTAACAGTTGTATTTGTGTGTGTAAGATTTCTTCATGTGTGTTTCTATATGTATCACTTTTTTTTAAAAGGTTTTACATTGCATTCAATAAAATTATTTGCCTTGTCTTCTCTGTTTTTTTCTTTCTTAGTTTTCCCATTTTTTATTCCCCCCCCCCTCGTTTTGATGAACTGCTATAGGTTTGGTATGAGTGATTCAATTGGTGGGGGCTGATGTGGGTTTCTCCAAGTTTCAACTATGTTACTTTTTGTTGGTTGCATGGATTTAAAACAGAGTCAACTATGTTGGAAAATTTATAAATAGGTAGTTGTGAATTGATATAGACTCTATTTTGAATGAGAGGGTGTAACCTTTCATGGTGTCTTTTTGTTTTAAAAGAAGGGTCAAACCTCCATTTAAATGAAAGGGTGCAAACCTTTCATGGTGTCTCTTTATTTTAAAATAAGGATTATGTCCGTTCTTCATACATTTTCTATTCAAATTGAATAGGTGCCAACAAAGCCTACATAAAGGCAGCCCCATTACAATTTTGATTGATTTCCGAAAATTCATTTTTCTTGCCTTCATTTTGCCCTCTTGCGTCTTTTATTCTTCATATTATTTTAGGAAAAATTTTAGAGAGTTATAGAACACAAGGTTCTAGTTCGCCGGACAAATTTGTTTGAAGTGCTACTACAAATTTGTGAAGATCATTGTATCTTGGGAGATAGACGCCACATAACCGTAAGCACCATAGCGAGGCGAATCTGTCTTAAGGACAGAGTATCACACGCTCGACTTGGTCTTTGAATTATTTATTCGGTTCTACAAAATAAATACTGTAAGTTTTATTTTATTTTGTTTGAATTGTTTCATATTGTTTTATTTACACAGAAGATTGTTTCAATAATCTTAAGACAGATTCGAATTATTCTGTTTACAGAATTTTTCGTTTGTTTCCTTTTCTCTTTCTTCTTTTAAGAAAATTATTTTCTGTGGATTTACAAAATAATATTCTTGTTGGAAAAACAAATAGTGATTATATGCTATTTGACAGATAGTAGTAATATACTGTTTTTTTTCTTTGACAACTAGTAGTACGATACTGGTGTCATTAACAATTCAAAATATATTTTTATGAAATTTTTTCAGAAATTAATTTTGGGTTTTAGAAATTATTTTCTGAGTTTTCATTACTTAAAATTTTGTTTTAGTATTTTAATTATTGAAGTGTTACAGAAATTAATTTTCTGTGTGGAATTAATTTGGTTAAATAAAATTTTATTTTATTTCCAAATTAATTGAAAAAATAAAAGTTATTTTCTTATTTTTTTTATTTTACAGAATTTAATTTTCTGTGTGGAATTAATTTGGATAAATAAAATTTTATTTTATTTCCAAATTAATTGAAAAATAAAAGTTATTTTCTTATTTCTTTTATTTTACAGAATTTAATTTTCTGTGTGGAATTAATTTGGTTAAATAACATTTTATTTTATTTCCAAATTAATTGAAAAATAAAAGTTACATTCTTGTTTCTTTTATTTTTTACAGAATTTTATTTCCTGTGTGGAATTAATTTGGTTAAATAACATTTTATTTTATTTCCAAATTAATTGAAAAATAAAAGTTACATTCTTGTTTCTTTTATTTTTTACAGAATTTTATTTCCAGTGTAGAATTAATTTGGTTGAATAAAATTTTATTTTATTTCCAAATTAATTGGAAAATAAAAGTTACATTCTTGTTTCTTTTATTTTTTTATAGAATTTAATTCTGTGAATTTGATTTAATTTTTTGTGTAGTGTAAATTCTAATTATAATTTAGTTTTATAAATACTAATTGATGGCTACTGAAACTAAGGCCCAAACAAGTACTATTGTGGTGGCTGCAATGACGCCAACCCTCTCTCCTGTTGTAACAGTACCGGTAAATCACGGTGAAAAGCCAGAGAAGTTCTCAGGAACTGACTTTAAAAGATGGCAACAGAAAATGTTGTTCTATCTTACAACTCTAAACCTGACTCGTTTTCTTCATGAGGATGCTCCTATTTTGAAAGAGGATGAAACCGATCGGCAAGTGGTTGTTGCGGTTGATGCTTGGAAACATGCTGATTTCCTTTGCCGGAACTACATCTTGAACGGACTTGACAACACATTATACAACGTCTACAGTCCTATCAAGATAGCAAAGGAACTTTGGGAGTCTTTGGAGAAAAAATACAAAACGGAAGATGCCGGCTCAAAGAAATTTGTGGTTGGCAGATTCTTGGATTTTGTAATGGTTGATTCAAAAACTGTGATCAGCCAAGTTTAAGATTTCCAACTCATTCTGCATGACATTCACGCATAAGGCATGTCTCTCAGTGAATCCTTCCAAGTTGCAGCCTTAATTGAAAAATTACCAAAAGGTTGGAAGGAATTCAAGAACTACCTTAAACACAAGCGCAAAGAAATTTCTATGGACAAATTAATTGTGCGTTTGAGGATTGAGGAGGACAACCGCAATTCTGAAAAGCGGGCTGGTAAGCATCCTATGGAGTCTAAGGCAAATGTGGTAGAACATGCTTCGAAAACCAAGAAACGAAAGTCGTCTGGAAAAAGTTCATCACAAGGCTCTAAAGGGGGAGAAAATAAAAAGTACAAGTTTAATGGCTAATGTTACATTTGTGACAAAGAGGACATTGGGCCAAAGATCGCCGTTACAAACATAAAGACAAAGGAAGATCAAGTAAGAAAGTTGCTAAAGCCAAAATGACCGAAATGGATGAAATTTCCAATGGTGTAGATGTCATAAATCTTTCTGCAATTGTTTCCGAGGCAAATCTTGTCGGAAATCCTAAAGAATGGTGGGTGGACGGCTGGGAGGCAGACGGCTTCAGAGGCGAGGGCGATTACTCAGAGTACATCCGGACCTTCATCATGCGGCCGCTGAGTGGTGGTCGCCGAGCTGAGAGAGAGAGACCTGCAGCGCCGGCGGCCGGAGCAGGAGTAGGAGGAGGAGCGCCGAGGAGGGCTCGAGTCCGCGGCAAGGGCGGAGTCCGAGAGGACGGAGGCTAGCCGCCCACTTTGCCTTCTTCACTTTGTCTTCCGGATGGGGTGACCTATCAGATTCCCTTCGCCCCTCTGCCGGCTGATCACAAGTTTGTCGGTATCCCCGACTTACCTCCGGTATGTGTTACTACATTTCTGTACAGTCATTTCGTTTTAGTTTATTTAATATTCCACAGAATATTGATGCATCCGATATTTTTTGCAGGCTTCCTCCGAGTACACCCGGCAGTCATTAGAGCTGAATGCCTCCATGGTGGGGATGTTACAGCGGACCTTCGAGTTCCTAGCCTTTTATGGCCTTCCGGTATGTTCTCTCTGACATAGCTTCAAACCATATACAAACTGCTTCGCATAATCTGATGCATAACACAACACTGGATACTCGGCCCTCACGGCGCTTGATATATCAGATTCATATATCTGACTCAGACCGATAAATCGCCACGGCATTCATACTCAGATTCATACACGTGATTCTCGTGACTGCTTAAACCGCCACCAGCTGCTTCATGTTTACTAATGCATTTGCCTTCCGTACTTTTCAGCCTCCCTTCCCGATTCCTCCTGTGGGTGGTGGCACTCCATCTGGACCTTCCATTTCTACTCGGGATGGCAGGATGGTCCCCGCACTGCAGGAGGCGATTCATGGGGCAGCTCGCGGCTCCAGCCTGCATAACGAAGTCGAGGAGGCGGAGGCATCCAAGGAGGAGGCCGGCTTGGGCTCAGACAGTGACACTTCTGGTGATGCTCCTGGGCTTCTGCCCAGGAAGAGAGCGAGGACAGATCCCCCGGCGCGAGGCCATTGATGATGTTGATGACCCAGACTTTTGCTATTTTTTTTATTTCTTTTCTTGTACTTTTCTCTTTTGTTGGTAGATAGAGTACTTTGTACTACCGCAGGCAGATTTTTGTTTCCAAAACTATGTATTTGAAAAAGATGATATGAAATGAAACAAACTTTTTGTCTGAAAAGAATGTTATATCTGTACATATCTGCATCTTTCATACTTTGCACTGCATGGCGTCATGTTACACCTCGAATGTAAATGATATTGATATGTTGTCTGAAAACTGAGCAATTGTACTATGATAATCGGATAACCAACCAATTAAACAGCAAACCACTCAGACAAAATCCCTGCTCAATCCAAGCACACAGCCCATAACGCAGCATTCGGTTCATTCTGCACACAAAGAAACCCCGAACAAACAAATTTCCGATCTGACAAGATGGACTACAAAAACTGAAACAGTTGAGGTTGAAACACACTTGGATGTCCCAAATTTTCTCTTTTCTTCTCCTGCCTCACGTGATTGCAGAGAATGGCACAGCATTCTGAGCACAAGCGATTACTTTTTGAAAAATGATGGGTTCTCAACCGGGGTATCGAGCCTGCCATAGAATACGATGAGACAGACTCAAACAAAGAAACAAAAGGCACACGACCTGACATAACGAGACATGCTCGGAGAAGACTCAAAGCTGAAATCCAGGTCGACAAATTAAAAGACACGACACACAGACATGTTTACAAAAAGACCTCAAATCTCGAGGAGCCAATTCCTCCGGGTATTATTCCCACCCTTTCTGATTTGTGATACTCAAGCTTTCGGCCCTCGTGCTCGGTTTTCTCACAAAACCCTTTTCTCACTTTTCTCTCAACTTACTCCTCTCTATTCTTTATTCTCTCATTTTTCATCCCTCCCCAGAGTAATTGATAGATGAATAGGAGGTTGTGGGTTCACGCCCAACACTGCTAGCTTACGGCTATTTCTTCTGGTAGATAAAGTGCCTTTCGGGCAAGTGCGTTGGCAATGAGGGGGAAAGACAGAAGACCTGACTCAATTATGCCCCTAGTTCGTCACTTTGACCATTTTTTCGTTTCCTAAAATAGTTTTGATCAAAATGAGAGTCGGATAAACACACTTATTCAATTTTTGATTTGAAAATCATGCAAGTCAGGCTGTGAGCACTGAAAACTCTCCTTTTTGGGTCCAAACATGGTCCAATTTTGAAAATGAAACAGTTTTCGAGAAAATAGATCAACCTCAGTAAAAATTTTCAAAAACCATTTTTGCAAACAATCAACGCTCAACGAGCGCGGAACTTACCCTCGAGATGCGCAACCTCGAATCGGAGACGACGGAAAATTGCCCCTGGCTTAAGGGGGGGAAGGCAACGGAAAGTTGCCCCTGGTTTGGACGGCAACTCAGGGCAACTTATGGCAATGGATGGCAACGGAAAGTTGCCCCTTGTTTGGATGATGCCGCGGCATGTTGTAAGCCAGTCCTCGTTGATGACAATCGGACCCTCGGACGCGGACGAGTCGAAGATGGCTTGAATCAATATATGGACACAGTCACCATGGGGGGCGTTAGTGGTTTGGCTTCAAGATGAAGTTGGTCACGTAATTCCGGGTTGCTGCAATTGAGACATTGGATTCGGAGGAGGCACAATTTGATCAAAACCATGACATGGACTGAGACGCTATGGAAGCGTTGGGGGCTGGACTTCAAGATGAAGTTGCCTACGTATCCCAAACATGGGAATCAAGCCTTACGTAGTTCCGGTCAAGGTACACTCGGGTATTTTAACCTTCACTATTTAGGCTCTAACTTTTGCCAAGGTGCCCAATGCGGGTTTTCGACCTTGCGAGCTATGTTTGTTTTCTCATTCTTTTTCTCTTCTTTTCTTTTGCATTTCTTTTCTTTTCTTTCTTTTCTTTTGCTATTGTTTTTTTGTATTTTCTTTTCTTTTCTTTTTCTTTGCTCTAACTTTTGCCTGGGCCGCCCTTCCGGGTTTTCGGCCCAGCGAGCCTCTCAAAGGGTAAAAGTGTAGCAAGTCCATGCCAAATGGTTTTGAAGTCGAAGCCCTCTGTATCCAAGGGAATGACTGTTGCGTTGACTTGCAGAAAGGTCCATCACGGTTGCTTCATGAGCTTTGCTTGGTGGGATCTGATCTCCTTGATCTAACCTTGATGCCTCTTGTTCGAGGGCTGCTTCAAATTGGGCCACACAAGCGTTTTAATCTTGTCGTTTGAACGGATCCGATTTATGAGATGAATTGAAACTTGAGACCGAGAGCGATCTGGGCCGCACAATTTCAAGAGCGATTCCACACGGTCTTCGCAAGATCAAGAAAATGTTTTGTTTTGAAACTTTTTAAGAAAGCGACAAATCGCTCGTGTTGAAGATAGTGTGGAACCGATGCCGATCGTGCCGTGGTCCTTCTCAAGACTCACGCCGACAAGCATGATTTCATTCATTAAAAGCTTAGCAGCCTCTCTTTCTCTCAAAATGATCAAAATTTTGCAAAAACCGAGAAATTCCTTCCTCTTCGTTTTATCACCGCGTTGTTCAAAAGGGTTTTTATGAAAAGCTTAGGTCATTATGACGATGTTTAAGGCACAAGAGAGCGGTGAAATGCTGCGTCGTTCCATCCAAATTCTCTCGCACGGTTGGTTCGAATAAAGAACAAATACGAACGTGATAGCCACAATTGTTTCATTGATTTGGTGGTATAACCGGCTCCTCGGCAAAGAAACAGCTCAAAAGAAAAAAGCAACTAATTACAAGACAAAAGCGGTGTTTGAGGCAACAACCCCAAATCACGGTATACTATACAAGAGGGACCGACTCGTTACAACAAGACAGACCACAGAAGAAAAAGACTGACTCAACACAGAGAGACAGACTCAAAAACAAAACAAAAGACTGACTCGACACCCAAGTCAGGATTTACAAAACTAGCATTGGTAGGTGCTCAAAAATACGTGCCAAATGCCACATCCAAAAATGTACCAGACACTGCCCGCAGGTGGTTCACCTTCTGATTACATACTTGCAGTATCTGTATCCTCGAAATCCAGCAACTGAGTGGTGACGGACTTTGCTGAGGTAGGTGGGAGGATAACCTCGTTGTCAATCAAATCTTGCACCTCATGCCGGAGGCGGAAACAATTGTCGGTAGCATGGCGGTCTCTGGCGGTGGTACGCAAGATCTTGAGTAGGGTCATCGTGTCGTGAGATTCTTCGGGAGAGGCCGAGGCTCCAGGGGTTTAAGGTGTCCCCTCTCGGCAAGGATTTGAAGCGCCTTGGACAATGGCATATAGAGAGCATGGAAGACCCTGCGCCCTCGGGGCAGGTACTTTGGAGTCTGAGCACTCTTGCTAGATGCACTGGCGAACGGATCGGCGGGTGCGGCCTTGGGTCTCCGATCCTTCCCAGATGCGAGGTTGGGAGCGGGAAGAACTGTTTTGGCATGACGGGGCCTATCCCGATTCTCTGATTGACTGGAGTTGCCCTCGGGCGGAGTAGGGAAAGCATCCTCCACAGCTTTTGACATAACTGCGGATATCTGTTGCTTGTTCATCCCTCCGGCTTTCAAAGCCTCTACTGCCCACAGTAGTTGTTCGATAGGGTCGGCATCTGCCTTCATCTTGCCTTTGTCTCTGGCCTCGGCCTGATCTAGAGTTTGGTTCGATGCGTCGTTGCCATAGCCGAGGCCATCTCCGGTTGGTGAGTTCAATTAATTCGTCCCGATGGCGGGCTCTTGGGGTATAAAGCCTTCGGCATATGGTGCAGCTGGTGGCGAAACAGACATCCCATACGCGAGATCCGCCACGGACCTTTGAAGATCACCTATCATTCCCATTAGTTCAAATGTAGTAGGCTCGCGAGCCTGATATAGTTGAGGGGTCCAAATTGGATATGCGGCAGGCAACCTGGGTGGATGCGGCATGTCAATAGTAGTCTCATCCTGTGGGGTAATTCCTTGACTCAATGCGGCCGTCATGACCACAATCTCTTCTGAGTTTTGCGTCATGCTCAGTTCTGCCTCAGCAAGGAGAAGACACTAGCTGTTCTGGATCAACTCTCCGAATCTCTGAACTGAAACGAAAAACAAGCAGCATTTCAGCCCCAAGCAGATCAAACACGGGTGTAGCCGATCAACTGCACTCTACCACTGATCACTGTTCCCCAGAATCACCGTTCAAAACTGAACTAACACCCGCAGACATAACTGATTCTCAACAACACTGATACTGGTGCCCTCAGGCCTGATACCCAATCTTGCAAACTGATATGTGTGTTCCTGTAGAGATACACTCTAAAAGCACATAGCAGGTAAAGGAGAACCAAAACACCCTTATGTTGGGGTAGGGTTTCCCTGTCCTATTTTTGTTAGGAGCTAGGGTTTCACTACGCACACAGCAGTTTCAAACAACCTATATCGGGTAAGCAACCTGTCCTAGCTTGGAATGGTCACTATGGATCCGAATATGCACTAGGTCGAATGGTCAAAAAGGGTGCCCCGGTGAGAACCGGGGTTTGTGTTCCCATACTGGCAGAGCATAACCGTCGACCTTATGGTCATGCCTTGACAAGACAAGCCTCCAAAGAAACCGCCAGAATAGCAGATGGCCAACACGGTGTCCTAGGCACACCAATGCACATGGAATGCAAAGAAACACATAAGTGTAATCAAAACAGGATATCACGAGTTCGAGTCAAGCTCCCTAAACATCCCCGGAAGTCGCCAGAATCAGAACGGTCGAGGGAACTCACGGGTTCTGATTCGGACTCAATTTGTCGGTTCTAAATCAACCAAAGAGTCCAAATCCGATCGCTTTTGAAGAAAAACAGATTTTGAAAAGAAGTGCCAAACATGGACTGCTTTGCCAGATTACAGAGTCGCCACCTAAATATTTTAAAATGGGAAATTTAGGAAACCCTGACTCGGTGCCGAAGGCCACGTGTCCGTCATCACCAAAGTGTCTTGGCTCGGGAGCTTGGGTACGATTGGGGAAGGTCAGCTATGAGCACCCCCTTTCGCCCGGTCCGAAGACCGGCCTCTACTAACCGTGATATCCGTTTTTGAAAACATTACATGTTCTTCCTCCGGTTATTAGCCTAGAATTACTATGTTATGCGCACAACAAACAAGTATAGACTAGATTGCCTAATTTGGAAACAAGCATTGCATATCCGTTTGTTTGGAAAACAATTTGGAATTTGCTACTCGCAAGTAGGCTAAAACACGGATTTCAATGAGTTATTCCAACTTAAGCAATCCAGCCTCCACCCACAGGTATTCAAGCAGTTATCTCACATAAGCACTTAGCCGCATGGTAAGCATACTGTCATGGCAACATTCACACGCATGTGGTATGCTAAAGCGTAAAATACTTACATCGTACTCCGTGCCAAAACAAGAAACTAGTTAGCAGACATGCATGTCCCTAGGTCATGTTAAGTGGCTAATGCAACGCAGGCAATGATGCAATTTAGAGTAGGCTCGGCTAACCCTAAAGATGGCATGTGAAATGCACTTTATTCGATGCACGTATTCAATTTGGAATTGAAAATACAATGCGGTTTGTATGATGTACCGAGCTCGATGCATGTAAACAAATGCATGGATGCACGCATACATTGCATAAGGTATGCTAAAATAAACGTGCCCTAATCTACCATCATAAGCGGGTAAATAAAAGGGAAAAAGAAATGGGGGTTGGAAGACATACACACCACTCACCCACACTTATTACAGATTCGCCCTTGCTTGGAGGGACCAAAAGAATATACAAATAATTAACCACGCAAGCTAATTAAATATTACAGATTAATTAAATTAACGAAATAATTAATCTGAGAAAAACAGTAAACCGCCTCGGGGCGAGGGCTCAATGCACGCGCGCTCGGATTTCGCTCGGAATTGCACTGCCATGCCTAGCTTGCCTCTGTTTTCCCTGCTTTGCACCTCAGAAGACTGCCAAAGCCTCAGAACTACTTCCTTGGATGCTGGGGATCACCACCGGCTAAACAGAACATCCACCGGCTGCTATCTGTGGCCATCGGCACAAAATATACCCATCGGCTGTTGATTGATCACGCTCGGCACTAAATGTCACACGCAACTCACAGCAGCAGAGGACAACAACTTGCATGGCAATACAATTCAAGCAATTTATGCATCAAACACATTACTTATCATGTTGATGACTCAAAGGAAGATGTGCCTCGGTTCTCGGACCACCAATCATGCATTTCCATGCATGATGGCCCAAAGAACCAAGTGTGCAACTTTGATTTCAAATGCATGCAATGCAAACAAGCACATAAGGGTGCTAAACCTCTATCACACACACTTCAAGAGGCCAAGCATGCACAATGCAATGCAATGAAGTCCTAAGCATGTCATCTATATGCAATATGGGCAATGCAATATACTTATGCAAACATACAAGTGAACATGCAAGATAAGCATGCAAACCAATTGAAGGATGGACTTAAACATGAATTGGGCAACTCTAAAAAGGCTCAAAACAGTGGCCAAATGCTATAGAAGTGAAGACTAAGATACATGCGATACATGTACACATGTAAGCATACATAATCCAACACTTAGGCATAAACAAGACAACATTCAAGCACACTTGAAATGAGTTAAACATGGACAATTAGCATGCATAGAAAGCTCTGAAAATTATGCGAAATATGATGCTAAACCAAGCAACAAAGTAGGCTAAGCATGCAACAAGTGGCCCAAGTACTTAAGGCAAACCAATGAGGCATTGAACCACACATATTACAACCACACATGGTAACACTTAACCAATTAAAACAAAGTTTTAACACATAAAACTAAGCCCAAAAGACCACTTAGATGGCATCTAAATGGCATGAATCCAAAGGCATGCACAAATGCTAAAACATGAGGCATACAACACATGCTTTTAAAGCATTAAAGAGGCAACTAAGGCAAGCATACAAGCACACCAAAGGGACTGAAATGACATGCTAAATGGTTCCAAACCATCAAAAATAATGCAAGCAAGTCGTGCCACACACTCATGCTCTTAAGGCCAACAAGCCAAATACAAAGAGGCTACAAGATACATGCTAAGATTGACCAAAACAACTTAGGACAGACCTAAAGCATGGCAAAATAAGCATATACGCTTCATGGATCTAGGCCTAAAGCATGCTCAAACTAGGGCTAATAACCTAGGCATGTTAAGGGACCAAAGAGGCATTACAAAGCAACCATGCAAAACATGCAAGGAGTACTAAAACCAACACTTAGCCATGTCATATTAGGGCATAATAAACATAAAATGCAGCCAAGACATGCTCTTCAAACATTCAAAACTATGCTCCTTAAAGAGACCAAAACTTGCCCTTTTTAAGGACATCAAGGAGAGGGGGTGACCCCCTCCTTCTTAGGACTTTAAGGAATCATCTACACCACTGAAATCCCTCAGGATTTCAGTGGTGAAGAGACCCAAACACCAAAATCCCGGAGCTCAACAAAATAGCACAAAAATGAGGCCTTTCAAGGCCTAAGAGGGACCAAACTTCCCCAAAGCACAAAGTACCCTTAACAAACTATCAAGAGGGCTAAAAAACAGAACTTTTATGTGTTGATCACCAAGCACAAAAACAGTCCTAAACTAGGTAAAAATAGAGTGCAAGAAAGGGGTAAAAATAACTAGTTTCTTACCCTTGGAGCTTTTCTTCAACAATGGTGACCTTGATGTCTCCTTAAGCCTCAAACCAGTCAAGAACACCAAGAATAGGCTCTTAGAACTTCAGCTCCAAGAGGAAGGTGAAACACTAGGTGCTTGTGTGCAATAGTATGAACTAAAGCACCTAGTGTACAAAATGAGCAAGGAAAAGAGAGATAGGATAGATATAGGATTTCTAACCTAAAACCAGAGCTTCTTCTCTGTCTTTTCTCTCCAAAAATGTCTAAGTTTTCCAACCCTTGAGCCAAGAGGAGGAAGCCTTCTCTTATAGACAACAAAGCTTACAAGCTAAGTCAATCCAAGGCTCATCCCTCCATGGGAAACAAGTGCTACAAAGCTGTTTGAAAATATCTCCAAAAACAGCTGTAAAGTGATCGGCAGGGCAAAATGGTCATTTTGCCAATAAGAGTGTCGATCGGCACAAAATAGTGCCGACCGGCACAATATAGTGCCGATGGCAACATCAACCAGCTGGTAGCCTCTAGCCACTGCCGGTGGTGTGTGGGGGATGCCTCAGAAGGCATTCCCTGCCCCTCCAAGGCAAAGAACAAGTGTTTGGTGCAAAACCAGACACAAAACGGTCAAGTTCGGAGGTCCTGAGGCAAGGCACGTAGCTGAGGACTCCGGGAACTCCAAACGAACACGAATCATGGATTATCACCGAGTGTTCAAGCGGTGACGTCCAGGTCTTGAGGACGGTCAAAAATGGGGTGTCTACAGGTACAAGTGGATTTTCAAAAGAAAATTAAAAGCAGATGGATCAATAGACAAATACAAGGCAAGACTTGTGGTCAAAGGGTTTAGACAAAAAGAAGGTTTTGATTACTTTGACACATACTTACCGGTTACTAGAATAACATCCATTAGAATGCTAATTGCCATTGCATCTCTATACAATCTAGAAATTCATCAAATGGATGTGAAAACCGCTTTCTTAAATGGTGAGTTAAATGAAGAAATTTACATGGAACAACCAGAAGGTTTTTTTTGTTCCAAGAAAAGAAAAGAAAGTGTGTAAATTGGTTAAATCATTATATGGTTTAAAACAAGCGCCAAAGCAATGGCATGAGAAATTTGACAAGGCATTGATGTCAAATGGATTTAAAATTAATGAGTGTGACAAATGTGTTTATATTAAAAACACAGACAAAGGGTTATGTCATTGTATGTCTTTATGTGGATGATATGCTCATCATAGGTGATAATAATGACATGATTAAAACTACCAAGAAAATGTTGAATAAACATTTTGACATGAAGGACATGGGCATTGCTGATGTAATTCTTGGTATGAAAATTACTAAAACATCAGAAGGTTATGCTTTGTCACAATCTCATTACATTGAGAAAATACTTGATAAATTTAGCAAAGATGATGATCATCTTGCTAGAACACCTGTAGATGTTAATTTGTATCTTTCTAAGAATGTACAGGAAAGTATTTCTCAATTAGAGTATGCCCAAATTATTAGAAGCTTAATGTACTTGATGAACTGCACTCACTTAGATATAGCTTATGTAGTAAGTAAATTAAGCAGATATACGAGTAATCTGTAGTAGAACACTGGAAAGCAATTATAACGGTTCTAAGATATCTCCGATTCACTCGTAACATTGGGATTAATTATACTAGATATCCAGCAGTACTTGAAGGATACAGTGATGCAAATTGGATATCGGGTACTAGAGACTCGAAGTCCACTAGTGGGTATGTCTCTACTCTTGGTGGTGCGGCTGTATCATGGAAATCTTCTAAACAGACTTGTATTGCTAGGTCTACTATGGAATCAGAATTCATAGCTTTAGACAAAGCAGGGGAAGAAGCAGAATGGCTTCGCCACTTTCTTGAAGATATTTCAATATGGCCAAAACCGGTGCCTGCTATATGCATACATTGTGATAGTCAATCAGCAATTGGTAGAGCATAGAGTCATATGTATAACGGTAAGTCTCGACATATTTGTCGTCAACATAATACCGTAAGACAACTACTCTCTAATGGAATTATTTCCAATGATTATGTGAAGTGTAAAGACAACATAGCGGATCCACTAACCAAATGGTTAGCAAGAGAGTTAGTTGAGAATTCATCGAGGGGAATGGGACTAAAGCCTATTTAATAAGAGTTACCACAACGGCAACCCAATCTAGTTGACTGGAGATCCCAAGATCTAGGTTCAAAGGGACAACCGAGTTATGAATGACTCAGAAGGATCACTGGGGAGTCTAACTCCTACCCACTTCTTTGATGAAATAGTGATGTTTGCAGCGTTTGAGGTTAAGTAAAATTTTAATGATTCTTATATCCTAGTGGAGTATGGCAGGATACTCTTCATAAGAATCACCTATGCGAGTGCGAACTGGGCCGGTTCTATGAGATTTGTGTAGGGCTACAATTCTCTAGAGCACTCATGAAAGACCAGGTTGTTCAGGGCCAAAATGAACCCAATAGTGAGAACTAAATTGTGTCTGGGATATACTGTATGGGTTCTATTGTCTTGGTTTACACAAACGGCTGAACAGTTCAAGACATCATGTTCACTGGTTAGCTAGTAAATCTGATACTGTCTCACAAGGGAAGGTTCAAAGCCAAAAGCTACCTATCCTTTGCAGAATATTTCCAAATTCTGTACTCTCTGTATTTACATCATGTTGTTGCATTTTCTCTCTATCAATTTCATTCATGTGGGGGATTGTTGGAAAATTTATAAAGAGGTAGTTGTGAATTGAAATAGACTCCATTTTGAATGAAAGGGTGTAATTGTAGACACCCCATTTTTGACCGTCCTTAAGACTTCGACGTCACCGTTTGAACACCCGGTGATCATCCATGTTTGTGTTCGTTTGGAGTTCCCGGAGGTCTCAGCTACGTGCCTTGCCTCAGAATCTCCGAACTCGACTGTTCCGTGTTTGGTTTTGGCACCAAACACTTGTGTTTTTGCCTTGAAGGGCCTAGAATGGCTTGTTGGCCATCCCCACACTCCACCGGCTGCCCCCACCCATCACCGGCCATTTGTGGGTGCCACCGACAGTGGTTTCTTAAAACCAATGGCTGGTCGGCACTATCTTTTTCCGATCGGCACTTTGTTGTGGCCGATGACCTCTTTTGCTAGCCGACCTGCACCCTTTGCACCCCTCAGGCATGGTGCATGCCAGCTGTGCCAGCTAGAATGCACCATCACCACTCCCCATGCACGGGGATGAACCCTTTGCACCCTTGACCCCCCTTGGTTCCTTCTAGAAGGATGAACCCTTGGCCAAGCTTCTTGGAGAAGCTTGGCCAGCTGTCTTAGCTTCCTCTAGAAGCCTAGACTCCTTTGCACCCTTTGCCCCTTTCACTTGGCTTCTTGGAGAAGCCAAGAACTATTTGCCTTAGTCTATATATAGAGCCCTCCTCCTCCATTGTCAAGGGTTGGAAATTTCTAATCAAAGAACCAGAGAATACATACATATATCTTGTATATCATCCTCTCTCTCTATATCTCCCTCTCTCTCATCCTTAGTGTGTGTTTGGAGGCCTAAAAGTGCATTTTTACCTTATTTTTGCACTAATACACACACCATTACACCTTACTCCGAGATTGAGAGGCTTTGAGGGTTGATTCTTGAGCTTTTGGACTGATTTTGATCAAAAGAGGAGGGTTGCATTGACTATTCTTGAGGTGTTCTTCAAGGGTAATCACTTTGCTTTAGTTTCCCCAAACTTGCACTAGTTTTCTACCTGTCTTTCTTGCTGATTTAGGCTTTGTGCATAACATAAAAAAGGCTTATATTTTCATGCTTAAGAACTTTCATTAAGGGTGTTTTGTGGTTTGAGTTCGAACTCACCCTCTTAGGCCTTATTTGGCCTTTTTGGTGCTTCCTTTGTGAGGCTTTGTTTGCTTGAATGTTTTAGTCTTCTCACCACTGAAAACTAGTGGATTTTCAGTGGTGAGGAAGGTGGTTTGAAGTCTTGTATAGGGGAGGGACACCCCTCTCCCCCCTTGTCCCTCTTTTACTCTTGCCTTTTGGCTTAAAGGGCAACATGCATGCTTGATTGATTTTGGCCCTATTTCAGAGGTTTTTGGGTGTCTCTAGGTCACATGTTATCTCTATTTTTGGTCGGATTTGTGCCCCTTTGCATGCTTAACATACTTGCTTTGCATTCCTCTATTTGGCATAGAAATGCATCTTGTGTTTAGGCCATGATTCTTGCATGTGTTAGCCTAACTTCATGAAGGTATTGGCATTACTTTACCATGTTTAAGGTCTGTTGGCCATCTGTTTCAGTCATGCTTGCCATGTTTGGTGTCATCTCTTTGTGTTTTGGTTTGTAAGCCTTGAGTATATTGGCCTCTAGCATGCTTAGCTTAGACCATCCTCATGATTTGGCATCATTTAGGATCGTATTTCAGTCCATAAATCATGTTTGTGTGCTTGCATATGTGGCCTCTTCCATGCTTTGAGGATGTGTCCTTTTATGCTTAGAAATGAGTTTTGGTGCATGCATCTCATTGAAGCCACTTAAGCTATCATATCAGTGGGTTTTGGAGCCCATTTTTGCATGCTAGGATTCTGTTTTTGCTAGTCTAATTCATTCCATGAGTGGTCATGTTAGTGGAAGTAAAGTGCTCCCTTTTGTGCCTTAGCTTTAGGCCCATTGGCTTGCATGTTGGCATGAGTGTTTGTCCACCATTTTGGGCGCTTTTGGCCATTGTTTTGGGATGGATTGAGGTCTGCCCCTTTATGGTTTAAGTCCACCATTGCATGCTTGTCTCATGTTTGTTGCATGATTGCTTCATTAGGTGTTGTAACATGATGATCTTATTGCTTAGATTGTCCATGTTTGCATTGCATTTGCATCTTGCATGTCTAGCATTGCATACTTGCCATGATAGTTGCATGGCATTTGGCATGCCTTGCATCTTTGAGCCATGTTTGCATAACATGCATTGCATTACTTGGTTTAGGGTGTCGAACCAAGTGTGAGGGTTAAGAAGCGTTCATACTACAAGTGATGTAACGCGTCTTAACTCTCGGTCACCGGGGCCCTTGACTTCGACATGATAGGGTCTTGTTTCTCATTTGTGTGTTGCATGCATTTTTACATCAAATGGCAAGCTTGATCTCTTAGGCTATCATGTACAATTGATGGCTCGAGGATCGAGGGCCATGCTTCCCTGAGTTCAATACACGATGGGGAACATGACCATGCTCACAGGTGTCTGAAATCCCATGCCATATCTTTTGCCTCTGTTGTCGCCAAAAACGTCTTCGCAGAAGTTTACGACCGCAACACTCGAGGCCGACCGGCCATTGGTGAATAGCCGATAACTTCATCATCAGCCGATGGAAATTCTCTATGGCCGGTGGGCAATTTCTCCAGCCGATGGTATTCTACAGTGTGCAAGGAACCTGTCCCAGAACTTTGGCAATTTTCAGGGAAGCAAGGTAGTAAAACAGAGGCAGCAATGGTATGGTACGAGCTTTCCGAACGAGACGGGTTCGAGCATGCATCATTCGCGCATCCCGAGGCAGGAGTTGTGACCTCCTTTCTTTTCTTTTGGCATTTATTCTGTTAATTAATTAGAAATTCTGTAATAATTAATGTATTTATTATTCAGACTGTAATATTTATTTGGTCCCTCCGGGCGAGGGCGAATTTGTAATAAGTGTGGGTGCGTGTGTGTGCATGTCTTCCAACCCCCACTTCTTTCTTCCCTTTTATTTACCTGCTTATGATGGTAGATTAGGGCATGTTTAAATTAGCATACCTTTATGCTATGCATGCACCGGGCTCGGTACATCATGCTAACTGCATTTGTACTTCAATTCCAAATTGAATACGTGCATCAATTGATCGCATTTCTCATGCCATGTTTAGGTTAGCCGAGCCTACTCTAATTGCATCCTGTATGTGTTGCATTAGTCAAACTTAACATGAACTAGGACCATGCATGTTTGCTAACTAGTTTATTGTTTTGGCACGGAGTACGATGTAAGTATTTTCATGCTTTAGCATACCGCATGCGTGTGAGTGCTATCATGACAGCATGCTTACCATGTGGCTAATTGCTTATGTGAGATAAACTGTTTGATTGCCTGTGGGTGAAGGTTGGATTGTCTGAGTTGGAAAAAGTCGTTGAAATCCATATTTTAGCCTACTTGCGAGTAGGAAATTCCAAAGTATTTTTTTAAAAAAAAAAAAACAAACGGATATGCAATGCTTATTTCCAAATTAGGCAATCTAATCTATACTTGTTTGCTGTGCGCATAACGTAGTAATTCTAGGCTAATAACCGAGATAAGAATACATAACGTTTTCAAAATCGGATATCATGGTTAGTAGAGGCCGGTCTTCGGATTGGGCGAGAGGGGGTGCTCATAGCTGACCTTCCCCAATCGTACCCAAGCTCCCGAGCCGAGGTAACTTTGGTGATGACGGACACGTGGCCTTTGGCACCGAGTCAGGGTTTCCTAAATTTTCCCATTAAAAAATATTTAGGTGGCGACTCTGTATCTGGCAAAGCAGTCCATGTTTGGCACTTCTTTTCAAAAATCTGTTTTCTCAAAACGATTTGCCGAATTTGGACTCTTTGGTTCATATTTAGAACCGAGACACAAAACGAGTACAAATTGTAACCCGTGAGTTCCCTCGCGGGCCTGTTACAGTTTCTGGCGACTCCGCTGGAGAGTTTAGAGAGCTTGACTCGAATTGGTGATATCCTGTTTTGACAACACCTATGTGTTTCTTTGCATTGCATGTGCATTGGTGCGCCTAGGACACCGTGTTGGCCATTTGCTATTCCTGAGCGGTTTGCCGGAGGCTTGTCTTGTCAAGGCATGACCATAAGGTCGACGGCTGGGCTCGCCAAGATGGGAACACAAACCCCGGTTTTACCGGGGCACCCTTTTCGACCATTTGACCTAGTGCATATTCGGAATCCATAGTGACCATTCCAAATTAGGACAGATTGCTTACCCGACATAGGTTGTTTGAAACCGTTGCGTGCGTAGTGAAATCCTAGCTCCTTACAAAATAGGACAGGGAAACCCTACCCCAACATAGGGGTGTTTTGGCTCTTTTTACTTGCTATGTGCTTTTAGAGTGTATCTCTACAGGGAATGCATGTATCAGTTTGCAAGTCCGGGTATCAGGCTTGCGGGCATCAGTACTTGGGGAATCAGTTCTACCTGAGGGTATCAGTTTTGGGATAGTTATTTGAGGAACAGTGTGCTCAGCTTATTGGCAACATGTTGTGATACCCAACCATGTGTTGTATGTTTATTTTACGCCGTTAAGCTGTCCGATTGTCTGTTTATTTATATGCTTTATTTATCTTTTTACTAGGTAGTTGAGCACAATTGCTTCCGACCCAGCAGATATTCCCCAAGCACTCTGGACTAGAGGTCGTCGACTCCATCGATCTAAGGATCTGGTAGACGGACAACCAGTGTACCACTCTCTACCCCCGGTTACTAGACGAAGGACAACTAGGCAGAAGGCATCAGTTCAGCAGTTAGTACAGAGGGCTTTGTCTACCCCACCCATGTACAGTAGGGATCAGGACTCTGCTCCTCCCACAGAAAGAGAACATACACCAATAACTCAGTCAGAGCAGAACAGTGTGGCTAGCTTAGAAGAGATGGTGCACCAGCTTCAGGAAAGCATGAAAATGATGCAGCAGGATGCTGTCCGACAGGCAGAGTTTGCCAAGCAACAGGCCACGGTTATGAATGAACAAGCAGAGTTAATTGTAAGGTTACAAAGAAGAAGTCGAGCCTCGCCGAACAAGTTCCTCCCCCACCAGGAGTTCTAAACCTCGGGGAGACGGCCAATGCTCAGAATGATACAGAACTTCCCACAGGACCACTTCCACCCCCGATCCTCACCCAAATCCAACCTCAACTATCAAAGACACCCACCAACTTACCAGACTCTCCCTTTGAGTTTGAGACTGATCCCACCGCTCTAAAGTTGAACAAGCTTGAAAAGCTGTTTAAGAGATCCCAAGGAACCAAGACCATCCCCGACATTGAAGATGGCTACACTGACGCAGCTGTAACGCTGCCCGACAGATTTAAAATGCCCCATATTGATCGATTTGACGGGTCCGGGGACCCTATGGTGCACCTGAGACTGTTTTCAGATATCCTAAGGCCGATGGGCCTCAGTAGACTACAGAAGATGTCTTTGTTCGGTCGGACCTTGTCAGGTGTGGCGGCCATATGGTATGCCAAATTAGAAGATGATGTCAAGAGAAACTGGGACGAGATGGCTGAGGCCTTCATTGCACAGTACTCATACAATACACAAATCGAGATTACAACCCGTGATCTCGAGACAACAAGACAGGAACCTAAAGAGAGTTTCTCAGAATTCGTAACCAGATGGAGGGCCAAGGCTTCGATGATGACCTTAAGACCTACAGACAAAGATCAGATTCGGATGATTGTGCGCAATCTTCAACCGAAGTTGATGCAAAAGATGATTGTACTCCCCTTTCCTACTTTTTCTGACCTACATGAAATGGGGGTGCAGATTGAGGATGCCTTGAAGCAAGGCTTAATTGATAACGACCGGGAACAACCCCGAAGGACTTTCAACCGCAACACTAATGCGGGCCCGAGCGGCACCACAACTACAAGAGCCTCCGAAGTGAGCATGGTCACCACCAACCCCCCTCCGAGAACCACGGCAGCTGCACCATTCTCCGGTGCGTCCGGAAGTAACCCACCAACAGCCAAATACCCACCCAAAAATACCAGTACCTTCGCTCCACTTTATATGCCCCTGTCCAAAGCTCTGGGGGTGCTAATCAGAAAAGGGCACTTGAAGCCCTTGGAGCCGCGGCCCTTGCCAGAAAGACTTCCCTCTACCCACAACCCAGCCAAGTATTGCGCATTTCACCAACAGCACGGTCATGACACTAATCTGTGCTTCCAATTACGTCATGAGATTCAAGATCTCATCGATAACGGGGTGATTTTGCCGCCCAAGAAGCCCAATGTTACTACAAACCCTCTCCCCACACATAACCAAGCTCCACCACCCAAAAGACTCAATTTCATCCATACTGGGGTCGTGTCTTACGATCCTAGTATCTATATCACACCTTCCCACCTGCCTAAGCCGGAGGTGTTCCTTCCCGATTGCACCGAGTTGTGCATGATAGACATCTCCATAACCCAACCTAAACCGGCGGTGGTGACTGTTGAAGACAGGAGAGAGGAGGTCCCAAAGGAAAAGAGAATTGTTAAGCCAAAGTCTGCGGAATCTGGAAGTTGCGCTGAGAAGACATATAGTCCGAATGACTATATTTCACCAATAGGCCAGGATAGGCCATATATGAAACTACCAATAGAGGGAGAGCTGTGTGTGATCCAAGGGGACAGTCTGGGACAGGGAACAAGTGATTTAACGGCTGTGGGGGAGGACCTTGCCAATCTCCGCTTTTACTGAGGACCAAGATCCGGGGGCGTGGCGATTGGTATGATTATGAGGAGTCGGCAGAGGCTACGGGATGGTTAGACGATCAACCAGATGTGGTAGAAGGGTTTCAGCTAGAACGGCGCCCGGCAGAGGCAAGAATGTTAGTGACAGCCGGAAGGGTCGAAGAACAAAGTGTATCGCTAGAGAGCGCCGGTGTCAAGAATTTCGCTCAGGATTGGAGCATTTCGAATACGGGAATAACTGAATAGTCGGTTGTATTGATACACCCAGAACAGGAAAAATTAGAAGACTCCGAGAGAATCAGGAAGGCAAAGGCCCATATGGGGATCAAAGCTGCCAGGTGTCTGAATCGAGAATGTCATGAGCATCTGGATGGAAGGTGCGAGTACAAGAACAAATGACCATACCAGAGCTGCATGATGTTTGTCAGCTGCTGATGGAATGTGGTGGGAAGATGAGGACTTGTGTCTTGCCCACACAAATGAAGATTGGGGAAACAACCAACCCGATAACACCTGGTACCTTGGAGAGGTCGACCATATGACGCGGAGTGGCCGGTATTTCAAACCTCCACACCTAGATCAACCAGAGGCCTCGGGGAAGGATAGAGAGGCTGAGAAGCAAAAGGAGAAGCAACTTGAGGAGGAGGTCAGACTCAAACAAATTAAAAAAGATACAAGGACATCTCTATCTGGGATCGCTCATGGCGTCATGGTGCATAGACAGGCTGTCTTATCAGCCATGGACAAAGCAAAGCTTTCTATAGAAACCACGCCATAACAGCTGGTGGGATTAGTCTTTCCGGGAGGAGCTACCCCAACGTTGACCTTTTCCGACAAGGAATTGCCACCCGAGGGGGCAGATCATAACAAACCCCTCTACATTTCTGTGGAATGTAAGAATAAATGGATATCGGTGGTTCTCGTCGATACCGGATCCGCCATCAACGTCTGCCCGGCAAGGACGGCATTTGCAATCGGCTTGAAAGTCGAGGATTTTGTACCAACAGCCCAAGTCATCTGGGCGTATGACAATACAAGTAGGGAAGTGATGGGAATAGTTAAAGTTCAGACTAAAGTTGGGCCAGGACAGCATGAGATAGATTTCCATGTCTTGGAGGTGTCTGCAACTTTCAACTTGCTTTTAGGGCGGCCGTGGCTGCATCAGGTGAAGGCAGTGTCATCCACTTTGCATCAAATGGTGAAATACCCCTATGGGAAGGGAGTAGCCATTGTTTTCGGGAATTCATCAATCCATCCGCCACCGGAGGTATCCACGCCTGTTCTAGAAATCGAGCATGGCATGGAGGATGTGTTCATATCAAGGTTTACCCTAGCCGAGGCTCGGGTTGTACAGAACATCATGGCTACTAATGAGGAGATATATGTCAGTGCCCAAGCAGTGTATCTCATGAACAAACTCCAACATATCCCCGGGATGGGATTAGGGAAGAGCGGCCGCAAGGGCGTCGCAGCATTGGCTGAAGTGCCACACAACCCCCATACCTTTGGCTTGGGTTATCTGCCCACCAAGGAGGATTGGGTAAGAAAAGGAAAAGAGATGGCTGGGAGAGGCAGGGCGAAACAGATAGGGAAACCCTTTGAGTTGATGCACCGGCCCATCCAGGGTACCCTAAACGGCCGCTTCGTCCGGGAGAGGGAGGATTTTCCATTCCGTGGCTTCCTAGAGCCGTGGTTAAACGCAGAAAGGAAGCGCGTACCAGGGTTCAAGATTTTCTTTGACCTACAGTTACTTGGGGATGATGTTGCTGAAGAGCAGACAGACCCAACAGTTGAGGTTGAACAGAACAGGAAAGTGGAGTCTGAGGACACCGAACTTGAAATAGGGGTAGTACTGGCATGTCTACTTTCAGATCCTTCGATCGACCAGTTGTGCTTGGGGGATAACTTCTCGGTGTCCATGATTGGGAATGAAACGGCTGCGGGCCTGCCATCGACTATTTTGGATGCATCTATCGCACCCTCCCTTGTTTGGCAGTACGAGAAGGAATTTTTATTTAGCAGCACCGGGTCAGGTAGTGAGCCGGAATCTGATTCCTCTGAATCTTTTGAGTCGGAATCAGGTTCCAACTCGACTGAGTCTGAGTACGGTATTCTTGGGGGTGATAACCCGGATGCCACAGTCCTGTCCAGGTCGTCTTTTTCTTTCTCTTTTGAGTCTGTTGTAACAGAAGAATCGGACGGTTTGGAAGTACATAATGAGAATGATATGAATGTGGTTTCCGAGTACTTTTCTGTGCCTTTGATTTATTGCTTAAATCAGGACTTTCAAAATTTTGATGAAAACGACGAGGACGAAATTCCTCTGGTTTTACAACGTTTAATTGAACAAGAGCAGGAAAGGTTTGTCAAACCTTTAGTTGATGAAATCATTACTGTGAATGTTGGTACTGAGAAGGACCCGCGGCTGGTCCAGATCGGGTCCACGTTGTCTTCAGAGGAACGCTTAGTCGCTTTGTTAAAAGATGTCAAAGATGTTTTCGCGTGGTCCTACGAAGACATGCAGAATCGATCTGAGATTATGCTGACACGGATCCTCTCGATCCGAGGCCCGACCATCAAGCGAAACTCAGAGGATCCATACGATTGGGCCATTAAGATCAAGGAAGAGGTCACCAAGCAAATCGGCGGGCTTCTGCTGGTATCCGAATACCCGATTTGGTTGGCCAATATTGTTCGATCTCAAGAAGGATGGCGAGAATTGGGTATGTGTAGACTTCAGGATCTCGAGCAGAGCCATCCAAGGCGACTTTCCCTTGCCACACATTGATGAGTTGGTAGATTTCACAGCGGGGCATGCTTTGCTTTCGTTTATGGATGGCTTTTCAGGCTATAATCAGATAGTAATGGCACCCGAAGACCGGGAGAAGACTGCATTCACCACCCCGTGGGGTACATACTGCTATAGAGTAATGCCATTTGGGTTGAAGAATGCCGGGGCTACTTATCAACGGGCAGCGACCACAATATTGCACGATATGATCCATAAAGAGGTTGAGGTGTACGTGGACGACATGATTGTTAAATCCAAAGAGAGAGAGGGTCACTACACCGCCTTGCAAAAGTTTTTGCAAAGGATCAGAGAATTTCGGCTGCGGTTGAATCCTCAGAAATGCACATTGATTATTCTGTTACAAGGAAAAATGCTAGGGTTTCGATTCGTGAGAGGGGCATCAAGTCGACCCTTCCAAAATCAAGGCCATCTTAGAAATGCCACCACCAATGATGAAAAAAGAGGTGCGAGGCTTTTCGGGTAAAGTGCAATTCATAAGACGGTTTATTTCAAAATTAACCTTAACTTGTGAACCACTTTTTGGTCTCTGAAAGGAAAGAAATTCCAATGGGACGGCCGATGTCAAGCAAATTTCGAACGGATCAAAGAATATTTACAAAACCCACCGTGTTGTCACCACCGAGCTGTGAAACCGTTGATATTGTACCTTTCGGTAACTGAGACTACAATGGGCTGTATGCTCGCACAAGAATCAGAGGATAAGGTGGAGAGAGCCATCTACTATCTGAGTAAGAAGATGCTGGATTACGAGACCCGCTACACTCTACTGGAGAAAGCTTGCTTAGCTTTGGTATGGGCTACCAGGAAGCTGCGGCACTACCTACTAACTCACTCCGTAATACTGGTTTCACAACTCGATCCTATCAAATATCTTTTCGAGAAACCGGCACTTACGGGTAAGCTAGCTCGTTGGCTGCTGTTGCTTTCTGAATTTGATCTAAAGTATGTGACGCGCAAGTCTATGAAAGGGAGAGTAGTAGCGGAGTTCCTTGCCGACCACCCGGTTGATGGGGATGAAGCAGTTGAGTATCTGTTCCCAGATGAAGCCATTTTGTATGTCGAAGATGAAACTTGGACAATGTACTTTGACGGAGCATCAAACTAGTATGGGTATGGGATAGAAGTGTTGCTGATAGTGCCCGACAATTCCCGTATCCCTTTAGCATTCAAGCTCCAGTTCAAAGTCTCAAACAACGAAGCAGAATACGAGGCATGTATTGCCAGCTTAGAAGCGGCTCTAGAACTAGGGGCAAAACGATTGGACGTTATCGGGGACTCCAACCTTGTTGTATCTCAAGCAAAAGGAGATTGGAAGGTCAAAGACGAGAAAATGATAATTTACCACTAGACCTTGGATTTGTTAATTCCTCGGTTTGAAAAGCTGAACTTCACCCATCTAGTAAGAGAGAACAACAGGTTTGCAGATTCACTAGCAACTCTATCTTCCATGATAGACATCCCGTCCGGAGTCCGGATGCGTCCGATCATCATTGACCAGAAGTTTGTGCCAACATATGAGTCGGTTTCTACCATAGATGAAGCTCAGGATCAGAACCCCTGGTATTATGACATATGGAACTTCTTGGAGAAGGAGATGTATCCACCAGGGGCAAATGCCAAAGATAAAAGGGCAATCAGGAGAATGGCTGTTCAGTTCATCATCTGCGGGGGTAAACTGTACAAGAGAGGTCATCTGGGAATGCACAAGCTGTGTGTAGAAGCTGAGGAGTCGAAACGCCTGATGGAGGCCATCTATGGAGGAGAATGTGGTGCACATATGAATGGGGTAATGCTGGCACGGAAGATCCTCAGACAGGGTTATTATTGGTCCACCATGGAGGAGGATTGTATTGGCTTTGTTCGACGATGCCATAAATGCCAGATCCATGCAAATCGCATGAACATCCCGCCGTCAAAGCTATACAACATGACTTCGCCATGGCCATTCTCAGTATGGGGAATCGACGTGATTGGGCTGTGACTCCAAAGGGGTCGAATGGGCATGAGTTCATCCTTGTCGCGATCGATTATTTTACAAAGTGGGTTGAGGCCAATCTTATGCGGTATTGAAGGCTTCACATGTCGCGAAGTTTATCAGGAACAACATTATCTGTCACTATGGGGTCTCGAACGAGATTATTTCGGATAACGGTTCCCACTTCAAGAAGGAGGTGATTGATTTGTTGGAGAAGTACAATGTGGCTTTTCATAAGTCGTCCACATACCGCGCATGAGACCAGCGGAGCGATTGAGGCCGCCAACAAGAACATCAAACACATATTGCAGAAGATGGTGGAAACCTACCGGGATTGGCCAGATAAGTTGCCATTCGCTCTGTGGGGCTACCGGACCTCGATTAGAACTTCTACTGGGGCTACTTCGTATTCATTAGTCTATGGGATGGAGGCCATCCTACCTATTGAGATCGAGGTTCCGTCATTACGAGTATTGGCTGAGTGCCAAATAGCCGAAGCAGATTGGCAGCAGAGCAGGTTCGAGGAACTCATGCTTTTCGATGAGAGAAGACTGAGAACATTGTACCATGTTCGTGGTTATCGGCAGATTGCCGGCTTTCAACAAGAAGGTTAAGTCCAGGAACCTAAAGGAAGGAGATTTGGTGCTCAAAGACAACCGAGCTCCCATCCATGATCCAAGGGGCAAGTTCAGACCCAATTGGACTGGTCCCTACATCATCAAAGCTGTCTGGTCGGGTGGAGCTGTGGTTCTGATGGACCTAGATGGCTTGGAGTTCTCACAACCGATCAACATGGACAAGTTGAAGAAATATTACCCTTGAGAGGCTCGCTAGGCCGAAAACCCGAAAGGGCGACCTAGGCAAAAGTTAGAGCACAAAAAAAATTAGAAAATAGAAAAAATGAGCTCGCAAGGTTGAAAACCCGCAAAGGGCGGCTTTGGCAAAAGTTAGAGCATAAAAGGAGAGTGAAAATACTCGAGTGAACCTAAGCCGAACTACATAAGGCTTGATTCCCATCTTTGGGATACGTAGGCAGCTTCATCTTGAAGTTCAGCCACAAACTTTTCCCCGATCAACTTTGTCCATTTGATCATCTCAGTCATCTTTGTCCATCAGCATTCATCGTGATCTCCGGTGCAGTGCTTTTCAGACTAGGGGCAACTTTCCGTTGCCGTGCGATCTTCATGTGCTATTCAGACTAGGGCAACTTTCCGATTCTTTGGGATTGAGATTGTACATCTCAGTGACAAATTTCAGGCATGTTCAGTTCTGATCCATATCGAAAATGGTTTTGAAAAGTTTTAATAAAAGTTGACTTTGTTCAAATTAATCTTTTTACAACTAAGACTGTTTTTGGACCAAAGCGGAAAATTTTCAGTACCACAATCTTCAATTTCATTGATTTCGATACAAAGTTCTCCTGTTCTTGCATACAATTGAAGTTGCTTTTTATTACAATCATAAGGAAAAATTGAAAGTTCTAATAAAGCAATAAACCTGGGGCATAATCAAGTCAGGTGCCCCTGCGCCCCCTCCCAGAGCTGGTCGAAGTCTCTGATACCAATCTAGGCCCATTCTGTGCCTCTTCATTGAGCCAATCCCAACACTCATCAGACAAAGTGCAATTGAAAATGAGAGCAGGGGCTAGGAGCTCTCTGGTTCTCCATGCAGTAGCATATCGGGCAAGCTGTGCGCCTCGGATCGAGAATGCAGCTGGGTACTCTATCTCTTCTGGTGGACAAGTCTGGTCATGGCCGAATTGACGTCGGATCCGGAATGGAAAATAGAAGACACAGTGAGTCAAGCCAATCAGCTGAATCCTAGGTTGGCGAGTCATACTGTAACTCATTGCCGGTAGATTGAGCCAAGGACATCGCCAAGCAATGCGATCCGTGGACAAACTACACATCCAGTCGAACCACCAACCCTCATCAAGGGCATCGACTAGGCGTTGCCTGAAGAAGTAACCACGGGCTGAGTATGTTGGGCAAGAGTCCACAACCTGCAACTTGTCCATCAACCATATCTGGGGAAGGATGAAAAATGAGAGAATGAAGAATAGAGAGATGTACGATGAGAGAAAAGTAAGAAAAAGGGTTTTGTGAGAAAACCGAGCTTGAGAGCCGAGTAACGTGAGCAATACATGTGAGAGATTAGGTGGGAAACTTTACCTGCAGTAGTAGTGGACTCCCCGCAAATTTGGTTACTTCGCGACGATAGAAAGCATCCAAACCCATCAACGTCTCAGCCAGAGTCATGATAATGCAACTCTTACCCTCTTTCAAACCTTGGGTAACTTTAATCAATCGGACGCTAGATCCTCCAGAACCCGAGGCAAATAAGAAATGAGATAGCATACACAAACAAAGTGCGTGTTGCCGAAAACCTTGCCAATGACGGTCGCTACGGTCACCAGTGTTAGAAAAACGGCAAAGCAAACTCGGAATATCCAACATTCCGTCACAAATCAGAGATCGAGCATCAGGCACAGAGAACCCACACATTTGTCCTAAGGCCTGGGCATGGCCAAAACGGAGTTGGGGCAGGATCTCTTCATTACGCTCAGACTCCATTAAGACTCGAAAATCTTCAAAGGTGGGACATACCTCTTGCCCGCCAAAGCTAAAAACATGCGTCACCGGATTCCAAAACCTTGCCGCGGCATGGAGAAACGGAAAGTGCAGCGGGGTACGACCCAAAGTGAATAGTGCGTTTATGCCGAAACCTCGGAAAGTTAGCTTTTCCGAGCCATCCAAGTTGTTAATCCAAGCTGCAAGATTTTGGGCAAGAAATTCTTCCATTTGAAATAAATCAGTGTTGAAATGAGAAAAACTACGAAGCTGGGGCCTTTTGTAGGGGATAAGGTTGAATAGAGGACAGGTGTCAGCATTCTGCTGGTTCCTTCCATTTTTGGCCGACCGGCCAAATATAGTGCCGATCGGCCATTACTGTTGGCCGGTGGAGTCTTCTCATGGCCGGTGGCATTTCCCTGGGCCGGTGGTCTTCCCTTTGGTTCCCTGAGTTGTTTATGCTCAGAGGTTGAGGAATCCTACCATTTCCAATGCCCTCCAATGATCAATTCTTGCGGGGTCGCGTCTATTTGCTTATCGAGTTATTGTACATTTGTTTATCGAGTTGTATTTCACTCTCTTTAATTCTTCGTGTTGCTTATCGAGTTGTACTCGCACTTAGTTAGCTTACCGTGTTTCCTCGTTTTTGCTTATCGAGTTGTAAGACAGTTCGCTACCTGATTATTACGATGCAAATGCCTAAATTTCAAATGAATTTCAGTATCATTCACATTGTTATGTGATGCCTTGCGATGCGACGTATAGAATGTGCAAATGTAACATCTTTTGAATCAAAGCAATTTCATTTCCGTCATGTGTTTTGCAAAGAAATACCCAGTTTTGAAAAACGATGATTAACAAACCTGCTTGAGGCAGTGCAATGTGCTTAAACTACCAGTAAAAAAGGAAAGGTAAAGCAGAAGGAAAGTAGGGCAGCAGCGTATCGGGATTGCTATTGATAACCCCCTCCTTTTTCTCGAGGACGGTACACCACCTGCGCCCTTGTTCAGGGTCAATTACATGGTTTGGCACCTTCATTATTCAAGATATCGCAAGAAAGCGCGCTTTTTGGTAGGCTTTCGAGTTGACCTCAGGCCATATCTTTTTGAGCGACGCTTCGTATGTGCGAGGAACATCCCTTCCTGTATCCTTTTGCATCTTGTGAGCTCCACAACATGCCTCAATTGTATTGTGTTGTAGTGCTTTGCATTACACGCCTCAAGTTTCTATACACATTGCCTGCGTAGACCGCATGCTTTACTTACATGTATTCAAGTTCTTTTCTTATATGCCTTACTTGCGTAGACCGCACGCTTTACTTGCGTAGACCGCATGTTTTATCATTACTTGCGTAGACCGCATGCTTTACTTGCGTAGACCGCATGTTTCACTTGCGTAGACCGCATGCCTTACTTGCGTAGACCGCACGCTTTACTTGCGTAGACCGCATGTTTTATCATTACTTGCGTAGACCGCATGCTTTGTTGGCGTAGACCGCATGTTTTGTTTGCGTAGACCGCACGCTTTGTTTGCGTAGACCGCATGTTTTACTTGCGTAGACCGCATGCTTTACTTGCGTAGACCGCATGCTTTACTTGCGTAGACCGCATGTTTTACTTGCGTAGACCGCATGCTTTACTTGCGTAGACCGCATGTCTCGTTTGCGTAGACCGCATGTTTTGTTGGCGTAGACCGCATGTTTTACTTGCGTAGACCGCGTGTTTATAATCAAATTTCATTACTTGCGTAGACCGCATGTTTTGTTTGTGTAGATCGCATGTTTCGTTTGCGTAGACCACATGTTTTGCTTGTGTAGACCGCATATTTGTAGTCAAATCCATTACTTGCGTAGACTGCATGTTTTGCTTGCGTAGACCGCATGCTTGTGTTCAATTTCATTGCCCACGAAGACCGCATACTTATGTTCAAATCCATCGATTGCGTGGATCGCATACTTCACTTATACGTGTTCAATATTCGTTGCTTGCGTAGACCGCATGCTTTACGTACATGTGTTGGTACCTTCATGGCATTGTAATGCCTCCCACTTGATTTGTGTTGTCCCGCATTTTCAATTGCATTATGTGTATGTTACTAATAAAATTGTACCTGTTAAGTTTGTTTCCTTTGCAGGCACGATATTGTATGTACGGTTCATTTGCGACTGATAGAACCAGACGAACCGGACAGGTGTTGTATCCTCCGCGTGAGATGTCTCGAGAATTACATAATTCTCTTACATCCTTTCTGCATTGTAGTGTAGTTTGGTGTATGCTAGCTTAAAACTGTCGCATGTATGCTTCATTATAGTTTTTCTTTGCATGATCATAAGTTATGCTCGGCTTCGTGCGTTGTTTTGCATTTTGCCCCTGCTATCGGGCGCATACCTTGTTTGTCTTGCATGTTTGTCTAAGTCTTCGGCCTTGTCAAAATGGGTCGTCTCTGGGCTTTGACATTCACTCCCGTCATTGTTACGACTTCCGAGTTCTGTCAAAGAGAGGCAACTATAGACACCCCATTTTTGACCGTCCTCAAGACTTCGACGTCACCGTTTGAACACCCGGTGATCATCCATGTTTGTGTTCGTTTGGAGTTCCCGGAGGTCTCGGCTACGTGCCTTGCCTTAGAATCTTCGAACTCGACTATTCCGTGTTTGGTTTTGGCACCAAACACTTGTGTTTTTGCCTTGAATGGCAGGGAATGGCTTGTTGGCCATCCCCACACTCCACCGGCTGCCCCCACCCATCACCGGCCATTTGTGGGTTCCACCGGCAGTGGTTTCTTAAAACCAATGGCCGGTCGGCACTATCTTTTGCCGATCGGCACTTTGTTGTGGCCGATGACCTCTTTTGCCAGCCGACCTGCACCCTTTGCACCCCTCAGGCATGGTGCATGCTAGCTATGCCAGCTGGAATGCACCATCACCACTTCCCATGCACGGGGATGAACCCTTTGCACCCTTGACCCCCCTTGGTTCCTTCTAGAAGGATGAACCCTTGGCCAAGCTTCTTGGAGAAGCTTGGCCAGCTGTCTTAGCTTCCTCTAGAAGCCTAGACTCCTTTGCACCCTTTGCCCCTTTCACTTGGCTTCTTGGAGAAGCCAAGAACCATTTGCTTAGTCTATATATAGAGCCCTCCTCCTCCATTGTCAAGGGTTGGAAATTTCTGATCAAAGAACCAGAGAATACATACATATATCTTGTATATCATCCTCTCTCTCTATATCTCCCTCTCTCTCATCCTTAGTGTGTGTTTGGAGGCCTAAAAGTGCATTTTTACCTTATTTTTGCACTAATACACACACCATTACACCTTACTCCGAGATTAAGAGGCTTTGAGGGTTGATTCTTGAGCTTTTGGACTGATTTTGATCAAAAGAGGAGTGCTGCATTGACTGTTCTTGAGGTGTTCTTCAAGGGTAATCACTTTGCTTTAGTTTTCCCAAACTTGCACTAGTTTTCTACCTGTCTTGCTTGCTGATTTAGGCTTTGTGCATAACATAAAAAAGCCTTATATTTTCATGCTTAAGAACTTTCATTAAGGGTGTTTTGTGGTTTGAGTTCGAACTCACCCTCTTAGGCCTTATTTGGCCTTTTTGGTGCTTCCTTTGTGAGGCTTTGTTTTCTTGAATGTTTTAGTCTTCTCACCACTGAAAACTAGTGGATTTTCAGTGGTGAGGAAGGTGGTTTGAAGTCTTGTATAGGGGAGGGACACCCCTCTCCCCCTTGTCCCTCTTTTACCCTTGCCTTTTGGCTTAAAGGGCAACATGCATGCTTGATTGATTTTGGCCCTATTTCAGAGGTTTTTGGGTGTCTCTAGGTCACATGTTATCTCTGTTTTTGGTCGGATTTGTGCCCCTTTGCATGCTTAACATACTTGCTTTGCATTCCTCTATTTGGCATAGAAATGCATCTTGTGTTTAGGCCATGATTCTTGCATGTGTTAGCCTAACTTCATGAAGGTATTGGCATTACTTTACCATGTTTAAGGTCTGTTGACCATCTGTTTTAGTCATGCTTGCCATGTTTGGTGTCATCTCTTTGTGTTTTGGTTTGTAAGCCTTGAGTATATTGGCTTCTAGCATGCTTAGCTTAGACCATCCTCATGATTTGGCATCATTTAGGATCGTATTTTAGTCCATAAATCATGTTTGTATGCTTGCATATGTGGCCTCTTCCATGCTTTGAGGATGTGTCCTTTTATGCCTAGAAATGAGTTTTGGTGCATACATCTCATTGAAGCCACTTAAGCTACCATATCAGTGGGTTTTGGAGCCCATTTTTGCATGCTAGGATTCTGTTTTTGCTAGTCTAATTCATGCCATGAGTGGTCATGTTAGTGGAAGTAAAGTGCTCCATTTTGTGCCTTAGCTTTAGGCCCATTGGCTTGCATGTTGGCATGAGTGTTTGTCCACCATTTTGGGCACTTTTGGCCACTGTTTTGGGATGGATTGAGGTCTGCCCCTTTATGGTTTAAGTCCACCATTGCATGCTTGTCTCATGTTTGTTGCATGATTGCTTCATTAGGTGTTGTAACATGATGATCTTATTGCTTAGATTGTCCATGTTTGCATTGCATTTGCATCTTGCATGTCTAGCATTGCATACTTGCCATGATAGTTGCATGGCATTTGGCATGCCTTGCATCTTAATCTGATATTGCATCTTTGAGCCATGTTTGCATAACATGCATTGCATTACTTGGTTTGGGGTGTCGAACCAAGTGTGAGGGTTAAGAAGCGTTCATACTACAAGTGATGTAACGCGTCTTAACTCTCGGTCACCGGGGCCCTTGACTTCGACATGATAGGGTCTTGTTTCTCATTTGTGTGTTGCATGCATTTTTACATCAAATGGCAAGCTTGATCTCTTAGGCTATCATGCACAATTGATGGCTCGAGGATCGAGGGCCATGCTTCCCTGAGTTCAATACACGATGGGGAACATGACCATGCTCACAGGTGTCTGAAATCCCATGCCATATACTGCCTGTCCTCTGTTGCTGTCAAAACTGTCTTCTGCAGGAAGTTTCTGCCGACCGGCAACACTCAGTGCCGACCGGCCATTGGTGAATAGCCGATAACTTCATCATCAGCCGATGGAAATTCTCTATGGCCGGTGGGCATTTCCTCCAGCCGATGGTATTCTACAGTGTGCAAGGAACCTGTCCCAGAACTTTGGCAATTTTCAGGGAAGCAAGGCAGTAAAACAGAGGCAGCAATGGTATGGTACGGGCTTTCCGAACGAGACGGGTTCGAGTATGCATCATTCGCGCATCCCGAGGCAGGGGTTGTGACCACCTTTCTTTTCTTTTGGCATTTATTCTGTTAATTAATTAGAAATTCTATAATAATTAATGTATTTATTATTCGGACTGTAATATTTATTTGGTCCCTCCGGGCGAGGGCGAATCTGTAATAAGTGTGGGTGCGTGTGTGTGCATGTCTTCCAACCCCCACTTCTTTCTTCCCTTTTATTTACCTGCTTATGATGGTAGATTAGGGCATGTTTAAATTAGCATACCTTTATGCTATGCATGCGTGCATCCATACATTTGTCTTGCATGCACCGGGCTCGGTACATCATGCTAACTGCATTTGTACTTCAATTCCAAATTGAATACATGCATCAATTGATCGCATTTCTCATGCCATGTTTAGGTTAGTCGAGCCTACTCTAATTGCATCCTGTATGTGTTACATTAGTCAAACTTAACATGAACTAGGACCATGCATGTTTGCTAACTAGTTTATTGTTTTGGCACGGAGTACGATGTAAGTATTTTCATGCTTTAGCATACCGCATGCGTGTGAGTGCTATCATGACAGCATGCTTACCATGTGGCTAATTGCTTATGTGAGATAAACTGTTTGATTGCCTGTGGGTGAAGGTTGGATTGTCTGAGTTGGAAAAACTCGTTGAAATCCGTATTTTAGCCTACTTGTGAGTAGCAAATTCCAAAGTATTTTTTTTAAAAAAAAAACAAACGGATATGCAATGCTTATTTCCAAATTAGGCAATCTAATCTATACTTGTTTGCTGTGTGCATAACGTAGTAATTCTAGGCTAATAACCGAGATAAGAATACATAACGTTTTCAAAATTGGATATCATGGTTAGTAGAGGCCGGTTTTCGGACCGGGCGAGAGGGGGTGCTCATAGCTGACCTTCCCCAATCGTACCCAAGCTCCCGAGCCGAGGTAACTTTGGTGATGACGGACACGTGGCCTTTGGCACCGAGTCAGGGTTTCCTAAATTTCCCCATTATAAAATATTTTGGTGGCCGGACTGTATCTCGCAAAGCACTCCTTGTTTTGCACTTCTTTTCAAAAAACTGTTTTCTCAAAACAATTTGCCGCATTTTGACTCTTTGGTTCAGATTTAGAACCGAGACACAAAAGCAGTCTGGCAGTAACGTGGAGTGCCCTCATGGTGTACATTATCAACCTTTCATGGTGTCTTTTTGTTTTAAAGGAAGGGTCAAACCTCCATTTGAATGAAAGGGTGCAAACCTTTCATGGTGTCTCTTTATTTTAAAGGAAGGGTTATGTCCCTTTTTCATACCTTTTCTATTCAAATTGAATAGGTGCCAAGCCTATATAAAGGCAGCCCCATTACAATTTTGATTGATTTTCGAAAATTCATTTTCCTTGCCTTCATTTTGCTTTCTTGCGTCTTTTATTCTTCATATTATTTTAGGGAAAATTTCAGAGAGTTATAGAACACAAGGTTCTAGTTCGCCGGACAAATTTGTTTGAAGTGCTACTACAAATTTGTGAAGATCATTGTATCTTGGGAGATAGACGCCACATAACCGTAAGCACCGTAGCGGGGCAAATCTGTCTTAAGGACAAAGTGTCACACACTCGACTTGGTTTTTGAATTATTTATTCTGTTCTACAAAATAAATACTGTAAGTTTTATTTTATTTTGTTTGAATTGTTTCATATTATTTTATTTACACAGAAGATTGTTCCAACAAACTAAACGAACAATTTTTTAGTATTGATAGCACATGACTTTCAAATTCTCGAATTTGAGGAACTCATACGAGATAGATAGCATAAAAGTTTAGTTAAGTAGTAACCAAAAATAAAGAATATGAAACTCACTAAGAGGAAAAACAAGTAGTATACATGATCCTGTAATGGGGACAAGAGGGGAAATTGAATATAACAAAATAGGAGTATATCATCTAATTGGGCTATATGTATGCAAGAAAATTAAGAAATTCAAACTTATCAAGCAAACAATAGAAAGTTGTGACTGAAACATTTTGGAAAAAAAAATAAATTCAAGCAATTCAACCAGTGAATCTTCAGATTGAAACGTAAAATCCAGTTTAGAGTTTTAGAAAAGCCTATATTTGATCGTTTGTACTGATTTATTAACCAAATATTCCACACAATATTACTTGAGTGGGGCCTCATGTGATTTGGGTGCTACGCCTATATGAATATTGTGTAAAATATTTGATAATTTTTTTTGGTATACACTCTTTTTTTGTTTAGTAGAAAATGTTTAAAATATTTCTTTCAATTTTTATTTTTTTATTTTTTTTATATTTAGTTGTTTCCTCGAATGTATTAATATTTGATGGTTGTGGTGGTTGCGGGCATGTTGGTATGGTTTTAGAATTGATTTTTTAATTTTAATGAAAAATTGCATAGAAAGATAAACAAAGTAATGTGATAATTTGGAATTCTTTTTTGACTTGTATGTTAAAATAGCCTATCCAAACAGGGTTGGGTTTGACACCTAAAAAAATATACCAAAAAAGATATATATAAGTATATTTTCTAAGATGATTGATTAATGATTACATCTATAGCAATTTTTTATTTTATTTTAAATAAACAAATTGTCACAACATTGAGGCTCAATTTGGGAATTTGACTAAAAGTTAAAAATCAATTTTTAACTTATTTTGGGTCACATAATTACTTTACTTTTTTATATGTTTTTTTTTTTAAAAAGTCAAAAAAAATTAAAATGTCAACTTTTAACTAATTTCTCAAAACAATCCTAAAGTCTAAAAAATATATTAAAATTTTAATTAAAGTAACATAATTTTTTTATTAATAATATTGAAATATACAAGACATGCATACTACAATAATACATTGACTTGTTTTGAATATGACTTATTTTTCAATTTTTTTTTATTTATTATGAAAAATTGTATAAAAATTGAGAAGTGTTGTAATCCAAACAAGTTAATTAGCCAATAAATTACTTATGTTATGCATACCAAAAACAGAGAACTTATTAGTTAGTTTTGAAATATCGCCATGTGGTGCCTTAATAGTATTATAATTGGTAAACAAGATAAGACACACAAATTTATATTAAATGATTAAAAAACATGAGAAAATATAATGAATTATAATTTATGAGAGGAATAATTAAGTGATGCCCTAAACCAACCAATAATTTTTTCCACAAACAACCCATTCTCTCACACACAATAGTAACGTTCATATTCAGGACTGCACCTTTCAAAGTCAATTGAATTGTCTTCAACTACCTCAATTTTGAAAAATTATTGATTGGTACAGGAGTGCCAAGTGATCATATCCTTTGCTAATTATAATTCATCATATTCTTTCATATTTTTTAGGGTAAATTGCATTTTGCCTTCCTAAAGTTTCACCCATTTTTCACTTTGGCTCTTTAAGTTTGACTTTTCCTACTTTGACCCTTCATGTTTACAATTCTTCCTACTTTGGCCCTTTATGTTTGCAATCCTTCCCACATTGGCACTTTAAGTTTGATTTTTCCACTTTGACCCTTCATATTTGCAACCTTTCCCACTTTACTCCTAAACTAACTTACATCTAAAAAACTAATAGAATTTTTACATTACCAACACATCAGCTCTATAGTTGATGTAAAAAATTCACTAAAGATGCAAAAAATAAAAAACAAAAATTTGAAATTTTTTTACACTTTAGTGAACCTTTTTTTCCAAATTTATTCATAGACATTATTATATTATAGATGCATCTAACTAAAAAAATAAAAAGAATTTAAATGAAAAAAAAAAGTTCACGACAAAAAAAAAAAAAAAAATGATAGTAAAGTTTTCATTTCAAAATTGACAATACATGTGTTTTGAGTCCTTATATTTTCATTTTTTTCGTCTTTAGTAAATTTTTTTCTTTATTTTGTTAAATTTGTTTTTATTTTTTTAGTAGCATCTAATCTAGATGCATCTATAATGTTTGTTTTCTATTTTTCATTTTTTCCATCTTTAGTGATTTTTTTACATCACACATGGAGCTGATGTGTTAATGATGTAGCAGATTCTGTTAGTTTTTTAGATGGAAGTTAGTCTATGAGTAAAATGAGAATGATTGCAAACATGAAGGGCTAAAGTAAGAAAAATTAAACTTAAAGAGCCAAAGTGAGAAATGGGTAAAATTTTAGGGGGATAAAGTGTAATTTATCCTATTTTTTAATCATTCAACACAAATTCACGAACCTCACTTTCTCCATTAACTAGAATACTATTGAAGCACCATATAGCAATGCTCCAAGACCAACCAATAACTTCTCATCAGTTTTGAAGCATTGTTGTTGATAGCATAATGTACTCATTCATCCAAATAGTCAGCAAATATCAACATTTACCCAACAAGTCAACCAAATTGCACTATGAACTATAGTGTATCTTCGTACTATAATATTGGGATCAAAATACAATTATAATTTATATATCTTATGTTAAAATTTATAAAGTCTATAATATTTTTTGATAGAGTTATTGAAAAAACATAAATAAATATTATTTTTGTTAAAGAACTTGTAAATATTATTCTTCTTAAAAAATATAAAGAAATTTTACTAGTGGTGTAAATAATGTTTTTCCTTTTTTTATGTAGCCATTCTAAATGCTTTTTTTTTTTTCCTTCTAAAAAAATCATATCAATATGTCTGTTCTATTTACATTTAAAGTTCTACACAAATTCAATTTTAATTATAGTAACCAATTTTATATGGACTCTATTTGAGAAATATTTATTTTTCACATATTTTTCATTGTGTATTTAGTTTTATCGTTGTCAGATTTTTTTTTTTTTATATAATTGATATATTAATTTAATTATTATGAAAGTTGAAAAAAAATTTATCTTGATATACAAATAAATAAATATAATAGAATGTGCTTAATTATGTATAGCGCACTAATCAAATTAATTTAATTTTTTATTTTTTGTCTATCTTGTTGATGTGTTAATATTAATTTATATTTAATTTTTTATTTAATATGAAATTATTTATTACAAAATATTTATATTTAATTTAAATTTTAGGGTAAATTACATTGAGACCCCTTGAGGTTTGGTCCAATTACTACCCACCCAATGATGTTTTGGAAATTACATTCTCACCCCTGTAGTTAATAGTCTCATTTCACAAACCCCCTCTGTTTATATAAAAGGTAATAACTCCTGATAGAAAAACAGAAGAAATTACATTTAAAAAAAAGTAAAGAAAAGAGAAAAAAAAAAAGAGAAGGTAAAGCAAAGCAAAAAAAGAGAGAGTGCTTGAGTTCAATGTCTTCATTTCGTCTAAATAATTACAATGACAGGGGCGGTTAGTATAATTTTGCAAACGTTAGGAGGTGATATGTATTAAACCCAAACCTCTGGGGGTGTAAGTGTAATTTACCTATGATAAAATTAAGTAGTTTTTTTAAAGGGTAAATTAGACTTACACCTCCTGAGGTTTTGGTTTAATACATATCACCCCTGACGTTTGGGAAATTACACTAACCCTCGTGTCATTGTAATTATTTAGACGGAATGAAGACATTAAACTCATACACTCTCTCTTTTTTTGCTTTGCTTTGCTTTACTTTCTCTCTTTTTTTTTTCTCCTTTCCTTTACTTTTTTTTTTAAAAATGTAATTTCCTCTATTTTTTTTACTAGGAGTTATTACCTTTTATATAAGCAGGGGGGTTTGTGAAATGAAACTATTAACGGGGGGGGTGGGATTTCAAATGTCGAGGTGGATAGTAATTGGACAAAACCTCAAGGGGTGTCAATGTAATTTATCCTAAATTATATATACATATATATAATATGTATGAATAATTCAAAAAGGATAACAAAGAAAAAAAATCAATACTCCACATAATTAATTTAGTATTTTTTTCTTTATCCAATCACACATAGTTATATTTAATCTTTTAGATAAAAAATTTTTAATTTTATTTCTACATATTTTTATTTTTCAAATAAATAAAAAAAATAAAAATAAAGTTAAATAATTAGAATCACTTTTTTTAGTTTTATATTACTTATTCTCTTTCTAATTTAACTATTATTTTTAATATCAAAATAAGTGTTTATTTTACTATCTTATAATTTAATATATATTATATAAAATTATTATATGATAATTATACTTTTATAACACAATAAAATTAAAATTATCAAAATACATAAATAGTTTAACTAAATTTATTATGGGTAAATTACACTGACAACTCCTGAGATTTCTGTTTAATACAGACCCCCTCACATTTGAAAAATTACACTTACCCCCTCTATCAAATTAAAATGACATATTTATCCCTTAACCTTTATAGATATAAAATAATAAAGTAATACAGATATTGTGTTCATGTCATCTCAAAGGAAATAACAATCATTTTCTTTGGTTTAATACATATATAACTAATCTAGATATGTACTTAAGCAGTATAATATTTTGTGATATTTTTTTTTTAAATTCACCAAATACAAAAAAATATAAAAATATAAAAATTTAATACATTATCTTATTTTGTTGTATTCAATGGATTTTTTTTTAAAAAAAATTTTATACAAATTTTATACTTTTTAAATATATTTAAATTAAATTGATCTAATCTAAATATAATGGTAGAAATGAAAATGAAAAATTATATTCAAATATAAAAATTTATACAAAAATATCATAAAAATATTGTGATAGTGATATTTTTGTAAATGTAAATAATGTTTATGGGTGTTTTGTTTTAAAATGAAATGTTACCATTAAGTTATATCACTGTGGTTGAAAATTCTATATAAAATTTAAGTTTGTATATTATCATTCAATAAGAATATGTTTAGGTAGAATTTAATAATAGAAAGTTATAGAATGTAGTCATGATAATAGAAAAAAGAAATGGTAGAAAAAAGGACAAGATGGTCATTTTGAAAATTTTGGGGCATAATATTAACATGCAGGGGCAATTTGTAATGATATTACAAACCTTTGGGAGGGAAACATAATTTTTCAAATGTAAGAGGGAAATCTATATTAAACAGAAACCTCAGACACTACAGGAAATGACACTTTTGGCGACTAAAATATTGGTCGCCAAAAGTCCCATTTTTGGTCACCGAAACTCATTAACGACTAAATTTTTTTGTCGCCAAGGTCGTCGCCTATACCTTGTCGGCGATAGTATTGGCGACTAACCTAAAACACCATTTTGGACTAAATTTATGACATTTTCAACTTTAACTCCCAACCTACGTGTCTTATTTACGTATCGTTTGTCCCTATAGGTCATAGTTGGCACCGAGAAGCTTCCCGTAACGTCAAAACAGTGGTTGGGGGGTTGTTTCGCATTTTCGCCCCCCAAACACCTTTTTTCAACTAAGTTTATGACATTTTCAACTCTAACTCCCAACTTCCGTGTCCTATTTACGTACTGTCTGTCCCTACAGGTCACATTTGGCACTGGGAAGCTTCTCGTTACATCAAAACAGTGGTTGGGGGGCTGTTTCAATGTTTCAAATGTTTCTCTGCAGCTCTATTTTTATTTTATTTTTTCAATAAAAAAATATGGGAGACACAAGAACTACATTATATTTTTTTCTCAAATGAAAGAGGACACCTCAAACAAGTGAGAAATAATTTGCCCAACAACCAAACAATCTTGAAATAGCAACTTTATCGAATGCCAATTAGCGAGCTACTGTGAGAGCACATTTGGATGTGCCATCCCTTCAATCTTGGTTTTCAAAAGAACTTAAGTTACATTGCCATTCTCTAAAATTGAGCATCAAAGGAGGATGGGGCCATAACAATAATAGATAGCAGAAATGAAATCCACAACATACAACAAAATTCTTACACCAAAAAAACAAGAGAAAAAAAACAAATATTCTAATCCAGATCTCCATACAAGCGGCCTATGAAATGTTTCAAATGCAATAAAAGAAATTATTAGGATAAGAGAAAGATAAAAGGAACTATCCATTCCATTATTTGCAATCAAGGATAGAGATGACATGTAAATATGATCAGAAAGTTGCATATTAGCAATAGGCAGTTGGAAGATGGAAAACCTATACAAAACTGACAATGACTAACATAAATGGTCTCAGACTCAGGTCTCCACAAGGAAAACAACCATAGCACGGGTTCCCCAAATTCTACAATAATGATTTCATTTACAATTCATTCACAACATCATTAGATATAAGCTTCTCCATTGTCCAATAAATCAAATACCCAACCTAATAAGGACCAAAATACAATGTCTAGCAAATGGAAAATTATATCCATATAAAACAATCAATCACCAATCCAAAAATTCAATTAAAATAATCGATCCATTCAAAGTACCAAAATTTAATCTACAAACCAATAAAAAAAAAGTGCTTCAAAAAACAATCATCAACAAAGAAAAACACTTTGATTGATTCATCAATAAATTTTTTTTGATCATCTTGATTCATCAATCAATTGAAAGAAATGTGTGTTAGTGTGTGTTCATGTGGGGCTATCTAAGTGTATATATAGCAATATAAGCAAGTGGGTCTTTACATCAAGAAGACTCAGGAGCTCATACGTCAAATATGGGGGTATAAGAAGCTTATTCCCAGCATCTATGATATCTGCTTCAAGTTGTCTCATTGGAGAAGATGAACCAACCATTGATTAGAACTTAGCCCTAGAAACCCTTTAGAAAATTTTCAAACCCACAACCAAAAAACCCTAAAGATTGCAAAGAAAACACAAGGAAATGCAAATACATGCCCAACCCAAAATGCTAATGATATATATAGACACAAAAAGTAGTAAATTAGGGGTTTTGTGTATCGACGAAGAGCGATGGGCAGTTTGACTGGAGTGGGAGATGAAGGGGAGAGAAGCAGCGGAGACAGAGACACAGACGGAAACAGAGAGTGTGAGAGACCCTGAAAATTGTTAAGCATAAGGCTCAAGATGAGGCTCAAGATGACTCAGCTCTTTACTTATCTTCTCAGCTGCACCAAAGCTCCTCAGCTGCAACAGCTTATATTTGATACAAGACAGCAATAGCATGTACAACTCAGCTAGAGGTTACAGGTTGTTAGTTTGTTAGAACTAGAGTTAGATTGTAGTTATGGTTAGGTTAGGAGGTTAGGAGTTGTAGTTAAGAAATAGTTTTTTTTTGTCTCTATAAATATATGTTCTGTAATTCTATCTTGTGTTGAATAAGAAAATCAAATTCTCTTTATGGTATCAGAGCTCTAAGCTCTTGCGAGCAGAGATCCTTGGAGATATTTGAAGATATTGCTATGGCTTCTTCAAACCCTACACTTTCAAGTTCTTCTTCACCTGCAAATCTTACACTCTTAATTTCAAACCTGAATGCTTTTGTGCCCACGAAGCTTGATTCAACCAATTATATTGTCTGGAAGAGTTAGATTCATAACATCTTGAAAGCTACGAAGCTTCTTGGATTTGTTGATGGTGCTACAGTATGTCCATTTGCTGTTATGCTTGATTCGAACAATCAAGAAGTTCTGAATCCAGATTATACACAGTGGATCACCATTGATTCACATCTGCTGAGTTGCATCACTGCTACATTGTCTTCATCTCTCTACACATCTGTTATTCATTGTCAGACTAGCAATGAAGTCTGGTCTGTTCTTGCCAAAAGGTTTACATCTCTTTCGAGATCTCACATTCATTAGTTGAAAAATAAACTCAATCGTATTGTTAAAAAAGGTTTAACAATGGAAGACTACTTGAATCAATTCAAGTCCATTTCAATCAACTTGCTCTGGCTTCAGCACCAGTTGAAGATGAGGATCTGGTGCTCTTAGTTCTTAATGGTTTGCTAGATGAATACAATGCTTTCAAGACCACCATTAGAGCTCGATCTGATCCTATTTCCATGGAAGATTTGTCTTCCTTACTGTGTTCAGAGTCTATTCATGTTAAGTCTTCACTAAAACAAACTCATACTTCTGACATTCCATTTGCCTATTCTGCAACCAAAGGAAACTATAAAGGAGGTAACAGAGGAGGTCATAGAGGTTCTTTTAGAGGCAGAGGTTATTCTTCTTGAGGTTTAGATTTTTTCAGAGGTTCAGAAGGTTCCAGAGGTTCAGAAAGTAGTGGTAGGTTTCGAGGCAGTTCACAACATGGTAGTACTTTCAGAGGCAGTGGTCAATATCACAGAGGTAGGTCCAACTTTAATCCTAATGCCTTGGTTTGTTAGATCTGTGGAAAGCTGAATCATACTGCCCTAGACTGTTGGTACAGAATGGATTCCTCTTTTCAGAATAGTCCACATCAATCCTCCTTTATTCAAAACAATCCCATAGCCTATGTTGCTTCTGCCTCACCTTCATCTGTAGCAACTCCATCTCTTTTGTCTGCTCCTACTTCTTCTTAAGTGCCTATTTCTTCTCTCTCTATTGATCTTCCCCCAATCTCTTCTTCTCATAATCATCCTATGATCACTAGGTCCAAGAGTAAGAATCAATGTCCTGTTGCTTCTTCTTCTTCCCATTGTCTTCTTGCTTCTGCAGCATCTTCAGGTTCCATTGTGCCACAGAATTATCAAGCAGCTGCTCAGTCTCCAGCCTGGCAAGCTACTATGTTAGATGAGTATCAGGCTCTTCAGAGACAAGGCACTTGGTCTTTAGTAACTCTTCCTTCTAATAAACAAACTATTGGTTGCAAGTGGGTTTTTAGGCTCAAGAAAAACTCAGATGGTTCTATTGCAAGACACATTTAGTTCTGTAGCTAAACAACCCACTATCAGAGTTCTCTTATGGTTAGCATTTCATTTTCATTGGCCTATTAAGCAACTTGACATTTCCAATGCCTTTCTTCATGGCATTCTTGAAGAAGAAGTTTATATGCATCAACCTCAAGGTTTTATTTGATGCTAATCATCCATCATTTGTCTGCAAATTGCACAAGGCCCTCTATGGCTTAAAACAAGCTCCTCAAGCTTGGTTCTCCACTTTCTCTTCATTTCTTCTTTCTCATGATTTTGTTCCTAGTCATTATGACTCCTCTTTGTTTGTCAAACACACCTCTACTTCCATTACTGTTCTACTTGTTTATGTAGATGATATCCTCCTTACTGGGAGTGATCCTCTTTATATCTCTACTCTTGTTCAATATATGCACTCAACTTTTTCCATGAAAGAGTTGGGTTTACTCAACTATTTTCTTGGTATCTCTGTTGCTTCTTCTCTTTCAGGTTACATTTTGTCTCAGCCAAAATATGCTTTTGAAATTCTTGCAAAGGCAAGCATGAGTAATTGTAAACCATATTCTTCTCGCATGGCTACTGTAGACATCCCTGAACGTCCCGGGAGGGAAATCCCGTTTCGTTCATTGGGCTCATTACAGTTCGGACTCAAATGTCACGGTTCTTAATCTGAACCAAAGAGTCCAAATCCGGCAAATTGTTTTGGAAAACAGATTTTTGTAAAGAAGTGCCAAACATGGACTGCTTTGCCAGATACATAGTCGCTACCTAAATATTTTATTTTGGGGAATTTAGGAAACCCTGACTCGTTTGCCTAAGGCCACGTGTCCGTCATCATCAAAGTTGCCTCGGCTCGGGAACTTGGGTACGATTGGGGAAGGTCAGCTATGAGCACCCCCTCTCACTCGATCCGAAGATCGGCCTCTACTAACCATGATATCTTGTTTTGAAAATGTTATGTGCTCTTGTTCCGGCTATTAGCCTAGATTTACTATGTGATGCGCATAACACAAAAGTATAGACTAGATAGCCTAATTTGGAACAAAACATTGCATATCCGCTCGTTTGAAAGATGGTTTGAAATTTGCTACTCGTAAGTAGGCTAAAACACGGATTTCAACAAGTTATTCCAACTCAAACAAATCCAACTTCACCCAGAGGCATTCAGGCAGTTATATCATTTAAGCACATAGCCTCATGGTAAAGCATGCTAACATGGCAACACTCACACGCATGCAAGGATGCTAAAGCATAAAAGCTTACCGAGTACTCCGAGCCAAAACAGAAACTAGTTAGTAATCGTATGCATGATCCTAGTTCGTGTTAAGATGGCTAATGCAACACATACGGGATGCAGCTAAAATAGGCTCGGCTATCCTAAAGAATGGCATGTGAAATGCTGCAACTAACAAGTACTCAACTTGGAATTGAAATACAAGTGCAGTTAGCATGATGTGCCGAGCCCGGTGCATGTAAGGCAAATGTATGGATGCACGCATGCATAGCATAAGGTATGCTAATTTAAATATGCCCTAGTCTAACCATCATAAGCGGGTAAATAAAAGGGAAGAAAGACGTGGGATTGGAAGATATGCACACACTCACACACACTTATTACACAGTCGCATTCACTCGGAGGGTCCGAATAAATATTACAGTCCGAATAAATGACTAACTACTCTAGCTAAGTAAATATTACAAAACTTCTAATTTAATTAGCAAAGTAAATGTAGAAGGAAGGTGGCCGCAGCCCTGCCTTGAAATGTTTGGATGATGCATGCTTGGCTCGTCTCGCCCGGAAACTCGTTGCCATAGCACTGTTGCCTTCGTTTACACTGCCTTGCCCTTCTGAAAATTATGAAAGTCTCCAGACCCCTTTTGAATAACTCCCTGAGTGCTTTGGAATATCACCGGCCAGAGAGAGAGGTTACCGGCCATGGGAAAAGTCTTATCGGCCAAAACTTGTGCCACCGGCCAGCCACTGATGGTCGGTCGGCACTTCAAGTGGTCGGCCGGCCATTTCTTGCTACAGAATCCTGTAGCTGACAGCAACAGAGGGCAAACAGTGTATGGCATGGAATTTTCAAGCAAATGTAAGCATGGCCACACTCCCTATCATGCAATGGACTCAACGGAGCATGACCCTCGACCCTCAGGCCATCAATTATGCATGATGGCCTAAGAAGCCAAGTTTGCCATTCAATGTAAAATACATGGAACAATCAAATGAAAGCTAACACCCTATCATGTTGACATCAAAGGCATCGGCGACCGAGGAGTAAGACGTGTTTCGTCACTTTGAGTACGAACACTTCTCAATCCTCATGCTTAGTTTGACACCCCAAACCAAGCAATGCAATACATGTATGCAAATATGGCTCAAAAATGCAACATGAGGCTAAGATGAAAAGCATGCCAAATGCAATGTATCCTAAGCATGCAAGCTAAGTTAATGCGATATAAACATGCCAAATATGCCTATGAGTATATAAGAGGCAGTTAGCTAAACACTATGCAAACATGCAAGTATGATACTATGCAAGCATAAACCCAAAGCAATGCAACATGATCATGCAATAATGGGCCTAAACCACAAAGGGCAGACCTCAGCCCTCTCCAAAAATAGTGACCAAAAGTGCCCGATATGATGGACAAGTACTCGTGTAAACATGCATACCAATGAGCCTAAGACTAAGGCATGAAAAGGAGCATTCTATCACAACTATCGTGACCACACATGGCATGAACCAAACAACCAAAAACAGAGTTTCAACATGCAAAATAAGCTCCCAAAACCCACTGATATGGCAGCCTAAAGCTTCAAACACCTAAGCATGCACGATGGCCCTTTTCAAGGCATAACAAAACAACTCTTCAAGGCATGAAAGGGATGATAAGTGTAAGCATACAAGCATGGTTTATGGACTAAAACATGGTCCCTAATGATTTCAAATCATGAGAATAAGCTAGGCTAAGCATGCTAGAGACCCACATGCTCAAGGCTCACAAGCCAAAATGCAAAGAGGCTACCCTAAACATGGCAAATATGACTAAAGCAGCACTCAACAGTCCTTGAGCATGGCAAAATAATGTTAAGACCTTCATGAAGTTAAGCTAGAACATGCAAGAATCATGGCCTAAATGCATGGCATGCAAGGGGCCACAAATCCGACCAAAAATAGAGGTAACATATGACCAAATAACATCCAAAAACTTCTGAAATGGGGCCAAAGACAACCAAGCATACATGCTACCCTTATGAGCCAAAACGAGGGAAAAAAAGAGAGACAAGGGGAGAGGGGTGTCCCTCCCCTATGCAAGACCTCAAAACTCCTTCTGCACCACTAAAAATCCATTGGATTTCAGTGGTGAGAAGGTCAACACCCAAAGGTAACCAAAGCTTAAAAAAGAAGGCACAAAAAGGGCCAAACAAGGCCTAAGAGGGGGAGGTCGACCCCCAACACCAAACTGACCTTAATGAAGTATCTTAGGCATGCAAATACAAGACTTTTTTCAGTTATACACAAAGTCTAAAACAGTAAGCAAGATAGGCAAAAGTCTAGTGCAAGATTGGGGAATCTAAAGTAAGAGTGTTACCCTTGAAGAAACCTTGAAGAACAGCAAGGTCAGCCACCTTCCTCTGATCAAAATCAGTCCAAAACCTCAAGAACAAACCCTCAATGCCTCTCAAAGTTAAAGTATGGTGTAGTAGTGTGTGTTTGTGTGCAAAACTAAGGATAAAATGCACTTTAAGGCCCTCAAACACACACAACTGATGAGAGAGATGGATATATAGAGAGAGATGGTGTATCATAGATGTATATATGTATATTGCTCTGGTTTTTGCTGAACCTCCTCAATGGAAGGAGAGGCTCTCCTTATATAGGCAAGGAAAAGTGTTTAAGCTTCTTAAAGAAGCTAAACAAAAGGGTCAAAGGGACCAAGCTTCTAAGAGAAGCTAATGCAAAGGTGCAAGCTTCTTGAGGAAGCCAAGACAAGGGGTCAAAGCTTCCTCAAGAAGCTTTGAGCAAAGGGTGCAAAAAAAAGGGTCAAAGGTGGAAAACAACCACATATATGCACGGGGGCAGGTCATGTGCATTCTAGCTGGCATAGCTGGCATGCACCATGCCTGAAAAAGGCAAAAAGGTGGTACCGGCCAGAAAAGGAGGCCATCGGCCAAACATATGGTTGGCCGGCCACACCAAATGTCGACCGGCCAATGGTATATTTCACCAATGGCCAGTAGCCTCAAAACACGGCCGGTGGCCTCAAGCCATGGCCGGTGGGTGCCAGGGGTAGCTAACAAGCTACTCTCTACCCTCAGAAACAAAAACACAAGTGTTTGGTGCAAAACCAAACACAGAATAGTCGAGTTGAGAGATCCTGAGGCAAGGCGAGCCGCCAAGACCTCCGGGACCTCAAAACGAACACAAATATGGGTAATCACCAAGTGTTCCAGCGGTGACGTCCAAGTCTTGAGGACGGTCAAAAATGGGGTGTCTACAGTTGCCCCTCTTTGACAGAACTCGAAAGTCATAACAATGACGGGAGTGACTGTCAAAGCCCAGAGACGACCCATTTTTGACAAGGTTGAAGATTTGGACAAAGCATACATGTTGCAGATAAAGATATGCCCCCGAAAGCAGGGACAAAATGCAACCGACAATGCAAGAAGCCGAACATAACTTATGATCATGCAAAGAAAGCTGTAACGAAACATAACAATGCAACAGTTTTAAGCTAGCATACACCAAACTACACTACAACGCAGTGAGAGTGTAAGAGAATCATGTAATTCTCGCTACGTTTCACGCGGAGAGTACAATACCTGTGCGGTTCGTCTGGTCGTGCCAGCTTCAAATGAACCGTACATACAATATCGTGCCTGAAAAAAAAAAAAGAAAACTTAACAGGTACAATATTGTTAGCAACATGCACATTAATGAAATTGAAAGTGCGTGACAACGCAAAGCAAGTGGGAAGCATAACAATGTTGTGAAGGCACAAACACATGTAAGTAAAGAACACGCGACAACGTGCACAATGTGTATGGAAGAATTTGAACACATGTAAGTAAAGCATAATGCGACAACGCATGTAATGTGTCATAGAAATTTGAATGCATGTAAGTAAAGCAATGCATGGATGCAAGCAATGTGCATAGAGGCACTTGAACACATGTAAGTAAAGCAATGCACTTATGCAAGCAATGTGTGTAGAAACTTAAACACATGTAAGTAAAACAATGCACGTATGGAAGCAATGTGTGTAGAAACTTGAACACATGTAAGTAAAGCATGCGGTCAATGCATGCAATGTGTATAAAAACTTGAACACGTGTAAGTAAAGCAATGCACGTATGCAAGCAATGTGTATAGAAACTTGAACACATGTAAGTAAAGCATGCGGTCAACGTGTGCAATGTGTATAGAAACTTGAACACATGTAAGTAAAGCAATGCACGTATGCAAGCAATGTGTATAGAAACTTGAACACATGTAAGTAAAGCAATGCACGTATGTAAGCAATGTGTATAGAAACTTGAACACATGTAAGTAAAGCAATGCAATCAATGCGTGCAATGTGTATAGAGACTTGAACACATGTAAGTAAAGCATGCGGTCAACGCGTGCAATGTGTATAGAAACTTGAACACATGTAAGTAAAGCAATGCACGTATGCAAGCAATGTGTATAGAAACTTGAACACATGTAAGTAAAGCATGCGGTCAGTGCGTGCAATGTGTATAGAGACTTGAACACATGTAAGTAAAGCATGCGGTCAATGCGTGCAATGTGTATAGAAACTTGAAGCATGGTAGAGACAAGTTATTCATGATGTTGAAATGCAAAGCACTATAACACAGTATAATTGAAGCGATTTGCGAAGTTCACAAGATATAAAAAGGATACGGGAAGGGGTGTTCCTCGTACGTACGGAGCATCGCTCAAAAAAAGACACGGCCTGAGGTCAACTCGAAGGCCCACTAATGTTCCGAAGAAGTGCACTTTCCTACACTGTCTTGAAGGTGCCAAACCATATAATTGACCCGAACAAGGGCGTAGGAGGTGCATCGACCGCAAGGGGAGGTTATCGGTATCAACCCTGATGTTCTGCTGCCCTGCTCTCTTTTTGCTTTACTTTCCTTTTTACTGGTAGTTTAAGCACATTGCATTGCCTCAGGTAGGTTTTATTTTTTTTTTTCAAAATAGTGTACATTTTGCAAAATTCATGATGGAAATGAAACAACTATTTTGTTCAAAAGGTGTTACATTTGAATGTTCTATGCATCGCATCGCATGGCATCACATAACAATGTGAATGAAATTTTAAAAAAAAAAATTCGTTTGAAAATGGAGCACTTGCATCGTAATAATCAGGTAGTGAACTGACTTACAACTCGATAAGCAAAATAGAGAGACTCGATAAAACCAACCAAGTGCGAGTACAACTCGATAAGCAAATCAAAAACTTAAAGAGAGTGAAATACAACTCGATAAGCAAATGTACAAGAACTCGATAAGCAAAAGGGTGTGACCCCGTAAGAATTGATCACCGGAGGGCATCGGTAGAGGTTCCAACAACAATCCCTTAGCATGTTCAACTCATAAACAGCTCATGGAACAAGAAGGAAGGCCACCGGCCAGAGGTAAAGGCCATCGGCCATGAGAAATGGCCATCAGCCAAAAGTGGTGGTCGGTCGGCACTATATTTAGCCGGCCTGCCATAAACTGCCAGAACCAGCAGAATGCTGACATCTGTCCTCCACTCAACCTTATCTTCTACAAAAGGTCTCAGCTTCGTAGTTTTTCTCAATTCAACATTGATTTGCTCCCAATAGAGGAGTTCCTTGCCCAGAATCTCTCAGCTTGGATTGCTAACTTGGACGGCTCGGAAAAGCTGAGTTTTCGGGGCTTCGGCATAAACGCACTATTCACTCTGAGTCGTACTCCGCTGCACCTTCCGTTTCTTCATGCTACGGCAAGGTTTTGGAATCCGGTGATGCATGTTTTTAGCTTTGGTTGGCAAGAGGTATGTCTTACCTTCGAAGATTTCCAAGCTTTAATGGAGTCTAAGCGCAATGAAGAGATCTTGCCCCGACTTCGTTTTGGCTATGCCCAAGCCTTAGGACAAATGTGTGGGCTCTCAATATCTGACGCTCGATCTTTGATTTATGACGGAATGCTGGATATTCCGAGTTTGATTTACCATTTTTCTAGTGCCGGTGACCGTGGTGAACGTCATTGGCAAGGTTTTCGGCAACACGCACTTTATTTGTGCATGCTATCTCATTTCTTACTTGCCTCAGGCTCTGGAGGATCTAGTGTCCGGTTGATCGAGGTTGCCCAAGATTTGACGGAGGGTAAGAGTTGCATCGCCATGACTCTGGCTGAGACGTTGATGGGCTTGGACGCTTTCCATCGCCGTGAAATGACCAAATTTACGGGAAGTTCACTACTGCTGCAGGTAAAGTTTCCCACCCAATCTCACATATGTATTGCTCTCATCACTCGGCCCTCAGTCTCGGTTTTTCTCAAAAAACCCTCTTCTTACTTTTTCTCTCATCGTATATCTCTCTATTCTTTATTCTCTCATTTTTCATCCCTTCCCAGGTGCGGTTGATGGACAAGTTACAGGTTGTGGACTCTTGTTCAGCTTACTTAGCTCGTGGTTACTTCTTCAGGCAACGCCTAGTTGATGCCCTTGATGAGGGTTGGTGGTTTGATTGGATGTGCAGCCTGTCCGCAGACCGCATTGCTTGGCGGTGCCCTTTCCTTAATCTACCAGCAATGGGCTATAGCATGTCCCGCCAACTTGGGATTCAGCTAATTGGCTTGACTCACTGTGTGTTCTACTTCCCATTCCGGCTCCAGCGCCAGTTTGGTCATGATCAGACTTGTCCACCAGAGGGGATAGAGTATTCTGCTACATTCCCAGCCCGATGCGCACAGCTTGCCCAGTATGCCACAGCATGGAGGACTAGAGAACTCCTGGCCCTCGCTCCCACTTTCAGTTGCATTTTGTCTGATGAGTGCATAGATTGGCTTAATGAGGAGGCACAAATTGAGCCTAGCTTGGCATCAGAGGCTTCGACCAGCTCTGAGAGGGGGCGCAGGAACACCTGAATTAACTATGCCCCGGATTTATTGTTTTATTAGTACTTTTAAGTTTTCTTTATGAATGTAATAAAAAGCAACTTCAATTTGTATGCAAGAGCAGGAGAACTCTGTATTGAAATCAATGAAATTAAAGGTTGTGGGTACTGAAAATTTTCCGCTTTGGTCCAGAAATGGTCTTAGTTGTAAAAAGATTAATTTGAACAAAGTCAACTTTTATCAAAACTTTTCAAAACTATGTTCGATATGGATCATAACTAGACACGCCTGAGACCTGTCACTGAGATGCACAACATTGGATCCCTACAACTGGGAAGTTGCCCCTAGTTTGAACGTCGCAGCACTTCATAGCAACGGAAAGTTGCCCCTAGTCTGAAAAGCACTGCACCGGAGATCATAACCGAACTCTTGAATGCTGAATAGACAAAGATGACCGAGATGATCAAATGGACAAAGTTGATCGGGGAAAAGTTTATGGCTGAACTTCAGGAGGAAGTTGCCTACGTATCCCAAAGATGGGAATCAAGCCTTATGTAGTTCAGGCTTGGGTTCACTCGAGTATTTTCACTCTCCTTTTGCGCTCTAACTTTTGCCAAGGCCGCCTTTTGCAGGTTTTCAACCTTGCGAGGTTAGTTTTTATAATTTCAAATCTTTCGTGCTCTAACTTTTGCCTAGGTCGCCCTTTCGGGTTTTCGGCCTAGCGAGCCTCTCAGGGATAATATTTCTTCAACTTGTCCATATTGATTGGTTGGGAGAACTCTAGGCCATCTAGGTCCATCAGAACCACAGCTCCACCTGACCATATAGCTTTGATGATGTAGGGACTGGTCCAATTAGGTCTGAACTTGCCCCTTGGGCCGTGGATGGGAGCTCGGTTGTCCTTGAGTACCAAATCTCCTTCCTTCAGATTCCTGGACTTAACTTTCTTGTTAAAAGCCCTAGCAATTATGCGCTGATAACCTTGAACATGGTACAATGCTTTTAGTCTGCGCTTGTCAAAGAGCATGAGTTCTTCAAATCTGCTCTGCTGCCAATCTGCTTCGGCTATCTAACACTTGGCCAATACTCGTAAAGACGGAACCTCAATTTCAATAGGTAGAATGGCCTCCATCCCATAAACCAATGAATACGGAGTCGCTCTAGTAGAAGTTCTAATTGAAGTCCGGTAGCCCCACAGAGCAAACAGCAATTTATCTGGCCAGTCCCGGTAGGTTTCCACCATCTTCTGCAGTATGTGTTTGATGTTCATATTGGCGGCCTCAACTGCTCCATTGGTCTGCGGCTGATAGGTGGATGACTTATGAAAAGCCACGTTGTATTTTTCTAACAAGTCAATCACTTTTTTTTTGAAGTGGGAACCATCATCTGAAATTATCTCATTTGGGACTCCGTAACGACAGATGATGTTGTTTCTGATGAATTTCGCAACATGTGAAGCCTTCAACACCGCATAGGATTGGGCCTCGACCCACTTTGTAAAATAATCTGTCGCGACCAAGATGAACTCATGCCCATTCGACCCCTTCGGAGTGACAGCCCCGATCACATCGATTCCCCAAACTGAAAATGGCCATGGCGAAGTCATGTTGTATAGTTTCGACGGCGGGATTTTCATGCGGTTTGCATGGATCTGACATTTGTGGCATCGCCGAACAAAGCCGATACAATCCTCCTCCATGGTGGACCAATAGTAATCCTGTCTGAGGATCTTCCGAGCCAACATTACCTCGTTCATATATGCACCACATTCTCCTCCATGAATGGCCTCCATTAGGCGCTTCGATTCTTCGGCTTCTACACATAGCTTATGCATTCCCAGATGACCTCTCTTATACAGTTTACCCCCGCAGATGATGAACTGAACGACCATTCTTCTGATTGCCCTTTTATCTTTGCCATTTGCCCCTGGTGGATAGGCCTCTTTCTCCAAGAAGTTTCAAATGTCATAATACCAGGGGTTCTTATTTTGAACTTCATCTATAGCAGCAATTGACTCGTAAGCAGGTACAAATTTTTGGTCGATAATGACTGGACGCATCCGGACTCCAAACGGGATGTCTATCATGGAAGATAGAGTTTCTAGTGAATCTGTGAACCTATTGTTCTCTCTTCATAGATGAGTGAAGTTCAGCTTCTCAAACTGAGGAATTAACAAATCCAAGGTCTGGTGATACATGATCATCTTTTCTTCTTTGACTTTCCAATCTCCTTTTGCTTGAGATACAACAAGGTTCGAGTCCCCAATGACGTCAAACCGTTTTGCCCCTAGTTCCAGGGCTGCTTCTAGACTGGCAATGCATGCCTTATATTCTGCTTCATTGTTCAAGACTTTGAACTGGAGTATGAAGGCTAGAGGGATACGGGAATTGTCTGGTGCTATCAATAACACCCCTATCCCATACCCGTACTGGTTTGATGCTCCGTCAAAGTACATCGTCCAAGTTTCATTGTCGATATGCAAAATGGTCTCATCTGGGAATAAGTACTCAACTGCTTTACTCCCTTCCACTGGATGATCGGCTAAGAATTCTGCTACTACGCTTCCCTTGACTAACTTGCGTGTCACGTATTTCAGATCGAATTCGGAAAGCAACAGCAACCAACGAGCTAGCCTACCGATAAGTGCCGGTTTCTCAAACAGATATTTGATGGGATCTAGTTGTGAAACCAACATTATGGAGTGAGCTAACAAGTAGTGCCACAGCTTCCTGGTAGCCCATACCAAGGCTAAGCAAGCCTTCTCCAGCGGTGTGTAGCGAGTCTCATACTCCAACATCTTCTTGCTCAGATAGTAGATGGCCCTCTTTACCTTGTCCTCTGATTCTTGTGCGAGCATACAGCCCATTGTAGTCTCAGTTACCGAAAGGTACAATATCAACGGTCTTCCCAGTTCTGGCGGTGACAACACGGGTGGGTTCTGTAAATATTCTTTGATCTGTTCAAAAGCAGCTTGGCATCGGCCGTCCCACTGGAGTTTCTTTCCTTTCCTCAGGAGACCAAAAAGTGGTTCACAAGTCAAGGTTAATTTTGAGATAAACCTTCTTATGAATTGCACTCTACCCAGAAAGCCTCGCACCTCTTTTTCAGTCATTGGTGGTGGCATTTCTAAGATGGCCCTGATTTTGGAAGGGTCGACTTCGATACCTCTCTGTGTAATCAGAAACCCTAGCATTTTCCTTGCTGTAACACCGAACGTACACTTCTGAGGATTCAGCCGTAACCAGAATTCTCTGATCCTTTGGAAAAACTTTTGCAAGGCGGTGTAGTGGCCCTCTCTTTCTTTGGACTTGACAATCATGTCGTCCACGTACACCTCAACTTCTTTGTGGATCATGTCATGTAATATCGTAGTTGCGGCCCGTTGATATGTAGCTCCCGCATTCTTTAACCCAAACGGCATCACTCTATAATAGTAAGTCCCCCACGGGGTGGTGAAGGCGGTCCTTTCCCGGTCTTTAGGTGCCATCACTATCTAATTGTAGCCTGAGAAGCCATCCATAAACGAAAGCAAAGCATGCCCCGCTGTGAAATCCACCAACTCATCAATATGTGGCAAGGGAAAGTCGTCCTTCAGACTAGCTCTGTTCAAATCCCTGAAATCCATGCACACCCGGATTCTGCCATCTTTCTTTGGTACCAGAACAATGTTGGCCAGCCAAGTCGGGTATTCGGATACCAGCAGGAAGCCTGCATCGATCTGTTTGGTGACCTCTTCCTTAATCTTGATGGCCCAGTCAGGGCGGGTCCTTCTAAGTTTCTGTTTGACAGGTCGGGCCTCAGGGTCAAGAGGGATCCGGTGCTGTACAATCTCAGGATCGATCCCAGGCATGTCTTCATAGGACCACGTGAAAACATCTTTGAAATCTTTTAATAAAGCGACTAAGCGCTCGCGTTCCTCCGAAGACAACGTGGACCCGATCTGGACCAGCCGCAGGTCTTTCTCAGTACCAATATTCACAGTAGTGATTTCGTCCATTAAAGGTTTAACAAATCTTTCTTGCTCTTGATCAATTAAGCGTTGCAAAACCGGAGGAATTTCTTCCTCGTCATTTTCATCAAAATTTTGAAAGTCCTGATTCAAGCAATAAATCAAAGGCACATAAAAGTACTCAGAAACCACATCCACATCATTCTCATTGAGCATATCCAAACCATCTGATTTTTCTGTTACAACAGACTCAAAAGAGAAAGAAAAAGACGACCTAGACATGACTGTGGCATCCGGGTTATCACCCCCAGGAATACCGGACTCAGACTCAGTTGAGCTGGAACCTGATTCCGACTCACAAGACTCGGTGGAATCAGATTCCGGCTCACTACCTGACCCGGTGCTGCTTGACAAAAATCCCTCCTCGTACTGCCAAATGAGGGAGGGTGCGATGGATGCATCCAAAATATTTCTTTGGTAGGCCGCAAATTTCATTCCCGATCATGGACACCGAGAAGTTATCCCCCAAGCACTTCTGTTCGATCGGAGGATCTGAAAGTAGACATGCCAGTGCTACCCCTATTTCAATCTCGACGTCCTCAGACTCCATTTCCTTGCTCTGCTCAACCTCCACTAATAGGTCTGCCTGCTTCTCGGCAACATCATCCCCAAGTAACTGTAGGTCGAAGAAGATCTCAAAACTTGGTACGCACTTCCTCTCTGCGTTCAACCACGGCTCTGGGAAGCCACAAAACGGAAAGTCCTCCCCTTCCTGGACAAAGCGTCCATTTAGGGTACACTGGATAGGCCGATGCATTAGTTCAAAAGGCTTCCCCATCTGTTTCGCTCTGGCTCTCCCAGCCATCTCCTTACCTCTCCTTACCCAATCCTCTTTGGTAGGTAGATAACCCAAGCCAAAGGTGTGTGGGTTGTGTGGCACTTCGGCTAACGTTGCAACATCCTTCCGGCCGCTCTTTCCTAATCCCATCCCGGGGATGTGTTGGAGCTTATTCATGAGGTATACCACTTCAGCACTGACGTACATCCCCTCATTAACAGCCATGATGTTCTGAACTACCCGAGCCTCAGCTAAGGTAAAACCTGATATGAACACATCCTCCATACCGTGCTCAATTTCCAAAACTGGCGTGGATATTTCTGGTGGTGGATGAATCGACGAGTTCCCAAAAACAGTGGCTACTCCCTTCCTATGGGGGTATTTCACCATCTGATGCAAGGTGGATGATACTGCTTTCACTTGATGCAGCCACGACCGCCCCAAAAGCAAGTTGAAAGTTGCAGGAACCTCTAAGACATGGAAATCTATCTCATACTGCCCCGGCCCAACTTTGGTATGAATTTTTACTGCCCCCATGACTTCTCTGCTCGTGTTGTCATATGCCCGAATCACCTGGGCTGTCGATGCAAAGTCTGCGGTCTTTAGACCGATTGCGTATGCGGTTCTTGCCGGGCACACATTGATGGCGGACCCTGTGTCAACAAGTACCATAGGTATCCATTTGTCTCTACATTCCATAGAGATGTAGAGGGGCTTATTATGATTCGCACCCTCAGGTGGCAATTCCTTGTCGGAGAAAGTCAACATCGGGGTAGCACCTCCCGGAAAAACTAATCCCAACAGCTGCTCTGGTGTGGTTTCTATTGAGAGCTTGGCCTTGTCCATGGCTGATAAGACAGCTTGCCTATGCACCCGTGATGCCATAAGCAGTCCCCAGATGGAGATGTCTGCTTGTATCTTTTGTAGTTGCTTCAGTACAGCTTCTTCTTTGAGTTGCTTCTCTTTCTGTTTCTCCGCCTCTTTATCTTTCCCAGACGCCTCTGGCTGATCTAGATGCAGAGGCTTGAAATACCATCCGTTCCTAGTCATATGGTCAACTTCACCAATGTACCAGGTATCATCTGGTTGGTTACTCCCCCAATCCTCGTCCGTGTGGGCAAGACATAGATCATCGTCCCCCCACCACATTCCGTCGGTAGTCGAAAGGCACCTGTCTGGCTCTGGTATGACTGTCCTTGTACTCGCAGTATCCTACATCCGTATGCTCGTAGAATTCTCTGTCCCTACGCACACAGCGTTTTCAGTCCCCACGTGGGCTTTAGCTTTTCTGATTATCTCAGACTCCCCAAATCTTTCCTGTTCCAACTGCGTCAGTACAACTGGTTGTTCAATAATCCCTGTATTCAAAATGCTCTAATCCTGAGCGAGATTCTTGACACCGGCGTTCTCCGACGATGTATCCTGATTTCTGGCCCTTCCGGCCACCACTGTTATTCTTGCCCCTGCCGGGCCCTGTTATGGTTGGCATTTTTCCATAACATCCGGTTGATCATCTAACCACCCGGTAGCCTCTGCCGATTCCTCATAATCAAACTAGCTGACTACTGCATCCCCTGGATCTTGGTCCCTGAAAAACTGGAGATTGGCAAGGCCCTCTTCCACAGCCGTCAAATCATCTGTCCTTTGTCCAAATTCATCCCCTTGGATCACACACAGCTCTATCTCTATTGGTAATTCCACACTTGGCCCATCCTGGCCTACTGACGAAATGTAGTCACTCGGACTGTATACCTTCTCAATAAAGCTCCCAGATTCCTCGGACTCTGGCTCAACAATCTTATTCTCCTCTGAAGTCTCCTCCTTTCTGTCTTCGACAGTCACCACCATTGGCTCGGGTTGGGTTCTGGAGATGTCCAACATGCACAAGTTAATGCAGTCGGGAAGGAACACCTCCAGCTTAGGTAGGTGGGAGGGAGTGATATATACGCTAGGATCGTAAGCCACGGCCCCAGTCTGGATAAAATTGATTCTTTTGGGAGGTGGAGCTTGGTTGTGTGGCGGGAGAGGGTTTGTTGTGACATTGGGTTTCTCGGGAGGCATAATCACCCCGTTATCAATGAGATCTTGGATCTCATGACGTAATCGGTAGCATAGGTCGGTGTCATGACCGTGCTGTTGGTGAAATGCGCAATATTTGGCTGGGTTGTGGATAGGAGGAATTCTTTCCGGTAATGGCCGCGGCTCTAGGGGCTTCAAGTGCCCTTTTCTGATTAAAACCCCCAGAGCTTTGGACAGGGGCATATACAGTGGAGCGAAGGTTCTTTGGTTTTTGGGTAGATATTTGGCTGTTTGTGTATGGCTTCCGAACGCATCGAAGAATGGCGTGGCTGCCATGGTTCTTGGAGGGGGCTTGGTGGTGACCATGCTCACTTCGGAGGCTCTTGCAGTTGTAGCGCCGCTCGGGCCTGTATTGGTGTTACGGTTGAAAGTTCTTCGGGGTTGTTCTCTGTCATTATCGGTCAAGCCTTGCTTCAAGGCATCCTCGATCTGTACCCCCATCTCGTGCAGATCTGAAAAGGTAGGAAAGGGGAGTACAATCATTTTCTACATCAGTTTGGGTTAGAGATTGTGCACAATCATCCAAATCTGATCCTTGTCAGTGGGCCTTAGGGTCATCATTGAAGCCTTAGCCCTCCAGCGAGTCACAAATTCTGAGAAGCTCTCCTTAGCCTCCTATCTCGTTGTCTCATGATCACGAGTCGTAATCTCGATTTGTGTGTTATACGAATATTGTGCAATGAAGGCCTCGGCCATTTCGTCCCAGTTTCTCTTGACATCGTCTTCTAATTTGGTGTACCAGATGGCCGCCACTCCCGATAGGGTCCGGCCGAATAGAGACAGCTTCTGCAGTCTAGTGAGGCCCATCGGCCTTAAAATATCCGAAAACAACCTCAGGTGCACCATGGGGTCCCCGGATCCATCAAATTGGTCAATATGCGGCATCTTGAATCTATCTAGCAACGTCATAGCTGCGTCAGTATATCCATCTTCAATGTCAGGGATGGTCTTGACTCCCTGGGGTCTCTTGAATAGCTTTTCAAGCTTGCTCAACTTCAATGCTGTGGGATCTGTCTCGAACTCAAAGGGGGAGTCCGGTAGGTTGGTGGGTGTTTTGGATAACTGTGGTAGGATCTGGGGTTGGATCGGGGGCGGAGCCGGCCCTATTAGAACGTCTGTATCCCCTTGGATATTTTGGACGTTTGGTGTCTCCTTGGGTATCGGAAGCCTTGGTAGGGGAGGAGCTTGATGTGAAGCAGATGCCCCGGCTTGCTATAGTCTTGTGATTAGCTCTGCTTGTTCCGTCACAACTGTAGCCTATTGTCTGGCAAACTCCGCCTGTTAGACAGCATCTTGTTGCGTAATTTTCATGCTCTCCTGAAGCTGGCGCACCATATCCTCTAAACTTGCCATACTGTTTTGATCTAGTTGTATTGTCGGTGTATGTTCCCTCTCTAAGATGCAAAGCATACCAAATGCAATGTATCCTAAGCATGCAAGCTAAGTTAATGCGATATAAACATGCCAAATATGCCTACGAGTATATAAGAAGCAGTTAGCTAAACACTATGCAAACATGCAAGTATGATACTATGCAAGCATGAACCCAAAGCAATGCAACATGATCATGCAATGATGGGCCTAAACCACAAAGGGCAGACCTCAGCCCTCTCCAAAAACAGTGACCAAAGTGCCCGATATGATGGACAAGTGCTCGTGTAAACATGCATACCAATGAGCCAAAGACTAAGGCATGAAAATGAGCATTCTATCACAACTATCATGACCACACATGGCATGAACCAAACAACCAAAAACAAAGTTTCAACATGCAAAATATGCCCCCAAAACCCACTGATATAGCAGCCTAAAGCTTCAAACACCTAAGTATGCATGATGGCCCTTTTCAAGGCACAACAAAACAACTCTTCAAGGCATGAAAGGGATGATAAGTGTAAGCATACAAGCATGGTTTATGGACTGAAACATGGTCCCTAATGATTTCAAATCATGAGAATAAGCTAGGCTAAGCATGCTAGAGACCCACATGCTCAAGGCTCACAAGACAAAATGCAAAGAGGCTACCCTAAACATGGCAAATATGACTAAAGCAGCACTCAACAGTCCTTGAGCATGGCAAAATAATGCTAAGACCTTCATGAAGTTAAGCTAGAACATGCAAGAATCATGGCCTAAATGCATGGCATGCAAGAGGCCACAAATCCGACCAAAAACAGAGGCAACATATGACCAAATTATATCCAAAAACTTCTGAAATGGGGCCAAAGACAACCAAGCATACATGCTACCCTTATGAGCCAAAACGAGGGCAAAAAAGAGAGACAAAGGGAGAGGGGTGTCCCTCCCCTATACAAGACCTCAAAACTCCTTCTGCACCACTGAAAATCCACTGGATTTCAGTGGTGAGAAGGTCAACACACAAAGGTAACCAAAGCTTAAAAAAGAAGGCACAAAAAGGGCCAAACAAGGCCTAAGAGGGGGAGCTCGACCCCCAACACCAAAATGACCTTAATGAAGTATCTTAGGCATGCAAATACAAGACTTTTTTCAGTTATACACAAAGTCTAAAACAGTAAGAAAGATAGGCAAAAGTCTAGTGCAAGATTGGGGAATCTAAAGTAAGAGTGTTACCCTTGAAGAAACCTTGAAGAACAGCAAGGTCAGCCACCTTCCTCTGATCAAAATCAGTCCAAAACCTCAAGACCAAACCCTCAATGCCTCTCAAAGTCGAACTATGGTGTAGTAGTGTGTGTTTGTGTGCAAAACTAAGGATAAAATGCACTTTAAGGCCCTCAAACACACACAACTGATGAGAGAGATGGAGATATAGAGAGAGAAGGTGTATCACAGATGTATATATGTATATTGCTCTGGTTTTTGCTAAACCTCCTCAATGGAAGGAGAGGCTCTCCTTATATAGGCAAGGAAAAGTGTTTAAGCTTCTCAAAGAAGCTAAACAAAAGGGTCAAAGGCACCAAGCTTCTAAGAGAAGCTAATGCAAAGGTGCAAGCTTCTTGAGGAAGCCAAGACAAGGGGTCAAAGCTTCCTCAAGAAGCTTTGAGCAAAGGGTGCAAAAACAAGGGTCAAAGGTGGAAAACAACCACATATATGCACAGGGGCAGGTCTTGTGCATTCTAGCTGGCACAACTAGCATGCACCATGCCTGAAAAAGGCAAAAAGGTGGTACCGGCTAGAAAAGGAGGCCATCGGCCAAACATATGGTCGGCCGGCCACACCAAATGCCGACCGGCCAATGGTATATTTCACCAATGGCCGGTAGCCTCAAAACATGGCCGGTGGCCTCAAGCCATGGCCGGTCGGTGCCAGGGGTAGCTAACAAGCTACTCTCTACCCTCAGAAACAAAAACACAAGTGTTTGGTGCAAAACCAAACACAGAACAGTTGAGTTGAGAGATCTTGAGGCAAGGCGCACTGCCAAGACCTTCGGGACCTCAAAACGAACACAAACATGGGTAATCACCAAGTGTTCCAGCGGTGACGTCCAAGTCTTGAGGACGGTCAAAAATGGGGTGTCTATAGCTACTAAGGTAGTTCTTCCTGAGATGGACTCCTCTTTTTCTCAGCCTAGTCTTTATAGAAGCCTAGTGGGTGCTCTACAATATCTTACACTTACAAGACCTGATCTCAGCTTTACAGTTAATTATCTGTGTCAATTTTTACAAAACCCTTTGAATAGCCATTTTGCTGCTGTTAAACGACTCCTCAGATGTCTCAAGGGTACCTTGAGTCATGGCTTGCATTTCACCTCTGGCCCTCTTGTTCTCAATGCATTTTCAGACTCTGATTGGGCTGGCAGTGCTCTTGATAGACGGTCCACCATAGGTTACTGTGTGTTTCTTGGTCCTAATCTCATCTCTTGGTGTGCTAAGAAGCAACCAACAGTTTCCAGATCTTCATCTGAGGCAGAATATCATGCTTTAGCTCAGGTATCTGCTGAGTTGAGCTAGATTGGCATGCTTCTTGCTGACCTTCATGTTTCTGTGGTTGTTCCTACTTTATGGTGTGATAACTTGTCTGCCATTGCCTTGGCTCACAATCTAGTCTTTCATGCTAGAACTAAGCATATTGAAGTAGATTATCATTTTGTTCGTGAGAGAGTTGCTGCCAAGGAACTTGCTATTTGCCACATTGCTTCTACTGACCAAATTGCAGATATTCTCACTTAGCCTCTCTCTGTTTCCAGATTTCAATATCTTCAGGGCAAACTTCAGGTTTTTCCCACTTCCCTCAGTTTGCGAGGGACTGTTAAGCATAAGGCTCAAGATGACTCAGCTCTTTACTTATCTTCTCAGCTGCACCTAAGCTCCTCAGCTGCAATAGCTTATATTTGATACAAGACAGCAGCAACATGTACAACTCAGCTAGAGGTTGCAAGTTATTAGTTTGGTAGTTAGTTTGTTAGAACTAGAGTTAGATTGTAGTTATGGTTAGGTTAGGAGGTTAGGAGTTGTAGTTAAGAAATAGTTTTTCTTTTCTCTATAAATATATGTTCTGTAATTCTATCTTGTGTTAAATAAGAAAAACAAATTCTCTTTAAAAATAAAGAGAGAGAGAGAGAGCGCTGGTTTTTGTTTAGTGTTTGGTTTGGAAACTAATATATATATATATATATATTATTTTACACAATTCGCGACTAAATTTTAGTCGCCAATTGTTTTTTTAAATCTCTTTAAAATTTGACATGTTTCCCTCCAAATATTTTAGTTTTTTGGCGACTAAAATTTTTTTTAGTCGCTGAAAACAAATTTTTGGTTACTACACTTTTGGTCACCAAAGATTAAAAGTAAATTTTAAATTTTCATTCAGTGACTAAATAATTTTAGTAGCCAAAAGTAACTATACAACAACTAAAATATAAGTTGTTCACTAAAAATAAGTTTTTGGCTATCATACTTTTGGTCGCCAAAGATAAAATTAAATTTTTGTTTTTCATTCGGCGATTAGATAATTTTAGTAGCCAAAAGTAATTATACAATGATTAAACTATTAGTTGGTCGCTAAAAATAAGTTTTTGGCTACCAAACTTTTGGTCGCCAAAGATAAAAAGTAAATTTTTGTTTTCCATTTGGCGACTAAATAATTTTAGTAGCCAAAGGTAACTATATAACGACTAAATTTTTTTTTTGTTGCCAATTGTGGCATTTTTAGTGACTACAATTTTTTAGTCGCCTATAATCAATATACCCCGACTAAAAAAAATTAGTAGCTAACTCTTGTACTTTTGCTGACTAATATAATTTTTGGTTGCAAATTCCATAACTTTTGGCAACTAAATTTTTTTTAGTAGCCAAATTTGGTCACCAAAAATGTAATTTCTGATAATGGGAGGTCAATGTAATTTACTCATGTATTATATATAAGTATTCAAGTAATACTTTTATAAAACGATAATATTCAGATTATTAAAATACATAATCAAAATTAAAATTTTATTTTAAATTAATATTAATATTATTTTTTTGTAACACATATCATAATATAATACATCATAAGTTATGACCAAGTCATAATTTGTATATTATAATTTTTTTTAAAATTTTTTTTTAGAAAAAAATATTTTGATACAAGTGGAATTCATAATTTTTAGTAAATTTGATTAACACAAAGGAAGAATTGATTTCAGGTTAACAATATACCCTTTTTTTTAATAACTTTGAAATAAATTATTTCTATTATCCTTTTACATAAATCACATGGAATGAAAAAAAATTTCATCAACCATTAATAAATTTATTTGTATTTAAATTCAAATTATTAAAATTTTCTACACATAAAATATTAAGACTTAAAATCAATTTTTCATTTTAAAAAAAATTCCTGAGGCACAGGCCACTTACTAGTTTCAAATACTAGAACTTTTTTTTTTTTTTTTTTTTAACCCAAACAAATGTCATCCCACACCTCATACACTCATACACTGTCTCAACCGAAAAATTATTTTTGTTCTTGAGAGGCCATGTGGTTTTACTTCTTACTAATTATAATTTACCATGTCCTTTTCTATTCCCTAATTATTTAGCACAAAATTGTAAGTCTCACCTCATTCATTAATCACAAACATGTTTAAAGTACCACTAACGTTGTGTTTGGTTAGGAGATTTGGGAAATGATTTGGAAAGAGAAATGAAAAAGGAAGGTAAAATATAGTTACACACACCTTTTTTCTTTTCTTTTCTAAATTTCTTGTCAAATACCCAACCAAATACAATGAGCGATACTCCAAGACCAACCAATAACTTGTCCTCTCAAACTAATCCATATGTACGATCTTCTTCCCTCAACAAAACTCAATACACAAATTTCTTCAACCCAAACAAACATTTTCTCATTCCATTGATTACCCATCATGGTGCGTACTCACATAGTCTTGGTTTCTTTTCCAACTCAAGGATCCTTAAATCCAACAATTCAATTCGCCAAGAACCTCAAAAGAATGGGTGTCAAGGTCACCATACTCTCAAGTGTCTCTGCCCAAAATCGCATGACTAAAGCCTCTTCTCAAACACCAGATGGCCTAACCTTCGTTGCCTTCTCCGATGGCTATGACGATGGACTCAAATTGATTGATAATCAAGAACACTTCATGTCCGAGCACAAGCGTCGTGGCTCCAAAGCCCTCTCAAACTCATCAAGGCCAGCTTCGAGAAAGGCTGCCTTGTAACAGGTGTGGTCTATGTAATGCTCAGTTGAAGTGACTCGGGGATTCAACATTCCCGCTACGCCACTTTGGGTTCAACCTGCCACTATTTTCGCTCTCTATTTCTATTATTTTTGTTAATGTACATAGTATTCCTAGATATAGTAGGTATTGATTTCCTAGATATATTAGGAATAACCATAATTAGGTTTCATGTAAGATACTCTTTCTCATAATTAGGTTTCTAGTAGGATTCTCTTTCCACCCTATATATACAGGCCTTCTATTGTGTAGGATCAATTCATTCAATACAATACATATTATTCTCTCTCTTTACTATTCTAACATGGTATTAGAGCTAGGTTAAGAGCCTAGTAATTTCGCTTCACCGGCGGGCGGCAACCTCGCCTTAGCCGCTGGCTGGACCTCAACCTATTCCGCTATCATGTTTTCCTTTCAGTATCGTTTCATGGTGATCTCTTCCTCTATCCACTCGTTTATTCCTCCCCCAAATATCTCTATCATATATATATATATATTGTTTTTTACTCGTGATACATTTTTTTTCCCTCCACTCCATCTTTCCATTTGCTTTAACCTCAAATTGTTTTCTATCTTCAAACATATTTGAATTTGAGGTACTATCATGGTGAACATGGTTATACACCATGCAAACCACCTAGCCGCCTTCTTTGGTGCACAATTCAAGCCGCACTCTCTAGTGCACAACCTAAGCCGTCCCTCTTTGGCGCACAATCGAAGCCGCTTCCTTTGGCGCCCCACCAAACTCGCCTCATTGGCGTATTACCTAAGCCGCCTCCTTGTGGTGCACTCTCTAAGCCGCCTCCGTTTGGCGCACTCTCTAAGCCATCTCATTAGCACACTTCCTAAGCCGCCTTCTTTTCACGCACTCTCTAAGCCGCCTCCTTTCGGTGCACTTTCTAAGCTGTCTCCTTGGTGCACCACCAAAGTCGCCCCCCGGCGCACCACCTAAGTTGTCCCTTGGCACATTCAGTCATCCGTTGCCATCATCGTTCAACACTACATCATAAGTTATGTGTGTGCCACGCTTGTTAGTTCAACATCTAATCTCTACAATTTGTTGCCATTATCGTTTAACACCACGTCATAAGTTATGTGTGTGTCACGCTTATTGGTTCAACATCTGGTTCTCTACATCGGTCTGGCATGACCACTTTAAACTGTCCCGACATTGATTCCGATTAGCTCCTACATCGGTCTGGCATGACCCCTTTAAACTGTCTCAACATTGTTTCCAGTTAGCCTCTTACATCGGTCCGGCGTGACCCCTTTAAACTGTCCTGACATTGATTCCGGTTAGCTCCTACATCGGTTCGACGTGACCTCTTTAAACTGTCTCGATATTGATTCCGGTTAGCTTCTACAATGGTCCAGCATGACCTTAAATTGTCTTGGCATTAGTTTCGGCTAGCTCCTACAACGGTTCGGCATGACCTTAAACTATCTCTTGGCATTAGCTCTAACACCTCTGATATATCTCAAGCGCTCTTGCGCTCTCGTTCAAACTTTGCAATATATTTGCTTTTTATTTTATTTAGTTTTATTTCATATTATAATTTCTCTCCAAACTCAAGATGTTTATCCTCCATGAGTTTGAGGGGGGATGTTAATGTATATATAGTATTCCTAGATATAGTAGGTATTGATTTCCTAGATATATTAGGAATAACCATAATTAGGTTTCTTGTGGGATACTTTTTCTCATAATTAGGTTTCTAGTAGGATTCTTTTTCCACCCTATATATACAAGCCTTTTATTGTATAGGATCAATTCATTCAATACAATACATATTATTCTCTTTCTCTCTACTTTTCTAACAATTTTAATGGCTATGGTGATTTGATTAAAAAAATTTGCGATAACACTTCATGTGCTATTGAATTACCCGGGTTGGGAAAGCTCACTAGTCGTGATCTTCCCACTTTCATGCTTCATTCTAATACATTTAGTGTTGCATTACCAGGATTTAAAGTGCAGCTAGAGTCACTCGATGTAGAAGTTAAACCGAAAATACTAGTAAACACATTTGATGCATTGGAATCCAAGGCATCAACTTGATTGCAATAGGTCCATTAGTCCCATAAGCATTTTTAGATGGAAAAGATCCATTTGATAATGCTTTTGGGGGCGATCTATTACAAAAATCAAAAGATTATGTTGAGTGGTTCAATTTGAAGCCTCAATAATCAGCAGTTGTGAACATTTCATTTGGAAGCTTCTTTCATTTTCCGTTGCAAGAAATGAAAGAGATTGCACGGGGGTTGTTGGAAAGCAATCGGACATTCTTATGTGCGTTAAGAGCTTTGGTAGATGGTGAGAAACAAGAAGATAAGCTAAGTTGCAGAGACGAATTGAAAAAACAAGGTATAATAGTGTCATGGTGTTCCCGAGTGGAGGTTCTTTCACACCCTTCGGTGGGATGCTTTGTGACTCATTGTGGGTGGAATTCTTCATCAGAGAGTCTGGTTTTAGGCATTCCGGTCGTGTGTTTACCACAATTTTTAGACCAACCAACAAATGCAAAGCTTTTAGAAGACGAATACAAGACCAGGGTAAGGGCAACAAAGAATGAGAAGGGAGTAGTTGAAGCTGATGAGATCAAGAGGTGCATTGAATTGGTTATGGGAGACAAAGAGATTGGGGTGGCAAAAGAAGTTGCGAAGGAAAGTGGATTGTCTGATAAGAATCTTAGTGCCTTTGTGGACGAGATTGAAGATGGTTTTTAAAAAGATGAACATTTAATCTTAGTAGTTGTATTTCTATGCAAGGTTTCTTCATTTGTGATCCCGTTTGCAGCAGAGGGTTGTGAATGTTTAGCGACATTTGCAATGGGCTAAAGAATTTCCATACTTGTAGATTGCCAATTTTTGATTTCTCTCTTGCATGATAATGGTGCTTCTGATTGGATGATGGTCTCAATTGTGCAGGAAATTAAGGCAATCGCTAGTAGTCTAGTTTATTGTGTTAGTATTACCAAAGTATCAGGCAATGTAAACCAGCCCATGAGCTGGTGAAGTCGGTAATATTTCATAGCTCTTCATAATTACCAAAGTATCAGGCAATGTAATACATTAAATAGTTCAGCTCATCGATTTGGGCTTCATAGTGAGCCTGCAGAAGCTCAATAATACAGTTCAATTCAAAATCGAACAGGAGATGAGCCTTACATTTTTTTTGGGGGGGGGGGGTAATTCGGAAAAGGTCTGATGAGGTAGATGGTTGTGGTGTTGTTGGGCCTACACTATAGCAATACACAAACAATACACTTTTAAATTTTATTTTTCAGAATCCAACAATACACTTTGTGACGTCACAATTACACACTCCTATGACACGCTCTATGACACTAGTAACGCTCGTACCCAAGACTGCACCTTTCACTCAACACATAGGGTGGCCATCTACCCAATGGCAATTCCAACATGTTATACGCCTGGTCTGATTTTTTTTAAATTTGAAAAAATAAAAATTTAGTCTGTTACATCGGGCTAGACAAATTTTTTGAATTTATTTAATTTTTAAGTTGAGTTTGAAATAAAAAAATTTAATCCAGTTTGTTCATTTAAAAAATATTAATTTTAATTTTTATAATATTTAGTTACAAAATAAATTATAAAAATAATAAAATAAGAAAAAATACTTATATATCTATACATACTTCTATACATAGCTTAAACTAAAATATTTATTACAATGTTAGATTTATTTTATAATTGAATTTCATTATTATTTTAAATTTAAGTAATTATGAAAAGAATTTAAATAATTTAGTAGTCCTTTAAGACCCCAAAAAATAATAATTCGTATCTATTGGGTTAAATTGGTAAACTTGAGATTTAGACATTCTTTTATAGTCGGGCTTGGAATGTCTAAATTAGCTCTGATGTAGAGTCAAGTCAAACTTGAAATGACACACACACTTTTATAGATTTTTTGAAAAAAATTAATTTTTAAATTCTTTTACACAACAGGGACCGGAAAAATAAAATTTTTTGACATGATTTAATGAAAAGCCACTAAAATAAAATAAAAAAAAAAAGAAAAAAAAATGTGGTTTATTTCTTATTTCCCAAATAGTAAAATTTATAAAACTATCTATAGAGAAATTACTAGAAAGAGAAAGAAAATGAGAGTTTAGAGAGAGAAGATTCTAGAGAGAGACAAATGAGAGTTATTAGTTACTCGCAAAAGGACGGAGGTGAAGGTGATAGGGTTACAACCGTGATGACGGTGACGATGGTAGTGATGGCATGATATATTTATAAAATTTAAATTTATTTTTATTTTTTAAATATTTTTTGTCAAAATAAATTTATATTGCGTTAACTTTGATTTTACATTGCAATGAAAACATACAAAAGGAATGAAATAGGTTTCTTTTTGGTTGGACAAACGATGTGAAAGTAGGGAAATTGTTTGCATTTGTATCCTGTTTTTTTTACATATATAGACATAAACAACTTGTCACAATTTTGTGAATGTTTGTCTGATGAATAGTTTAACTAGCATATCTGAATAGAAAATAATATATAAGGTGTTGTGAGAATTGAATAATATTGATCTTAAATCAATTTTATAGAATAATATTCAAAGCAAAACAGATTCTAAAAAATTAGGTTTTATAATTCAACAAAACTATATATACATATATATATAAGGGTTTAGAAAATAGCCTGTGTGATTGTGAGAGGCACGTCAAAGATACTGTCCTAAAGTCGTTATGCGCTCCCTCCGTGCAGGTTTTAACGATCACAAATGACTCCAAGATACAACCCAAAAACTTTACAGGATCTGATACAATGCACAGTTGCACCAGAAGAATTTGCCAAGAATGTATTAATTGCCCAGAAATATGAAATATAAAATACTGTAAAGAGAAGAAGGAGAGAGAGAGAGAGAGAGAGAGAGAGAGAGAGAGAGAGAGAGAGAGAGAGAGAGAACAAAAAAAACAGAGTACATTATCTCTTCTCAATAATAGAGGCCTGTAAAAAAAGGATCTATGATGTCGGTTAAGAACAGACACACCTATTCCTTTTGAAACCAAACACATATTTAAAATTCAAATAAATAAGACTATAAAAGGAAATAAATAAATAATAAAATATAATAATAAATAAAAATAATTAAAGTTTTGAAGCTTTTAGGAAATCTCCAACAATCCCCCACAAGATTCAAAACTTTGTAAAACAGTCAAATAAAAATAAATAAATAAATAAATAAAAATAATATGGGCAACTTTAAAACCATACAATGGGTGTAGGTGTTTTTCAAACTTGAACCTCACTTAGTGTTAACAGTTTCATTCTGAAAGAATCTTAGTGAACTAGGTCTTGAACTAAATCCCTTTTACCAGAATTCAACATGTCACATATGGTATGATACATAACTGTGGCGCGGGTTAGCACTATTAGCAGCCGTGTGCTCAATCTTGATTCTTATGAGAGTTTTAGGAAATAGCCCTATTTCTACGGTCGCGGCTTCACGACACTCTCACTTAGGTGAATCCTCCAAAGATAGAAGTGATGGATGTCTATCTTGCGAGAGTTTGCTCACCTCGAATTCATTTAGAGTAAACACTCTTCCTTAACCATCACATTTACATCAACACTGATTTCTTAGGGATGAGCAGGAGAATATATATAATAAGTTTAATAAAATCTCCTTCTTTAAAGTGCTGGAATACAAGTCACACTATTCGAACGGATTATGACTCAATCACCTTCTCACTCTATTGATCGAGCATACGAAGAGCCATTGAGTAATGCCGTTTCCCCTCGAAAGAATCTCCACGCATTTATTAGCCACCTTTACCCGCCTTTCTATATTCAGGTTATGGAGGCTTTCGCAGATTATCAACCTTTAGACTACGAACACATTGCCCTCAATCCTTTGGTTTACAAACTTGTTGATAGGATTGTTCCTACCCATTGAACTTCTTTCATGGGATCTCCAATCACAGAAGTTGGGTTACTTCCTTAGTTGACTCCTTATGGGCTTAGACCCATCCCCCTCGATAAATCTAAGACTACACTCTTAGATGAACCTTTTGTTAACTGATCAGCAATATTCTTTTCAGATTTCACAAAATTCAAAGATACAAAATTTTTATTCACCAAACTTTTTATAGATTTATACCTTACTTGCATATGCCTATTCATCTTTTTATTAGTATGTGCTTGTCTCACAAGTTCTATTACAGCTCTATTATCACAATGTATAGAAATAGCAAGTATAGGATTTTTCACAAGTGAAATATCAAGGAGTAAATTTTTAATCCACTCAGCTTCAATACACGTAGTGTCTAAGACTATAAGTTCTGATTCTGTTGTACTTCTAGAGATAACGGTTGTTTTTTAGAACCCCATGATATTGCTGTTCCACCTAACATAAATATATATCCAGTAGTAGACTTAACATCTAAGTTATTTGTTATCCAATTAGCATCGCTATAACCTTCTACCACATTGGGAAAACCACTAAAGCAAAGTAAATAATCTGGAGTTCCTCTTAAATATTTAAAAACTCTTTCCATAGCAATCCAATGATCTTTACTAGGATTATGAGTATGTCTACTTAATCTCCTAACGGCATAGGCAATATCAGGTCTAGTCTTATTAGCAATATAGAGAAGTGATCCAATAATTTGAGAATATCTAAGTTGAGATACAGGTACACCATTATTTTTCTTCAAATTCATGCTAGGATCAAAAGGAGTTGAAACATGTTTGAGATTATAATAATCAAACTTTTTTAACATTTTCTCTAGGATTCTAGATTGATTCAATGTAATACCTTTGGTTGTTTTCTCTAATTTCATACCCAAAATTATATAAGCTTCTCCTAAATCTTTCATATCAAATTTTGAAGATAAATAAGATTTCACATTTTTAATTATCTCTAAATTTGTTCCGAATAATAAGATATCATCAACATATAAACACAAAATAATACATTCTCCATTATCTTGTTTATAGTATACACATCTATCATGTTCATTGATCTTAAAACCAAATTCTAGAATTATCTTATCAAACTTTTCATGCCACTGTTTAGGAGCTTGCTTAAGTCCATACAAAGATTTAACCAACTTGCAAACTTTATGTTCTTGTCCTTTAACCACAAAACCTTCAGGTTGCTCCATATAAATTTATTCATCTAAATCTCCATTTAAAAAAGCAGTTTTAACATCCATTTGATGAATTTCTAAATTATAAATGGATGCTAGAGCAATTAAGATTCTAATGATTGTAATCCTAGAAACAGGTGAATAGGTATCGAAAAAATCTATTCCTTTCTTTTGTGTAAATCCCTTGGCTACTAATCTTGCCTTATATCTTTCTATACTTCCATCGGGTTTTAATTTCTTTCTAAATACCCATTTGCAACCGATAACTTTACTCCCAGGAGGTAGATTAGTCAACTCCCAAGTATTATTTTGAAGTATAGATTCAAACTCACTATTAATGGCTTCCTTCCAAAATGGTGCATCTAAAGATGACATAGCTTCTAAAAAAGTATTTGGTTCTCCTTCAGTTAAAAAAGTATAAAGATCATCTCCAAATGTTTTCTCCATTCTAGTTCTCTTACTTCTTCTAGGTTCTTTGTTTAGATGTTCAGAATCATCTCTCAAAGGAATAACACTAGTACTAGTAGTAGAAGTTCTATTTACAACCTGATTTGATATCCTAGTTTTATATGGAAAAATATCTTCAAAAAATGTAGCTTCACGAGATTCAATTATTGTATTATTGGTAATTTCACTAATTTCAAAATTTATTACTAGATATCTATTAGCACTACTATTTTGAGCATATCCTAAGAAAACGGTATCCATAGTTTTAGGTCCTATTTTCTTACGTTTAGGTTCTGGAATTGGTACTTTTGCTAAACACCCCCACACTTTCAATATCTTAAGATTAGGTACTCATTTTTTCCATATTTTATAAGGTGTTTTATCATTATCATTCACAATTACTCTATTTAATATAACACAAGCAATGAGTATCGCTTCCCCCCACAAGCTCTCCGGTAAACCAGAACTAATAAGCATTGCATTTATCATATCCGTTAAAGTTCTATTTTTCCTTTCAGCTATCCCATTAGATTGTGGAGAATAAGGTGGGGTTACTTCATGAATAATTCCATGTTCTTCACAAAAAGTACTAAGGGTACCTACATTATATTCACCTCTTCTATCAGATCTAAGTTTTTTAATCTTTCTTTCTAGTTGATTTTCTACTTCAGCTTTATAAATTTTAAATTTACTAAACACTTCATCTTTGGTTTTAATTAAATATAAGTAACAAAACTTAGAACAATCATCTATAAAGGTTGCAAAATACTTATTTCCTGCTCTAGTTAGTGGTCTATTAGAATCACAAACGTCACTATGTATAAGGTCTAAGAGTTGTGAATTTCTTTGTACAGATTTATAAGGTTTCTTAGGTTGTTTTGCTTGCACACATATTTCACATTTGCGTTTAACATCAATAGATGATTTAGGTACTAAATCTAAATCCATCATTTTCCTAATTTTCCTTAAATTCACATGTCCAAGTGTTTTATGCCATAAATCACAAACTTCAATATTGAAAATATTATGAGAGATATAATTAACTTCAAAAGATACAATCAATTTAAATAAACCATCACATACAAAACCTTTACCAATAAAATATCATTTTTACTTATTACAATTTTATTCGATTCCATTACACTTTTGTAACCTAATTGTACTAAACACGATCCACTAATAAGATTTCTTCTAACTTCAGGAACATATCGCACATCTCTCAAAGTTAAGATTTTTCCATAAGTCATCTTCAAATCTATATCTCCAATGCCAAGTATTGGTGCAATTGATCCATTTCCCAAAGTTACACTTCCTCCACTTGATTTCTGGAAAGTTTTAAAATAACCACAATCAAAACACACATGTATATTAGCCCCAGAATCTAACCACCAATCTTTGAGGGTTGGTTTGGGATGTCCTAAAAAAGTGCACTTTTTGACTTATTGGTGGGTTTGGGTTGGGTTTGATGTGATGTGTTAGAGAGGTGATGTGATTTAAATAAGATGATGTGACTTAAATAAGATAGTGACTTTTTGACTTTTTGGCTTATTTAGGTTAAGCCAAACTAGCCCTTCAGGATTATACCTAAAAGATAGTTTGGCAATTTCTTATTTCTCCAAAATCATATTCACTTGAGCATTATGACCTTGATTTCTTTGCTTATTGTTGAACCTTGGTTTATACTCATCAGTTTTCTTAAAAAAACAATCCTTAGCATAGTGATTGGTTCTTCTACATACACAGCACAACCTCTTGCCACTCCCTTGTCCCTTAAAATTATTAGCATTGGCTTGGTAGTTGTTATTATGGTGTTTGCCATTTTGACCTCTAGATTTAAACTTAAGGTTGTTCTTGAAAATTTTACCATTAGGTTGAAAGTTATTCCTATTGTTGGAACTATTGGGTTGGGTTTCCCTCCTATGTGGAGGAAGGCCCAAAACATTTAGTAAAACCCATGTGAGTTCCAAAGCCCACATGGAGAGATTATGTTTTTGAAAAGAGCTGGCCCATGAGTTTAGGATGACAAATCCTTTCTTTGTAACACAGAAAGAGACGTAGCAGCAGCCACCAAAAACAGAGAGGTGAAGAGAAATTCTGTCCAGCAGTGATCAAGCTATCCGATCAACAAGCATCTGTGGTCCGATTGAGCTGAAATTTGGTAGGCGAGTTCACAACTCAAGACTCTAAATTCCGGACAGTGGAGATCAGATTTGGAGTAATCTACTGTTGGTTTTTGGCCCATGAACAGTACCGTTTTTGGCGAGATTTTTCCTAAACTTTGTATTTTGATCTTTGGTTGCCAATGAAGCTTATTTTTAAGTTGTTCTTGATTGTTTGCCTCTAGTTCTATCTAGAGAGAACTCTTGCATACCCATTATTTGTTGATAGTAGAGATATTTGGTGGACTACGGTCCTATGGTTTTTCCTTTCCACATCGGGAAGGTTTTCTACGTTAAAATTTTGTTGTTGCCTTGTTGTGTGATTGTTGGATCATCGCTTTCAGATTATTTTCAGAATATATTGTGCTCTATTAAATTGCTTCCTAATAGGTTCACACAAAGAGGGAGAATAAACTACTTCCACTATTTTTGTGACGGATTCGGATATTTCGAATTGGTTTTTGTTTTGTTTTCTCCCAACATAGTGGTATCAGAGCCAAGTTCATATTGTTATGTGTCTTGTGTTGAATAATGGAAGAAAATTTAAGTAGAATGGTTACTTTGAATGGTTCTAACTATCACACATGGAAAGGAAAAATGGAAGACCTCCTTTATGTGAAACAATTTCATCTACCAGTGTTTGCTACTGAAAAACTAGAAAATAAATCTGATGAAGAATGGACATTACTACATCGACAAGTGTGTGGGTACATTAGGCAATGGGTGGATGATAATGTTTTGAATCATATTAGTGGAGAGACACATGCACGTACACTCTAGAACAAACTTGAACAATTATATTCTCGGAAGACTGGAAACAATAAAATGTTTCTAATAAAGCAATTGATGACCTTAAGATACCAAGATGGAACCCCATTGATAGATCACTTGAACACTTTTCAAGGAGTAATTAATCAGTTGGCTGGAATGGGTATCAAGTTCGACGATGAGGTACAAGGGTTGTGCTTGCTTGGTACATTGCTGGACTCTTGGGAGACATTTAGAATGTCATTATCTAACTCGGCCCCAGATGGTGTAATCAATATGGATCTGGCTAAGAGCAGTATTTTAAATGAAGAGATGAGGAGGAAATCACAGGGATCTTCTTCACAGTCAGAGCTTTTGGTTATAGAAAGAAGGGGGAGAAGCAAGAGCAGAGGTCCGAAGAACAGAGATAGAGGTAGAAGCAAGTCCAACAAGTTTGCTAATGTTGGGTGTTATCATTGTGGCATGAAAGGGCACATCAAGAAACAGTGCAGAAAATTGAAGAGAGAGAACAAGGAGAAAGGGATTGAGCATGATGGAAAGGATAATGATCAAGTTGTCACCGCTACTTCCGAAGACTTTCTCATTGTTTATGATGAAGATGTTATTAACATAGCATGCCATGAGACCAACTGGGTGATTGATAGTGGTGCCTCTATTCATGCTACATCTCGAAAAGATTTCTTCACATCCTACATACCTGGTGACTTTGGTTTGGTAAAGATGGGTAATGATGGCTTGGCCAAAATTATGGATGTTGGAGATGTGCACTTGGAGACGAATAATGGCACGAGGTTGGTTCTTAGAGATGTAAAGCATATTCCTGATATTCGCATGAATTTGATTTCTGCAGGTAAACTTGATGATGAAGGGTATTGCAACACTTTCAGTAATGGTCAGTGGAAGCTCACTAGGGGTGCTGTGGTTGTGGCTCGAGGCAAGAAGCATTCTACTTTGTACGTAATGCAGGCAAGGCTCCCCAAAGAAGTTATTAATGCAGTGGATGATGAGTTTACAGTGGAATTGTGGCATAAAAGGCTTGCTCACATGAGTAAGAAAGGCCTGGCAACATTGGCTAAAAAGAATCTTCTGTCTGGAATGAAGAATGCACTTTTGAAAAGGTGTACTCACTGTTTGGCAGGAAAGCAGAATAGAGTTTCCTTCAAGAGTTCCCCTCCTTCAAGAAAGCCAAATGTACTTGATTTGGTATATTCAGATGTTTGTGGTCCTATGAAGACAAGAACACTTGGTGGCTCCCGTTACTTTGTAACCTTCATAGATGATTATTCAAGGAAGTTGTGGGTCTACACTTTAAAAAGCAAAGATCAAGTGTTGGAGACTTTTAAACAGTTCCAAACCTTAGTTAAGAGACAGACTGGAAAGAAGCTCAGGTGCATTAGAACAAATAATGGGGGAGAGTATTGCGGTCCTTTTGATGATTATTGCGGACAACAGGGTATTCGACATCAAAAGACACCCCCGAAGACTCCTCAGTTGAATGGTTTAGCTGAAAGGATGAACAGGACACTGGTTGAAAGAGTTAGATGCTTACTTTCACAGGCACGGTTGCCAAGATCCATTTGGGGTGAGGCTTTGAGCACAGTTGTACATGTTCTTAATCTCACACCATGTGTTCCTCTTCAGCTCGATGTACCAAACAGAGTTTGGACTGGCAAGGATGTTTCCTATGATCACCTGCATGTCTTTGGATGTAAAGCATTTGTTCATATTCCCAAAGATGAGAGGTCTAAGCTCAATATGAAGACCCGACAGTGCATTTTTCTAGGCTATGGCCTAGATGAGTTTGGCTACAGGTTATATGATCCAGTTGACAAGAAACTAGTGAGAAGCCGAGATGTTGTGTTTATTGAAGGTCAAACTATACAAGATATTGAAAAAGCAGAGAACACAATGACCTAGCATAGTGATGGTCTAGTTGACTTGGATCCGGTTCCTCTGACAGATTTGCCTGAACAGGTTGAACATTGTAACAACCCTCACTTTGATTTAGTCATACTTGCATACATTCATGTATGATCTTGTCTTGTCATGTTTATAAATCTTGTTATCTTGCTTTGCCTTGCTTTGTTATGTGTTACTTGCTTGATCTTGTACCTGGCTTGGTGTGTAGCCGAGGTTGGCTTAGCCTAGTTCGCCTTTGAACCTTTGCACTTAGAACCGTGTTGGAACCACTTGGTTGACCTCCATCTTCACCTCGGCATGTTTGCCGAGATGTCACTCTTTGGGCCGATGTGTTTAGAGCCAAAGCCGAGATGTTTTGTACTAAGTGATCCCTTGTCCTTGGGCAGTGTGGCACACCCAGGCCAAGGTGTGGCATAGCTTAGTCAGGTGTTGTCCTCCCTAGCCAATGTCTTTGTTATCCCGTCGCCGAAGCTTTGAGTTTAGCCGATGTCATTACTTGCCGATGTGTCTTGCTATCAAGCTTGTTGAATACGCTTTGTCAGGGATTTGTCTAATCAATCAGTCACCTTTTTGAGTTGAACCAACCCGGTAATGCCACGTGTCCGAGCTGAGTGTTAAGACAGCCGGCAGACTTAGGAACAAATCATTTTGTCTCAAATCTTTATTTTTAGAGAGAGAAGCTCTAGAGGAAGGGGTAAGAATTTTAGAGAGAGAAGTAGAGTTCCGAGCTTGATCTTTGAGGATCGAACCGTTGGATTTGAGTTTTGAGGTTAGATTCTTGCTCTACTCCGATTGTTCTTATCGATCATCTAGCTGCATTGCATGATTGAATCTGTTTTGCATGTCATGCATTGACTTGAAGTTGGTTTTGAGAGAGAAAAATGATGTTTATGTGTTCTTGAGGGGAAAAACCTTGTTTTGATCCGAAAGCTTGAGGCAAGAATCATGTTTTCGTGTTTGTTCTGGCATGGTCTTCTTGTACGGGTACCCAGGTCCATGTTTTCGAACTCTTGACATGAAATCTCAGATTTTATATAAGCAAGTTATTATTTTAGCATGCATGTTTTGATGTTCTTGATGATCTTGTCCCTTGCATTCTTCAAAGGGAAACCCAGGTTTTCCCGATTTCGTTTTGTATGTGGTTAGCAGGACCGCATCTCGGCTAGGAGGTATGGGACCTCGGCATGACCTGGACAGTACCCAGTATGTTTCCATGAAATGGAAAACAGTGTTTTGACTCAGCATGTTTCGCTTTGTTATTGATTTGGATTCGGTGGGAGTGCCGAGATCATTACGTGTATGTAAAGCTTGTTTTGAGAATGTGATTTGCCGTGTGATTTGTCAGGACTTTTATCTTGCTTTGAGCCTACACCTGAGGAGCTAGGTGAGTGGTGCTTTTAATAAAGCTATGTTACACTATTTTGATAAATCTTGTCTTGCTTTGTTTTGATGAAAGGATTTGTTAAGCATGAATGATTAGCCTATTCCGATGTATCAAGTATAAGCCTTGTTTTGATGTTATCTTAAAAGTCCCCTGGCTGGAGGACTATAAACTTTCGCAGCACAAAGTGTAAAAGTCCCTTGGCTGGAGGACTCTAAACGAACACAGTACTGAGTATAAAAGGATACAGTCCTTTCTTGGAAAAGCCATTGTGTTAAAAAGGGCTACGGGCCTAAGTAACACAAGTCCCCTGGCTGGAGGACTATAAACTTTCGCAGCACCATTTTTGTCTAAATCGATTACGGATCGTACAGTCCTTTGTTTTGCCACTAATGGATTACTATACGGACTATTGTTTGGAAAGCTTTTGGGCTATGTTTTGCCGATGTCAGTGAGCATCCCTTGAAACTTGTAAGACTTGATAGATGAATACGGTTCATCCCTTGATTTGGTAAAGTTTTGTTGTGTTTTGCTTTGGAAGATCTCGACTAATATTTGTGTGGTTTTGACATGTTTTGTTTCGTAAGGACTTCGGCTATATTCATGCAAAACCTTTATTATTAGTACCATTCACTGAGTTTCCATACTCACCCTCTATATATATATATGTAGGTGATGAGCAGGACGGCGGCGACGCCTAGATGTGTTTGCGAGCTTGTTTTGGATTCTTGATTCACGTCGGCTTTGTTTTGCATTCTTGTCGGCAAATCTTGAAAATCATGCTTCTTGGCTTGTATTTCCTGTATTTTGTACATGTCGGCTTAGAAGCCTTTTGATCAAGATGTAAATTGTATTTTTCTATTTATAGACTGGATGTAAAACCATATTGTACATATCATCTCATTCGATCTACGCACAGCTCTTATGGACCACTTGTACTTTAAGTTATTGCTTCCGCATTTGTGAGCCCCCTATGTGTACTCTGTTGTGTGTGGTTTTTGATAAGTTGGCCTTCGGTAATCACGGATTACTGGCCATCACGGCACCATCCTACTAGGGGCGGGTTGGGGTCGTGACAGAATGGTATCAGAGCACAAGTTCCTTAGTATACGTTATTCACACACTTTGAGTCCTAAAGAGCATAGGTATTCCCTTAGAAAGATGCTAGGGTTGCATCATAGTGTTTGTTATTTGAACAAGGTGTGCATTGTCTTGACATGTCTATTTGTTACTTGCCTACGTGGTTATTTGTTTACTTGCTTAAAAGTCACACTTTGCATAATCATAGCATCATGAGGAGAGGTAGACCTCCACTGGGCCGAGATCAGTCCGAAGACAGATTGGACAGATTGGAAAGATTAGTGGAAGGATTGGCCCGCGAGTTGAGGCAAACAAGACAGCAGTACGCTAGTGCTACATCGACCCAGGCCGAGCAGACAAACGGCCGAAATGTAGTCCCGCCTCCCCCTCCTCCAGTGCCGCAAGTTCCTCCGCAGCCAGCCTTATATGGAGATGGCACGATAGCTTTGATCAGGGAGTTCAAGAAAATGAAACCGCCGAGATTCTCTGGAGGTATAGAGCCGATGAAGGCCGAGGCATGGGTTTTGGAAATGGAGAAGCTGTTTGAGATCTTCCCCAGCACCGATGTTCAGAAGGTGACATTAGCTGCATTTACCTTGGACGACGACGCTCGAAGATGGTGGATGATGATCAGAGAAACTAATCCTGGTTTAACTTGGGCAAGGTTTTTGGAACTGTTTTACAACAAGCATTTTCCCCTAAGTGTTCGAAACCGCAAGGCTACTGAATTTCAGACTTTGACGCAAGGCAACCGAACAGTGGCGGAATACGATCGCGCTTTTACTGAATTGGCAAGGTTTGCACCTCACATGGCCAACGATGAATATATGAAGGCTAGAAAGTTTGAAGGTGGGCTTCGCGGACCGATTCAAGACCGGGTTAACCTGCACAATATGCCGACCTATGCCGAAGTATTGGACAAAGCCATTTTGGCCGAAGCTAACTTGAACAGATACCAGAGCTCAGGAGAGAATCAGCGAAAGAGGCAGAACCATGACAGTCGCCGAGCACAGTTGGGCGCCAAGAAGAAGATGAATAAGGGCAGTATTGGTTATCCAAGGCAGGAAGGTAATACTAAGCCGACGTGTTCGGATTGTGGGAAGCAACATTTCGGGGTTTGTCGTCGGACGTCTGGAGCTTGCTATGAATGTGGAGAAATGGGTCATTTCGTGAGAGATTGTCCTAAGACAAAGGCCGAAACCAGCAAGAAAAGTGAGAACACCTCAGGTACCGTTCAGAAAGGTAATGCGGGGAAAGGACAGATGAGTCAGGGCAGAGTGTTTGCACTAGTACCCGGAGACACTCAGAATGCTGAAGCAGTGGTGTCAGGTACACTCTTTATTTGCTCTCAAGATGCTTACGTGTTGATTGATTCGGGTTCTACGCATTCGTTTGTGTCTGCTAAGTTTGCCGAGAAGATTGATAGGAAACTAGAACCCCTTCATTATGTGTTATCTGTGTCTACGCCATCTGGGAAAAGTATGATTGTTGCATCCATCTATAGAGTATGTGTTGTTATGATTGAGAATGTTGAATTGTTAGTTGACTTAATGCCATTGGACATAGCTCATTTTGATGTTATACTAGGAATGGATTGGTTAGTAGCGAATTACGCATCTATTAATTGTGTTTCGAAGAGTGTCACACTGAAACCCCCGAATCTAGCCGAGATTATTTTTCAGGGTAAAGGAGTAGTGCCCCCACCTTACTTAATCTTATCCATGAAGGCCTATAAGTTGATCCAAAAAGGGTGTAAGGGTTATCTGTGTAGTATACTGAGTAATCAGAATGGAAATGCTATCTTAGCCGATATCCCAGTTGTCAATGAATTCACCGACATCTTTCCGAATGATTTTCCTGGTCACTTAGTTGATAGAGAAATAGAGTTTACTGTTGATATCATATCGGGAACACAGCCGATCTCCAAGACACCATATAGAATGGCCCCAGCTGAACTTAGAGAGTTGAAACTGCAATTGCAAGAATTGTTGGATAAGAGATTTATTAGGCCGAGCACTTCACCATGGGGAGCACCCATTTTATTTGTTAAGAAAAAGGATGGTACACTCCGTCTTTGTATCGATTATAGAGAACTCAATAAGGTCACCATTAAGAATAAGTACCCATTAGCTAGGATTGATGATTTACTTGATCAGCTACAAGGAGCACGAGCATTTTCTAAGATTGACCTTAGGTCGGGTTATCACCAGCTTAAAGTTAAAGCCGAGGACGTTGAGAAGACTGCTTTTCGGACAAGATATGGCCACTACGAGTTTTTAGTAATGCCTTTTGGAGTGACCAATGCCCCTGCTGCATTCATGGATTTAATGAATAGAGTCTTCAAGCCATACTTAGATGAGTTTGTAGTCATCTTCATTGATGATATATTAATCTATTCCAAGAGTAATGCTGAACATGAGAATCATTTGAGACTTGCTTTGCAGATTTTGAGAGACCGGAAACTGTATGCTAAGTTTAACAAGTGTGAGTTTTGGCTTTCTACTATTTCATTTTTGGGTCATGTGATTAACGAAGAGGGTATTTCAGTTGATCCTAGCAAAGTTGAAGCCGTAGTGAATTGGCCGAGACCGACTAATGTGTCCGAGGTTCGAAGTTTCCTTGGGTTGGCAGGTTATTACAGGAAATTCGTGAAGGATTTCTCAAGAATTGCAATTCCGCTGACGCAATTGACTAAGAAGGGAACACCGTATGAATGGACTGGAGATCGGGAGTCAGCTTTCCAGGAATTGAAGACGAGGTTGGTTACAGCACCAGTACTTGTACTTCCATCAGGTAATGAGGAGTTTCATGTCTATAGTGATGCGTCGCATAAGGGTTTGGGTTGTGTATTAATGCAAAAGGGTAAAGTCATAGCATATGCATCTCGTCAGTTGAAGCCTCATGAAAAGAACTATCCTACCCATGATTTGGAGTTAGCAGCTGTTGTATTTGCTTTAAAAATTTGGCGTCATTACTTGTATGGAGCTTCTTGTCAGGTTTTTACAGATCATAAGAGTTTAAAATACCTGTTCACTCAGAAAGAATTGAATTTGAGGCAGAGAAGATGGCTTGAGCTGTTGAAAGATTATGACATGCAAATTCAATATCACCCAGGAAAAGCTAACAGCGTAGCCGACGCTTTGAGCAGAAAGTCAGTTGGAAATTTGGCATGTCTAACCATGATTTCAGTAGAATCAACTATTGTTGAAGAAGTAAAGGCAAGACAAATGGAAGATAAATTCTTCAGAAAGATAGCCGATGAGATTGTTACAAAGCCGAGGACCGGGTGCACTTTTGAGAACCAAGTGCTCAAGTTTGAAGGAAGATTGTGTGTGGCCGACGTTCCAGAGTTAAAAAGGAAAATTTTGCTAGAAGCTCATAATTCCAAGTTTGCTGTTCATCCAGGGAACACTAAGATGTACCAAGATGTGAAACAGACCTTTTGGTGGCCGAATATGAAAGGAGAAATAGCCGAATTCGTGTCTCAGTGTTTGCATTGTCAACAAGTAAAAGCAGAACACCAAAGACCAGCAGGACTCCTACAACCTTTGCCGATTCCTGAGTGGAAATGGGAACACATCTCCATGGATTTTGTGGTTGGTTTGCCGAAGACACAGAAAGGTATGGATTCGATTTGGGTTGTTGTTGATAGATTAACTAAGTCAGCACACTTTTTACCTGTTAAGACTACCTTAAACGCCAATCAACTTGCATTGTTATATGTGAACGAGATTGTTAGACTTCATGGAGTGCCGATGTCAATTGTGTCAGACAGAGACCCTAAATTTGTTTCCAGATTTTGGCGAGAGTCTCTGAGAGGGCTTTGAGCCGAGTGAGATTTAGTCTGACTTTTCATCTCCAGACGGATGGGCAGTCAGAGAGAACAATTCAGACACTTGAAGATATGCTTAGACTTTGTGTATTGGACTTCCAAGGAAATTAGGAAGTGCATTTACCCTTAGTAGAATTCGCTTACAACAACAGTTATCAAGCTAGTATTGGCATGGCACCGTATGAGGCTTTGTATGGAAGAAAATGCAGGTCGCCGATATGCTGGACCGAAGTTGGAGACAGAGCTCTGCTTGGTCCCGAATTGATTCAAGTAACAACAGAGAAGATTAAACTTATCCAACAGAGGATTAGAACTGCCCAGAGCCGACAAAAGAGCTATGCCGACCAGAGAAGGGATGAGTTAGAATTCGAAGTTGGGGATCATGTATTCCTGAAAGTTTCACCAATGAAAGGAGTTTCCAGATTTGGGAGGAAAGGTAAGTTAGCGCCCCGTTATATTGGGCCATTTGAAATCCTTGATAAGGTTAACACCGTTGCCTACAGACTTGCTTTGCCGCCAGAATTGAGCCAAGTCCATAATGTGTTTCACATTTTGATGTTAAGGAAGTATATTCGAGATCCACTGCATGTGATTAACTACTCTGGAATTGAAGTTAGCGAGAATTTAGACTATGAAGAGAAGCCGATGTGTATTATCGACAGACAAGTCAGGCAGTTGAGAAATAAATCAATACCAATGGTAAAGGTGGAATGAAAAGAACATTACGGCAAGGATGCCACATGGGAAATGGAAGAGGAAATGAGAATTCGACATCCAGAATTATTCTTGGAACAAGGTACCTTAAGTTTGGGGACCAAACTTCTTTAAGAAGGGTAGGATGTAACAACCCTCACTTTGATTTAGTCATACTTGCATACATTCATGTATGATCTTGTCTTGTCATGTTTATAAATCTTGTTATCTTGCTTTGCCTTGCTTTGTCATGTGTTACTTGCTTGATCTTGTACCTTGCTTGGTGTGTAGCCGAGGTTGGCCTAGCCTAGTTCGCTTTTGAACCTTTGCACTTAGAACCGTGTTGGAACCACTTGGTTGACCTTCATCTTCACCTCGGCATGTATGCCGAGATGTCACCCTTTGGGCCGATGTGTTTAGAGCCGAGGGCGAGATGTTTTGTACTAAGTGATCCCTTGCCCTTGGGCAGGCATGGCCTAGACCGAGGTGTGGCACACCCAGGCCAAGGTATGGCACAGCTTAGTCAGGTGTCGTCCTCCCTAGCCGATGTCTTTGTTATCCTAATGCCGAAGCTTTGAGTTTAGCCGATGTCATTACTTGCCGATGTGTCTTGCTATCAGGCTTATTGAATACGCTTTGTCAGGGATCTGTCTAATCAATCAGTCACCTTTTTGAGTTGAACCAACCCGGTAATGCCACGTGTCCGAGCTGAGTGTTAAGACAGCCGGCAGACTTAGAAACAAATCATTTTGTCTCAAATCTTTGTTTTAGAGAGAGAAGCTCTAGAGGAAGGGGTAAGAATTTTAGAGAGAGAAGTAGAGTTCCGAGCTTGATCTTTGAGGATCGAACCGTTGGATTTGAGTTTTGAGGTTAGATTCTTGCTCTACTCCGATTGTTCTTATCGATCATGTAGCTGCATTGCATGATTGAATCTGTTTTGCATGTCATGCATTGACTTGAAGTTGGTTTTGAAAGAGAAAATGATGTTTATGTGTTATTGAAGGAAAAACCTTGTTTTGATCCGAAAGCTTGAGGCAAGAATCATGTTTTCGTGTTTGTTCTTGCATGGTCTTCTTATACGGGTACCCAAGTCCATGTTTTTGAACTCTTGACATGAAATCTCAGATTTTATATAAGCAAGTTATTATTTTAGCATGCATGTTTTGATGTTCTTGATGATCTTGTCCCTTGCATTCTTCAAAGGGAAACCCAGGTTTTCCCGATTTCGTTTTGTATGTGGTTAGCAGGACCGCATCTCGGCTAGGAGGTATGGGACCTCGGCATGACCTGGACAGTACCCAGTATGTTTCCATGAAATGGAAAACAGTGTTTTGACTCAGCATGTTTCGCTTTGTTATTGATTTGGATTCGGTGGGAGTGCCGAGATCATTACGTGTATGTAAAGCTTGTTTTGAGAATGTGATTTGCCGTGTGATTTGTCAGGACTTTTATCTTGCTTTGAGCCTACACCTGAGGAGCTAGGTGAGTGGTGCTTTTAATAAAGCTATGTTACACTGTTTTGATAAATCTTGTCTTGCTTTGTTTTGATGAAAGTATTTGTTAAGCATGAATAATTAGCATATTCCGATGTATCAAGTATAAGCCTTGTTTTGATGTTATCTTAAAAGTCCCCTGGCTGGAGGACTATAAACTTTCGCAGCACAAAGTGTAAAAGTCCCTTGGCTGGAGAACTCTAAACGAACGCAGTACTGAGTATAAAAGGATACGGTCCTTTCTTGGAAAAGCCATTGTGTTAAAAAGGGCTACGGGCCTAAGTAACACAAGTCCCCTGGCTGGAGGACTATAAACTTTCGCAGCACCATTTTTGTCTAAATCGATTACGGATCGTACAGTCCTTTGTTTTGCCACTAATGGATTACTATACGGACTATTGTTTGGAAAGCTTTTGGGCTATGTTTTGCCGATGTCAGTGAGCATCCCTTGAAACTTGTAAGACTTGATAGATGAATACGGTTCATCCCTTGATTTGGTAAAGTTTTGTTGTGTTTTGCTTTGGAAGATCTCGACTAATATTTGTGTGGTTTTGACATGTTTTGTTTCGTAAGGACTTCGGCTATATTCATGCAAAACCTTTATTATTAGTACCATTCACGAGTTTCCATACTCACCCTCTATATATATATATGTAGGTGATGAGCGGGGCGGCGGCGCCTAGATGTGTTCTTGAGCTTGTTTTGGATTCTTGATTCACGTCGGCTTTGTTTTGCATTCTTGTCGGCAAATCTTGAAAATCATGCTTCTTGGCTTGTATTTCCTGTATTTTGTACATGTCGGCTTAGAAGCCTTTTGATCAAGATGTAAATTGTATTTTTCTATTTATAGACTGGATGTAAAACCATATTGTACATATCATCTCATTCGATCTACGCACAGCTCTTATGGACCACTTGTACTTTAAGTTATTGCTTCCGCATTTGTGAGCCCCCTATGTGTACTCTGTTGTGTGTGGTTTTTGATAAGTTGGCCTTCGGTAATCACGGATTACTGGCCATCACGGCACCATCCTACTAGGGGCGGGTTGGGGTCGTGACAAACATGATGTTCAGGATGACCAACAAGGTTTAGGTGATGCAGATGATCCCTTACAGGCTGAGATAGGTGATAAGACTCTTGAGCAGTTGGCAACACCAGAGATACCACCAGATGTTCCAACCAGGAGGTCGGCTAGAGACCGACATCCTTCCACTTGGTATTCTGCAAATGACTATGTGTTAATGACTGATGGGGGAGAGCCCGAGGGTTATGCAGAAGCCATGGAAGATGATCATAAGCTGGAATGGGTTGATGCGATGCAAGATGAGATGCAATCATTGCATGACAATCACACTTTTGTGGTAAAGTTGCCTAAGGGAAAAAGAGCTTTAAAGAACAAGTGGGTGTACAGGGTGAAACATGATAAACTCACTTCACAACCACGATACAAAGCTAGACTAGTTGTTAAAGGGTTCAGTCAGAGAAAAGGCATTGATTTTGATGAGATCTTCTCACCAGTTGTAAAAATGTCTTCTATTCGTGTGGTTCTTGGCTTGGCCGCTAGTCTAGACTTAGAGATTGAGCAAATGGATGTGAAAACTGCCTTCCTTCATGGTGACTTGGAGAAAGAGATTTATATGGAACAACCAGAGGGTTTCAGGGTGAAAGGAAAAGAGGATTATGTGTGTCAGCTAAAGAAAAGTCTTTATGGTTTGAAGCAGCACCCGAGCAAAGGGTATAAGAAGTTTGAGTCAGTTATGGAGGAGCAAGGCTACATGAAAACTACTTCTGACCATTGTGTATTTGTGCAGAAATTCTCTGATGATGATTTTATTATTTTACTGCTCTATGTTGATGACATGTTGATTGTTGGCAGGAATCCTTCAAGAATTGACAAATTGAAAAGCAACTAAGCAAGTTCTTTGCCATGAAAGACTTGGGGCCAACAAAGCAAATTCTTGGTATTCGAATCTATCGAGACAGAAAAGAGAAGAAGTTGTACATGTCACAAGAGCAGTACATTAAAAAAGTGCTTGAAAGATTCAGTATGAACAATACTAAAGTGGTTAGCTCACCTCTTGCTACTCATTTTAAGTTAAGCACTAATCAAAGCCCTTCTACAAATAAAGAGAAGGAAGATATGGAAAGAGTTCCATATGCCTCAGCTATGGGAAGCTTAATGTATGCAATGGTCTGCACAAGGCCAGATATAGCACATTCAGTTGGTGTAGTTAGCCGATTTCTTTCAAATCTAGGGAGAGAGCATTGGAATGCAGTAAAGTGGACAATGAGATATCTTAGAGGCACTTCCAGGTTGACACTCAGTTTTGGAAATGGACAACCAATTTTAGTTGGCTACACTGATGCAGATATGGCAGGAGATGGGGATACCCGTAAGTCTACTTCAGGTTATTTGATCACTTTCTCAGGTGGAGTTGTTTCTTGGCAGGCGAGGTTGCAAAAATGTGTTGCACTCTCTACAACAGAGGCAGAGTTTATTGCGGCAACAGAAGCTTGTAAAGAGTTGCTATGGATGAAAAAGTTCTTGATGGAGCTTGGTTTCAAACAACAACAATATGTGTTGTTTTGTGATAACCAAAGTGCTATTCACTTGGCTAAGAACTCTACATTCCATTCGAGGTTGAAGCACATCGACGTGAGGTACCATTGGATAAGAGAAATTCTTAATCATAACTTGTTGGAACTTGAAAAAATTCATACTGGTGCTGATATGTTGACAAAAGCTCTGGTAAGGGAGAAGCTTGAGACGTGTTGCTCGATTGCCAGGATGGAGAATCCCTCCACCTAGTCGGAAAGGGGGAGATTTGTTGGGTTGGGTTTCCCTCCTATGTGGAGAAAGGCCCAAAACATTTAGTAAAACCCATGTGAGTTCCAAAGCCCACATGGAGAGATTATGTTTTTGAAAAGATCTGGCCCATGAGTTTAGGATGACAAATCCTTTCTTTGTAACACAGAAAGAGACGAGCGTGGCTGACCACCAAAACAGAGAGGTGAAGAGAAATTCTGTCCAGCAGTGATCAAGCTATCCGATCAACAAGCATCTGTGGTCCGATTGAGCTGAAATTTGGTAGGCGAGTTCACAACTCAAGACTCTAAATTCTGGACAGTGGAGATCAGATTTGGAGTATTCTACTGTTGGTTTTTGGCCATGAACAGTACCGTTTTTGGCGAGATTTTTACTAAACTTTGAATTTTGATCTTTGGTTGCCAAGGAAGCTTATTTTTAAGTTGTTCTTGATTGTTTGCCTCTAGTTCTATCTAGAGAGAACTCTTGTATACCCATTATTTGTTGATAGTGGAGATATTTGGTGGACTACAGTCCTATGGTTTTTCCTTTCCACATCGGGAAGGTTTTCCACGTTAAAATTTTGCTGTCGCCTTGTTGTGTGATTGTTGGATCATCGCTTTCAGATTATTTTCAGAATATATTGTGCTCTATTAAATTGCTTCCTAATAGGTTCACACAAAGAGGGAGAATAAACTACTTCCACTATTTTTGTGACGGATTCGGATATTTCGAATTGGTTTTTGTTTTGTTTTCTCCCAACAGGAACTATTCTTATTCCCATTCTCCACCGCATTTACCTTAGGCGTTTTCTCTTTTCCAATTTCTAGATTTGATCTATGCTTCTCTTCCACCCTAAGTGTATTGATTAATTGAGTTAATGATAGATCTCCTTATTTGTGCTTAAGATGCTTAGCAAAGCCATTCCAAGATGGAGGCAATTTATCGATAAGGCAAGACACTTTAAACTCCTCACTAAAAGTTGTCCCTTTCTTTTCTACTTTTCTAAGTAGTTCTTGAAACTCATGAATTTGGTCTCCTATAAGTATGTCATCTTTCATTTTATAACCATTAAAATTAGAGACAATGAACCTATCAATACTAGTATCTACAGTTCCATATTCGGCCTCTAAGGTTTTCCATAGTTCTTTTGCAGTCGAGGTGGTTGACTGATATACATCATATAAATGGTCAGATAACACACTAAGGATTCTGTTATAACAATGAAATTCGATTTGTTCGGGTGACAACCAAGATCAAACAAAATCCTGATCTTCTATGGCAGACATAAGACCTGACACGGTCAACCAATATTTTGTTTGTTTTTGACATCTTTCAAAATTGTTACCATTAAAATTTTCAAGTTTCATACTAACAGTTTCTTCTAAATTAGCCATTTTAAATATTTAAAGAACAAGAGAGCAAAGGAGTATCTTAATCTATGTGAGACAACAATGAAACAAACACAAATGTTATTAAATTTGAAATTGAAAAAAAATTGCCAATAATTTAGGAATAGATAAAATGTGACAATATATATATATATTTTTTATACAGATCAAATCTAAACACAATAATTTATAACTTGAACAATGCTAATTAAATATCATGAATCTAAACAACATAATTTATCATGTGAAAATTTTATTTTACTCTACAACTTTCCTAATAATAATAATAATAATAATAATAATAATAATAATAATAATAATAATAATAATAATAATAATAATAACTACACAGAATCAGCAAAATCACCAAATTCTGCAACTTCCTGAATATATATATATATATATATAAGTCAATGTGTAAAACACAGTTTATACTACCGAAATTAATTGAATTGAATTAATATTTCATGCAAATCAATGAAATCAAACAAGATGACATGTAGAATACAAACAGTTTTATATTGTATTGTAATCAACAAATGACGTTTACCGAATTGACTTTGAAAAAAAAAAAAAAAAAAAAACTGATTTTACCAAAAAATGGGAAACAAAACTCCATTGTTTTTTTTTTTTTTTTTTAACAAATTTGTTCAAGACCAACAAGTGCAATTATGAAACACAAATAATTAAAAGATTAAATATGTTACAGATTTAACGACTTTAGATTGTTGTGGGAATTGAATAATATTTATCTTAAATCAATTTTATAGAATAATATTGGAAGCAAAACAGATTCTGAAAAACTAGGTTTTATAATTCAACAAAACTATATATACATATATATAAGGGTTCAGAAAATAGCCTGTGTGATTGTGAGAGGCACGTCAAAGACGCTGTCCTAAAGTCGTTATGCGCTCCCTCCGTGCAAGTTTTAATGATCACAAACGACTCCAAGATACATCCCAAAAACTTTACAGGATCTGATATAATACACAGTTGCACCAGAAGAATTTGCCAAGAATGTATCAATTGCCCAGAAATATGAAATATAAAATACTGTAAAGAGAAGAAGGAGAGAGAGAGAGAGAGAGAGAGAGAGAGAGAGAAAACAGAGTACGTTATCTCTTCTCAATAATAGAGTCCTGTAAAAAAATGATCTATGGTGTCTGTTAAGAATAGACACACCTATTCCTTTTGAAATCAAATACATATTTAAAATTCAAATAAATAAGACTATAAAAGGAAATAAATAAATAATAAAATATAATAATAAGTAAAAATAATTAAAGTTTTGAAGCTTTTAGGAAATCTCCAACATAAGGTCAGTTTGTAAATTTATTTTTTAAATTTAATGATGTGTAATGAAATGATTGGTGAATAATTAGAAAAGATATAACAGTAAAATTTATTTTAAATATTTTAAAACATTATACCATTATTGAGTTTGAAAATATATCTAATTTTTAATCTTGAATAGCACTACACTATGTGAATTATTACTGATGTTGCTAATGCATAATAAGAAAAATGAATTTATTTATACATTTTTTTTAGTGTTTGAATAACATATAAAATGTGAATTTTACACTCAAAACATATAAGGGTTTCACTCAAGATGATGTGTCTCACTATTTTACACTAGTAAAAAGTGTGTATCACATATATATTATACAGTGGAGTTATACAAAAGAAAGGTTAAATCTACCTCACAACTCTGCATTTCACGATCAGATACTGAATTTATTTTACAAAATATAACATTTATGGTGTTGATTATCACAAATGTCATAATTTATCATATGAAAGTCATGGCTATAAAATAAAATAAAAAAAAATTAAAAATAGAGTTATAATAACCAAATACTACATAAAATATAATCAAAGAATTTTTAAAACATAATAAAAATAATATTATAACTAATATCATAATAAATCATAACTATAAATCACGAATATACTCTAATAAATCAAAACAAAAAATCATAAAAATCGTAACTAAGTGTGCATATCATACACATCTCTAATATACATATCCATAGCAAACAGAGATCATCAAAAAGTTCCAGCAAAGCAAAAAAGTTGGAATTTTCACAAAGGGAACAACTTCTCTCCGGTTTGATTAGGCTCGAGCATGCTGTTGGACTCTGTGGGTCCATTACGGATCCCACATCAATAATTCGAATCGTTTAATGCGTAGACCTCATTGAGTGCTTGATACCTGCAAAAAATTACATTGATCTAATATCGATAGCTATTTGATCAAATCTAATTTGTGTCAAAGGTAATTATAATTTTAACAATAAATTGTTAATACAAATATGCTTTGATCAAGTGACTATCGATATCTGATCAACGTGCTTTGTTACAAGAATGAAGTACTCAACGAGCCGTAGGCATTGAATGGTTCGAATTATCGATGTGGACTCTATGATAAGCTCAAAAAAGTTTAATAACACACTCTAATTGAAAAACTCAACTGGAGAGACGCCTGAACCTTTCACACAATGGATTCATAGTTGAAGAGTGTACGGAATTGAATGGGCATTCTTTAGCTTTTGTATGAATTGATTATTAAGAATGATAACTTTATTTGTCTTATATTTTTTAATATATTATTTTTAGTAAATAGAGGGAATTGCTATTCTTACTCTACTTTGTTCTAAATATTAAGGGTGAGCAGCGGATATTTCGATCCGTTCAAACCAATCGAACTGAATCGATTCGTCGCATTTTGAACAGATGCGTGATGACGAGCAGACGGTTGCAGATTGATCTTTTTTCAATCCGCCTAGTTTTAAACGGATAGCGGATTTGAGATTTCTTTGACTGCAACTGAACTGCCAATCCGTGAGTACTGTGAAAACCTGTCTTTTTATATAATAAAAATATATATATATATATATAAATTTTTTTAATAATTATTGACAATATTTTGAATTTAAAAGTCTGCATATTTTTATACTGAAAATTTATTCAAAATAAAATAAAATAAAATAAAATATTTTTGACTTTATATTATTATTCAATATTAATTTCTGAACCTTATGATATTTTTATTATATTTTTCCTTATAATTTTTTTGTAATCAAATTACACTAAAACATAACATTTTCTGTCCTAAAATCCAATAAAAAACCACAGGTTTGCTCCCCACGTTTTCTCGCTTCCTACCTTCGACATGCAATCATTTTTTGTATCAAATGAAAATGTGGTGGACATGTAGTACCACCAGGTGTTCCATTTCCCTTTATCCCTTCTTTTAATTTTTTTTCATTTTCTTTTACTCTTCCTCATTTTTTCCCATAAATTGAGCCTAACATTTTCTCACATTTCTGCATCTTTTGTTTCTCTTCCAATTTCATCTCCCTCTCTCTCTCTCTCTCTCTCTCTCTCTCTGTGTGTTCGTTTCATCTCTCTTACTTTCTCGGTTCTCTCTCTTTCTCTCCACCTCTTATTTTGAATTTTAAAAGTTGATTTTCGGCTTACTTTCGGCATGCCAAAACCATCCATTCCGGGAAGAAGTGAGAAAAATAGGTCATGTAAGATGAAGTACGAAGTAAGTTGAAGAGATTAGCGAAAGAATGAAGTAAAACTATTAAGAATCAAGAAAGTTATGGAGTCCGAAATATGGTTCGAAGAAAAGTTGGAAACGGGAGAAAAAAAATCTTATTTTTGGTCAAATTTTAGAAATTCGATGGCATGCATAAAGAGATGGAACGAGGCGTGTGAGGAGTGAAATAGAAACTAGGCTGTGAGGTAAATCTAATGACATAAAGATAAGATAAAACGGGATTACAATGAAGAAGATACAAGTATTTGAACCGGTGGCATTGAAACTAAATTTCTGGCTCATTCTCTTTGGGCATGCTGCGATTGTGGGGAGAAGACGAAATGAATTTTATCCAGCATTTCTCGGCTCATAGTGTTACGGTGCATCCTAGTACATATGGTTAATCGAGTGGTTCTATGACTTTGGGGATGACCACCTTTAGGTTTCTTGACGTCCAGAATTCATTTTTGGGGTTAGATCTTACAAATTCTGAGTCTAAGATGATGATCGACAACTAAAAGTTCTAAGACAATCAAATGGAAGAACAATGGTGAGATCGTGTCTGATTGATGTGAAACTTCAAAAAGACAATCGTAGAGCCAGGATGGTCATATCTTATGATCAGAATCATAAATCAAAATCAGAAGATAAATCGTTAGCAACCTAACATATTAAGAAAATTCTTTCAATCCTCTCGTTCTTTTTAATTGTTAAATTTTCATATTTGTGTTTATATAGTTGAAAAGTTAGATAAAATCTTGTTTATAGTTGTATATAAATTTGTGATTTGTATTTAAATATTTGAAGGTTATTTTTATTAGACTTGTATAGTTTGTGCCATTAAAGAGATGATTAAAGATTTTATTTGATTTGATTATATGACTCTTCAATCTACCAGAAACTTGTACGAATTTTTAGACAACTTTATGCTCAAAATTTTGAGGTGGTTTTTTCTACAAAGTTGTTAAGAATGATGTGTAGTCCATCCAAGAATGTTTGTAACAATTATTTTAGATTTGTACGAATTTATAAAAAAATTTAATTAAATCTGAAATTGTAGACAGATTTTACTGCATATTTGAAAAATCATTAAAAATTTTATATTAAACCAAATCTGGTATTTTCTAAATAAAAAATGAAATTTGAGATGTCTAATTTCATAATAAATTTTTATATTATGGAGTTGATTTATAAATTTAAGTATGGAATTAATTTAAGAAAATGTGATAAATTTGTGTCATGAAATGTCTGGCAATTTTATAGAATTATTTATAACTTATTTTTGGGAAATTCTTTCTGAAAAATGACCTAAACATGTTTATTGAATATTTTGTATATTTTCACGAATTTTAGAATTATATAAATAATTTATTTATAATTTTTATTACCTAAGGTATATCCTAAAAATTGTTGGGCAGGTTTAAGATCATTACTTCAATTAATTATTTGGATAAAAAATTAATGATTGTGTTGGTCTAATTCATTAAATATTGTAAATTAGTAATCCATGTATGGGTGTATTGTGGTTTATTTAATATTGTGGTAGTTTAATCTTGTAAATTAAAAATCTATGCATATGTGTGATTATGGCTTATTTTCTTTATATCTAAATTATCCTTTCATACCATGGTTTAAATAAATTGTTTATTAAAATTTTGTACATTTATTTATTATTATGTGACATGCGTAATATTTTATGTTGGGAATTTTAATGAGTTGGTATTGTTGTTCAAAATTGTGAAATTAAATAAATAGATTTATGAAGAAAACAAATTATATACCAAGAACATATGCTGATAATTACAACTAAATTTCAACAGAAATACACAAAAAACAACAAAGGGTAAATAGATCAAACCGAAGCCTGCACGGAAGTAGTTTCCTTAAAACAGATTTCACCGCCTCACGGGTCGAGTGCTTGAGGAAACCCGATGTCTGTCTCCCAGGATACGACGGTCAAAACCAGCTACGGCAGAAGCACTATCTGTCTAGCTTAGCGAACAAAACAATGGTAGCACTTTCTCACAATAGGAACTATCTAGCAAACTGACATGTAAAATGGAAGCAAAAATTTCTATATTGAAACTTGACAGGAGGGTCTCAATTTATACATGTATAAGGGAGAGAGGAAGAGCCTCCAGCCTTTAAGGCTAATCATTAAAACACCACGCATCCATAGCCCCTTTCCACAAAATGAAAAGTATGGATGCCCAAAGGATTCACACCCTTTAGCCAAGAAAAAAGTTTTAAATACTCTTTAAAATCCTATTCATGAATCTAACATCATGAAGCAATTTCTTAGCAATTTCTTATTCAAACCCAATGGTTTTTGGCTCACTTGGACCCAACACAAAAAATGGTTAGGACCCACTTTAATATTTAATTAAAGTCACCACACTTTAATATTAAATTAAAGTCCCCAAAAATCATTTTTTCCAACAATCCCCCACATGAATAAAAATTGACCGAAAGACTCAACAAACGGACATCGTTCAACAATAAAGACTCTGAGAGAGAGTACAACGGACTAACCCCGACATCAGAAAAGGTAGCTTTTGGCTTTGAACCTCTCCCAGTGAAAACCTATCGAGTTTACTGGCAGATCAGTGAAAGACATCTTGAACTGCTCTACCGTTTATGTAAACTGAGACAATAGATCTCACACGGGAATTACTCCTACCACCATTATGTTCTCACTGGTGTGCCCTGTGGCCTCGACACTAGCCGGTTCAATGAGTGGTTTCAAAGAATCTTGGCCTGCCTAATTCTTCTAGAAGTGGCCCCACTTCAAACTCACATAGGTGACTCTACTAAAGTATCCTGCAATACTCAACTCAACAGCTTAACACATAAGAGTCATTAAAAGCTCAGCTTATCCTCTACACTTGCAGGTATCACTAATAGAAGGAATGGCTGGAGGTTTAACTTCCTCAGTGACATACCACCGTTACACACAATTAGGTTGTCCCATTGAACCTAGATCTTGAGATCTCCAGTCAACTAGGTTGGGTTTCCATTCCGGTAACTTCCAAAGGCCTTAACCCCATTCCTTTTGACGATGTTTCGACTAACACTCGACTTAACCCTTTTGGTTAGCGGATCCACAATGTTGTCCTTAGACTTTACATAGTCTAAAGAGACAACTCCATTCGAGAGTAGTTGTCATATGGAATTATGTCTACGACGGATATGTCTAGACTTTCCATTATACATATTACTGCGGCCCTACCAATTGATTGACAATCACAATGAATACAAATAAATGTACGTGTTTAGACCAACGTGGAATATCTTCAATGAAATGGCGAAGCCATTCTGCTTCTTCCGTTGCTTTATCCAAAGCAATAAACTCTGATTCCATCGTTGATCTAGATATACACGTTTGCTTGGAAGATTTTCAAGACACGGCTGCCCCACCAAGAGTGAACACATATCCACTAGTGGACTTTGAGTCCTTTATATCTGATATCCAATTCGCGTCACTATATCCTTCAAGCACCGCTGGATATCGAGTATAATGCAGCCCATAATCCCGAGTGTAGCGTAAATACCTTAACACCCGCACAATGCCCTTCCAATGAGAAGCATCAAGATTACTTGTGTATCTACTAAGCCTGCTAATCGAGTAAGCTATATCTGGCCTAGTACAACTCATCAGATACATTAAACTTCCAATTACCTGAGAATATTCTAACTGAGAGACACTCTCTTTATTATTCTTGGTAAAGTATAGACTTAAGTCTACAGGTGTCGAAGACACACTCGTATCTTATCCACTAAACTTCTCAAGTACCTTATCAACATAATGAGACTGAGAAAGTACAATTCCGCCAGAGATTCTGGTAATCTTAATTCCCAGAATAACATCTGCAATACCCATATCCTTCATGTCAAATTTAGAGTTTAACAACTTCTTGGTAGTTTTGATCATTTCATCGTTACTACCTATAATGAGCATATCATCAACATATAGACACAAAATGACATAACCTCTGTCAGTGTCTTTGACATAAATACACTTGTCACATTCGTTGATTCGAAACCCATTTGACAACATTACATTATCAAACTTCTCATGCCATTGTTTAGGCGCTTGCTTCAAACCATACAAAGATTTGACAAGTTTACAGACTTTCTTGCTTTGTCCTGGAGCTGAAAACCCCTCAGGTTGCTCCATGTAGATTTCTTCATTCAAATCCCCATTTAAGAAAGTTGTCTTTACATCCATCTGGTGTATCTCAAGATTACGCAAAGCTGCTATCGCAATCACTATGCGAATGGATGTTATCCTAGTTACAGGTGAGTACATATCAAAGTAATCCAGGCCTTCTCGTTGCCTGTATCCTTTGATAATGAGCCTTGCCTTATACTTGTCAATAGACCCATCGGCCTTCATCTTTCGTTTAAAAATCCATTTGCAGCCTAAAGGTTTACAACTTGGAGGTAAATCTACCAACTCCCAGGTGTGGTTCTGTAAGATGGAGTCAATCTCACTTTTGATCGCTTCTTTCCATAAAGGACTCTCAGGAGAAGTCACAGTTTCGTGGAAAGTTTGAGGTTCGTTCTCAACCATATAAGTCAAGAAGTCTGGACCAAAAGATTTGGATGTCCTAGCCCTTTTACTCCTTCTGGGCTCATCTAAAACCTCAATTTGATCATCACCTGGATCATCAACATGATCATCCTCACTAGCAAGCTCATCAAATTGCTCCAAAGACCTTGGAACCCCTGCATGGGTTCGGCAAGGAAAAAGGTCTTCAAAGAAACATGCATTCCTTGACTCCATGATGGTAGTCCTGTGTATGTTTGGAATTTCAAACTTATGAACAAGAAACCGATATGCACTACTATTATGTGCATAACCAATGAATATACAATCCACAGATTTCGGGCCTATCCTAACCCGTTTGGGTGTAGGAAACGCCACTTTTGCAAGACACCCCCACATTCGTAAGAATTTATACGAAGGCTTAACGCCTTTCCATAACTCATACGGCGTCTTGTCCACCTTCTTCTGGGGTACTTTATTTAGAATGTAATTTGCAGAGAGAATTGCTTCCCCCCACAAGTTTTGTGGCAATCCAGAACTTATCAACATTGTATTCATCATTTCCTTTAGCGTCCTATTCTTCCGCTCAGCAATCCCATTAGACTTAGGAGAATAAGACGCCGTGGTTTGGTGGATAATCCCAAATTGAGCACAAGTCTCAATAAATGGAGATTCATACTCACCACCACGATCACTTCTTAGAGCCTTAATCTTGCGGCCTACTTGATTCTCAACTTCATTCTTATAAAGAACAAACTTGTCAACCGCCTCATCTTTGCTTTTGAGCAAATAGACATAACAATACTTAGTGCAATCATCAACAAAAGCGATAAAGTACTTATTGCCACCACTTGATTGTATAAATTTTAAGCCACACACATCACTATGCACTAAATCCAACGGTTCTGAACTTCTTTCAATAGAATGAAATGAAGATCTTGTCAACTTCGCTTCAACACAAGTTTCACACTTGTGTTTCGGATTAATCTTAAAAGATAGTATGTGATCTAACTTGATTAATCTCCGTAAAGATTCAAAGTTCACATGTCCTAGTCTACCATGCCACAAATTGGAAGACTCAAGCATGTAAACAGAAGAAGATGCACCTTTATTCATCTTTGGGATAACAGTCATAACATTGAGTTTAAACATACCCCCCAACATATAACCCTTACCTACATACATTCCGTTTTTGGTAAGAACGACCTTGTCGGACTCAAAAACCATGCGAAAACCATGTTTACTAAGAAGAGACCCTGAGACAAGATTTTTACGAATGTCCGGAACATACAGGACTTCATTCAAGGTCAGCTCCTTTCCTGACGTCAACTTTAGGACCACCTTTCCTTTCCCCTGAACAATCGAGGTAGCAGAGTTTCCCATAAACAACTTCTCATCGTTTGTAACCGGTTCGAAAGTTGTAAACAGTTTTTGCTCGGAGCAGATGTGGCGTGTAGCCCCAGTATCAATCCACCATTCTCTTGGATTTGAACCCACTAGATTCACCTCAGAGACAACGGCAGACAAGTGCATATCATCCTCCTCATGGGAGTGCTCTTGTAAGTCTGCCATAAGAGCACGAGGTTTGGTCTTGTATGGCTATACCTTACTAGCCCGATGCCCCTCATTACCACAGTTATAACACTTTCCAAAGAACCGATAACCAGGTTCCTGCGGCTTGTAAGCCGACTTTTTTGCAACACCACCCCTTGGCCCTAGCTTAGAGCTCTTATTCACAAGGGGCTTCTTCCTTATCCCAGAAGATTTGCCATGCTCAACGACATTGGCCTTTACTGAGGAGGTACTCCCTCCTTTCTTTCTATTATCCTCTTCAATCCGGAGTCGGACAACCAGCTCTTCAACAGACATTTCCTTGCGCTTGTGCTTCAAGTAATTCTTGAAATTCTTCCAACTATTGGGAAGTTTCTCAATGATCACAGCAACTTGGAATGACTCGTTTAAAGGCATCCCCTCAACATGAATTTCATGCAAGATCACTTGGAACTCCTGGACTTGGCTTATCACAGTTTTAGAATCTACCATTTTAAAATCAAGGAAACGGCCAACCACAATTTTCTTTGCCCCTAAGATCCTCGATCTGTATTTTTGTCCAGAGATTCCCATAATTCTTTTTGTTGAGCTCTTGGAACAAAACACACTATAGAGTGAGTCTGCCAAGTTGAACACATAGTTAAGCAAAGATAGTCTGCTCGCTTTCATGTGTCAAGCGCCATGACTTTCGCTGTCGCTCATTCTTCGCCACTACCTGGAGGATCCTCACCGTAACCTTGGCAAGGTTTAGCGTGGTCAAGTAAAACAAAGATCTTTGTCGCCATCTCTTAAAGTTTTCCCCAGCAAATTTTTCTGGGCGCTCATGGTGACTAAGCGGTCCTCCCGAAACAGCCGGAGTAACACCAGGGTTGACCACAGAGGTCACAGCAGTAGGGGTTGGCAATCCAGTTGCCCCGGGGTTCAAATCCCCACCAACATTAGCAGTAGTAGCAGCATCAATGATAGTTTCCATTTCTGAAAATTACACCAGAATATCACTTCTGTGTTTCTAGAAATTAAACTTAACCCTTAGCAAATCCCTTAGAAGAAAAATTAATTCAAAAATTAGTCTCACCACAAAACCTAGAATCGAACATGGTCAAGAAAGTTTCCAAGAAGACTGGAGGGGTCACATCGGTCCCACTTAAAACCCAGTTAACCTTTTGACAAAACTTTTAAGAGCATGTTGACTCCTAGTCCGTGATAAATAATTTAAGAATTAAATTTTCTTAGGGATGAACTAGGTTAAAGCAAACCAGGGTCCAAAACTTTTACAAGCAATGTAAAACAATTGCTACAACAATATAAGCAAATAAAACTTGCTACTACAAATTGGTAAACAAACCAACTACATCTCAAGCAAACATGCTTCAAACATTTAAATAAAATAGCCAATCCATAAGGATTCTATTTAGTCCAAAAGCTTTTCCATGCTTAGGTATTCCTATTCAACACAAACGTTAGTAGTCCAAACATTTTTGTTTTTTACATCCCAAATTCTATTCATTGGGTTTTATATTTGTTTTTCACATTGGTATCCCCACAAAGAAAGTTAGTAGCAAACCACAATAAAATACAAACAAATAATCTAAAAAATTTAATTATAATAAATAATTGAAACCATCTAGCCAACTATTAATTATATAAGTAACCAACTAATATAAGGTACCAAAACAAAATACAATTTGTAACTTCAAAATTAAATTACAACTTTAAAATAAAGTTCAATACTCATGAGTCATGAATGAAATTAATTCATAATAAACATTTAAACTAATAACTCCAAATAGATAAGTCAAATTCAAAGTTAATGCACCTAATTAAATAATTCAAATTAATGCACCTAATTAAATAATTCAGATTAATGCACCCAATTAAATAATTTATATTAATGCACCTAATTAAATAACTCAGATTAATGCACCCAATTAGATAATTTAGATTAATCATGTACAGAATTCATAAAACTCTATAACTCCAAATACATTAAATTATGTAATCTAGCCTAGAAAAATAATAAGCATGTAACAAATTGAGACTAGAATAGAATTAGCATGTCAAAATTGCAACATCCATAAATTATATTTTATAACCTTAAAATTCATGCAAATCATGGTAGGGAAATGATGAACCATACGCATAAAACAAGATCATACTAATACAATTAAGTATGCAAATTATAATAAAGCATTCTAATTAAACTAAGCAATTAGACAGTACCATTGCATAATTTACAATTATTGAAATAGTGAGCAATTCCGCAACAATTCCTAGTAACATTATACAAAGCTAACCTAATAGTCTAAATAAATCTATTCGATCAATTTCATAGAAAAGATAAATAAAATATGTTTTAAGCTTGTTGTTCAAAATTGTGAAATTAAATAAATAGATTTATGAAGAAAACAAATTATATACCAAGAACATATGCTGATAATTACAACTAAATTTTAACAGAAATACACAAAAAACAATAAAGGGTAAAGAGACCAAACCGAAGCCTGCACGGAAGCAGTTTCCTTAAAACAGATTTCACCGCTTCACGGGTCGAGTGCTTGAGGAAACCCGGCGTCTGTCTCCCAGGATACGATAGTCAAAACCAGCTACGACAGAAGCACTATCTGTCTAGCTTAGCGAACAAAACAATCGTAGCACTCTCTCACAATAGGAACTATCTAGCAAACTAACTTGTAAAATGGAAGCAAAAATTTCTATATTGAAGCTTGATAGGAGGGTCTCAATTTATACATGTATAGGGGGAGAGAGGAAGAGCCTCCAGCCTTTAAGACTAGTCATTAAAACACCAAGCATCCATAGCCCCTTTCCACAAAATGAAAAATATGGATGCCCAAAGGATTCACACTCTTTAGCCAAGAAAAAAGATTTAAATACTCTTTAAAATCCTATTCATGAATCTAACATCATGAAGCAATTTCTTGGCAATTTCTTATTCAAAACCCAATGGTTTTTGGCTCACTTGGACCCAACACAAAAAATGGTTAGGACCCACTTTAATATTTAATTAAAGTCACCACACTTTAATATTAAATTAAAGTCCACAAAAATCATTTTTTCCAATAGGTATAATATTATTTGTGATTAAAAATTGAAATTATTTGTGATTAATATCAAAATTAACTGAAATGATTAACAACATATACAAAGTTAAAAATTAAACGTTAATACCAGTTGTTTAGGGTGAGTCTTGGTTTTAAAGGGTGTACGAAATTAAGGGTTGCCGGTTAATACCTGTTGTTCAGGGTGAGCCCTAATTTTGAGAATTGTCACGTAAATTGTGTCGCGAAACTTTAAGATGACATGAGACTTATTTGAACCCTTTTCGGTATTCGGTTTTGGAATAAGGATGGATGTGCAGGTGGCACAAAGGAAGGTTACGTACCCCTGGCAGACTGTTTCCTTGGGGTAGACCATGCATGCCACTACTTGGGTATATAACTCTGGACGTGGACATTCTTGGTAGTTACGGTTGCTAACACTTGAATATTTAACCGAGGGAGGTTTCAAATTAACCGTTTCTATGCTTAGTGGTTGGTAAGTTAAATCTCTTTGGTGAGATTTCGAGCATCACCTAATTTATTAAAATTATTGAAATTATTTTAATGGTTGTAAGACGTGAAACGCTGATTAGAACCGAATAAATTTTATTACTTTATATAATAGCTATTAAGGACTTTATAATTTCATTTGATGTTGTATTTGAATAATTTTAAGTTTTTATTTATTGTTGTTTGAACCTTTGGTTATGTACGAGAGTTGGAATGTCCAATTAAGATGTCAACTTTTTGATTTATTAAGTCATTTTGTTTATTTAATTTCCCTTAATGTTTCAGAAATTTGGGACGTCACAAGCACCCTTAGTAATTTGTAAAACTTTGTATTTTCAATTTATTTAGATATTATATTTATGTTTTTAATTGAAAAATAGTTTAAATATTATGTTGTGTTTTAAATTTGTTGTCAATTTGAAAATCCTTTTATCAAATGGCAAGTGTTAATATTTAGCATTTTTGTTTGGAAAATATAAGGCTTAATTTTTTCATTTTTAAAAAAATTTCAAATTAAATAGTTTTTGAATATAAAAAAAATAATGAAATAATTTTGATAATGCATGATTTTTTTATATGTATTTATTATTGGCATTTGACAATTTACTTGATACTCTTTTGATTATGTTGAATTGGAATATTGTAATCCAAAAAAAAATGTTGATAAATTATTATATTATGTTCAAAATTTGTAAAAGTTTAAACTACCAAATCGATTTGCATCCATTCGCCAAATCTCCATCCATCAATTCGACGGACGGATAGCGGATTAGAGGTTGCTCGGCCGCAACCAAACCGCGAACACCCTTACTAAATATAAATCATAAATTTTTTAATATAAATCATAAATTTTTTAATTTTTTAATAATTTTTTAATTTTTAAACTAAAAGTGTTCGATGCCAAACCCCATAATTTACTTCTAATTTTGAGTAGACGTGGACTTGGCACGCTGTCTCAAAAGTCCAACAAAGGCCCTGAATTCTAATGCCAATAACATGAATGAACCTTGAATTATTGAACCTTGAATTATTGAAGTTGCTTTAAGCTGTGCAAAAAGTGTCGGTGCATTCACGACAGTACCTGAGTAGATACAATGAACCATCCTGTCCTTAGAATCTAAGCCTCAGAATAATTGGCCATTTCAAACAAGTTATGGTGTGATCCTAGAATAAATTTATGTGGTGTTTTAATTTGATAATTCTTAATTTATATTAATGTTTTGAGAGATAATAGAAAATGTATTAATTAATATATGGTATGAAGAATTACTTTAAAAATATTTAGTAATTGAGTATGTGCTTTACAGCGATTGGGTCGTGAAACTTACATTACAGACAATCGTTTTGCCGCCTCCAACAGAAATTAGGAACACAAAATTTAATGGGCAAGTTTAACTTAATCATAATTTAAATCATTCATGTCTTAAATTTTTTTTCTTATGTAACCCTATTTGCTCTCTCTACTAACCCCAAACACCTACTGTTAATCTCCCTCGAGTATTGCTATTCAAACAAAAAAAATAAACCTGTTTTGTAAATCAAGTGATATGATATTTTATTAAAGAGAAAATTGGTTATAAATCCAATCTAATGAGAGAACAAGTCATTAAGTCCAATAGATATTTTTTTGTTGGTAAGAAATAGGGATGTAATGGGTTCGGTACGATCGGTATTTAGGCAAAAAATTACACCGAACTGATAATGTCGATTTTATTATTTTGAACTTCGATATAGACCGCTTCTCCCATCAAATCGCACCACGGTTCGGTTTGGTGAGGTTTAATCAGTTTAGGATTTTTTAAACTTGAGTCACTTTTAAATATAATCATTAATCTATATAAGAACATTAAATTAGTTATTTGTTTATCATTTCAAACATATTTAATCCATCCATTTAATACATACTTTTTAATTCCTAAATTAATAAAAATAAAAAGAATTTTTTTTTTATAAAAAAAATACTAAGGTTTCAAGAATAATAAGTTAGAGTTAAGATTATATATAATAAAAGTTTACAAACTTAATTTATAAAGATAATAAGGTTAATTAATTAAGGTTAATAATTTATTATACTTATTAATATCATTATATTATTAGATTATATATATATATATATATATATTATAAATACAATATATGTTGAAGTGGTCAGTTTCGGTTTAGATCGCTATACAAGGTGCTTAAATCGATACCAAACTAAAAATCGAAAAAAAATCAAATTTTAAAACTGCACAGACTAACTCTTGTTAAAAAATAGACCAAATATAGCCAGTTTGGTCCAGTTTTATTAGTTTGGTCAGTTTTTTCGATTTTTTTTACATCTCTAGTGAGAGATCCACATTTTGTGAAATAATTTGGTGAGAAGTCTTAAAGACCATTTTATTTTCAATTTTATCCCTTGACCCTTTTTTTTTATTATTATTATAAATCCTTTTGACTTTTCCTTAACCATCTTTTCAAATTTATCTCTATTTGTTCAATTTTTTTCTATCTGTTCAAATGTCTTGTTTATCTGTTCAAATTTATATATATCTGTTCAATTTTCCCCTCTAAATTCTATGTATCCGTTTAGTTTTTTTTTTCCTTCTAAATTTTATCTATTTTTTGAACTTTTCTTATCTGTCAAAATAACAATTTCTTATCTGTTACTCAGATTAATTTCTTGATTAGTAAATATTGATTGTCAGTAATCTTAAGCCATTAAGATCAAATTTTTTTTATAATCTTTCATCTATTTTTCTTGCATGCTGCAACTGTTGGCTAAGAAGTGAAAACGGACAGATCGATCATCAGATGACAAACTTTTGACAACCACTATCTTTTTCAAAGATTTGGACAAGAAAAAAGCCAGAAAGAGAGAGAGAGATCGAATAAGGGCTAGGGTTTGAGATCTCAAGTTCAGAACACTGGATCATCATCTTTTGGTTCACAACTGTTAATGTATATGTGGTATTCCTAGATATATTAGATATTGATTTTGTAGATATATTTAAGAATAGCCATAGTGAGGTTTCTAGTAGGATATTCTTTCTCATAGTTAGGTTTCTAGTAGGATATTCTTTCTTAGCCTATATATACAAGCCTTCTATTGTATAAGATTAATTTAATACAATTCAATACAATACATATTATTTCCCCTCTCTCTCCACTATTCTAACATGATATTAGAGCTAGGTTAAGAACCTAGTAATTCCGCTTCACTGGCGGGCGACAACCTTGCCTTGGCCGTCTATCAGACCTCAGCCTATTCCGTTGTCATATTTTCCTGTCAGTATCTCTTCGGAGTGATCTCTTCCTTTGTCCGTTGGTTTGTTCCTACCCTAAATATCTCTATCATATTTTTTTTTTGTTTTTTTTTTTGTTTTCTTATTTTTTACTCGTAATATATATTTTTTTCCCTCCACTATATCTTCCCATTTGCTTCAACCTCAAATTGGTTTCTATCTTCAAACCTATTTGAGTTTGAGGGGGAGTATTATACCTATATCATGATGAACATGGGTATACACCATGCAAACCACCTAGTCGCTTCCTTTGGCGCACAACCTAACCTGTTCCTCTCTAGCGCACAATCCAAGCCGTTTCCTCTAACGCACCACCAAACTCGCCCCCTAGCGTACCATCCAAGCCGCTTACTGGCACACTCAATCATCTGTTGCCATCATCGTTTAGCACCACGTCATAAGTTATGTATGTGCCACGCTTGTTGGTTCAACATCCAGTCTCTACAACGGTTCGGCATGACTCCTTTAAACTATCCTAGCATTAATTCCAGCCAGTTCCTACAATGGTCCGACATGACCATAAACTGTCTCTCGGCATTAGTTCCTGCCAATTTCTTTATCGATCCAGCACGATTTTAAATTGTCTTGGCATTAGTTCTAGCCAGTTCCTACAATGGTCCGAAAAGGCTATAAATTGTCTCTCGGCATTAGTTCCAGCCAATTTCTATATCGGTCTGACACGACCTTAAATTGTCTTGGTATTAGTTTCAACCAGTTTCTACAATGGTCTGACACGGCCATAAATTGTCTCCGGGCATTAGTACCAGCCTCTAATCTATTTCAAGTGCCCTTGCGCTCCCGTTCAAATTTTGCAATCTATTTGCCTTTTATTTTATTTAGTTTTATTTCATATTTTAGTTTCTCTCTCCAAACTCAAGATGTTTATCCTCCTTGAGTTTGAGGGGGATGTTAATGTATATGTGGTATTCCTAGATATATTAGGTATTAATTTCCTAGATATATTTAGGAATAGCCATAGTTAGGTTTCTAATAGGATATTCTTTCTTATAGTTAGGTTTCTAGTAGGATACTCTTTCTCTGCCTATATATACAGGCCTTCTATATGATTAATTTAATACAATACATATTATTTCCCCTCTCTCTATACTATTCTAACAACAACAATGGCTCAATCTGGCTCATCTTCATCATCATTTGGCGTTGTTGCGGGCGAGCCGAAATGATGATTGGCGAAGCTCATACCCGAACTACCAAAATGGGGTTGAAATGGCAATCATAGAATAACATTAAACATTAAAGAAAGTGAGAAATCAAATATTAAAGGGTGGCAGTCAAAGAAATGATAGGAGTCGGCTGACATTTAAGAGTGGTAGGCTTCCGTATAAAATTGCTCATGGATGTCAACATATTTTGGGATGAAAAATGATATATTAGTCTATTTTTTATATTTAATGTAACGCCCTCAAAAAAAAAAAAAAAAAAAAAAAACAACATTAAACCCATCAATATAGACATGCATTGATATATAAAAGATCCACATTCTTCTATTCATCAGAGTTTCATTACAAAAGGTATTACATGTTAACAATAAAAGCAAATGCCCTAAGGGCTTACAGCTTTCCAAGTTAACACTTGGTTACAAAAAGGAGAGTACCAACTCATTTACACCTTAAGCCCTTGGCTTGAATTTACATGTAATACATCAAAAGAAGATAGACAACAAAAAGTCCGTCCGCCTCAAGCCTCCCAAGCTATGTCCTTGGAGGTGACATGCTACCTGTACCTGAAAATGATGTTCCCATATAAGGTGAGCCACAACCCAGTAGAAATACACTAAACCAACTATGAACAATGACTAAAAGATTAGCAGTTGATAGATGGCCAACACTGATACATCTACTTATATCATCTTGCAGTCTCATGACATACAAGTCCATGTTACAATTCATTTTCCATTTCTTTCCAATTCTCAATTCATAACCATGGCTCAGAACTTGGTCAAACAACTCGTATGGGACTGTAACTCATATTAAACATCTTCCCATTTAAATAAAAGATAAGCATACTAGCTATATCAACACATTAACAGATAAGCATATGAGCTATATCAATACTTCCATAGATATGCCTAAGAGCAATATCACACTTCTAAAGACAAGCGTATGAGCTGTGTCAACACATTACTAGATAAGCATATGAGCTATATCCATAGAATCCATCCCCTATCTTCTCCCAAACAACACTCGGTTTAGAGGTCCATCCCCTATCATCCCCTAAACCGTGGAGTACATCTCCTATCTCTTCTAACAAAACACAATGCATATAAACAACTAGTATATACATCATCAATCAATACATAAAACTAATGTATTCTTTCAACTGTCATACTCAATGACACATTTCAATGATCAGTTTTAGTTTGCCTAATCATCATGCATTGTCTACAACAATCAAGACTATCCTCCACCGATAGCCCAAAGCAGTTATTTCTATACAGAATATAAATGCAACAAATGGATATATAATCAACATTTCAATTCGGTGAGTGATACGTAATTCAACTACACCCTTTAATCCCATACACTTCCAATCTCAACATTTCCACTTCAATTCCTCATTTCTCACAATTAATTATCCCAATTAATTAATCAATGTAATTAGGGCATTTTCCATAATTAACATTACAATCCTTAGGTTCCATTTTTATCAATATTTCAACATTTATTCCATGTCTCTATACCAAACATGCCTCTAGGTTCATTATAAATAAAATTTAAACTTTTGTAAAATTACACAAAAACCCCAAACCTTTCCAAAATTACACAACAACCCCCAACATCTCAAAATACCAAAATTTAAAGACAAAGCTCATAAAGAGGAGTAGGTTATCCCTACCTCAAAGTTTGAGCTCCAACGGAGATGAAGACCAAAACTAAAGTGCTCCAAATCCCGAAATTTTCAGATTAAAATGTAGCTCTCAACGATCAATACAACTTTTGTAAAGGCCAAAAGGGAGCAAACAACTCCTACTAGATCAAATCTAAGAGAGAAGGGCCGGTTTTAGAGTGAGAAGCTCTGAAAATGGCTTTTTGGAAAAGTAAGAGAGAGAAAAGATTTTGAAAAAGTGATCAAAAAGTCAGATTCCGGATTTAAATAAGAGTCGCCTCGCTCGAGTGTGGAAACCCCCGCTCGAGCATCACTCACAGACTCCCGCTCAAGCGGCCAATTCCCCGCTCGAGCGCCCAACACTACACAGGAAATACTGGATGGGTGTATTCCCCGCTCGAGCGCCAAAACCCCTGCTCGAGCGGACAAGTAACAACAAGGTCCCCGCTCGAGCGTCGAAAGCTCTGCTCGAGCAGACAGGTCAAAATCTGGGCAACTAGTTTTGGTTCCTAAACTCAACCAACCTGTAACAAATCTGCCCAGCACAACCTATAACTCAGATACAAAGTAGGAAAGGATGTAAACCAGATAATAATCAACTACTAACATCCATGGACACATGTCCGGATCACTGTACAACAAGGGGTAAACCCGGGATCGCTATAACCTCCCCCCCTTAAAGAATTTCATCCCCGAAATTAAGAACAAGTTTTCTTCCATTTTAAACACTGTTACGTTACAACATTCAACAATTCGACCCATTATCGGTCATTTCATCTCTTATGAAGAGGCATTTCACAATACATACATTTCAACATGCATTTTCTTTCTATTTCAACCATTTCCAACATACATAGTTCACAATTCATATCATAAGCAATAATCATGATACATTTCCATTTTTACCATATATTCAACATATGCAATGTTACACAAACTTTCATTTGAAGCAAATTTCCAACTACTTTCACTAACCAAAACATGCACCATGTTTTACAACTTAAGACATATTTAATGGTCTTAAAGTTCAACAATACACAATACATATAACATATGTTCAAACATCTGCAAATAGGTCCGGATATTTCTCTCGGACTTCCAACTCATGCTCCTAAGTGGCTTCTTCCACTCTGTGATGTTTTCACAAAACCTTCACCAAAGGAATGGTCTTGCCACGCAGGATTTGATCCCGTCTATCCAAGGCCCGAACCGGTCTCTCCTCATACGAGGCATCCTCATCTACCTCTAAGTCGGCCCAATCCAGTACATGCGATGGATCCGGCTTATACTTCCGAAGCATACTCACATGAAACACGTCATGAACTCCGGACAACTGTGGCGGCAAAGCTAAACGATAAGCAACCTCGCCAATCCTCTCAAGGATTTCAAAAAGGACCAATAAACCGAGGGGACAACTTCCCACTCTTCCCAAACCTCATCAATCCCCGCCTAGGTGATATCTTCAGAAAGACATGATCACCTATCTCAAACACCAACGGCCTCCTCCTACGGTCAGCATAAGATTTCTGACGACTTTGGGCTGTAACAAGCCTCCTACGGATAAGCTCAACTTTCTCCATCGTCTCCCTAACCAACTCCGGACCCAATAGAGGTGCGTCACCCACCTCGGCCCAACAAACTGGAGACCTACAAGGTCGGCCATATAAGGCCTCAAACGGTGCCGTACCGATACTAGACTGAAAACTGTTGTTGTAGGCAAACTCCACCAATGGTAAGTGCCTCTCTGTAGCTCGGCTTTTCGCGCCCCCTTTCGGAAGAATGAAATAGCCCTTACAGTTCGGACTCCACTTGTGTTTTGGTTCTGAATCTGATTTCACATGTGAAACAGTGGAAACACAAAAAGAGTCCAAATCCGGCAATTGTTTTTGGAAAATCGATATTTGAATCAACTGCCAAAAATGGACTGCTTTGCCAGATTTCAGAGTCGCCACCTAAATATTTATGGGAAATTTAGGAAACCCGTGACTCGTGCCAAAGGCCATTAGTCCGTCGTTACCAAAGTGCCTTGGTTCGGGAACTTAGGTATGAGAGTGGAAGGTCAATAATGAGCACCCCACTCACCCGATCAAAGATCGGCCTCTACTAATTATGATGTGATTCTTATGTACAATATATGTTCTTATTCTGATTATTTAATAAATCCTAAAATTTATTATGTGAAGCATACAAGGTATAGACTAGTTTGCTCAAATTGGAACAATTCAATTTCATATTTGTTTCTCGAAAAGGGTTGCCACCCTTAAGTGGGCTTAAGTTTGTGAATCTTAAAACGTACATTCGTTGAATCATTCCAATTTAAGCAACAAGCCTTGATCCACAGGCATTCAAACAGTTTATCATTTAAGCAATTAGCCTCATGGTAGGATGCTAAACATAATAAGAAAACTATGTACAAGCGGGATGCTAAAGCATAACAACTCACATATTTACCGACGTCCCGCGAACAAGCTACAAAACAAAGTTAGAAAATATGCATGATTCCTAACTATACAACACATGTGATATGCAATTACTAGACTCGGCTACTAATATGGCATATGAAATGAATTGATCGCATGGGTCTAAGCATGTATTCAAGGAAGTATTGAAACGACAATGCGAATTGGATGATGAACCGAGCCTTGGTGTATGCAATACAAGTGGATGCAAACATGAGTATGCTAAATAAAACATGATATCTCTAATCTGACCATCATAAGCTGATAAATAAAAGAGAGAAAGACGTGGGGTTGGAAGACATACACACACACACGCACACTTATTACAAATTTGTTCGCCCTTGCGCAGGAGGGTCCGAATGAAGTAATGCGCCCTCACGCAGGAGGGTCCGAATGAACTAATACGCCCTCACGCAGGAGGGTCCGAATAAATATTACAAAACCGAATGAATAATAAATGAAAGGGGCTGTCTAATTTATTACAATAATTGACGTAAGGCAAGCCTTGACACAATAAATTCGGTATAACGTCCGACCGAATTCAATCAATCATATTGGTTCTTTAGGTGGGTTGTAATCCAATTTTAACCAATTTTATTAGCCTTTTTTATTACATGTCCATTTCTTTATCTTTTCTCCTGTTTGTGCAAAAGTGATATTTACATCCACTAAGTCTGAAATGCAATAAAGGAAAAACAGTGTCGACTTAACCCGAATAATCCTTATTTTCTTCAGAGGAAATCACAAAGGAAGAGTCAAACTTATGTACAAGTTAGGGATTTCAAGTCAAGCTCAAGATGTGCAACAAGGACTGGTCAAACTCCAACGAGTGATAATGACTCAGATAAACCCATAGTGAGCGAAATGACTTGAAATCCAAACTTGATAATGAGTGATAATGACACTTTCCTTGGTGATTTCCAATGGTCAATTGATCCTTTAACAGTAAATATATTGGTGATAAATTCTTCGGGGGAAATTACAAAGGAAGAATCAAACTTATTTACAAGTTAGGGATTTCAAGTCCAGCTCAAGATGTGCAACAAGGACTGGTCAAACTCCAAAGAGTGATAATGACTCAGATAAACCCATACTTGAGCGAAATGACTTAAAATCCAAACTTGAGAATAAGCGATGATGACACTTTCCTTGGTGATTTCCAAGGGTTAATTAATCCCTTAAAAGTAGACACACTGATGATTAAAGAGAAATGAAAAATAAAAAATTGTGCTTTAGTATAAGAACATGTATACATTTGGGGTAGTGAACCTCCAAAGAATTTAAACCATTAAGCATGGAAGAGTTCCTTTCTTATACTTGAATCACAATCTTAATTTTTTCATAACTTTTTAATCGAAATAAGTAAAGAATGGAGGGAGATTGCAGAGGTGGTTATGCAAGGTTGATTAATTGATTCATTGGTTAATATAACATAAACAAAATATGTAAAACAAACTTATTGAAATAAATTAAATGAATTTCAAATAACATACAAATGTGCTGAAATTAAAGAGATTAAAGCTAATGTAATTATGAGGAAGGATAGTGAACCCCTCCCCACTTTTACAACTTCAAATCACATAGTTTCTATGTTGAAAAACAATTCTAAAACAGTCCCAAATCAAAATGAAAACACGAGAAAATGACGATTTAAGATTGAAATAAGAGTAAGAAAATTTTACCTCAATAGGAAGGTAAAAGCTTGGCGCAAGTGGATCACAGTGGATCAAGCTCTCGGCTAGCGGAATGGCGTGGGCGGCAATGTAGTTAGTTGGTCTTCTTTGGTGGTAGCTCGGCGGTGGTGGCTCGGCGAAGGAGTAGTCGTGATGGCTCGGCGGTGAAGGTCAGCTGGTGATGGCTCATGATTAAATTTCGGTGGTGTATGTTAGTTGCGGAGTTGCAGCGGTGAGCTGCGTGAGAGAGGTGGGTTTATAGGTGGTTGATGAGGGTGGTGAGTGAAGCTGCTAGGTTGTGAGGGTAGTGGTGGTGTATGTGGTGTAGTTGGGTTTGTGGGCGTGGGAATGGTATAGCAGGTTGATGCTGAGAGGGTGAGAGAGAGAGGTGCCGAGAGAGAGAGGGTAGAGAGAGAGGTTGGTGGGTCACGGTTGGAGGGTGTATGCTGCAGTAGTGAGGGGGTGGTGATGGTGTATCAGCTCGGCAGTAAGGGGGAGGAGAGCTGTGCTGCCGTGAATGATGGTGATGGTGTGGTGTGGCTGCGGTAGTGAAGGCCGTGTGTTTGGGTGGGGCTGTGTGTGTATTGTGTGTTGGGTCTAGAGAGAGAAGAGAGATGTGTGCATGGATGTGTTGTGAGAGGTGAGAGGAGAGCTGCCGAGAGGGAGAGGATAGAGAGAGAGAGAGCTTGGTTATAGTTGCGTGTGTCGTGGGGTGGTGAGTGATGGTAGGTTAATGAGGGTGAGAGAGAGAGGTTGGTGGTGATGGTGTGGAGTGCTGCTGCAGGTGGGTTGCCGTGAGGTGTGAGAGGAGAGCTGCCGTAAGTGATGGAGAAAAGCTGGGTTTTGGGTGTGGGTGATGGAGGAGAGCTCCCGAGAGGGAGAAGATAGCTGGGAAATATATTGGGGTGTGTATGGTGTGGTTGTATGCAAAGATGAGAGAGAGGTGCTGGGTCTGTGTATGCATGGGTGTGTGGTGATGTGTCTGTGCTGGGTATGTTCTGCGGTGGGTGTGTGGTGATGTGTCTGTGCTGGGTATGTTCTGCCGTGTGTTGGGTGTGTGATGGGTATGTGTGTGAGCTGCTGGGTTGCCGTGAGTGTGTGGCCTCTCACTCTCTCTAACCGTGTGTGTTGTGCTCAATGGTGAATGGATTGCTGCCGTGTGTGAGCGATGGCAGTGGTGGTGTGGTGAGAGTATGTTTGTCACGACCCAAACCCGGCCCTATGGGTTTAGCATCAGAATCGCCAAGAATCCGAGATTACCAAGGCCCTCAACAAGAATACAAAGAAAAGAGTATGGCTGGCGGAAGCCAATACAGTAATTAAACAATGTCCAATGAGCTGTGGCAGTCTGTATGCAAAAAGATCTTTCATACATATGCATTCAACAGTCGGTACAGTACAGTACAGTCGATACAATAATCACAGTCATTCAGTACAGGGACTCAATCCCCACTTGACTATACAGTAAACACTCAGTTAAAACAACAGTAAGACAGTATAGTAGGGGAAGTACTAAAACACCCCTAAGCCTTGGCATTAGGCTCGGAACCTCGCGGTGAGGCACATAGGCTGGCTTGACAAAACTGGAGTAACCCTGACGCTTCTAGCCGCAGTCTGGTGCCTGTACACCTACATATATATATGAGCAGTGAGCTAAAGCCCAGTGAATAACATAATGCATAAAGGGTTAAGAATGAATGTCCTTCCAGTATATTGAAAACGATCATTTCAATCGGTTTATCATTATTTGTGGCTCATGTTTCGTGCCATAACGCTTATTCATCAAAGGATATGTGGTACATCCATTGGCATTCAAGATAGTGAAGACGGTTCCAAACTTGGGAACCGATTCGATTAGACAAGTCCACGCTCATAGACCGTCGGTAGCAACTATTTGTCAAACGGTAGCGAGAATAGAAGAAAGAGGTGCCAAGGATGCCACAAAGATAGTTCGTAAAATAGGACATACATTCATTCTAAATAGTTCGGGCCAAGAAATATATGTGGTACATCCATAAGCAAAACAAGATAAGAAACAAGAGGTCTAAAAAGACCGAATACATTGGTGGCCAACCAATCAAGATGTGAGTGGTTCCAACAAGGAACCGACAGAGATCTCTATAACAAGATGTGGATTCAAGAGGTGGCTCACCGTAGCACTTAGTTCAGAGATTCTAGAGGTGGCTCCCAAGTAGCACTTTGCTCGTGATCAAGAAACAACAAGAATAAAGAATGCTAAGGATGCCACGATATAGTTCGGTTCAATAACTTGGAGTCAATAAACAGATTCGATTCAATAAGCAATTCGCCCAAGAGATAGTTCAAGAAGCGCTCAATAAGCGCTCAATACAAGAAATGCCTCAAGATAGTCATTTTGGAACATATCTTTATACGCTTGTTACTCACGAGTTCGGGCTACTGAAGCTAGAGCGCCCCTCGAAGCCAACCCTACACAAGATATGTGATGAACACACACTAAGCTATACGGCTGGGAAAGATCACTAACTTAATCCCTAATTGCATCGGTGTGTTCTACATCTACATCCTAATTAAGATGTCTTAAACTAGGCCTAAGAATGCCTAGAATGGAATGAGGATGCAAAAATACACTTGGAAGGCATTTTTCAAAAGTTGCTGAAAATAGGCTCCTCGCTCGAGCGAGCCTTCCTTCGCTCGAGCGAGATTGCAAAATCAAAGGATTCGCTCGAGCGAACAATCCTTCGCTCGAGCGGTCTGATGAAACAAGAAAATATCTTGGATGCTCGATTTTACGCCGAGCCACCAATCTTCGCCGGCGTGGCTCGAGGAACGTTGGTCGCTGAGCGAGGAATCTTCGCTGAAGCGAAGAAGCCAAATCGAATTTCCAGATTTGCCTCCCAAGCTCAAACCAAGCATTCAATCACTCTAAACTCAACCTCTTGGGCCCAAATTCTGGAAAACACATTTAAACTCAATATACAACAAGTTTTAAAGCTCAATTTGAGAATTCAAAGCCCAATGGGGAGTCAATTAAAGTCAAGTTTCAAACCCATTTTATGAACATGAAGAACATGCAAACAAGCATGAAATTAAACCATTCAAAGCTCCAATTTGATACTCTAAAGAGCCAAATCTTTCAAAACATGATGAGTTCATGGTCTCTTGTAGAAATATGGGCATGCATGTACAATTTTGCCATGGAAACAATTCATAACTCAACAATTCAAGCATGCATGCATGATATTTGCTATAATCCAACATATTTGAACTCAATCATGACTTAGTTCTACAATGAAGCATGAATCATGCAAGAACTTGTTCAATGACAACAATAAGAAGATGGAGTTTCCTACCTTAGTCTTGTATTCAAGGTTTGGAGGCTCAATTTGACAATTCTTCAACAATTTCTTCAAGATTCAAGACAACTTCCCAAGTTGAGTTTAATTCTCTCACTCTCTCTAATTCTCTAACTTGGTCGGCCATGAGTGAGGGAAAGGGCTGGGAAATGTTGTCTCTAAGTATATACAAGACTCAAATTGTCTAAAGTAGTGGCCACTAGGTGGCATTTTGGTAAATACACCAATTTAAGCAATTTAACTCATTTCGATCTAATTTAATCTAGTTAAATCATACCAAATCAATTTCCAATTAAATATGCCATAAAATCACATCAATTATGATGATTATAAAACATTAATCCATTTCTGATTCGGCCGCCGATAAGGCCTTCAATTAGCAGTTTAAACGTAAACACACGAACGTATAATTAAACAATGAACAGATGGAAATGCAATACAATAGGCACACTCACCACTTCGCCTAGCTTTTCAATCACCGTTTCAATATTTCAGTTGCTTCGATTATCAGTCACAAGCAGTCTCAATTTCACAGTAATCGGTAATAAATCAGTGGTCAGTGATTAATCAGTAATCGGTAACGAGGGTTGTTACAGTCTCCCCTCCTTATAAAGAGTTTAGTCCTCTAAACTCGAATCAACATATGACAACAGAGATGATGCCTAACATAACGGTAACTTTCATTCTTAACAGGAGTGTAATCACATTCATAAACAGGTTCATGACCCAATCTTAATCTTAGCAATGCACAGAAACAGAATTAGAAATCACGTATAAGGATTGGGGTTCATATTAAAACAGAATCTTATGCACTGACAGACTTCAGTCAAGGACAGATTCAGATACATTTCATTTTCATATTTCTGTCCAGAGCATACGTAGATGCACAATTCTTGCTTAAGTATATGCGGCAGATACAGATACAGTATAGAATAGATATAGTGCAGAAGCTGAGCCCCCCATGACGAGGCCTCCGGTACGGGTAACAGAGTGCAGACAGATATAAGTTCCTTAAAGGAACCTCCGATACCGGGCAGCTAACATATATTACATAATACCAAGAGTCACGAATATATAACAGGGATCAAACAATCGTTCAGTATATAGCATATAGCAATCAGAAACAAAATTCATTTCGTGACATATACAGTTACCCAGTAGTACATAATGATACAAGAATAAGAGTAAAGAATAACGGTGACAAAGAATAAAGATAAGAATAATACAAGAATAAAGATAGTAGTATTCGCACTACTTATATCAAATACTTATCGGGGTTACAGATTTGCACTAGTTTCAGTTTCATAAGTAATTTCCGTTAAGGTTACGAGATTCGATTTATTCAATTTCGAGTCTTTCATTGTCTTTGTCCAATCTTCTCGCTCAAGAACTCCATCACAATACCCCATTCATTCGGGAGTTATCGGGAACATAAGGCGATTTTTGTATGCATTCTATGGCAAGAGGCGTAATTCGGAGGTAAGCATCCATTTACCATCCATCAGTTCCAGTCCCCACAAATTCAGTCATATCGCATGGCAATGCGAAAGCAGTTATACAGATTACATATACTTCCAGACAGTCAGAGTTATCAATCAAAACCAGTCTGTTGTCAACAGATCCCATCAGTTCTGAAGTACAGTAATCACCAAGACAATCATTTCCCAGTCAAACAAGTTCATGGTCGGAACGGTAATACCGGGTAAGTAAGCACCTGGCATGTACCCAGTTTCCCTACATTGCAAGCAATAAGGTAATAACTATCAATAAGAGTTTTCTCAAGTCAATTCGATGAAAGTTCGACTAGGTCATTTCAGATGTAAGTTCTGTCCAATCATATCAAGTAAAAGTTCGAAGCGCAAGCATCAAACATAAGTTCCATCCGTTTACACAATTTGTCTGAGTTCATCATTCATCAAACTTATATCCGAGTTCGGTACCATTACAGTTCATATCAAAGTAGTACAGATCATACACAATATGCTCCCCCCAATAAGTTTACGGGCAATGCACAGGCATACAGTTCTTCATATCGAGAGGTAAGCATCACAGTCAATATAGCAATTTTCCAAATAAATCCTTCATAAAGGCTCACGGTACACGGTAATATGTCACACAAGGTTCTTGGTGACACATAACAGTGAGTTATCATACGAGGGTTCCAGATCAGTCATATAGTCATTAAAACATAGACTCGCAGATCAACTCAAGCAGTTATGTCGATTTTCCACAAACCCGTTTCACAGTCTAGAGTTTATCACTTGGGGTCTTTATTCAGTCACGCAGTTACAGAGTCATAGTCCCAAGGGTTAACGCATCATACGAATTCATCAATCATTCCGAGTAAGGGTACAGTCATATATATGCATGTTCAGAATCTACTAACAGTCCCAATGCAGATTCACGGGTTCAATGTACAATGTAAAATAGTTCCTCCAGATACAATAGTTAAGGTAATAAATCCGAAGTCTACTCAGTTTAATAACATCCTTAAGCAAAGGTATGCAGATGTGCACATAAGTTCAAACAGCTTTCAGAGCATAGGTAATCATAACACAAGGTTTACTACGTTGTACATATAGTTCAGATCAACAAAGAAGTTTCAAGAGATTTCCTCAATCACACCATTCCTCTCGCCTTAATAAGATACAAGCATGGAACATATATACAGGTATGAGTTCCAAGATCAGTTTCCGTGTAGGCATTCGTTCACCAATTCATAAGTTCATCTTTACAAACCAATATGGGTTCTTAATTTTAGCAGTCTCACACACACAAACAGATAAGGACACTGGTGGGGTATCCTATTCATTCCCATGGAATTTACCAAGAATTTCTGATTCGAAGCAACGTTGGCCGAACGTGATTCCAATCAGACTTTCAAGGTCATTCTACAAAGGCATGAGACTCTATAGTTTAACATTTCACAAAATAAGTTTCCTCCATGCCCACATATTATCATAATTTAACAAATCTAGTACAGGTTAAATAGTTACACCCGCTACCACATTCGCTTGTTACCATACTAAGATAAGGACCTAACTCAAAGTTCTCGCCGCTCACAAGCCCTAACAATTCTCAAGATACGGTTCATAATTCCAAGAGTTCAATTAGTTCACCAATATGTTCGCAGCCTATACCAAGTTACGGAATATACGATTCACACAAACGCTCAGATAAGCAATTTCATCTATTTAAGGTAATACCACTACCATTTTCACTTTCACATTGCTTTCATTCCTTCTTCGGATTGATTGACGATGTTAATTTGGATATTTCAATGTTGCTACGTTATCTCAGACATTATACTCTATCCAGGCCATCTACACACTTAGACGGTTTTAAAACGTCGATTCAGTCAAACACATCTAGGTCACGCCCACCTTCAGTTCTTTTCTAGTCTTCGGTAGTCAGTATCTACCATGTAGGGTGCCTATCACACAAGCTAGGTAAATTTTACCTCACATTCAATTACAGTCTTATCACCTTATTCAGGTTGTCCAAGCTCGGTATTTTCCTATCTCGATACATTCGAAAGTATTTTTCAAAAAACTTCACATATTTTCTCACTTTTAAACCCAAGTCTCAGCCAAGAGTTCGCACCTTCCAGAAATCTGTGGTTCCAGCTTAATTGGGTTTCAGACAAGATCATCAATTCATATTCAGTTGGTTCAGGCACGTATGTCTGCCTTTATTCTCTCAGAGTTTCGATTAAGGCCTCAGTCATTCATTCTAGCCTATTACTCCTCAGATTAGAGGTTTCAGTTCTTTCACAATCCTTGCCCTTTCCCTTGTCTACACGCAAATAGGGTGATTATCAATATAGAAAAGGTTCTTATTGATTTCGCAGTTCACTTCATATCAGACGTGCGCACGCTTTCATTTCAGTTCAGGCATGGTCACATGAGTCTTTACTTTCACACGTTCACATTCTTATAGATTGCCACAGTCAGTATTAACATTAACATTACATGTTATTCCATTTAACTTCTTTAAGTATGCAGATAGGTTTCGTTCAGTTCACCACATAAACAGTACAGTAATCATAAACATAAACAGTTGCATACTTAAACAGTTTAACACATTAGCATATAATCAGTCAGTCATAAGCACACACTTTTCAAGTTCATGAGATGCCCTAAATGCTTTTCTAGGACACCCTATAGCTCATTTGGACACGTGTGTGCGGTATAACTCGTGGTAAAGTATCGCTCTGATACCACTGTCACGACCCAAACCCGCCCTATGGGTTTAGCATCAGAATCGCCAAGAATCCGAGATTACCAAGGCCTCAATAACAAGAATACAAGAAAATGTAGTATGTGGCGGAAGCCAATACAAGAATTAAACAATGTCCAATGAGTCAGGCAACAGATGCAAAAAGATCTTTCATACATATGCATTCAACAATGCAGACAAGACAAAGACAAATGATACAATAATCATAATATTCAAGACAGGACTCAATCCCACTTGACTATACAAGAACACTCGCTTAAAACAACAAGAAGACAAGATAGTAGAGGAAGTACTAAAACACCCCTAAGCCTTGGCATTAGGCTCGAACCTCATGGTGAGGCACATAGGCTGGCTTGACAAAACTGGAGTAACCCTGACGCTTCTAGCCGCAGTCTGGTGCCTGTTCACCTACATATATATATGAGCAGAGGGCGAAAGCCCAGTGAATAACATAATGCATAAAGGGGGAAGTATGAATGTCCTTCCAAAGATATTGAAAACGATCATTTCAATCGGTTTATCACTATTCAGCCAGGCTCATGTTTCGCCATAACATTATTCACCAAACAAAGGATATGTGGTACATGCATTGGCATTCAGTATAGTGAACAGTATCGGTCCCAAACTTGGGAACCGATTCGATTAGACAAGTCCACCCGTTCATAGACCGACGGTAGCAACTATTTGTCAAACGGTAGCGAATAGAAAACAAGAGGTGCCAAGGATGCCACAAGATAGTTCGTAAAATAGGACATACATTCATTCTAAAATAGTTCATTCCAAGAACAAATATATGTGGTACATCCATAAGCAAAACAAGACAAGAAACAGGGTCTAAAAAGACCTAATGTACTATTGGTGGCCAACCAATCAAGAAATGAAGTGGTTCCAACAAGGGAACCGACAGAGATCTCTATAACAGTATGTGGATTCAAGAGGTGGCTCCCACTGTAGCACTTAGTTCCGTAGATTCTAGAGGTGGCTCCCAGTGTAGCACTTTGCTCAGACAAGAAACAACAAGAATAAGAATGCTAAGGATGCCACGATATAGTTCAGTTCAATAACAGTTGGAGTCAATAAACAGTTCGATTCAATAAGCAATTCGCTCAGAGATAGTTCAAGAAGCGCTCAATAAGCTCAATACAAGAAATGCCAGAAGATAGTCATTTTGGAACATATCTTTATACAGTTGTTACTCACAGAGTTCTGGGCTACAGTAAGCTAGAGCGTCCTCGGTAAGCCAACCCTACACAGTATACAGGATGAACACACACTAAGCTATACGGTTGGGAAAGATCAATAACTTAATCCCTAATTGCCTCGGTGTGTTCTACATCTATATCCTCATTAAGATGTCTTAAACTAGGCCTAAGAATGCCTAGAATGGAATGAGGATGCAAAAATACACTTGGAAGGCATTTTTCAAAAGTTGCTGAAAATAGGCTCCTCGCTCGAGCGAGCCTTCCTTCGCTCGAGCGAGATTGCAAAATCAAAGGATTCGCTCGAGCGAACAATCCTTCGCCGAGCGCGATGAAACAAGAAAATATCGATGCTCGATTTTACGCCGAGCCACCAATCTCGCCGAGCGTGGCTCAGAGGAACGTTGGTCGCTGAGCGAGGAATCTTCGCTGAAGCGAAGAAGCCAAATCTGAATTTCATTTGCCTCCCAAGCTCAAACCAAGCATTCAATCACTCTAAACTCAACCTCTTGGGCCCAAATTCGAAAACACATTTAAACTCAATATACAACAAGTTTTAAAGCTCAATTTGAGAATTCAAAGCCCAATGGGGAGTCAATTAAAGTCAAGTTTCAAACCCATTTTATGAACATGAAGAACATGCAAACAAGCATGAAATTAAACCATTCAAAGCTCCAATTTGATACTCTAAAGAGCCAAATCTTTCAAAACATGATGAGTTCATGGTCTCTTGTAGAAATATGGGCATGCATGTACAATTTTGCCATGGAAACAATTCATAACTCAACAATTCAAGCATGCATGCATGATATTTGCTATAATCCAACATATTTGAACTCAATCATGACTTAGTTCTACAATGAAGCATGAATCATGCAAGAACTTGTTCAATGACAACAATAAGAAGATGGAGTTTCCTACCTTAGTCTTGTATTCAAGGTTTGGAGGCTCAATTTGACAATTCTTCAACAATTTCTTCAAGATTCAAGACAACTTCCCAAGTTGAGTTTAATTCTCTCACTCTCTAATTCTCTAACTTGGTCGGCCATGAGTGAGGGAAAGGGCTGGGAAATGTTGTCTCTAAGTATATACAAGACTCAAATTGTCTAAAGTAGTGGCCACTAGGTGGCATTTTGGTAAATACACCAATTTAAGCAATTTAACTCATTTCGATCTAATTTAATCTAGTTAAATCATACCAAATCAATTTCCAATTAAATATGCCATAAAATCACATCAATTATGATGATTATAAAACATTAATCCATTTCTGATTCGTCCGCCGATAAGGCCTTCAATTAGCGCTTAAACGTAAACACACGAACAGATAATTAAACAAATAACAGATGGAAATGCAATACAATAGGCACACTACCACTTCGCCCAGCTTTTCAATCACCGTTTCAATATTTCATTGTTTTGATTATCGGTACAAGCGCCTCAATTTCACAAGAATCGTAATAAATCAAAGGTCGATGATTAATCGATGTCGAACGAGGGTTGTTACAATGTTGTGCATGGCTATGATGTGTGTGTGGATGATGTGTGTGTGTTAGAGTATGTGTCAATGGCCGTGGTGTCTGCCTCGTCTCCTCCCTCTCTCTACCCGTGTGTATTCATTTTTTGAGAGAGAGGGAGAGCCCCCTCAGTGTTCCTGTGTCTCCTGCTCCAAAAATGAGTGTGTGAGTTGTCCTTTCTTAAGCCCCCAAACTGTGTGTGTTTCTCCCCTCCTCCTCTCCTCCAAACCGAGAGAGAGAGTCGAATGGGTCTCCTTAGAGAGAAAAGTCTCTCTCCCCCCTTGTGGTCTCCTCTTGCTGTGTAGCCTTGAATCTCTTTTTTTTTTTTTTTTCTTATTCTTTTCCCCCACACCTATCATCATGCCCCTTCTTAGCTGTCTTCCTTTTTCAAAATAATTTTCCACTACACTAAACATCATCATTCGCATACCCCTCTCTTCCACCACCCACCGAAAGTCTCTCTCCCTTCATCATCAGATTGATATTCTTTAAAGCATATTCTCTAAAGCCTACACTATTTCTTTTTCTTTGTTTTTCTTTTTCTTTTTTTGTTTTTATCATTTTTTATTTATCAAATATCACATGCTTATATAAAATTATTCAAAATTATAAATTCACATAAAAATATTTTCATTCGACCAAAATGGGTGAGTTTTGAGATTAAAATTGCAATTTATTTTTTTGGTGAGGATGGTCAAAACAAAGTGCCCAAGTCTTAAGGGTGGTAAAAAATGGGGTGTCTACACTCTCCCACGTCCCACTAAAGTCAAGGACACAACCCCGAAGCATATCTTCAAGGATCTGAATAGTACGCTCGGACTGCCCGTCAGTCTGAGGATGATAAGCCGTACTGAAGGTCAATTTAGTACCTAAGGCACTCTGCAAGCTCTGCCACAACCTAGTAGTAAAACGAGGGTCTCTATCTGAGACGATTGTCACTGGGACCCCATGCAACCTCACTATGTCCCGAATAGACAAGTCGACAAGATGATTTACCGAATCTCTCACGCACATAGGAATGAAGTGGGCCGACTTAGTCAACCGGTCTACAACCACCCAAATAGCATCACTACCCTGCTGGGTCCTCGGAAGACCTACAACGAAGTCCATAGTGACATGCTCCCACTTCCACTCGGCAATAGGCAAGGGTTGCAACAAACTCGCTGGCCTCTGATGCTCGGCCTTCACTTGCTGACAAGTAAGGCACTTAGACACGAAGACTGCCACATCTCTCTTCATACTCCACCACCAAAATTGGCCACCCAAATCCCGATACATCTTAGTACCTCCTGGATGCACTGCAAGGCGCAAATGATGGGACTTTCGGAGTACTTCCTCTCGGTAAGACTCTGGCACAAACAAACGGTCTCGGTATCTCACACTCAGGTCGGGATATACCGTCAAACCCTTCTCAACTTTCCCACTGGAGATCTTCTCTTGGAGGGACTCTACCTCAAGGTCACCCCTCTGTGCTTCTAACACTCGAGTCACAAGTATAGGCTGCGCAACAACAGAAAACAAGGCCGTAGCCTCAACAGATTCGCTCAGACGCAAATCGAACTCACCAAGTGCCCCCAACATTCCCCACTCCCGGATGGCTATACAAGCCACATCACCTATGGATTTTCTGCTAAGGGCAGCGGCCACAACATTGGCCTTCCCTGGATGATAATGCAACTCGAAGTCGTAATCCTCAATGAACTCCATCCACCTCCTCTGCCTCAAGTTCAAGTCTTTCTGTGAAAACAGATATTTCAGACTCTTATGATCTGAGAACACCTCGAATCTCTCACCATAAAGGTAGTGCCTCCAGATTTTCAAGGCAAAGATCACAGCCGCTAACTCTAGGTCATGTGTAGGGTAATTCTTCTCGTGTATTTTCAACTGACGTGAGCCATAAGCTACCACTTTCCCCTCTTGCATCAACACACATCCCAAACCCTCTCGTGAGGCATCACAATAGACAGCATAACCCAACCTTCTCTCCAGAATAATCAAGACCGGAGCGGTGGTCAATCTAACTTTCAACTCCTGGAACGATTTTTCACAAGTCTCACTCCATACAAATTTGACTCCCTTTCGAGTCAATCTAGTCAACGGCGAAGCTAATCTGGAGAAATCCTTCACAAATCGACGGTAGTATCCAGCTAATCCCAGAAAACTGCAGATCTCAAACACACTCTTAGGCTGTGCCCAATCTTGCACTGCCTCAGTCTTGGATGTATCAACAGACACTCCGTCCCCGAAAACCACATGGCCTAAGAACTTGACTTCTCCTAGCCAGAACTCACACTTCCCAAACTTGGCATACAACCTATGGGCTCTAAGCAATTCAAGCACCACTCTCAAGTGTTCATCGTGCTCCTCCTCTGAAGGTGAATAGATAAGAATGTCATCCACGAAGACGACTACAAAACGATCCAAGAATTCCAGGAAGGTCCGGTTCATCCAGTCCATAAAGATCGCGGCAAGCGTTAGTGAGCCCAAATCGCATCACCAAACTCATAATGGCCATATCATGCATTTTAATGCCGTCTTTGGAATATCCTCCTCCTCGACCTCAACCTGTGGTAACCCGATCTCAAGTCTATCTTAGAGAAACAACGGAACCCTTCAACTGGTCAAACAAATCATCTATACGGGCATAGGGTACTTATTCTTAATCAGAGTCTTATTCAACTTCCGATAATCGATACACAATCTCAAGGCACCATCTTTCTTTTTAGCAAAGAGGGCCGGTGCTCCCCACGGTGAAACACTAGGGCGAACAAAGCCCTTATCTAGCAATTCCTGGAGCTGGACTTTCAACTCAACCAACTTTGCTAGAGCAAAACGGTAAGGTGCCATAGAAATCGGCGCCGTGCCGGGCACCAAGTCAATGGAGAACTCAATCTCCCGGTGAGGTGGCAAATTAACGAGATCCTCGGGAAAGATGTCTGAGTACTCACAAACTACCCTCGGTAACACAACCTGGGCCTCATCACACTCATCACTCTCAAAGCTAGCAAGTAAACCACTAAGCTCACTCCGCCCTCGCGGATCATACCCCGGTAGCACAACACTACCAACCCGGTCCCCCAAGAAATGGAAACACTCCCCGCTCATGGTACAACAAGTGACCCTCTGGCGGTAGCAATCAATAACTACCCGGTATGACGATAACCAGTCCATACCCAAAATAACATCAAAGCCCTTCATGGGCATAACTACAAAAGGAAATGGAAGCCTATGATCGGCGACCTCTATGTCACAACCTCTACATCCGTGTTTCAAAATCAACTCACCCCCAACAGGTGACACTACACATATAGGAGATGCTAATAGCGCTAACTCCAACTCCAACACAGATGCAAATGCAACAGATACAAAAGAATGAGACACACCCGTATCAATCAATACACTAGCAACCGAGTTGCAAAACAGAAAGGTACCTCTCACTACTGATGGAGCCGGATTAGGTCCTCAAGAAGAATAAAGATACACGCTACCAGAGGCCCCTAGTCTACCTGCCCACCTCTAGGAGCATACGATCACAGACCGATTGGACAACGGCCCTGGATTGGCCTCGAGGCCCGCACAGATCGAGTGGTGAAATCCTCAGCTCGCTTTGAACCAGACGCTCCTGAAGTGGCACTCAACTGTGGGCAAAACCTCTTCAGATGTCCAGAGGTCCCACATCGATAGTATGACAAGGGCCGCTCTGCCCAAACTCGACTCATGGTCTAGTCAAGAAGAAGCTCGACCTCCGCCTTCAAGGCAAATCAAGACTTGTGACCCAGCTGGCCACAAGAATAACAAGTCAAACCTCCCTCTCTCCCCGAGCCTGCACTCGGCACCGGAAAGGTCGATCTAGCAACTTCGCCCTGAGACTGCTGAGGGTTATAACCCCTCTGTCTCCTACCATCTCCTTGGCCATCTTGGCCCCTCTTGGAGCCTCTATGTTTCTCCTCCTCTTCCTCCTGGATCATAAGCTCCATATGAGCTGCAGCATCTACCAAATGCCTATACTCTCGTATGTAAGAACCACCAACCTTCAACTTGAGGCCACGCCTCAACTTCCGCTCAAACTCAGAGTAACGCTGCTCCTTGCCGCCACGAGTTCAGTGCAAACCTCGACAAAGGTAGTAAATGTAGCCTCAAACTCGCCACGCAGACAAACCCTCCTCCTGTGGCTAAACTGATCCCTCAGCTTCTCCCTAGCAACTGCAGATAAGAACTTTTCCTGGAAAGCATTTACATACGCCTCCCAAGTACCACCAATACGGACCTTTTCATACTTCCACCATTGACCAAGATCTCCTTCACCGAAGGATGCCAAGGTCACCTTCAAGAATTCCGTCTCGATGCCAAGCATCTCGAACGTCTTACTCATTTGTTCCAACCACTGTCGACTTCAATGGCTCCTTTGATCCCCAACAAACTCCTCCGGTTAGACCTAAGAACTCACTCTTCAAGAAAGAAGGCCTGCCTCAACCGCTGATTCCCACTCGAGAATTCTAAAGCTCGCTATCTCTCGGCCAAGGCACTCATAGCTCGGCCACATTGGCCTGACCAACTCCCTCCTGTACTGCCAGAATCTCATCCAGTAAAGGCACTTCCTGCCTCCTAGGCCTACCACACCTACCACCTCATCCTAATATCCTATTAAAGATAACAAAGACGTTAGCACATTCACAAATGTGCTGAAACTAAACACCCGCGTCCTAATGCATGGACAACTGTAATTCACTCCACGTAAGCATATAAACACATAAGCACTTACGAATTTCATTTCCGGATAATGATAGTCCCAAAGCGTTACTAGAGTTCCGGTTAGAAACAGCATTGATCAAGTGCCTTTCCAATCAGACTCCCAGAAACCCAAGGATTCAATCAATATCCTAGAAATTAAATCCCATACCCAAATAATCAGATAAGCATGTTATCAATTAAACACATGGCATATGACACTATACCTAAGTCTCTTTCAAGCGAGACAAACCCATTGTGATCCTAATCACTTCCCACGTACCCAAAGTATTCGAACCCGGTACGCTCTGATACCAAGTTGTAACACCCTAAAAGAAAACAACATTAAACCCATCAATATAGACATGCATTGATATATAAAAGATCCACATTCTTCTATTCATCAGAGTTTCATTACAAAAGGTATTACATGTTAAAAATAAAAGCAAATGCCCTAAGGGCTTACAGCTTTCCAAGTTAACACTTGGTTACAAAAAGGAGAGCACCAACTCATCTACACCTTAAGCCCTTGGCTTGAATTTACATGTAATACATCAAAAGAAGATAGACAACAAAAAGTCCGTCCGCCTCAAGCCTCCCAAGCTATGTCCTTGGAAGTGGCATGCTACCTGTACCTGAAAATGATGTTCCCATATAGGGTGAGCCACAGCCCAGTAGAAATACACTAAACCAACTATGAACAATGACTAAAAGATTAGCAGTTTATAGATGGCCAACACTGATACATCTACTTATATCATCTTGTAGTCTCATGACATACAAGTCCATGTTACAATTCATTTTCCATTTCTTTTCAATTCTCAATTCATAACCATGGCTCGGAACCTGGCCAAACAACTCGTATGAGACTGTAACTCATATTAAACATCTTCCCATTTAAATAAAAGATAAGCATACTAGCTATATCAACACATTAACAGATAAGCATATGAGCTATATCAACACTTCCATAGATATGCCTAAGAGCAATATCACACTTTCAAAGACAAGTGTATGAGCTGTGTCAACACATTACTAGATAAGCATATGAGCTATATCCATGGAGTCCATCCCCTATCTTCTCCCAAACAACACCCGGTTTAGAGGTCCATCCCCTATCATCCCCTAAACCGTGGAGTACATCCCTTATCTCTTCCAACACAACACAATGCATATAAACAACTAGTAAATACATCATCAATCAATACATAAAACTAATGTATTCTTTCAACTGTCATACTCAATGACACATTTCAATGATCAGTTTTAGTTTGCCTAATCATTATGTATTGTCTACAACAATCAAGACTATCCTCCATCGATAGCCCAAAGCAATTATTTCTATACAGAATATAAATGCAACAAATGGATATATAATCAACATTTCAATTCGGTGAGTGATACGTAATTCAACTACACCCTTTAATCCCATACACTCCCAATCTCAACATTTCCACTTCAATTTCTCATTTCTCACAATTAATTATCCCAATTAATTAATCAATGTAATTAGGGCATTTTCCATAATTAACATTACAACCCTTAGGTTCCATTTTTATCAATGTTTCAACATTTATTCCATGTCTCTATACCAAACATGCCTCTAGGTTCATTATAAATAAAACCCCAACTTTTGTAAAATTACACAAAAACCCCAAACCTTCCCAAAATTACACAACAACCCCCAACATCTCAAAATACCAAAATTTAAAGACAAAGCTCATAAAGAGGAGTAGGTTATCCCTACCTCAAAGTTTGAGTTCCAACGGAGATGAAGACCAAAACCAAAGTGCTCCAAATCCCGAAATTTTCAGATTAAAATGTAGCCCTCAACGATCAATACAACTTTTGTAAAGGCCAAAAGGGAGCAAACAACTCTTACTAGATCAAATCTAAGAGAGAAGGGCTAGTTTTAGAGTGAGAAGCTCTGAAAATGGCTTTTTGGAAAAGTAAGAGAGAGAAAAGATTTTGAAAAAGTGATCAAAAAGTCGGATTCCGGATTTAAATAAGAGTCGCCCGCCGGCGTGAAACCCCGCCGGGCCACCACTCTGAACTCCGCCGAGTGGCCAATTCCCCGCTCGAGCGCCCAACACTACACAGGAAATACTGGATGGGTGTATTCCTCGCTCGAGCACCGAAACCCCCGCTCGAGCGGACAAGCAACAACAAGGTCTCCGCTCGAGCGTCGAAAGCTCCGCTTGAGCGGACAGGTCAAAATCTGGACAACTAGTTTTGGTTCCTAAGCTCAACCAACCTGTAACAAATCTGCCCAGCACGACCTATAACTCAGATACAAAATAGGAAAGGATGAAAACTAGATAATAATCAACTACTAACATCCACGGACACATGTCCGGATCACTGTACAACAAGGGGTAAACCCGGGATCGCTATATTTAATGTCTAATAATATGTAAATAAGATGATTAATTAATGATTAAAAAATAGATAAGAAAGAAAGTTAATTTAGACATTTTAATAACGTATTAAAATATTAAATTTAAAAAATAAATTTAACTTTTAATTCTATATGACAATCATTGTGTTTGGTTTTTAATTTTTTGAATTCAAATTTCTAAAAATTAATTTTTTAATTTTTTATATTTTTTAGTGAATATTTTTAAAATTTTAAGCAATTTCTTTACATTTTTAGATACACTTCACTTAGATGTATCTAAATAGTAAAATATTTGTGAAAAAATATTTTTAAAAAATTAATAAATACACAAAAATATGAAAAATGTACTGAATTTTTATATTTTTTTTTTTTTTGTATTTTTGATATTTGGTGAATTTTTTAAAGATGTTTTCACAAATATTATAATTTTTAAATGTATTTATGTTAAGTGTGTCCAAAAATAAAAAATAAAAAAATTGCTTAAAATATTAAAAAAATTCATTAAAAATATATTGCGATTCCGATTTTGCCCCAGCCTTCATTTTGTCTCGGACTCGAGTTCTGTGAGTGAATATCGTATCTGTGTCTTGTTTTTCCCCTTTGACCCTTGGTGTTTGAGTTTTAGAACTTGTTGGGCGAGTTTGGAACAGGTTGGTTATTAGTTGGGTTAGATTGTTATTGCCTAGATTTTAGCCTCTTTGCTTGAGCGAGACTTCTTGCGCTCGAGCGAGCTTTTGTAATTTGCTTCTTCGCTCGAGTGAGGTTTCTTGCGCTCGAGCTAGAATTGGGAGTCCTCAGGTTTCTTTCATAGACGCAAAATTTCTGGGAAGATAAAGTTCTTCGCTCGATCGAGACTTCTTGCACTCGAGCAAGGCTTCTTGTGCTCGAGTGACGGTGTACATCTGTGTAAGACCTGAAGGTTTGTATTCTATGCTCAAGCGAGGCTTCTTGAGCTCGAGCGAGCGTGTGCATCTAAAAAACTTCCGAAGCTTTGTATTCTATGCTCGAACGAGGTTACTTGTTGTGTCTGGTCGCTCGAGTGACGACTCCTTCGTTCGAGCGAAGATCGCGTATATTAGTTCGCAGCAAATATATTTTACTTCACTTTTTGATTTCTTTTAATCCCAAAACCCTAATCCGACTCCCTCTCTCTCTAAGAATCCAATTTCTTTCTATAAATCCTTTAGAATCTAAGAGTTTCTACTCTACTTCCTTTGGGAAAAAGGTGTAGCATCTTGTGGGCTTCCAATCCATCCGAGTAAAGCTTGACTTTGGGCATTTTCAAGATTCTCCTTCTTCCTCTTTGAGCTCTACATTTGAGGTAGGGATATTCTACTCTTTAATATGAGTTTTAACCTATGTGTTTGTCATTTTGTATAAATGGTAGAATTTAGGAATATTTTGGTGAAGGTAGGGTTTGGGTTTAAATTTTGAAAGAGGGGTTTCCTATATTTGGCATCATATATGTAGATGAGGGCTTGATTATGGTGTTATATGAAAATAAATGGTGAGATTGGGTCTTGAGATTGATATTGGGAATAGGGTAAGGTTTTACCCTAATTTGTGTTAAATGACTATTTCGAATAAATAATGAAATTGACACGGGAAATATAAAATTGGAAGGGTGTATGATTGAATGGAGAAGTTGGATTTGTTAAATCATTCACTTGTGAAAATTTGATAAATTATCTATTTGATAGATTGTATATCTGTTTAGAAATATCTGTTTTGGGCTATCGGTGGAGGATAGTCATGATTGTTGTAGAAACTGCATGATGATTAGGTGAATTGAAACTAATCATTTAAATTATGTCATTGAATATGACAGTTTGATTAAACAATTGAATATGTGATTTGGTTAGTCATTGTATATGATACTCTTTTAAATACATTGTATATGTATCATTGTGTGGGAGGAGATAGGAGATGTATTTCATTGTTTGGGAGGAGATATAGGATAGACTCCATTGAAAATTAAGTTGGCCGGAGTATCCAGAGTGAAAGTCCCAAAATCATATATATATATATATATATATGGGTGTCGGTTCCCTCGGATGTGATTTCGTAAAATGGCAAAAAAATGGAAGTGTTTCAATAATGGTTGTTATTGAAGTGTTAATAAATGAGTTGTAGTCTTGTTTTGAATTGTTTAGATTACAATGAACTATATCAATGAATTGATTTGGATAAATGAATAGAAATGGACTGAAATATAGATGTTGATATTGACTGGTCATGGGAAGGGTGTAAGTAGGTTTGCAAGTATTAAACATTTATCTGATGTTGATATCTTAGTTAATTCTCATATATTGTTTTAGCATATCTCTACTGGGTTTTAGCTCACCCTACTTGGGAAACCATTTTCAGGTACAAGTGACATACACCTCCAAGGGCATAGTTTTGAGAGGACAGGGCTGATGGCTCTATTTTTGTTAACTATATGTTTATATGTTTTCTTCTTAAGTTGAGGGCTTTAATTGTAAAAAGCTTATGACTCTCACTTTTGTTGTTACCAAGTTTTGGAAAGATGTAAGCCCGTAGAACATTTATTTTGCTGTTATTAATTAGTGTTACATGCATGCTGTAGTTTCAGAATGAATATTTATGAAAGTGTAATGCATGTATTCTCTTTTGTAATATAAACTCTGATGAATGAAAGTAATACATTTCATATTATGCTTGTGAATCTCTTGAGTTGATCTATACTATATTTTGAGGGCGTTACAAAATAAAAAAATAAATGTTATAAAAAATAAATATTACATTTGGTAGAGTTTTAGAATTATGATTTGAAAATAAAGTTATATTTTGAGTTTATGAGTTTTGGAATTATGATTTGAAAAAAGAAATTTTGTTTGGTTATGAGTTTCGAAAAGATTTGTGAATTAAATTTTAAATTGAGTTTTGAATTTTTGATGTGACACATAAATTGAGAAAATTTGTTTGTTTATGAGTTTTGAAAAGAATTTTTAGAACTTAATTCAAAAAGTTATAACTCATAACCAAACACGCAACTCAAAACTCTATTGCAAATTCTATTCAAAAGTCATAACTAAACTCTTTTTAACATTCAATTTTAAAAAATAATTTGTCATTTTGGTCTAAAAAAATAAATTATATATTTAAAAAAATCAAAAACAAATATAAAATTTTTTTTTCCTTCCAAATAACAGGTGATGATTAGCAACTGTAAATAAAAAATAAAAATAAATTACGTTGTTCCGGTCAACTGATTAGACGTTCAGGAGAATGACAGGATAGACACAATTTAAAAACTCCTTTGCTTTTCAGAATGGAGAAGATGAAAGAGAGATATACCAAACGTAAAAGAAAAGTATATTTTAAAATGTGTGGTGAAATTACATTTTCAAAACTCTATCCAAATAGAAGGTGTAAATGGAGGGATGAAATTATGATTATAAAATTTTACCAAGCACAGCCAAAATTTTTTAAAAAGTATTTTAAAAAATCAAATAAACTGAATATTCTGTTGTCGGTATGTGTTTGGTCCAAACGATACTATAGTCAAATGGGGTCCCAATCCCATGTTCGTCTGGAACAAATATATTTTGTAAATATTTTGTGAAACAAGTTTACAAAATATCAAGTCAATTGACAAAGGCGCATCCTTATCACATCAAAGATAAGTCTACCCGTAAATAGTTAAGAGTAATACTATTTATATGTAATTCCAAGATTTTTGTTTGGAGGGATTGTGATACGAGATTAGACTTCATATCTAATATTTTAATTAATTCATTATTTAATTTGAAAAATAAATATTGATTATAAATCCTGGAGGTAGTGGTGAAATATAGGAAAGATTAGATAATTTATCCTCCGGATTAACTAGTAAAGGACAAATTTCAACCTGACTATTACCTGTCTCTCATTTTTTTTATTTTTTATTTTTTTATTGATGTTCATTTTTTATTTATAGAACAAATTTGTCCCCAACTTATTTATTTATTTTTTTAATAAAACTTCAAAATATCAACATTTACAATTTTTATTAGTGTTTGGGGTCATCAATAAAATTGGTCATCAATAAAATTTGTTTATTTTTGCTGATTAACAAAAATATTTAGTAGGCTTTGAAATATGTTACAAATCATACACAAAAAATAAAACAACATTTAAAAATGTTGGCATTTCCATTATTTAGTAAACAACTTAAAAAAAATAAAATAGTCTTTTGAATAATTATTCTTTTTTATAATTTTTCAAATAATTCTGAGAATCACTAAAATAATTATTTCTAAACATCTAACAGTTTTTTCACCCGGTGTGGCAATTCTTAGGGCACACCAACGGTAATAATTGGCTCCAAATTTGTGCTCCACCCCATGCTTCAAATGATGACATGGATTTGGCTTCAAACTTTGGATTATTTTGAAAAAATGGTTAAAAGTTAATTTTTTGACCCTTTTTTTTATATATAAAAACTATGTTAAAAATGTAAGAGATGCTGTAATCCAAAATTAGTTAAAAGCTAGCTTCTAGCTATAACTTACTTTCTAAAAGAGCCCTTTGTACTGAATGTTATTTTTATTTTTATTTATTTATTTATTTATTTTTTGTGAAACAGTGAAGTTTGGCAAATGCCAATTTGGCACAACCTTTGAGTCTAAAATAAATTATTAAAAAAAATTAAAATAACAACAAATTATACAAAAAAAAGTTAAAAAAAATTTTCTCTCAATTTTTACACTTTTTATTTATTTATAAAAAATCAAACAAGTCATTCTAAACATACTAATTTTTTTTACCTCATATTTTTAGCTAAAAAATAAAAAAATAATTAAAAATAGTTTGTTTCCAAACGAGACCTAGTAAAATAAAAGAGTTTAGAAATTATTAATATAAAAAATAATAGAATAATAATTTGGCATAATGATGCAACGCGAAACGCAAAATCGTAATAATTTTAAAATTCATTGATTCAACAAGAATACTAGAAGTAAGATTCTTCTCTAAATTTGATTCATAAAGAATACTGAGAATAAATGCTCAATAATGAGTGATTAACAAAAAATATCCAAAGTTGGAACAAAAGAGTATAAAACTTAAAATATATTAATTATCAAAAACTGAAGATCCCTAAGGTTTACATCCGTTATTTACAAGCAATGACAAACATAACCTAACTAGGAAACAACCAGAATTGACAAAAATCATAATGCAATACGAAAATAAGAAAATATAATGAAAATTACCAAAAATAGAAAATATTGCAATAAAATAAAAAAATTACTAATATATGCTTCCACAATCATGATAGATTTTTCATAATCGGATTTTGAGGTCTGTGCTATAAGTAATTGAAGTTTCAAATCTTTTCCAAAACGGCAAATTCATGACATTGACGACCAAAATGATGGAATTTGCCCAAAATCTGCTGGGGTCCATGGTATGGATCCTATTTAAAATCACGTTTTCTATTGACCTATCAAATTTCACGCGACTCCAAATCCAATCCATTTTTTGCCTTTTCCTTGCCTATCTATTTGATCCAAGAATCGTATGGCCATATATGCTACATCACATAGCAAGTGGAGAGCAAGGATGTCAAATTGGCAAATGACAATTTACACCAAAGCCTTAAAAAAATTTGACATATCAAAATTTAAAAGTTTAAGTGGAGATACTTTAATCCCATTCCAAGCACAAATAGTCCATTCCATTGTAATCCCCATATGCAGTCCATCCAAATATGACACTAGTAACACTCATATTCCGTACTGCACCTTTGAAAATCAACTGAATACTCTTCAAACAACGTGCAGTCGCCTCTGTTTTTTAGCATAGGCAACTTCGTTTAATAGCAGAATGTGTTCATTCATCCAAATAGTCAGAGCAATATCGACATTTATCCAACAACTCTACCGAATTGCAGTCTGAATTTTCTAATACAATTAAGAAAAAAACACTTAACAAACATCATCGCAAACGTCATACACAGTCTCAATCTAATCCATATATATGATTTACTTCACTCAACAGAACAACATACACACAAGTTTCATCAATCGAAACAAACAGACTCATTTTCTCATTCCATTGATTACCCAACATGGTGCATACTCACATAGTCCTCATTTCTGTTCCATTTCAAGGAGTGATAAATCCAATATTCCAATTCGCCAAGAACCTCAAAAGAATGGGTGTCAAGGTCACCATACTCTCAAGTGTCTCTGTCCAAAATCGCATGGCAAAAGCCTCTTCTTCAACCCCAGATGGCCTAACCTTCGTTTTCTTCTCCGATGGCTATGATGATGGACTCAAACCCAGTGATAATCTTGAACACTTCAGGTCCGAGAACAAGCTTCGTGGCTCCAAAGCCCTCTCAGAACTCATAAAGGCCAGGTCTGAGGAAGGCTTCCCTGTAACAGGTGTGGTCTATCCAATGCTCCTTCCATGGGCTGCCGAAGTGGCTCGTGAATTCAACCTTCCCTCGGCGCCTCTTTGGATTCAACCTGCCACTATTTTCGCTCTGTATTTCCATTATTTTAATGGCTATGGTGATTTGATTAAGAAAATTTGTGATGACCCTTCGTGTGATATTGAATTACCCGGGTTGGGAAAGCTCACTAGTCGCGATCTTCCCACTTTCATGCTTCCTTCTAATACATTTAGTGTTGGGTTACCAGGATTTAAAGAGCAGTTAGATGCACTCGATGCAGAAGTTAACCCGAAAATACTAGTAAACACAATTGATGCATTGGAATCCAAGGCATTAAGGGCTATTGGGAAGCACAACTTGATTGCAATAGGTCCGCTAGTCCCATCAGCATTTTTAGATGGAAAAGATCCATCTGATAATGCTTTTGGGGGCGACCTATTACAAAAATCAAGGGATTATGTCGAGTGGTTGGATTCAAAGCCCCAATCATCAGTCGTGTACATTTCGTTTGGAAGCTTCTTTAATTTGCAATTGCAAGAACTGGAAGAGATTGCACGTGGGTTGCTGGAAAGCAATCGGCCATTCTTGTGGGTCTTACGAGTTTTGGCAGATGGTGAGAAACAAGAAGACATACTAAGTTGCAAGGAAAAATTGGAAAAACAAGGTTTGATAGTGCCATGGTGTTCTCAAGTGGAGGTTCTTTCACACCCTTCTGTGGGATGTTTCGTGACTCATTGTGGGTGGAATTCTACATTGGAGAGTTTGGTTTTGGGCATTCCGGTTGTGTGTTTACCGCAATTTACAGACCAACCAACAAATGCGAAGCTTTTAGAAGACGAATTCAAGACTGGGGTAAGGGCAACAAAGAATGATGAAGGAATAGTTGAAGGTGATGAGATCAAGAGGTGCATTGAATTGGTTATGGGAGATGGAGAGATTGGGGAAGAAATAAAGAAGAATGCTAAAAAATGGAAGTATTTGGCAAAGGAAGCTGTGAAGGAAGGTGGATCCTCTCACAAGAATCTTAGGACTTTTGTGGACGAGATTGAAGATGGTTTTTAGTTGGATTAACATTTTCATCTTAACGGTTGTATTTGTGTGTAAGATTTCTTCATGTGTGGTTCTATATATATGTATATATATATATTTTTTCTTCTTGTTGTAAGGAAATAAAAATTAATGTGCTTCTATGTTGTATCACTTTTTGTCAAAAGGTTTTATAGTGCATTCAATAAAATTATTTGCATACCCTTCTCTGTTTTTTTTCCTTCTTAATTTTCCCTTTTTGTTTATTTTTGTTTTCGTCGTTTTGATTAACTTCTATAGGTTTGGTATGAGTGACTCAATTGGTGGGGGCTGATGTGGGTTTCTCCAAGTTTCTACTGCTCTACTTCTTTTTTGGTTGCATGGATTCAAATCAGAGTCAGCTAAACCAACAATTTTTTAGTATTTTCAAATTTTGGAATCTGAGGAACTCATACGAAATAGGTAGCAGAAAAGTTTAGTTAATTAGTAACCAAAAAAAAAAAGAATATGAAACTCATTAATGGTATGTTTGGTTGGGGGATTTGAGGAGTGATTTGGAAAAGGAAATGGAAAAGGTAAGTGAAATATGAATAAAACATGTCTATATTTTACCTAGTTTTATACACCTTTTCTCTTTCCCTTTTCAAATCCCTCTTCAAATTCTCCAACTAAACAAGCACAAAAGAGAGAAAAGTAGTATATATGATCCTGTAATGGGGACAGGAGGGGAAATTGAATATAACAAAATGGGAGTATCATCTAATTGGGCTATATGCGTGCAAGAAAAATAAGAAATTCAAACCGATCAAGCAAACATTAATAGAAAGTTTTGACTGAAACATTTTGGAAAACAAAAATAAATTCAAGCAATTCAACCAGTGAATCTTCATATTGAAACGTAAAATCAAGTTCGGAGTTTTGGAAAAAAACCTATATTTGATCATCTATGCTGACTTATTAACGAAATATTCTATATAATATTACATGAGTGGGAATCCCCTGTGATTTGGGTTGCACGCCCATATAGATTGTTGTGTAGAATATTTAATAATTTTTTTGGTATATACTTTTTCTTGTTAGTTCGAAATGATTAAAATATATATATATATATTATATTTAATAGTTTCCTTGAGGGTCTTAATGTTTGGATAATTAACTAATAAATCCTAATAGTTAAACTTAATTGCTATCAAGTCTCATTAAAAATAAGTCCTACCAAAATCGTCGCTAATTTTTTTTGGTGACAATTTTTTGCTTATGTCGCTAAAAATTGATAATTAGTGATTTTTTGGGTAAATTGCACTCACCCTTACACTTTGCACCAAATTTCACTTTGGTCTCTACACATGAAATCGTGATAGTCAACTCCATACACTTTTGATCAAATACCACTTTGATCCCTCCACATAAAATCGTGATAGTTAACCCTTGCACGTCTGGTCAAGTGTCAATTTGCCCCATTTGTTACTCCATTATTTAAGTTTTTAACAGAATCTAATAATGTAACAGACATGTGACTATGAAATGAGAATAATAGAGGAAAATCATTCTCATTTCCAACCAATATATATTTTGTCTCACGTGATAAACATGTGAGAGATATAATACAATATGTGTGTGTATGGTGTGTGTGTTCATATGTCAGAATTAGGACGAAGAGGTAAGAAAGTCGAACTTTTGATATTAAAGAAATTGAAGAATTTGTTACTATGGAAAACAAAATTTCATTATTCCAATTTTTGGAAAACCCTAATTTATTTAATTAATCATTCACAATTTATGTTTTGTTTTAGCTGAATACAATTAAAATTTGATGTAAATTTTATGACGAAATGTGTATAGACGGAAAATTTGAGTGATGTTTCTCTTTTGTCATCATTTTATAGTCATATGTTTGTCATATTATTGACTTCTGTTAAAGACTTATATGATGGAGTAATAAAAGGAAGACATTGACACTTGGCTAGAAGTGTAGGGAGTTGATTGTCACGATTTCATAAGTACAGGAAGTAACTGTCATGATTTTATGTGTAAGGAGCAAAGTGAGATTTGACCAGAGTGCAGGGGGTTGACTGTCACGATTTCATATGTAGAGACCATAGTGAGATTTGGTGCAAAGTGTAGGAGTGCAACGTGTAATTTACCTATTTTTTTGTCATAATTTTTATAAATTGTTACTAAAACTTACAATTAGTGACAATTTTTGTGACAAAATTTTTAAATTGTCACTGAAAGTTGAATATTGGTAAGAAAAAATTTCTGACAAATGTTTTAAACTGTTGCTAAAACATAGAGTTGTTGACATTTTTTAAAACAAAATTTTTAAACTGTCATTGAAAATTAACAATTACTGACGATTTTTAATATTGTTTGATGAAAATGTCATTAATTATCATAAAACTTTTTAAACAATAAGTTCACTTATTAAGACCTATATGTAAGTCCCCTTAATGTTTAATAGTTGTGATGGTTACTGGGCATGTTGATATGGTTTAAGAATTGATTTTTTAATTTTTTACTAAAGTCGTATAGAAAGATAAATAAAATAATGTGATTAATTTGAAATAATTTTTTTAACTTGTATGTTAAAATAACCAATCCAAACGGGGTTGGGTTTGACACCGAAAAAGAATATACCAACTTTTATTGGGAAAAATATATAAATAAGTATATTTTCTAAATTCAATTATGTATACATACGGTGATTGATTATTGATTACAGATATAGAAAAAAACAAAATTACTTTAAATAATCTAACAAATTATCACATAATTAAGTTTAAAAAATATATTGAATTTTTACATTAAAACAACACAATTTTTTTATTAATAATATTCAAATATACAAGACACTTGTATACTACAACATTACACTGGCTTGTTTTGGGTTTAACTTATTTTTGAATTTTTTTTATTTATTACGAAAAGACATAAAAAATATAAGGTAATGTGACTCAAATAAGTTAATAATCCAATAAGTTACTTATTTTATGCATACCAAAAACAGAGAAGTTATTGGTTGGTCTTGGAATACCGCTACATGGTGCCCAACGGTATTGTGATTGGTGGAGACAGTGGAGCTCACAAATTTATATTGGATGATTGGAAAACATAAGAGAATATGATGAATTGTGAGAGGAATAATTACATGATGCACCTAGACCAATCAATATTTTTTTTCAAAAACAATCGATTCGTTTGAAAAATTATGTGGTGGTCTTGAGGCATTGCCACATGATGCCCCAACTCAATATGATCGGTTGAAATTATGAAACCCAATACTTTTTGTTGAGTTAATAGGAAACAACTTGACAAGTGTCAAGTGTCTAGTGGTGTGGAGCAATACTCCTAGACTACTCAATAGAGTAATGCTATAGGTCTTAAATGTTTTACCAAATGTCTTACATGGGTGTGAGACCCATACAATGTGGGTCCCAGACCCATGTGAGACATTTGGTAAAACATTTGATAAAACATTTAGGGTCTCTAACATTTTTCCTACCCAATAACCCCTCGTAATGCTCATATTCAGTATTGCACCTTTCAAAATCAATTGAATCCTCTTCAACTGCCTCCGTTTTGATAAATTATTGGTTGGTCCGAGTGCGTCAAGTGACTATATCCTTCACTAGTTACAATTTATCATGTCTTTTCATATTTCTCAATCACTCAACACAAATTTGTTCATAAACTCCACTCTTTCCACTAATCACAACACCATTCAAAAGCCATGTAACGGTACCCTTAAAACCAACCAATAACTTCTCGTTGGTTTTGAAGCATTATTGTTGATAGTAGAATGTATTCATTCATCCAAACAGTCAACCACTATCAACATTTACCCAACAAGTCAACCAAATTGCATTATGAAATATATATATATATATATAAGTTAGTGTATGCTTGTACTTAAAGGCATGGTATAAATAATATTAGACTCAAAATGTAATTGTAATTTATACGTATTATGTTGAAATTTATGAATTTTGTAATATTTTTTTGATAGAGATGCTGAAAAAATATAAAAAATATTATTTTTCTCAAAGAACTTGTATATATTATTCTTCTTAAAAATTATAAAGAAATTTTACTAGTGTAAATTTGTGATGACCCTTCGTGTGCTGTTGAATTACCCAGGTTAGGAAAGCTCACTAGTCGGGATGTTCCCACTTTCATGCTTCCTTGTAATACATTTAGTGCTGGATTATCAGCATTTAAAGTACAGTTAGATGCACTTGATGCAGAAATTAACCCGAAAATACTACTCAACACATTTGATGCATTGGAATCCAAGGCATTAAAGACTATTGGGAAGCACAACTTGACTGCAATAGGTGCGCTAGTCCCATCAGCATTTTTAGATGAAAAAGATCTATCTGATAATGCTTTTGGGGGCGACCTATTACAAAAATTAAGGGATTATGTGGAGTGGTTGGATTTGAAGCTCCAATCGTCAGTCGTGTACATTTCGTTTGGAAGCTTGTTTAATTTGCCATTGTAAGAAATGGAAGAGATATTGCACATGGGTTGCTGGAAAGCAATCGGCCATTCTTGTGGGTGTTAAGAGGTTTGGCAGATGGTGAGAAACAAGAAGATAAACTAATTTGCAAAGAAAATTTGGAAAAATTGTTGGTATTTTTCATAATAATACATGAAAAAGATATAAAATAAATTAAATAGAAATGACAAAACAATTTTTATTTATTTATTAAAAGGATGAAATACAGAATAAATGACACAACTAAAAATACAAAAATGAATTAGATTATATTAATAATAGCACAAATTATTAAAATGGATAACTAAAGATTAGAACTCATCTTTGTAAACTAAATATTGAAAAAATTAACAACAAATGATAAGAAAAGAAGCAAACCAAAGCCTGCACTAGATAGGTTTTTTAAAACAGATTCACCGCCTCCCGATGGATGCTGGAGGTACATCGGCGTCTGTTTCCTAAGATACGACGGTCGAAACAGCTAATACAGAAGCACCTTCTGAATAGTTTCGGTGAACTTGACAATGGATGCACTCTCTCTAACAAGAACAAAAAAAGAGGCTAACAAAAGAAGATAGGAAAACAAATTCTTTTGTGCAAAAAATCATCTCCAACTTTTTATCTCAAAACATCATTACATTTTCCATTACAAAACCTCCCTAAAAACAACCTACTAGGTTGGAGGAGAAAGACCTTTATTTATACTAGTAGAAGAGAGCCTTAGCCATGAAGGTTAATATCATTGGGTTCATCAAATGTCATAAACTCTAGCTATTAGGGCTAGAGTTACAAATGTTCAAAACTTCAAAACCATTATATAAGTCATAATGTATATATAATGCATAAGTTTTGAGAATTAAACTAGATGGGTTGTAAAATGGATACGGGTGTTGGGTCACAACCCAATCCAAGCCCAATCTTAAACACACGCACAAACTAAGCCCAGCACAGCTCAACCTAAAGCTCAAGACTAGGTCCAACTCCAAGTCTAAGACCAAACCCAACATATGCACAAGTACAAGTCTAGGCCCAGTCAAAACCAAGACTAAGTCCAAATCTAAACCCAACTTTATTGATGACCATTTTATGACACAATTCTCATTCACAACTCAATGGTTTCAACTCATTATTTTTTGTATTACAATCTTTTCACTTAAGATAATACAAAACCATTCAGACCCACCTCAACCGGCGGTTGGGTCCCACTTTAATTTCAAATTAAAGTTGCCGAAAAACTATTATTTTCCAACAAAAACAAGGTTTGATAGTGCCATGGTGTTCCCAAGTGGAGGTTCTTTCACACCCTTCCGTGGGATGTTTCGTGACTCATTGTGGGTGGAATTTTGCATTGGAGAGTTTGGTTTTGGGCATTCTGGTTGTCAGGGACGGAACTAGCATTTTATTATCGGATGGACCAAAAGAACAATAATTTTTTTCATCATATACACAAATACACATGTATATAGAATATGATATATAAATTGCATATATATATATATTACATACCATAGAAGCAATCTCTAATAGGATGAATAAGTGTTTTTGGTGCAAAATAGAAAGAGAATGCAAGATGAGAGAAGAATGAGATATGTATTTTTTATACCGGAGAATCATTTTATGTATAAAATGGTATATATTTCTAAAGTGCTATGATAAACAATATTTTTCACAGAAACAGGGTGGCCATGGCCCCCTATAGTCTTCTCTTAGTTCCGTCCATGCTGATTGTGTGTTTATCGCAATTTACAGACCAACCAACAAATGCGAAGCTTTTAGAAGACGAATTCAAGACTAGGGTAAGGGCAACAAAGAATGACGAAGGAATAGTTGAAGGTGATGAGATCAAGAGGTGCATTGAATTGGTTATGGGAGATGGAGAAGAAATAAGGAAGAATGCTAAAAAATGGAAGTATTTGGCAAAGGAAGTTGCGAAGGAAGGTGGATCGTCTCACAAGAATGGACGAGATTGAAGATGGTTTTTAGTTGGATTAACATTTTCATCTTAAAAGTTGTATTTGTGTGTAAGATTTCTTCATGTATGATTCCATATATATATATATATATATTTCTCTTCTAGTTGTAAGGAAATAAAAATTAATGTGTTTCTATATTGTATCACTTTTATTTAGAAAGTTTTATAGTGCATTCAATAAAATTATTTGCATAGTCTTCTATGCTTTTTTCCCTCCTTATTTTTGCGGGATTTGGTGATAGACCCCTCACTGTCTAATTTGTCTTTCAAAAGGACAAGAATTATATAGGTACTTTCAAAACTTCCTAATATTTTAAAGGATTAATTACCAAAAAGTCCTATCTACATATTTGATGGTAGCTTAGGTCTTGTCAAAACGTTTTTGAACCAATAAGTCTCATTTATAGGTAAAAAGACGTTTTGCCCTTTAATCCCAAAACTGAGAATGTTCTCAATTTCAAAACCGAGAATGTTCTCAATTTTAAAACAAAGAATGATTTCAGTTTATAATTGTCAAAATTAAGAAATTTCTCAAATTTTTTTCTAGTATTAACTGAGAATATTATCAAAAAATTTTCAATTTTTTTCATGATTAAAATTCAGAATATTATCAATCTACTCTCTTTCTTACATTTACCTTCTCCACTGCTCCAATGGTTGGAGATGCACAGGTATAGGGAATAGGATAGGGAAATTTGGGAACAGAGATGAAAAGTAATTCTATTTACCTTTCCCTTGTTAAATTTGGAATCCAAACACAACCGTACTAGTCACAAATTAACCAAAATAAGCAAGACAACTATAACAATCAACAAAGTATGAGACATAAAAAATAAAAAAATAAAAAAACCAATGTGAATCCATTGAAGCTTCCTGAAAGATGGAATTACCTGACCATCATACCACCCAGTCACTTCATCTGCAAGAACAGAAACACAGAGTGAATTCACTCAATCAATCAAAAACCCAAAACTCAAAAACAAAATAATCAAACAAAAACCAACTCAGAGAGAGAGAGAGAGAGAGAGAGAGAGAGAGAGAGAGAGAGAGAGAGAGAGAGCACATTTAACAGTGGCACTGAGCAATCGATTGCCTACATACCCAACCCAGATACATCCTAACAATAGTGAGAGTAACCACAAAGAGTCCACTCGGGCGGCTAAAGTCGGCTTGAGCGGCTTCGATTGAGCACCGGCAGAGCCGAACCAGGACACAGGGAGGCCGACGAAGAGAGCAAAGGAAGCGCCGGTAACGAACAAGCGAGAACAGTACTCGACCAAGTCGAGCTTCAATCAATGACAAATCAAGACCCAGATTACCCTTGTGAACTCGAATCACCCATGTTCGTCGAACTAAAGTTGCGTAGAAATTCGAATTGCAACTGTGGAGAGAGAGAGAATGAAGACAGCAATGGATGTTTGGCAGCTATGGAGGAGGTCTTGGAAGGGTAAATTGGTCTATTAAAAATTAATGGGACTTGAAGGAGCAAATAATTTTATCTAGGACTTAATGGATTATAAGTTCACAAAATGAGACTTGTACGTAAATGCCCCTATTTTAAAACTTGTTTCTTTTACTATATTACCTTTATATCTATCAACTCTCCTATTAAGCCATCCTCACAGTGTATTTCAGAGTAAACTTTACTCTGATTCAGAGTAAACTTTTATTCTAAATCAGAGTAAAGTTTACTATGATTCAAAGTAAAATTTTAATTTTACTTTGAATCATAGTAAACTTTACTCTAATTCAGAGTAAAATTGTACTCTGAATCAGAGTAAAGTTTATTATGATTCAAAGTAAAATTTTATATCATTAAGCAAATCAACATGTTTTTAACCAGAGTAAAATTTTAGAGTAAAATTTTATTTTGAATCATAGTAAACTTCACTCTAATTCAGAATAAAATTTTACTCTGAAACTTTATTGTTAATTTAAAACAGAGCATTAGCAAATAAATGACAGATTACATATTATTATAGTAAACCAGAGTAAAATTTTACTCTTATTTAAACAAAGTATCAGCAAATAAAACAATTTTGACATATATTATCAAAGCAATCTAAGTAAAATTAATCTAATAGTGATTGAACGAATCTCTAACTCTAACTCGAACAATGATCGAAATGTATATCTATGAGAACTTGAACCCAAGCCTTGAGTTGGCATGCTATACAAGAACCACAAGCCCCTCACGCTCATCAATTATCAGTAAGAAGTCAATCTCCCACCCATTAGTGTCTTCATGAAGAAGCAAACTAATGAAAAAACAATGTTTTAAATGGAACCTATTTGAACCTGTTTAGTACCTTAAAATCGATCATGAAATGCAAGAATTTTAAATGAATTGCTGTTAAACGAAAAAGAAAAAATTGATCTTCGCCATCTCGAAGATTTCTCTATTACTTCTCACAAATCATTCCCAGTTATAGAATCATTGTCCAGAGTTTCATATGAGCTGTAGCATATAAAAATATATGTGTATTAGAAGGAGGGTAAAATAGCCCATAAAATTGTAGTCTTATTAGAATGTGGACTTTATGCATTAAAGACATTGACCGGTGGGACTTTATGCATTAAAGATTTAAAACTTGGACTTTTAGAAGGAAGCAGTTAGTGTGAAGGACTTATGGCCAATTTTCTCCTTAATTTTCCCATTTTGTATTTTTTTCCCCACGTTTTGATTAACTTCTATAGGTTTGGTATGAGTGACTCAATTGGTGGGTTTTCAACTGTCGTACTTCTTTGTTGGTCGCATGATTCAAATTAGAGTCAGCTAAATCAATAGTTTTTTTAGTATTGATAGCACATGACTTTTAAATTCTGGAATTTGAGGAACTCATACCAGATAGATAGCAGAAAAGTTTATTTAATTAGTAACCAAAAGTAAAGAATATGAAACTCATTAAGAGGAAAAACAAGTAGTATATATGATCCTGTAATGGGGACAAAAGGGGAAATTGAATATAACAAAATAGGAGTATCATCTGATTGGGCTAGATGTATGCAAGAAAAATAAGAAATTCAAACTTATCAAGCAAACATTAATAGAAAGTTGTGACTGAAACATTTTGGAAAAGAACAATAAATTCAAGCAATTAATTTGCAGATTGAAACGTAAAATTAAATTCAGAGTTTTGAAAAAAATTGTATTTGATCGTCTGCACTGACTTATTAACCAAATATTCTACAGAATATTATATGAGTGGAGGTCCGGTATGATTTGAAAGTTCCACGTCCATATGAATATTGTGTAGAATATTTGATAATTTTTTTGATATACTCCTTTTTGTTTAGTTAAGAAATGTTCAAAATATTTCTCTCAAATATTTATTTATTTATTTATTTTTTTTTTGGGGGGGGGGGGGGGTTTCTTGAATGTATTAATGTTTGATGGCTGTTGGGGTTGCGGGGCATGTCGGTATGGTTTTAGAATTGATTTTTTTAATTGTTTATTAAAAAAAAATTATATCGAAAGATAAACAAAATAACGTGATAATTTAAAATGATTTTTTGACTTGTATGTTAAAATAGCCTGTCCAAAATGGGGTTGGATTTGACACCTAAAACAAATATACTAACTTTTATTAGGAAAAAGATATATACAAGTATACTTTTTAAATTTAATAATGTGTACTTAAAATTATTGATTAATGACTATAGATTATAAAAAAATATTACTTTAAACACTTTACTAAATTATCACATCATTTAAGTCTAAAAAATATATTGATTTTTTACATTAAAATAACAAAAAAAATTTCATTAATAATATTCAAATATACAAGACACTTGTATACTACAGTAATACATTGGCTTATTTTGGATATGACGTATTTTTGAATTTTTTTTGTTTATTACGAAAAAAAATATAAAAAACATATAAAAAATAGAGAGGTAATATGACCTAAATAAGTCAATAAATCAATAAATTACTTATTTTATGCATACCAAAAATAGAGAAATTATTGATTAGTCTTGAGATACCGTCACGTGATGCCCTAATAGTGTTGTGATTGGTAGAGATAATGGGACTCACGAATTTATATCAAGAAATTGGGAAACATGAAAAAACATAATGACTTGTTATTTGTAAGAAAAATGACTACCTGACACTCTTAAATCAACTAATAATTTTTTCCAAAATCAACCCATCCTCTGACGGACGCTAGTAGCGTTTATATTCTGAACTGCACCTTTCAAAATCAATTGAAGGCTCTTTGACCACCTCCGTTTTGAAAAATTATTAGTTGGTACAATACGACATTAAGTAGTCATATATCTGATTAATCACAATTTATTATATATATTTTTTATATTTTTCAATTAGACAACATAAATTTATGAGTCTCATTCTCTTCACTAATCACAACATATTAACACACGATGTAATGATAACTCAAAACTAACCAATAACTTCTCGTCAATTAAAAATATTATTGTTGATAACAAGTCAACCAAATTGCACTCTGAAATTTGAAATACAATATATATATATATATATATATATATATATATATATAAAGCCAAAACAAACACCATCCCACACGTTATTACACGGGCCCTATTTGGGAAGAGGGTTAAAAATGAAAGGTCAGCTTTTAACTCATTTTGAGTCACATCACCTATTACATTTTTTTTATAAAAAAAATAAAAAAAAAAGTCAAAGAAATCAACTTTTAACCAGCTTATCAAAGCACCCCATAGTTGTAACCAAAAATTATTTGGTGTTCTAGGGGTGCCACGTAGTTTTGCTCCTCATTACTCACAATTCGCTATATCCCTTCATATTCCCCAATCATCTAAAGTAAAATCGTGAACCACACCTCCTTCACTGTTTACAACCTTGTTTGGCATGAAGAAGTTTGGGGTTTTTTGGCTAAAATAGCAACAAAAATAAAAAAATAGGTTAAAAAGCTAATAAGACAAAATGTTATATCAAAACCATAATCATTTTATTTTTTTTCTCACAAAAGTCAAAAAAGTCAAAAAGCTCATCCCAAACAAGATTTTTTAACTTCAAGGTAAAACAACCAAAAAGTCAAAAGACCCACCCACATTCCAAACGAACCCTTAGGGCACCACCAAGACCGACCAATAACTTCCCATCCCAACCCATATATACGGTCTTCTTCACTCAACAAAACTCAATACACAAATTTCTTCAATCCAAATGAACATTTTCTCATTCTATTAATTACCCATCATGGTGCGTAACAAAGAGTTGTTTTGGGAAGATGGTTAAAAGCTGACTTTTTGACTTTTTTTGAAAAAACATATAAAAAATGTGAGAGATAATATGACCCAAAATGGGTTAAAAGCTAACTTTTGGCAACTAACATACCTCCCAAAAGAGCCCATAGTCCTTGTTTCTTTTCCAACTCAAAGAGCCTTAAATCCAACAATCCAATTCTCCAAGAACCTCAAAAGAATGGATGTCAAGGTCACCATACTCTCAAGTGTCTTTGCCCATAATCACATGACAAAAGCCTCTTCTCAAAACCCAGTTGGCCTAAACTTCATTTCCTTTTCTGATGGCTACGACGATGGATTCAAGTTGAGTGATAATCATTAACACTTCAGGTCCGAGAACAAGCATCGTGGCTCCAAAGCCCTCTCAGAACTCATCAAGGCTAGCTTTGAGAAAGGCTGCCCTCTAACAGATGTGGTGTATGGAATGCTCCTACCATGGGTTGCCGAAGTCGCTCGTGAATTCAACCTTCATTCCGCGCCTCTTTGGGTTCAACCTACCACTATTTTTGCTCTATATTTCTATTATTTTAATGGCTATGGTGATTTGGTTAAGAAAATTTGCGATGACCCTTCATGTGCTATTGAATTACCTGGATTGGAAAAGCTCACTAGTCGCGATGTTCCCACTTTCATGCTTCCTTCTAATATATTTAGTTTTAAATTACTGGGATTTAAAGAGCAGCTAGATGCACTTGATGCATAAGTTAACCCGAAAATACTACTCAACACATTTGATGCATTGGAATCCAAGGCATTAAGGGCTATTGGGAAGCACAACTTGATTGCAATAGGCCCGCTAGTCCCTTCATCACTTTTAGATGAAAAAGATCCATCTGATAATGCTTATGGGGACGACCTATTACAAAAATCAAGGGATTATGTGGAGTGGTTGGATTCGAAGTGCCAATCGTCAGTCGTGTAAATTTCGTTTGGAAGCTTCTTTAATTTTCCATTGAAAGAAATGGAAGAGATTGCACGTGGGTTGCTGGAAAGCAATCAGCCATCCTTGTGGGTGTTAAGAGCTTTGGCAGATGGTGAGAAACAAGAAGATAAACTAAGTTGCAAAGAAAAATTGGAAAAACAAGGTTTGATAGTGCCATGGTGTTCCCAAGTGGGGTTTTTTTTGTTGAAGAATGATTCAAAGTCTAACTCGGTCTCTTCGGGTTGTTAGTAGTGTCCGTATTTTTTTGAGTTTGTTTAGTCAATTGGGTAGTTGATATTTTTGCTAATATTATGCTAGTGGTTGTAGTGGGTTTACGTTAGTGACTTATTGGTCCGTAAAATTCAGTTTGGTTGTTTTGGTTGTAAGCCTATATATAGGCACATTTGCTTCAGTATTTTCTGAATTGAATAAGATGACTTGAAAGTTCAAACTTTCTATATTTCTTTGTTTGCCTCTGTTTTGTTTGTTTTTGACTCTGTTTCAGTGTTATTCTTTTTTATCTCCGACAAATTTGGTATCAGAGCCAAGTTGAGAGAGTGAGTAGAGAGGGTAAACACATGAGTTGAGTGAAACACATGAGAGGAAAACCAATGGCCAGCAATGGTAATGCAATGAGTGCTACACAACCACTCATCTCTATCTTTAAGGGAGAAGGCTATGGATTCTGGAGTATCCGAATGATGACTCTATTCAAATCTCAAGATCTTTGGAATTTGGTAGAACAAGGCTACGCAGATCCTGATCAAGAAACAAGATTGAAGGAGAATAAGAAGAAAGATTCGAAGGCGTTGGTGATTATTCAACAGGCTGTTCATACAACATTTTCTCATGAATTGCAGCGACAACCACATCGAAGCAAGCTTGGTCAACTCTGCAGAAGGAGTTTCAAGGTGATTCAAAAGTTATAGTGGTGAAATTGCAATCACTACAACGTGACTTTGAAACCTTGACATAGGAACTTGTTGGTGCATTTTCTTATCACTTCCACGCCAATCCCAGCTTGCATTTTCATCAAATACTACGTCCCTTCTAATTAAAAACTTGCCACTAAGAGGGTTATATTATCTATATGCTTTGGATTGTGTACAGTAACCAATGAAAATACAATTTTCAGATTTTTCATCAAGTTTATGACAAAATTGAGAATTTACCAAAGCATAAACAATACACCCAAAAACTCATAAGTGACTTACAGATGGTTTTGTGCCATGCCAAGCTTCAAACGAAGTTCGATTCATGACTGCCCTTGTGGGAGAGATTCAATAAATAAACTGATGTTGCCACAGCTTCAGCCCAAAATTCGTTCGAAAGTCCCTTTGCGTGTAACATGCTTCTTGCCATCTCCACAACAGTTCGATTCTTCTGCTCGGCGACACCATTTTGCTCTGGAGTGTAAGGAGTTGTCAACTCCATGTGAACACCATTTTCTTCACAAAAAAGATCAAAATCTTTGGATAAGAATTCTCCACCTTTATCAGTGCGAAGAACTTTGATGCAAAATCCACTTTGCTTTTCAACTTTAGCTTTGAAGTGTCTAAATTTCTCAAAGGCTTCTGATTTGTTTTCCAAAAAATAAACCCAACTCATGCGACTATAGTCATCAGTAAATAGCAATAAATAACAACTTCCACCAAAAGATTTAGTTTGCATAGGTCCACATAAATTAGCATGAATTAATTCTAGACACATTGAAGCTCTCCAGGCCTTTCCAACTAGAAATGACTTTCTAGTTTTTTTCCTATAGATACACCCTTCACATAATTCAATGGAACAAATTTTCAGTAGTCCAAAAACCATGCCTCTTCCATTTAGCAATTTCAGACCCTTGATGTTGAGATGCTTGTATCGCAAATGCCATAGCTTCGAGTCATCTTTTCCACTAGTAGCAAAGACAAAATTCTCGATGCTTGAAACTTCCGATGGGAACATTTTGTTTTGAGTCATGTTGATATTACTCAACGTATGGCCTGAGCGCTTGTCTTTAATAACGGATGCATCATTGTCAAATAAGATGGAATATCCAACAGCCATTAATTGCCCAACACCTAGCAAATTATATCCCAAATCAGGTACAAATTGAACATTATGCAAGAGCTTTATGTTAACATGGGTAGTTTTAATGCCCACTGTACCTTTACCTTAAACTTGCATTTCTTTGGCATTTCCAAGTTGCACCTTCAACTTCTGCGTCTCATTAAGCTCTTTGAACAAGGATTTCATCCCTTTCATATGATTCGAACAGCTGCTGTCTACAAACCACACATCGCTTGACTTATTGTTAGTATCAAAATGAGTCATAAAAAGCTTACTACTTTATTCTCCATTTTCTGCTGCATAATTCACTTGCTGATCTTTGTACCAACAATCATCTTTTATATGACCATACTTCTTATCGTGATAGCATTGAACACCATTCTTGTTGTTTCTTTGCTCACCGAACTACCGTTTCCCATCGAAGAGACCTCTGCCTCTTCCGTTACCATGACCACGACCACGAAATCCTCTTTTTCTACGGCCTCTGCTTGTCGAACTGTCACTTTCTGCAGCTTTGGTGACTATATCCTTCACTTGAAATGCCTTTTCTTCATTCTTTTCATGTGATCGATTAATTCTTGTCTCATGTGCTTGCAAGGACCCAATCAGTTCATCAAAGGAAAAAACTGACAAATCCTTAGATTCTTCTATGGCAGCAACAACGCGATCAAGCTTTGGAGTCAAGCTTTTCAATACCTTTGCAACAACCGTTTCATCAGGAATCTTCTCGCTATACGATCACATTTGACTGACTATTGTCTTTACTCGAGACAGAAAATCAACAATCGATTCTCCACTCTTCATGTACAAGGTTTCAAAATCACGTCGTAGTGATTGCAATTTCACCCCTATAACTTTTGAATCACCTTGAAACTCCTTCTGCAGAGTTGACCAAGCTTGCTTCGGTGTGGTTGCCGCTGCAATTCGTGAGAAGATGCACCTACAGGTTCCTATATCCATTGGAATCTCTCCAAATGAAAGTCAAGGGCCAACTTTGACAAGTTCATCCGGTTCCTCTATGGCATCACCAAATTCACCAAGGAGAGACTCTTCATCCACTCTTGAAGAGTCTTTAGATGAAACACCACCTAGAAAGTTTAGATCCTTGAGAGACATTTATGAGTCTTGCCAATTTGCTCTTACTGTTTCAGATCTTATAACTTATGGAGAAGCAGCTGCAAAAGAAGAATGGCAAAGAGCGATGATTGAAGAATTGATAGCAATTGAGGAGAACGGAACATGAGTGATGATGGACTTGCTGGAAGGCAAAAATGCAATTGGTTTGAAGTGGGTATTTAAGACAAAATTTGGTGCAGATGGAAGTATACAAAAGCACAAAGCTCGGCTTGTGGCGAAGGGATATGCATAGCAACATGGTATTGACTTTGAAGAAACCTTTTCTCCAGTAGCTCATTTTGAAACTGTGAGGATTGTTTTAGCATTGGCTACACAATTACAATGGCCTATTTATCCACTTGATTTGAAGTCAGCATTTCTAAATGGAGATCTACAAGAGGAAGTTTATGTAACTCAACCAGAAGGTTTCATGATTGAAGGCAAAGAGACAAAGGTGTACAAGTTGAGAAAGGCGTTGTACGGATTGAAGCAGGCTCCTCGGGGCATGGTATAGCAAAATTGATGGATACTTTCAGCAAAATGGATTCTTGAGAAGTAAGAATGAGCTGATTCTCTACGTGAAGAAGGAAGGTAAAAATGATTTCATCATTATTTGTCTTTATGTTGATAATATCATTTATACAAGCTCCTCTAGTTCTCTTGTGGCTGAGTTTAAATCATGTATGATGCATGAGTTTGAAATGTCTGATATGGGTTTGCTGCATTATTTTCTTGGCCTTAAGGTCCAACAAGCAGAAGATGGGATTTTTATTTCCCAAAGAAAATATGCCAAGGATCTTCTTAATAAATTTGGCATGCTTAATTGTAAACCAGCAACTACACCCATGAATATCAATGAAAAATTGCAGTGTGAAGATGGGGCAAAAATGGCTGATGCTAGCAGATTCAGAAGCTTGGTTGGTGGTTTAATTTATTTAACCCACACTCGACCCGATATTGCATTTTTTGTTGGTATGATTTCCAGGTTTATGCAACATCCTTCAAAGCTTCATTTTAGAGCAACAAAGCGGGTCTTGCATTACATTACTGGAACTATGGATTATGGGATTTAGTACTCAAAAGTTTTCAATTTCAAATTATGTGGGTTCACAGACAACGATTGGGCAAATTCGTTGGATGATAGGCGGAGTATTTCAGCAAATGTTTTTACTCTTAGATCAGGAGTAATCACTTGGAGCTTAAAGAAGCAGGCCATAGTAGCATTGTCTTCCTCAGAAGCTGAGTACGTTGCAGCTACTTCAGCAGCTTGTCAAGCCATATAGTTAAGAAGAATGTCAGCTGAACTGCAACAAAGGCAAGAGGGAGCAACGGAGATCTTTTGTGACAACAAGGCAACCATCTTTATGACAAAAAATCTAGCATTTCATAGCTGAACAAAGCATATTCCATTTCATTCGTGATTTGGTTACGAAGGAGGAGATAACTTTGAAGTACTGTAGCACTTAGGAGCAGTTGGCTGATATACTGACGAAGTCTTTGTCGAAAGAAAGTTTTTCTACTTCAGAGCTTTCCTTGGCGTTTGCAACTTTGAATCAAGGGGAAGTGTTGAAGAATGATTCAAAGTCTAACTTGGTCTCTTCGAGTTGTTAGTAGTGTCTGTATTTTTTTGAGTTTGTTTAGTCAATTGGGTAGTTGATATTGTTGCTAATATTATGCTAGTGGTTGTAGTGGGTTTGCGTTAGTGACTTAGTGGTCCGTAAAATTCTGTTTGGTTGTTTTGGTTGTAATCCTATATATAGGCACATTTGCTTTAGTATTTTCTGAATTGAATAAGACGACTCGAAAATTCAGACTTTCTATATTTCTTTGTTTGCCTCTGTTTTCTTTGTTTTTGCCTCTATTTCAGTGTTATTCATTTTTATCTCCAACATCTTTCACACCCTTCCATGGGATGTTTTGTGACTCATTGTGGGTGGAATTCTACATTGGAGTGTTTGGTTTTGGGCATTCCAGTTGTGTGTTTACCGCAATTTACAGACCAACCAACAAACGTGAAGCTTTTAGAAGATGAATTCAAGACCGGGGTAAGGGCAACGAAGAATGATGAAGGACTAGTTGAAGGTAATGAGATCAAGAGGTGCATTGAGTTAGTTACGGGAGACGGAGAGATTGGGGAAGGAATAACGAAGAATGCTAAAAAATGGAAGTATTTGGCAAAGGAAGCAGCGAATGAAGGTGGATCATCTGACAAGAATCTTAGAACTTTTGTGGACAAGATTGAAGGTGGATTAACATTTTCATCTTAACAGTTGTATTTCTGTGTGTAAGATTTCTTCATATGTGTTTCTATATGTATCACTTTTTTTTAAAAGGTTTTACAGTGCATTCAATACAATTATTTGTATGGTCTTCTCTGTTGTTTTCCTTCTTAATTTTCCCATTTATTTATTTATTTTCCCCCTCGTTTTGATTAACTTCTATAGGTTTGGTATGAGCGACTCAATTGGTGGGGGCTGATGTGGGTTTGTCCAAGTTTTAACTGTGTTACTTTTTGTTCGTTGCATGGATTTAAATCAGAGTCAACTAAACCAACAATTTTTTAGTATTGATAGCACATGACTTTCAAATTCTCGAATTTGAGGAACTCATATGAGATAGATAGCAGAAAAGTTTAGTTAATTAGTAACCAAAAATAAAGAATATGAAACTCATTAAGAGGAAAAACTAGTAGTGTATATGATCCTGTAATGGGGACAAGAGGGGAAATTGAATATAACAAAATAGGAGTATCATCTAATTGGGCTATATGTATGCAAGAAAAATGAGAAATTCAAACTTATCAAGCAAACAATAGAAAGTTGTGATCAAACATTTTGGAAAAGAAAAATAAATTCAAACAATTCAACTAGTGAATCTTGATTGAAATGCAAAATCCAGAGAGTTTTAGAAAAACTTGTATTTGATCATCTGTGTTGATTTATTAACCAAATATTTCGCACAATATTACATGAGTGGGGTCTCATGTGATTTGGGTTCTACGTCCATATGAATATTGTGTAGAATATTTGATAATTTTTTTGGTATATACTCTCTTTTTTTTTTCTTTTTTTTTCTTTTTTGTTTAGTAGAAAATGTTTCAAATATTTCTTTCAATTTTTTTTTATTGTTATTTTTTTTTTAGTTTTTATATTTAGTTGTTTCCTTGAATGTATTAATGTTTGATGGTGGTTGCGGGCATGTTGGTGTGGTTTTAGAATTGATTTTTTAATTTTTTTTTATAAAAAATTGCATGGAAAGATAAACAAAGTAATGTGATAATTTGGAATTATTTTTTTGACTTGTATGTTAAAATAGCCTATCCAAACAGGGTTGGGTTTGACACCTAAAAAAATATACCAAAAAAGATATATATATATATATATATAAGTATATTTTCTAAGATGATTGCACTACAAGAAATTTCACTTTTGGCGACTAAATTTTTAGTCGCCAAAAGTCATATTTTAGTCGCCAATGCTCTTTAGTGACTAAATTTTTTGGTCGGGAAATTAGTAGCCAAAGAGTAGTCGGGAAATATAATTGCCGACTAAACCTAATTTAGTCGCCAAATGTACTCATTTGGCGACTAAATATTTAGTCGCTAATAGGTTTGAAAATTAATTAAATAAATACATTTTTGCCGACTAATTTTTTTGTTGCCAAAAGCTAATTATTTAGTGGACAAAAACTTTTTAGCTACTAAATTTTTTAGTCGCCAAAAGCAAATACTAGTGTTTTGGCTACTAAAATTTTAGTCGCCTAAAGTCAATCTTTTTTGGCTACTAAAATTTTAGTCGCCAAATACTATTTCTTTCGGCTACTAAAAATTTGGTCGCCTAAACTTCAACATTATTTGCTACTAAAAATTTAGTCGCCTAAACTATGACATTTTTGGCTACTAAATTTTTAGTCGCCAAAAGTCATATTTATTCTTCAACTTTTGTTTTTAGCTACAAAATATTTTAGTCGCCAAATGTTTGATTTTCTTTTGGCTACAAAACTTTTAGTAGCAAAGGTTTGATTTTCTTTTGGCTACAAAACTTTTAGTAGCCAAAGGTTTGATTTTCTTTTGGCTACAAAACATTTAGTTGCCAAAAGGTTGTTTTTCCTTTGCCTACAAAAAATTTAGTAGCCAAATGTTTGATTTTCTTTTGGTTACAAAACTTTTAGTAGCCAAATGTTTTTTTTTTAGCTACAAAACGTTTAGTTGGCAAAAACATGATATTATGTTTTATTGTTAATATTATAATGTGTCCATAACCTGTCTGTATTCCATTCAACCTGTAATACGTATGTAAATAAAATGATACATAAATTATCAATCATTCCACAATCTACATTCGTATACAAAAAATAAATTACTTTAACTGTCCAAGTACATACAAACGAATTATTGTCCAAACTAAAATAATAATTCCATACAACATATACAATCATACAAAAAGTAAAGCCCGCCATATACAAAAATTACATTTATTATACCATGTCAAATGACCATTTGGCATGGTACAAATTACCATCGTAATCTGTATCATGACAAAAGGTGATGTATGTACCAAGCCAAAAATACATCTATGCACCACGACAAAAAATCAATTTAGTGGACGGCGTCAAAAGGTGATCTATCCACTATGCCAATACTTATCTGTTCGCTGCCAATAGTTTTCTGTTCGCTGCCGTAGGTGTATTTTCTTAGTCAATTGAATAATGATTACATATATAGAAAAAAAATATATTTTAAATACTCAATTTGGGAACTAGGCTAAAAGTCAAAAAAACAGTTTTTAACCTATTTTGGGTCACATAGCTACTCTACTTTTTTATATGTTTTTTTTAAAAAAAGGTTAAAAAATTAAAAAGTTAGCTTTTAACCAATTTTCCAAAACAACCCTAAGTCTAAAAAATACATTAAAATTTTACATTAAAAAAACATATTTTTTTTATTAATAACTAGGGATAACCCGTGCCTGAAGGCACTGCGAACAATCTTTTTTTAATACCAAATGTGCTAATATCACTCTAATTTTAAACTTCACATAGAAAGAGGAACAAAATATATAAAGAAAACTGAAATAAATAACTAATAAAGCAAACATAAAATATATATAGACACAATGCTTAAGTAAGAACACAAATCAAATTCTTACCACAATGTTTCGATATGAAATGTCTTAAAGAAGTCCACAATGCTTCAGACACAATGTTTCAGTCACAAACTGTAAACATCAATAAAGCAATTAAATTGGACAACATGCTGTCAACATTATTGTGTAACAAACCTCCTAGAAATTAAAGATTATTGAAACAAAAGATATCCACAAATTAGAGTAAAGATTATTGAAACAAAAGATGCTGAAATAGGTGAGGTTTGAAGAGAGAGCAAGAGAGAAGTGGCATTACCTCGATGGTGGTCCGTTGAAGAGAGAGCAATAGAGAAACGGGAAGAGATGATGCTGTAGAGCCGCTGAAATGGATTTCAAATAGGATGAGCTGTAACTTTGAGCAGTGCAGTGTCGTTATTAAATTGAATTGTAAACTGAATCAAACATCTTGTCAAAGCTATCTAAGCGAAAATCATCACCATCAAAAATTATATAGAGAAATGTCCCTTCAAAATTAAAAAACGGAGCTTTAAATAATCAAACTCCTCAAAAAATGCTAATAAGATGTGGGTGTTTCACAAAAGAAACTAAAACTCAACATTTGAAACCAAAACTCCACTGCCATAATTACATTGTTGAAATAAAAGCTCCAAACATGTCATGATCAATTCAAAAAAGGCAACACTCAACTCACAACAAAAATAAATAGAAGGATGTGATTCTAAGGTTTGAAAAAGGTATTTTAGGAGAACAAACAAATAAAGAAAAAAGTATTTTAGGAGAACAAAAAAATTATGTGATCATTGAATACCCACTTCACTAAATGATGTTGAGACATTCATTCTATTTAAATACCCACTGCCCTAGCATCCACCAAAACCACTCACAGTAAAGCTACTGAGACTTCCATAATACACTTTGGACAAAAAAGATAAAGAAAACCAATAAAAGAAGGCGAAACTTAAGGAAAAAAGTGACCAAACTTATGGAAGAACGTGACCAGATGGTAGAAGCAAATCATAAAAAATAAAAATAAAAAGTTCTAACAGTACTATTTTTTATTAGGAGCTACATTATTGGCCATTGCTCCAAAGTTCCTTCCACTCCCAATTTTTCCACTACTTACCAGTCCTATTTTGCTTCATTGCTCATATTCTCTTTGATGCAAATGGAAAGGGGGAATTTTTTTTAAAATAAAAAATGAAGTGGCTAAAATAAAAATGAAATGAAGATATTCTTCCACTACTTACCAGTCCTATTTTGCTTCATTGCTCATATTCTCTTTTATGCAAATGGAAAGGGGGAATTTTTTTTAAATAAAAAATGAAGTGGCTAAAATAAAAACGAAATGAAGATAAAAATACAATAGTGAATATATAAAACATGAAAGCAAAATAAGATCAAAATAAAGAAAACATTTACTTTATGAGTAATGAATAATTCTTCATGAGATGCAAAGCAAGTTCACCTTGATTTATCGGTAACTTGATTACCAACAAAAATAGAAAAGAAACAAAAGGAATATTAAACTTACATTTAGAACTACAGGTTTAATGTTGAATGCCCTATCAAAAGACTCTATTTTCCAAGCTGAAAACTTACCATATCACAAATAATTTTTAAGAGTTAATTAAAATAAACGTTGAAAAATTCTTTGATACACATGGTGGTTTTGGTTATAAAATGAACGTTGAAAAAATGTGTACCATGCACCAGAATTCTAATGATTTGTGGCATTTAGTTATAAGATTTTGTGATGTTCAAATTTATGATGAACTTCGTTGAAGCAAACTTATGGTGCATAAAAATTAAAAATAAAAAGTTCTAGTAGTACTATTTTTTATCAGGAGCTACATTACTGGCCACTGCTCCAAATTCCTTCCACTCCCAATTTTTCCACTACTTACCATTCCTATTTTGCTTCGTTGCTCATATTCTCTTTTATGCAAATGGAAAGGGGGAATTTTTTTAAAATAAAAAATGAAGTGCCTAAAATAAAAATGAAATGAAGATAAAAATACAACAATGAATATATAAAACATGAGAGCAAAATAAGATCAAAATAAAGAAACCATTTACTATATGAGTAATGAATAATTCTTCATGAGATGCAAAGCAAGTTCACCTTGATTTATCGGTAACTTGATTAACAACAAAAATAGAAAAGAAACAAAAGAAATATTAAACTTACATTTAGAACTACAGGTTTAATGTTGAATGCCCTATCACAAGACTCTGTTTTCCAAGTTGAAAACTTACCATATCACAAATAATTTTTAAGAGTTAATCAAAATAAACGTTGAAAAATTCTTTGATACACAAGGTGATTTTGGTTATAAAATAAACGTTGAAAAAATGTGTACCATGCACCAGAATTTTAATGATTTGTGGCATTTAGTTATAAGATTTTCAGATGTTCAAATTTATGATGAACTTGGTTATTAGACTTTTTGTAGTGTTTATGGTTATAACTCATGGTGGTTTTGGTTAGAAAATTTTGTGATGTTTAATTATAAATTTAAGTGGCCTTAGTTATGAGGATTTATGATATTTTTTTAAAGATTATGAACTACTGTGATTATAACTTTGGATGCATATCGTTAAAAAGCTTTTGGGGTGTATATAAATTTAATATGACTTACTCGATCATTCTATCAAAGACTTGCAGTACATGACTTATTAGGTCATTCTATCAAATACATGTGTAATGATCGTAATTGATTAGAGTCCAGTAAACTCACACCAAAAAAAAAAACAAAACAAAACAAAAAAAATGATCGGTTGTTCAGGAAATGGGTTCTAGTTGTGTGCCTACATATATTCCCCAAAATCAAAATAAAGAAAACTTATTGGGTCATTCTATCAAACACTTGCAATATATGACTTATTGGGTCATTCTAAAAAATGAACAAAAAATAAGATAAAAAAAAAATATAACAACAAACTAAGGGTTTAAAAATTGTCTGACCCAAAATAGAAATAAAAAAACAGAGCTGTCTAGATTAATATGGTAAAACAGACAAAAAGAAAAAAAAAAAAAGGTGGAAAAATAGGCAACCAAAACAAAACTTCCCAACCAAAACAAAAAAATGTCTAGATTAATCCCCAAAAAATTGTCCGATTTTGATTCAAAAAACTGTCTAGATTAATCCCCAAAAAACTATCTAGATTAATCCCCAAAAATGTCCGATTTGTTGATTAATATGAGAGAAAACAACAAAAAAATCAATAAATTTATATATGATTAAACAACAAAGAAAAATTCTTTACCTCTATGGATTTGGAGGAGGGTTCGCAGATCTGACTCAGGTCTTTGGATGATGGAGAGAAATTCTTTACCTCTGTGTTGGAGCCATGCCAGTTGTAGAGCTCGGATTCGGCCAGCGGCGAAGTTAAAGAATTTTGGGGCGGTTTAGAGGGATTGAGATCAGTTTGTTGGGATGGTTCAAAGGAATGGAGGAAGAGAGAAGATGAAGAGAGTAATGTAGAGAGAGGGATTGAGATGGGTTTGTCGGGGCGGTTTAGAGGAATGGAGAAAGAGAGAAGATGAAGAGAGTAATGTAGAGAGAGAGAGTGAGAGAGAGGTGTATGTGTTCAAAATTTGAAAGAGGTGTGTGTGTGTGTGTGTGTGTGTGTGTGTGTGTGTGTGTGTGTGTGTGTGTGTGTGTGTGTGTGTGTGAGAGAGAGAGAGAGAGAGAGGATCTATAAGGTTATTAGACATTGTGAGCCATTGGATTGAATTCAATCTAATGGTCCATGTACTGACAAAGAGACAAAAGTCCCATAGAGTAAAAATCTAAGCTTTCTTGTTATATAGATATTCAAATATACAAGACACTTGTATACTACAATAATACATTGACTTGTTTTAAATATGACTTATTTTTTAATTTTTTTATTTATTATGAAAAATCGTATAAAAAATAGAGAAGTGTTGTGATCCAAACAAGTTATTAAGCTAATAAATTATTTATTTTTCGCATACCAAAAACAGAGAGCTTACTAGTTGATCTTGAAATATCACCATGTGGTACCCGTTAATGGTATTATAATTGGTAAAAAAAGATAAGACTCACAAATTTATATTAAATGATTAACAAACATGAGAAAATATAATGAATTATAATTTATGAGAGGAATAATTAAGTGACACCCTAAACCAACTAATAATTTTTTCTACAAACAACCCATTCACTGAGACATAGTAGTAACAGTCATATTCAAGACTACACCTTTCAAAGTCAATTGAATAGTTTTCAACCGCCTCCGTTTGGAAAAATTATTGATTGGTATAGGAGTGTTAAGTGATCATATCCTTCACTAATTATAATTCATCATATTCTTTAATATTTTTTGGGGTAAATTATATTTTGCCACCTTAAAGTTTCACCCATTTTTCACTTTGGCTCTTTAAGTTTGATTTTTTCTACTTTGACCCTTCATGTTTATAATTCTTCCCCCTTTGGCCCTTTATGCTTGCAATTCTTCCCATTTTTGGCCCTTTAAGTTTGATTTTTCCACTTTGGCCTTTCATGATTGCAACCCTTCCCACTTTACTCCTAAACTAACTTACATCCAAAAAACTAACAGAACTTTTTACATCACCAACACATCAACTCCATACATGATATAAAAAAATTCACAAAAGATGCAAAAAATAAAAAATAAAAAACAAAAAAATTTCAATTTTTTTTACTCTTTAGTAAACTTTTTTTTTTTTTTTTTCAAATTTATTCATAAACACTATTATATTATAGATGCATCTAACTAAAAAAATAAAAAGAAATTTAACTGAAAAAAAAAAAAGTTCACTAAAGATGAAAAAAAAACGATAATAAACTTTTCATTTCAGAATTGACAATACAGGTGTTTGAGTCATTATATTTTCATTATTTTTCATCTTTAATAAAATTTTTGCTTTTTTTTTTGTTAATTTTGTTTTCATTTTTTTAGCTGCATCTAATCTAGATGCCTCTATAATGTAATAATGTTTATGAATAAATTTGGAAAAAAAAAGTTCACTAAAGACTAAAATAAAATTTCAATTTTTTGTTTTCTATTTTTCATTTTTTCCATCTTTAGTGAATTTTTTACATCACACATGGAGCTGATGTGTTAGTAATATGGCGGATTCTGTTAGTTTGTTGGATAGAAGTTAGTCTATGAGTAAAGTGGGAATGATTGCAAACACGAAGGGCGAAAGAAGGATAGATTGCAAACATGAAGGGCCAAAGTGGAAAAAATCAAATTTAAAGGGCCAAAGTGGGAAGGATTATAAACATGAAAGAGTAAAGTGGGAAAAATTAAACTTAAAGAGCAAAAGTGAGAAATAGGTGAAACTTTAGAGAAGTAAAGTGTAATTTATCCTATTTTTTGATCATTTAACACAAATTCATGAACCTCACTTTCTCCATTAACTACAATACCATTGAAGCACCGTATAGTAATGCTCCAAGAGCCATCAATAACTTCTCATCAGTTTTGAAGCATTATTGCTGATAGCATAATGTACTTGTAGAGGATAAAAATTCAAGCCAAAGGCCCAAGCAAGTTAAGACGCGGCCCAAAGCATTTTTACTCAGCCAAGGCAAAGTCTAGGCCCAAGTCCTTAGAAAGTACAGTTGTAAAGAAAACAATGTCACGTGATAGGAGATTTAAACGAGATTGCTCCTAGAAAAGAGATCCTTAAACATGAAGGAAAACCCTTAGATCAGATAGAAATCAATGATGGAGATCAAAACCAATAGAAGAAAGGATACAAAATCAACCAACTCTGACAACCCAAGCATCCGATAAGATAAATCCAATGATTAAGAATGAGTGCCCAAACCCGAACTAAATCTAGGCCATCTATAATACAATAACTTCGACAATGGTAGATCAAGATCACTTGTCCACTTGCCCGACTAGTGCCTGCTTACATAAAACACTACTAGATCGGTACAACCATCCAACGGTCACGATACCAGGTATCCACACTATAAAAGGAAGAAAGAAAATCGTTTAATAAAAAGCACAAGAAAAAGATATTTTCCTTCAGAAAAATGATACGTTCACACAAGATTCTAATTTGATTGTTGGAGGGTCCTCCCGACCAATTATGGTCGGGAGAGATCACTGACGTTTTGGTATTTGTCTTTTCTAAAGAGTGAAAGAAGGAGCAGCTCATCTCGCTTTCTCTGTGGAGAATAAAATCCACCCTTCCACAATTGGCGTCGTTTGTGGGAAACTTGAGAAAAGATGAGTGTCCATCCCGCTCTGGACGAAATACCAACTCACTCCTAAAAATTTCCAATCAAAAATATGGTTAGTGAAAATTTCGGCCATGATCCCAATGCTACCCCTGCAAACTCAATGGCAATAGTTCTACCAGATCCCAAAAACCAACAAGGCCAACTTATTGAACAACTAATGGCTAAAGTGGAAGCACTCAAGGAAGAACTACGCGTGACCTAAAGAAGGTCCGTCGAAAGAGCCCGAACCACCAATCAACAAAAGCGACCAAATCATCATCAAGTCGCAAGCCAGACTGCTAGCAGCAACTTCGATCGAATGCAGAAAAAGCGTCAGGTCACCTAAAGGGATTTTTTAGATAACTCAGAGAACGTCCTAAGGAGCTAGCTCAATGGTCGAACCAGGGGCCATCTAAAACCTGTCAGACAAAAACTCTTCATAGATGATTTAGCATCCCCTTTCTCCCGAACAATAGACAGCGCGGATCTGCCTAAAAGATTCACCCTGCCAAAATTCAACTTGTATGATGGCAAAGGGGACCCGACTAGCCACATCCAACATTACACACAGGCCATGACGTTATGGAGCAACAATGGCCCGATCATGTGTCGAATGTTTTCCTCAAGTTTAGGAGAAATGGCATTGCGATGGTACTACAAATTAGAAGCCCGATCCATCAGTATCCGCCTGACTATGTTTGTATTGAGTTCCTAGGAGATCAACTGAGGTAGTGGAAACTAGAGTTCTAATGGTCGATGCCTAGAATGCAAAGGTTTGGAATTTTCGAGACTAAAGTCTGGTTTAAATACCCAGAGGTGTATCCTCAGCTTGAAATTTGTATGGCAGCCCCATAGGTTGAGGTAGCTTGTATGCGCCTCAATTCTGGATACTGAACCAACCTAGTCTGTCACCCTGTTGGAGAATAGGGAAAGTTGCGAACATGGCTAGGAAGAAAAGTAGTACCTATGGTTTGGAAGCGCAACCAAGAAGAAGAGGAAGATCCCCAGCAGCATGAGGTAAGTCATTGCCAATTGCCCCTGTAAGGTACTTTCTAAGGCACCATTTCCTAGCTGCTACATCACATCTAGTACTTCTATTACATTGCATGTAGAATTTATCGCATGCATCTACTGCATTATCCATTTTATCGCCTGCATCCTTTCCATGTTAAGCTTAGTTTGGCATGTGCTCATACCTTTCACTCGTTCAAACATAGTTTTGTCATGTGTAAGTACACATGCTGCGCTAAGGCCAATATTAAGGGTGTTAACACCTTTTTTATGTTAGACGTGGTCTGGTTTGTGTCCGTGCCTTTTCTAGGCAAAACATAGTTCGGCCTACGCCTTTTATTCACTGCATCCATTGCATCGTACTTTGTTTTGTTGCATTCAACATTTAGGATCACGATCTTTCCTCAGTGGATCGCTCCTCCCTTATGTCATACCACCCAATTACTTGTACTCTTTCTCTTTCTATGAAAAACATAGTTTTGCATCTGCTTGCACCCTTTTTACGTTAAAACATGGTTTTGTTATGTATAAGCATCCATGCTGCATTGAGGCCAGTATTGAGGATGTAGGCACTTAGCCTGTGTTAGGTGTTGTTTGGCTGTGCCCACTTCTTTTCTATATAAAATGTAGTTTGATTTTGCATCTCCATCCATTTATGGTATTCGTGTGTTTTGCACTGCTTGTGGTTTGATTATATCATTTGCATTACATTGTGTATCGTTTTACATTCTGCCCCTGAACTACGTTGGTTTGATTCCTTGCAATGGGATACGTAGGCAACCCTTGGGTTCAACCAATTGCCTCTGCATTTTGTTTGTTTGTCTAAGTCTTGCGGCCTTGCCAAAATGGGTTGTCTTCGGGCTTTGACATTTACTCACATCATTTTATGACTATGAGTTCTGTCAAAGAGAGGCAACTGTAGACACCTCGTTTTTGACCGCTCTTATGACTTGGACGTCATCGCTTGCATATCCAATGATGAGAGTATATGCTTGTTAAGTGCTCAGAGTCCTCAGTGGAATGCCACAGCTTTGGGCCTTTCAAACCCTGCACAATCTCTTGCCTTAATTTTGGACCAAACCAAAGATGTTTAAGCCTGCAACCTTTTGTGGCCTACTGGCCACTGCTTGTGGCTGCGAGCCACTGATGTGGCCTATCGGCTACCAATGTGTTTTGCAGATATTTTTGTGCCAACTATGCCAGCTGTAGGCACAGATGTATGCACCTTCTTACACATGTATTTCTTGATATTTCTGAGGGAGTTGCATGGTTTTCTATAAATAGGAGGCCTCCACTTCCATTTTAAAGGTTGGAATTTTTAGAGAAAAAATTCTCTCTCTAGAATTCTCTCTTTCTCTTGAAATTTCCTAGCTTTTTGCAAGCTTTAGCCTATATACTCTTAACCAAACATCTTCATCTTTGAGCTGAGGTACCTTTGAGCCTTGTTTGAGCTCTTGAGGGTGTGTTTGCCTTGATTTGTTGCCTGGAATTGGTACTCCTCTTCAAGAGGTATAAAGCTTTGCTTCTCTACTTGCTTTAATCATTTTTTTTTGCTACTATTTTCCTTTGTTTTTGGGCTATGAAAATTCTGTATTTTTGAGTTGAAACTTGGGTTTTAAGGCTAATAAAGGTTGAGGGGTGGTTCACCCTTCTTTACACCTTACTTTCAAGGCCTTTGCCTTTGTGCTTCCCATCTCTTCACTATCTTTTTTTGAGGTTTTAAATACTGATTTTTAGAGTTATTTCAGTGGCCAAAATCAGGTTTTGAAGTCCAAAATTGGAGGGGTTAGCTTCCCCTCATTGTGTCTTGCTTACTAGCCTAGCATAGTTCATGTTTTAGCTTATTGTTCTAGCTTTTTTTGTCTTAATTCCAACATGTTTTAGGACTTATTTAGGACTGTTCTAAGACTATTCTTACTTGTTTACTTCATTTGAGCCTTGTATTGCATGCTTGTTGTCAAGATCCAAACCCAACCCTACAGGCTTAGTGTCGTAACCGGCCAGTAATTCTTGGATATCCAAAGGCCTCTTAACTGAATAACCTATAATAAGGGGCTATGGAAGCAAATAGAGAAAATATACATTGTCCATAGAGTTGTGTTAACGTATATGAGAGAGAGATCTTTAAAACAAACTTATATATATATATATATATATATGACATCATAAATACATGGTCATACGTCACCTAATTACACAGATTAAGCAAAAAAGGGAACTTAGTTCATTGTATAGATAAACAAAGCAAAACGAATATCTGTAGCGAGATTGAAACACTAGGCATCTCAAAAGGGAACCTCCCCGGGAGGCACAGTGGTTGGCTGACCAAATACTCTAGGCAGCAGCTCAGGCTTGGTCATGCACTTGCTCACCTACATACATAATATAAATAGTAAGCGGAAGCCTAGTGAATAATAACAAAGTAAAGGGTTTAAATGAATGATGTCCACAACAGATTCAGAAACCAGAATTCATATCAAGCAGACATATATTCATATTCTTGTTCAATCTTCATATAGGGGTTGCTTGGGATGTCCTAAATAAGTGCACTTTTTGACTTTTTGGACTAAAAAGTTGAGGAAAAAAAGATGGTTGTTTGGGATTACTTTTTGACTTTTTACGAAAAAATATGTATTAAAAAATTGTATAAATTAGTGTATAGGAGAAGCTTTTGGTGAGTAGGCAGTACGGTGGGTAGCACGATGGAAGCAGTGTGCAGAGTAGTGTATAGGAGATGTTTGCCTCTTTTTCAGGCATTGAATTGGACGGTGCTGTTCGGCCTGTGGGGGCTCACTATGGGTCCCGTTTTTCTAATTGGAACGGTTCAATGTGTAGAACTCGTCGAGTACAATATGTTTGTAAAAAATTACGTTGATTGGATATCGATAGCTATCTGATCGGATTAGTTTTTTGTCAACCGTTAACTATAACACCATCTATTTTTTTTTATACAAAACGGATTTGATCATGTAGTTAGCGATATCCGATCAATGTGATTTTTTACAAACATATAGTACTCGACGAGTTCTGCACATTGAACGGTTCAAATTATCAAAATGGGATCCATGATGGGCCCCCACGGGCCGAACAACACTGTCTTGTTTGTGCACCCGCCTGTTCCCTTTGTCCAACCAAAGTCAGCTAAAGTACAACTCACGTGAAAAGTAAGTTGTACTTTTTTTTTGGTGTAAAATTAATTTTTTATATTTTTTTTTGGTGAATAGTAATAAATTTTTAACTTTTTTAGTAACTTTTTGACTTTTTAACTTTTTTGAAGGATGCAAAACCAAATTTATAGAAAGCGAGTTCATGCTTAATCATACATGGTACATCCATTAGTGTTATCATGCTTGTTAGTTCCATAAGGAACCTCTGGTACTAGGAACTTGTAATATCCTTGAGCCACGGTATTGTTACCCCCAGGCAAGGGCCTTGCTTATAAACCACGGTATTGTTACTCGGGCAAGGGCCTTGTGCTAAGGATGCCACGAATACTTGTCGAAATTTGGACAATCATTCATTCTTACAAAACATCGCATTTTAGAAAATCGATCATTTCATAGCATCGTAAAATAATTAAAGTTAAACATAACTTTACGAGTTATTACTCAGATGGCTCCACTTGCAAAATAGATAAATCAGATAACTTGTGGCGTGTGACCTACACACGTATAGCAGAAACACATAATGAAACACACACTCGGTTGGTACTTAACTACTTTCGTTTCATTCTTAATGTGTTTCTAAGTCTTAACGTCTTATTGAATCTTAATCATGGCCTAGGAATGCTTAGGATGCAATGTGGATGCCAAAATGCACTCAAGAACCTTTAACAAAACTTGCTAAAAATAGGGGTCCCACTCGAGCGCAACTTCCTTCACTCGAGCGGACATGAAAAATGTAAGGGGTCGCTCGAGCGCAACTTCCTTCCCTCAAGTGGTCTGTAAACTTTGAGAAAAAGTGCTGGTTGTGTGATTTTCAAGCTCGACAATCGCTCAAGCGTGAGACTTAGGGCCTCGCTCGAGGGAAATCTTGTTGCTTGAGCGGTCTGCAAAAACATGAAAGTTTTGGGAGCTCACATTTCACGGTCAAGCGGACTTTAGGTCGCTCGAGTGCAGTTTCTGCCGCTCGAGCAGAAGTGCAGAATCTGGAATTTCCAGATTGCACTCCCAAACTCCAAACTCGAATTACACACTTCAAAACTCATCTTTTTGGGCCAAAATCCCAAAAAACATGTAGAAATTTGTAGAATATCATAAATTGAAGATCATTTTGCCAAATCAAGGTCCAAAAGTATGCCAATTACTCAAAACTCAAACTTGAAATTTATGAATATGCCATGAACATGACATGCATGACTTACTTTGAACTAAGGCTTTCCAAAACTTGATTAATTAAGGTCAAATGGTAAGAATTATGATGAATTCTCAAAACTAAGTCAAGATAGATACATGCATGTGAGAATTCTTTAGAATCAAACTCAAAATGCCATGATATATGCATGCATGTATGATATGGTTCAATTCTGTTCATCTCTAATTCAATTCTTGTATTAACCAATTTAATTCTCTAGATTTTATGTCCTACACACTATAATTGTACAATCTAAGGGTTGAATTCTTACTTAGGCTTGTTAATGAGAGAGTTAGAAGCTTGATCCTTGCGTTTCTAAGTCCAATTCTTTAATTCCTAGCAAGTTCTTTGGTTGAGCTCAAATCTCTCATTTCTTTCCCTCTCTTATGTTTGTTTGCTTGTGTAGGCTCAAAGTGTATTGAAATGAAGGAAAAAGGATGAGTGGTGGTACAATTGGTGCCTTATATAGGCTTAGATAATAGTGTAATTAAATTGTTGATCAAACTAATCATGTAGACATTAAATTATTCTAATTTAATCGTTCTGAATCAAATTCTAATGAAACTCACCATAATGTTCTACAAATTCCAACTAATACATAAATCAAGTCAATTTCGTGATCAGATGCCGATAAGGCCTTCAATTCACAAAACAAAATAGGAATTTAGACAGATATTTCTATATTAGATAGATATGAATACAAATAATGTGACACATATGCAATTTATTCATAATTCACCTTATTTACTTATTAGGCATATTTAATCATGAATTAACATTAATTAAAGGTTGGGGTTGTTACAGTCTTCCCCCCTTAAAGAGTTTGGTCCTCCAAACTCGAGTTACCTTCGTTTTAGAAGAATGTTGGGTCCAACAGAAACAAATCCGGATATCTCTTCATCATATCTTCTTCCGTTTCCCACGTAGCATAAGCCCCTCCATGATTTTGCCAATCAACTTTCACCAATGGAATTTCCTTATTCCTCAATCTTTTGATTCTACGGTTCATGATCTGAATTGGCCTTTCTTCATATGTATAATCATCCTTCAAAAGTACATGTGTTGGCTCAATAACATGGAATGGATCCCTCAAATTGTCTCGAAGCATTGAAATATGAAAGACATTATGCATATTTTCCATAACTCGAGTAAGGCTACGATATGTCACCAGGTTAATTTTCTCTATGATTTCATAATGTCTAACATATCTCGGTGCTAACTTGCATTTCACTCTAAACTGCATTTGGCCCTTCATCAGAGTTACTTTGATAAACACATGATCCCCGACTTCATATTCTCTGTCTCTTCTTTGGCCATCAACATAACTCTTTTGGCAGCTTTGTGCAGTTTTCAATCTTTGTTGAATCAATTTCACATTTTTAGTCGTTTCTTACACTAGTTCTGGTCCTAACAAAGGTCTATCACCTACCTCGGCCCAACATATCGGAGATCGGCATTTTCTACCATATAAGGCTTCGTAATGAGCCATATCAATACTTGAATGGTAGCTGTTATTATACATAAACTCGGCCAACGGTAAGTAGGTGTCCCAACTGCCTTGAAAGTCTAGGGCACACATCCGTAACAAGTCTTCCAACATTTGAATGGTTCGTTCGGATTGGCCATCTGTCTGTGGATGATAAGCACGACTTAGTCTCAATTCAGTTCCCAGAGCCTGCTGTAGACTCTGCCAAAATCTTGAAGTGAACTTAGGATCTCTGTCAGATACAATAGATACTGGCACCCCATGTAATCTCACAATCTCATTGACATACAAGTTACCTAATTTATCTGCATTATACAAGGATTTAACAGGTAAGATATGTGCGGACTTAGTCAGATGATCAACAATTACCCAGATAGAGTCCATACCTCAAGGAGAGCGAGGTAATCCCACAATGAAGTCCATCATGATATGTTCCCATTTCCATTCCGGTATTGGAAGTAGCTGTTGCAAACCAGCAGGTCATTGATGTTCAGCTTTAACTTGTTGGCAGTGTAAACATCTAGTCACAAAATTTGCAATACATTTTTTCATTCCCAGCCACCAGAAATTCTGTTTCAAGTCATGATACATCTTTCTGTTTCTTGGATACATAGCAAATTTTGAATTGTGAGCTTCAGTCATGATGCGTTTCCTTAAATCAAAACAATCTGGCACACAAAGGCGATTCTAAAATCTTAACACGTTAGTTTTGAATCAATTTCATCAAAAACTTTCTTCAAGAACTCATCTTCATGTTGTTTCTCTTTAATCTCTTCAATGATTGTAGGTTGAGCAGAAATGGCGGCTAAGATCCCGCCTTGTTCATCTAGTAAAATTTCAATCTCATTCATTTCTAGATCATATATTAAATCCTTCTGACCGGTGAGTAAACATGACAAATTACCCATGGATTTCCGGCTCAAGGCGTCTACAACGGTAGTAGCTTTTCTTAGATGGTACAAGATCTATAAGTCGTAATCCTTGATCAACTCAAGCCATCATCTGTCTCATGTTCAGTTTTTTTTGGGTGAAGAAATATTTAAGGCTTTTATGATCAGTGTACACTTCACAAGTCACACCGTATGGATAATGTTGCCAAATTTTCAAAGCAAACACTACAGCTGCTAATTCAAGGTCATGGGTCGGATAGTTCTTTTCATGTGGTCGGAGTTGCTGAGAAGCATAAGCAATTACCTTATCATTTTGCATTAACACACAACCCAAACCTTTGTAGGATGCATCACTATAAATCTGAAACCCATTAGTACCATTAGGCAAAGTCAAAATTGGTGCAATCACTAACCTGCTCTTTAGCTCTTGGAAAACAGTCTCTCTTTGATTAGTCCAATCAAATGGTGTAGCTTTCTGTGTCAATTGAGTGAGTGGCAAAGCAAGTTTGGAGAAATCTTTTACAAATCTGCTATAATAGCCTGTAAGTCCTAGAGAACTTTGAACTTCTGATACATTTGTCGGTTTAGGCCAGTCCACGATAGCTTCAATTTTTTGTGGGTCAACGGAGATATCATCCTTGTTGATTACATGCCCCAAGAATGCCACATTGTCAAGCCAAAATTCATATTTGAAGAATTTTTCATATAACTTCTTCTTCCTTAGGGTCTATAAAGCAATTTTCAAATGATTTTCATGTTCTTCCCTGCTTTTAGAATAAATCAACATATCATCGATAAACACAACAATAAACTCATCAAGGAATTGTTTGAACACTTTATTCATTAAGTCCATGAATGTCACAGGTGCATTAGTTACCCCAAATGGCATGACTAAGAATTCATAATGCCTATATCTAGTTCTGAATGTAGTTTTCTCTATGTCTTCTACCTTGACCTTTAACTGGTGATACTCGGATCTAAGGTCAATTTTTTAAAACACTTAGGCTCCTTGAAGTTGGTCAAACAGGTCATCTATTTGGGGTAGTGGGTACTTATTCTTGACAGTTACTTTGTTCAACTCCCGGTAGTTAATACATAGTCTTAAAGACCCGTCTTTCTTTTTGACAAACAACACTGGGGCTCCCTAAGGTGAGGTACTCAGACGGATGAATTTATTATCTAAGAGTTCTTGGAGTTGGACTTTTAACCCTTTCAGTTTAGAAGTCGACATTCTATAAGGAGTCTTGGAGATAGGTTGTGTTCCAAGTACTACATCAATAGTAAATTCAATTTCCCTATCAATTAAGTCTGCGGGTAGGCCATTAGGAAACATATCTAAAAATTCACAGACTATAGGTATCGTTTCTACATTAGTACTATCTGAAGACTTAGTCAACATACAACACAAGTAGCCCCGACAGCCTTTTCTTAGCAATTTCCTGGCTTTCACGAATGAAATCAAGTATGGCGAAGGAACTACCCCATTTCCAGTAAAAACAAACTCAGGCACACCAGGTGGTCTAAACACAATAGATTTACTCGCACAGTCAATGGTGGCACAGTATTTAGTCAACCAATCCATTCCCAAAATGCAATCAAAATGATCAATGCTCAGGGGCAACAAATCAACATATAATGTCATATTACCAATCATAATATCACATGTCGGATATACATAAGCACATATCATAGAACCCCCAGACGGTGTAGATACAGATAATAAACATTTCATAGGTTCTAATGGTCTAGTTAATTTTTGAGAAAAAGCATGCGATATAAATGAATGCGTGGAACCAAAATCAATCAGCCCATAGGCATTCTGAGCAGAGATAGAGATTATACCTGACACCACTAACTCAGTATTCTGTACATCCCTAGGTACTAATCCAAAAACCCTGCCTTGTCTCAAAGTTCCTCCTCCAATATTAGCCCTCTCATTGGTTCTTGGTATAAGGGCAGATCCGGCTGAACTTGCTACAGGACGAGTTGCTGTATCGAGTCTCATTGGGCAATCTCTAATCATGTGGCCTGTCTTGCTACATCAAAAACAAGCACCAGATGCACTATGATACATGCCCCTATGTTTCATTCCATATTCTGAACAAATTGGCATAGACCCCCTGCTTTGGCTTGAGCTACTTGACGATCCAGTATTTTGCTTCTTCGGAAATGATCGGCCTTTCTTGAAATTAAATCCGGCCTTTCTTGAAATTAAATCCGGTCCTTTTACCTCTCCTTTTAGTTTTTTGAGTTGTAGCTTGTTTCTTTACTGCTATTATGGCCTCTGCCATCAATGCTCTATCAAGTACTTCCACATATGTAGGTAATTTCAGTACACCTATTCAATCAAACACTTCCAGATCTAGTCCTCCGTCAAACTTTCGTGCTTTCTTATAATTTGTGTCAACCATATGAGGAGCAAATCTGGCCAACTCGGTGAACTTAGCCTTATACTCGGCTATGGACATCTTCCCTAGCTTAAGTTCTTGGAATTCAGAAACTTTTCGATCTCTAAAGCATTGGGAAAAGTACTTGTTGTAGAAGATCTCATTGAATTGAGCCCAGGTCATATTCCTATTAAGGTGTAGGTGGCCAAGAGTACTTTATGTGTCACGGAGCAAGGAAACACTTCAAACAACTTTTCCATTTCGAGCAACCATGTTTCCGCCTTTAAGGGTTCAATACCACCCAAGAAAGTTGGCGGTTTCATCTTCATAAATTTCTAGGTCAAGTTGATTATATCGTTGTTATCTGGCTCATTTTTGTGCTAGTGGAGGCGGAGGGGGCAAAGGTTGTTGTTGTGTCATTGCCTCAGTTAGAGCTGCTAGCATTTGCTCCATTCGGCTCATGCGAGCCTCTAACAATTCAGTTGTATTGTCACTTCTTGTATTTTCCATTGCTATACGTAAACAGAACATTTATGAACATAGGCGAATAGTTCGTCATACAATGTTTAGATCATTCAATTACGGTTCGTTCACCTTTATTTCAAGTATTCATGGGCAAATCCAGTTTTCACATTGACAGAAATTAGTATACACGCTTACACATGCAGATGAGATGCCCCTAATTCTTACTAGGACACCCTATAGCTCGTATGGACTCATGTGTGCTGTATAATCATGTGCTCTGATACTACTCTGTCAAGACCCAAACCCACCCCTATAGGCTTAGTGTCGTAACCAGCCAGTAATTCTTGGATTACCAAAGGCCTCTTAACTGAATAACATATAATAAGGGCTACGGAAGCAAATAGAGAAAATATACATTGTCCATAGAGCTGTGTTAATGTATATGAGACAGAAATCTTTAAAACAAACTTATATATATGTATATATATATGACATCATAAATACATGGTCATACGTCACCTATTTACATAGATTAAGCAAAAAGGGAACTTAGTTCACTATACAGATAAGCAAAACAAAACGAATATCTATAGTAAGATTGAAACACTAGAGATCTCAAAAGGGAACCTCCCCGGGAGGCACAGTGGCTGGCTGACCAAAAACTCAAGGCAGCAGCTTAGGCTTGGTCACGTGTCTGCTCACCTACATACATAATATAAATAGTGAGCGGAAGCCCAGTGAATAATAACAGAGTAAGGGGTTTAAATGAATGATGTCCACAACAGATTCAGAAACTAGAATTCATGTCAAGTAGACATATATTCATATTCTTGTTCAATCGTCATATAGAAAATAGAGTTCATGCTTAATCATACATGGTACATCCATTAGTGTTATCATGCTTGTTAGTTCCATAAGAAACCTCCAGTACCGAGAACTTGTAATATACTTGAGCCACGGTATTGTTACCCCCGGGCAAGGGCCTTGCTTATAAACCACGATATTGTTACCCCTGAGCAAGGGCCTTGTGCTAAGGATGCCATGAATACTTGTCAGAAATTTGGACAATCATTCATTCTTATAAAACATTGCATTTCAGAAAACTGATCATTTCATAGCATCAGAAAATAATTAAAGTTAAACATAACTTTACAAAGTTATTACTCACATATGGCTCCACTTGTAGAACAGATAAATCAGATAACTTGTAACGCGTGACCTACACACATATAGCAGAAACACATAATGAAACACACACTCGGTTGGTACTTCACTACTTTTATTTCATTCTTAGTGCGTTTCTAAGTCTTAACCTCTTATTAAGTCTTAATCATGGCCTAGGAATGCCTAGGATGCAATGTGGATGCCACAATGCACTCCAAAACGCTTAACAAAACTTGCTGAAAATAAGAGTCCCACTCGAACACAACTTCTTTCGCTCGAGCGGACATGAAAAATGTGAAGGGTCGCTCGAGGGCAACTTCCTTCCCTCGAGTGGTCTGTAAACTTTGAGAAAAAGTGTTGGTTGTGTGATTTTCATGCTCAACGGTCGCTCAAGCGTGAGACTTAGGTCCTCGCTTGAGCGCAAATCTTGTCGCTCGAGCTGTTTGCAAAAACATGAAAGTTCTGGAAGCTCGCATTTCATAGTCGAGTAGACTTCAGGTCGGTAGACCAGTAGTGTAAGATCACAGAGTGGTCGGTCTAGTGTAGCTTTTGCCGCTTGAGCGAAAGTGCAGAATCTGGAATTTCCAGATTGCACTCCCAAACTCCAAACTCGAATTACACACTTCAAGACTCATCTTTTTGGGCCAAAATCGCAGAAAACATTTAGAAATTTGTAGAATATCATAAATTGAAGATCATTTTGCCAAATCAAGGTCCAAAAGTATGCCAATTACTCAAAACTCAAACTTGAAATTTGTGAATATGCCATGAACATGACATGCATGAATTACTTTGAACTAAGGCTTTCCAAAACTTGATTAATTAAGGTCAAATGATAAGAATTATGATGAATTCTCAAAACTAAGTCAAGATAGATACATGCATGTGAGAATTCTTTAGAATCAAACTCAAAATGCCATGATATATGTATGCATGCATGATATGGTTCAATTCTCTTCATCTCTAATTCAATTCTTGCATTAACCAACTTAATTCTCTAGAGTTTATGTCTTACACACTATAATTGTACAATCTAAGGGTTGAATTCTTACCTAGGCTTGTCAATAAGAGAGTTAGAAGCTCGATCCTTGTGTTTCTAAGTTCAATTCTTCAATTCCTAGCAAGTTCTTTGGTTGAGCTCAAATCTATCCTTTCTCTCCCTCTCTCACATTTGTTTGCTTGTGTAGGCTCAAAGTGTATTGAAATGAAGGAAAAAGGATGAGTGGTGGTACAATTGGTGCCTTATATAGGCTTGGATAATAGTGTAATTAAAGTGTTGATCAAACTAATTAAGTAGACATTAAATTATTCTAATTTAATCGTTCAGAATTGAATTTTAATTACACTTACCATAATGTTCTAAAAATTCCAACTAACACATAAATCAAGTCAATTTCGTGATCAGATGCCGATAAGGCCTTCAATTCATAAAACAAAACAAGAATTCAAACAGATATTTCTATATTAGACAGATATGAGTACAAATAATATGACACACATGCAATTTCTTTAGAATTCACCTTAATTACTTATTAGGCATATTTAATCATGAATTAATGTTAATTAAAGGTCGTGGTTGTTACACTTGTGGTGTAATTGTCCTCATAAGTTTGGTGTTTTAGGCATTAGACACCATCTTATTTGAGTTGATTGCATTTTTTTATGGCTTTCCATAGTTGTGATCACTTTTAATCACTTCTGCAACCTCTCTCCTTTCTTGGCTTTTGCTTCGCTTTGAAAATGACTTCAAGCTAGTTATTTTTTTAAGCATGAGATTGAGGTGTCATGCTTAAGGGTTTAATCCCTTTGGGGGTTCATTACCAATGATATGATGTCTCTTTCATGCCCAAAGAAACACTTGGTTTGAGCCCTCTTTCTATTAGAGGACTTAAACTCACTTTTGGACTCAATTGATTAAAGAATTGAAAGGTAACTAAAATGAGGTAACAAAATTGGTGATTAAAAAATGTTGCAAGATAATAATTTGGTTTGGGTTCAATCGGACTTTAATTGAACCATTGAGTCTTGAGTCGTTTCATACTCATTAGTGATGAAAACGGTTCAAGATTCATTGTCAACTACTTCCCTTGATCATTCATGATAGGGAGGTGATTTTGAGAGTCTTATTTTTGTTGCATTTATTGAATTTGCACACTTTGGTTCCTAAGCCGTCATGTAATGAAATTGCATCAATTGATGGTTTTTGAATCAAGTTTTACTACTCCTTTTGAGCTGCTCAAATGATAAAGATAGGTAAATTGTGCAAACAAACCCTTGAGAATACACTATCCGTGCTCTGTTTGCTCTCTGTTGCAGTAGGACAATCCAGTCATCAGTGGCCGGCAGGCCACTATTGGTGGTCGGCAGGCTGCTTTTAGTGGCTGGCAGGCCACCTCCTATGGCCGGCAAGCCATCTGCTAGCTACCAGTGCAAAAACCAGCAGTGTACTTTTAAAGCAGAACAACGTTGGTTCTGAGATGGAAATCAATGCAAGTGTTCTATTGTGCAACAGAGGCATTTGGCAGCAGAAACAGTGGCTTTTTCGAGTTGAAAGTCCGTGCATACATGAGCATCCCTCGCTTCCTAGGGCTAATTAGTTAATTTAATTACTTTATTTCATGTTGTATTCATGTTGTATCTAATTAGTTAGCTAATTAGAATTTTGTAATTAATTAATTACTTAGTTCTAATTTGTAATAATTAGCTAGAATAGTTAATTAGTTGTGATGTTATGATAACTAGCTAGCATAGTTAGTTGATTCATTTTGTAATAGCTAATTAATTAGTTTAGGTAGTTAGCTATTCAGACCTACGCGAGGGCAAGCAAACTTGTAATAATGTGTATGTCTTCCAACCCCACGTCTTTATCCCTTTTATTTACTAGCTTATGTTGGTTAATTTAGGGCATCATGTTTCGTTTAGCATTACTCATGCTTGCATCCATTTGTATTGCATGCATTGAGGCTCGGCGCATCATACTAACTTGCATTGTTAGTTTAACGCTTCTTTGAAAACATTCTTAGATGGCATGCTACCAAATTGATTCACATGTTATGTTAAGTAGCCGAGTCCATTTAGATTACATATTGCATGCGTTGCATTATTCATAATTGCATAGTTAGGATCATGCATTATTCTAACTATGTCATCTTTTTTGGCTTGGAGTACTAGGTGAGCTTTTACTCGCTTTAGTATATTGCATTGTATGTTGATGTTGCCATGTCAAAGCATGTTCACCATGAGGCTAAGTGCTTAAATGATAAACTGTTTGAATACCTATGGATGAAGGCTATTTGCTTGAATTGGAATAATGTGAGTAATGTTCATATGCGATCGCTTTTTCAAGTGGTACATATTCGAAACAATTTTCAAAACAAACATGAATCAAGTGTTCTAATTTTTGCAAATTAGTCTATACTTGTGTGCGCATCACATAGTAATTCTAGCATAATACATCGGAACAAGAGCATATAATGTAGATAAGATTCATATCATGATTAGTAGAGGCCAATCTTTGATCGGGCGAGCGAGGGTGCTCAATTCATGACCTTTCCCTCTCGTACATAAGTTTCCAAGCCGAGACAATCTTGGTGATGACGAACATGTGGCCTTTGGCACGAGTCATGGGTTTCCTAAATTTCTCAAAAACATTTAGGTGGCAACTCTATATTTGGCAAAGCAGTCCATTTTTGGCATTTTTGATTCAAAATCGATTTTCTAAAAAGATTTTCCAGATTGGGACTCTTTGGTGTTTATCTATTTCACATTGTACTTAGAATCAAATTTAAAACCGCAGGAGTCCGATACTGTAGGGTTTATTTGTCTTTCAAAAGGGGGTATGAAGAGTCGAGCTATACACATCGACACCGTTAAGGATGAGGTAGCTAAGTTACTTGAGGCAAATGCTATTCGGGAAGTACAATATCCGAAGTGGTTGTCAAGAAAAAGAACGAAAAATGGAGGGTGTGCGTATATTTCACCGATCCGAACAAAGCATGCCCTAAGGATAGCTTTCCTCTACCAAAAATTGACCAACTTGTAGATGCAACCTCCAGACACGAAAGAATGAGTTTTCTAGATGCATATTAGGGATATCATCAGATTGCGATGCATCCGGATGACTAGGAAAAGACCTCATTCATCACATTTATTGGGTTATTCTATTACAAAGTGATGCCCTTCGGTCTTAAAAATGATGAAGCAATGTACCAACGGTTGGTTACGAAAATGTTTCGCAGTCAAATTGGACGGAACCTTGAAGTATACATCGACGACATGGTAATCAACTCAAAAGAAGCTAGACATCATCCCGATGACCTTCGTGAAACCTTTGAGGTACTCCGTAGGTACAAGATGAAGCTCAATGCGGCAAAATGTGCGTTCGGGGTTGGATCGGGAAAGTTCCCAGGGTATATTGTCACTAATCGAGGAATAGAAGCCAATCCCGATCAATCCAGGCATTGATCAACCTAATCCCGTGCTTAATTGTTAAAGAATCCAAATGCTCACTGGAATGGCAACAACACTTAATAGGTTCATTAGCCGATCCTCCAATCGATGTCGATTGTTCTTCCAATTGACCAAGAAAAAGAATCAATTCAAATGGACCCCAGAATGCGACCATGCTCTACAAGAACTGAAGGATTACCTAGCCAAACCACCTCTACTCACCAGCCCCATCGATGGGAAAAGGTTGTACTTGTACCTAGCAATTTCCGATCATGCTGTAAGTTTGGCACTCATAAAAGAATCTTCAGATGGGAAAATACTAGTCTTCTACATGAGCAAAACATTACTCGATGCAAAAACTAGGTACCTACCCCTAGAAAAGTTACTCCTAGCGTTGGTCGTTTCATCCCGTAAATTGCGCCATTACTTCTCGGCCCATCCTATCATCGTTTATTCAACTTTTCCACTTAAATGGGGTCTTGCACTAATTTGACTCTTCAGGTCGTATTTCTAAGTGGGCTGTCGAGCTCAGACAGAATGATATTCAGTTCTGACCAAGGACTTAAATCAAAGCGCAGGTTTTGGCCGATTTCCTAGCTAAATTTTCACCAAAGACGAACATCGTGGAGGGTGAAATAGGAATCACATCCTCCACCGACACCATGTGGGTAATGCGTTGCGATGGGGCTAGCAACACTAAGGGTATAGGGATTGGATTTGTGCTGATCACACCTCACCAAGAGACAATTGAAATATCCGTTTGCTTGGGTTTTTTGGCTACTAATAATGAATGTGAATATGAAGCTCTCATTAATGGCCTCACGACTGCAAAAATGTTGGGCACTAAATTCATACGAGTTCAGTTCGATTCACAATTGGCCGTCAAACAAATGAATGACAAGTACACGACTATGGATGAATGAATGATAAAATATCTAGCAATAGCAAAAACCGCGGTCGAGCAATTTTTTTCCTTTGACATTCACCAGGTCGGGTGAGACCAGAATAGCCATAAATGATGCATCGCCACTTTGGCCATAACAATTGTGCGAGCGCAGCGATTGCACGATCGAGATAAGGGCAATTTCTACCTTTAGCATCACCGAGAAGTTGTGTGCCCCACCTATTTTGATGAAAATTGGATGACCCCTCTCATCCGATATTTGTTTGATGGTACCATGCCCCTTGATAGTAAAGAGGCCCATCGGATTAGACTATGAGCTACGCATTTTTGGTTGAGCGATTTGAAGCAGCTGTTCAAGAAATCCTATTTGGGACCCTATCTCAAATGCCTATATCTCGACGAAGTCGCAAGTGTGTTGGATGAGATGCACGCCGGCATAAGGGGCACATGTAGGGGGCAGATCATTGGCTCATCGGGTGCTCACGCATGGGTATTGGTGGCCTCGAATGCAACGTGACGTACAACAACTCATACAGAAATGTTCGACATGCTAAAAGTTTTCACCAATCATCCGACAACCCTCTAAAGAGCTCAATCCTGTTTCAAGTCCTTGGCCATTCGCACAGTGGGGATTGGACCTCGTCAGACCATTGCCTCGCACTCTAGGAAATCTGAAGTGGTTGATCGTAGTAACAGATTATTTTACAAAGTGGATTGAGGTCGTCCCATTGGCCACTATCTGTGATGTTGATATCCAGCAGTTTTTATAATGAAACCTTATCACCAGGTTTGGGATACTAAGAGCACTTATATCCGATAATGGCACACAGTTTGATTGTCGAATGTACAAAGAACTATGTGCCCGATACGAAATTAAGGCCTATTATTCCACCCCAGCTTATTCTTAGAGAAACGGGCAAACCGAAGCTTCGAACAAAACCATTCTTAATGGTATCAAAAAGTAGTTGGAGGCATCTAAAGGGAGATGGGCTGAAGAGCTCACACCAGTACTTCAGTCATACCGAACAACGCCTTGATGTGGTACAGGTGAGACACCTTTCTCCCTGGCCTTCGGGGTGGAAGTTGTCATTCCATTAGAAATCAACTTCCCGATAGGAAAATCTTATTTAGTAGAAATTGGAGCGAATGACAAACTACTTCGAAGTGAACTTGATCTCATCGAAGAAAGACGCGAGAAGGCAATGCTGTGACTGGTAGCATACCAGCTAGATATAGCCCGAGCCTACAATAAATGAGTAAAGCATCGACGGTATGTAATGGGTGAATTAGTTCTGAAAAAAGTGTTCCCAAACAAGCGAAAAGCTACCGATGCAAACTTGGGCCAAATTGGGAAGGACCATACCAGATCACTAATTTGGCAGGGGAAAGGGCATACGAAGTGGCTGATTAACGTGGGAATGTTCCCCCAAGGCTTTGGAATGCGATGCACCTAAGGAAGCATTATCATTAAAACCTTGTAACTACGATGTAATGATGCTCAATTATGAAGCATAATGAATAAACACAAGGTTGCATCATAAAAACTTCATCTTATAAAAGCTGAACTCATTATATTACATTCTTAATTTCATAAAAATATGGAACAGACAAAATTACATGTTCTCCCAAGGCTTTGGAATGCGATGCACCTAAGGAAGTATTATCATTAAAACCTAGTAACTACAATGTAATAACGCTCAATTATGAGGCATAATGAATAAACACAAGGTTACATCATAAAAACTTCGTCTTATAAAAGTCGAACTCATTATATTACATTCTCAATTTTGTAAAAATATGGAACAGACAAATTACGAGATCGTGGAACTTATTCTAACAATACTCGATGAATACATATTCTTTTTCCAACCTATCATCTATCCTATCAAACTGAGGCTTTTCTAGCTGTTAGGCTCTTATTTGAAGAAATAGTTGTTCGGCTTTCATTTCAAACTCTGTTTGTTTCAGAGCCATCTCCACTTCATCCATCTGAACATCGTCCCAATAAGCTGAGCCCTTATCCTTGAAGTCTGTATAATCCTCAAGAAGATTTTTTGCTTCATATTGAGTATGGATATAAGTAGCAGAAATCTCATTCAAAGCTTGCCAGGTTATCATATTGTTCTTGTGCCAATAAAGCAAAAGTGGGAGCTGGTCCAGAAAGGTATAAAGTTCTACCTGAGCAATTGGACCAAGAATATGGCTTCACGACACAATATCGTAAGCCTATTGAAGATTCTTCAAAGGAATATCATCATGAAGAACTTCAAAACATAAATGGGAAAAAAATCACAAGAACAGACTGGACCTTGTACCTTTGATAATCTAAAGGGGGAACATGTGCTTGGTAGGCAGGAAAGTGTTGTCTTTCAAAAAGCGTAAGCTTCAATTCCTTAATCCAGGTTGGATTTGGAGGGAGAGCAGGTGCAATGGGGTCCAGGCCAAATGAAGGAGCGAAGTGTGGTTCATTTACAAATCTACGAAATCCGATAAGGAGAGCTTTGCCTTTTTTGCCAAACATGACGGACTAAGTCCCACACCCTCAATTGGGTTAGGGACCATCTGCACTATTTTGGTTGGAAGAGTCGAGGTATACCATGTCAAAAGGAGATTTTCTTCCAAACAACAAATATGATCAAATGGTACGTAAGGATACACCACTGAGCTGTGATGAGATGGTTGAACCAAGATCGGATCATCAAACTCCACAAATTGGTGATGAATTCACTCCTCTAATTGGGGATGGATGGTTTGGGAAACAGAAGCAGCGACTGCTTTATCCCACATTGATGTCTCAGAAGAAGAAGCACTTCCAAGGTCCATACAAGTAGATTATGGCTACGCAAGGTTTAAACTTTGGTATGACTTCCATAACTTGTTCCATAAATTGTATAAATGGAGGAAACCAAAGACAGCTAATTAATGCGGGGGAATTTCAAGACTGGCTATCCATTTTTCCCATCCCACATATGCGCAAAGGAAACGGAAGGTCAAAAAGGCAAAACATTCAACCCTTCGTCTACTCAGGTAGAACAACTAACAGTTCAACAAACGTAAAACCGAGAACAATATTATATATGCCCCTCATGTGTCAACAATACTTTACAAGATATACGAATATACAGGTTGCAAAAAAAAAAAAAAAAAAAAAAAAAAAACAGAACAGAGTAAGAAATAAAGAACAACAAAAGGGGCAAAATAGGATATAAACAAAATGGCCCTAAGCAACATATTTACAAATTATCCAGCTTAGGAGGGATAGGAATCTCGGGATTCGACAAGGGAACTCGGGAAAATAGCTCGGATGACTCCATAACACCCATTCGTTTCTTTGTCGATCTCTAGCCTTCTTGGAAAAAGAAGTTCTCCAGTTTGTTCATCTGGTTGGCATACACAGCGTTTGCTTCGTTCCAGGTGGCATCAACACTCGCCTTCAACTCGATTTCATGATGGCCCTTCATTATCTCCATAGCAACCTTCAAAGCCTCATACTCTGACCTTAATTTATCAAGCTACGTGTGGCCGCTTCAACATTCTCTTCGGCCGACATTTGGCCTAGTTCAGCTATTGCAATTCTATTCTCAGCTCGAGTCAATTCCTCCTTAGAATGTTCCCTCTCTACCAAGAATTGTTTCTTCTCATCGGCAATGAGTCTTCTTTCTTCCTCGATCTTATGTTTCTCTTCATCATGCTGATCCTTCTCCCGGGTTAGCCGAACCCTTGCCTCCATAAATTGGTTGATGGCTTGTATCATCATGCTTGTTAGAATTATAACAGGCAACCAAAACTCGAAATATACCATGAAAAGCTTACCATTACTAGATTCTGGATTCCTTGACCTAGAATTTGCTAGTTCGACTGTCCTTCCAGACGTCGGATGTCCTCTGGAATATGCATACATTGTGCCATGGAAAGGGCAACTCCAACATCCGAAAATACCGAGTCAACCGAATTTAAAGATCAACTCTCGATCATGGGTTGGAAAATATATTCAATCGGGCCTTCCACAACGTTTTCTATATGCTCTTTGCCTTCCAGAACATGTTGGCGACTTGATGATGGTCCTGCCACTTCAGGTGGCTGATCGGTCGATCTACGTAAACCGCGATCACCAGCATCCTGACTGGCTCTCCATGCAGCCTCAGATTGCCTGGTTATCCATTGTAGAGTAAACATATCGGGGCTGAAAACTCTGACAAACCCGTCGATAACATAATCACCTTCGGCAAATGACTAACTTGATTTGCTTCTCCTAATAACAAAGCAGGCAACAATCCTGCCTCTTGAGCTATGGCAGGAGCCTTAAGAGCAAGATCGGATAAGGGGGGCACAGCTACTCATGGTAGAAATTGATCAATCAACACTTCAGCTGATTGTGAGGCAGTAGTGAAACACTTCCAAACTACTTGCAGGGCTTGTACATTTACACCCCAAGACTCATTTTGCTGATCTGTGTTGATCACGCGATGATCTGTAGAAAAGAACAAAAACAAATGTTTAAAAAAAAAAATTATGAAGACAAGGTTATAAGGATTCATCGAAAAAAACATATGAATGACAGCTATACAGTTATGAAAATTATCGCGGCTCACCAGCACCCAACTTTTAGGGTATAGTTGGGGAGGCAACATCCTAACTCCCAAAAACCATGACCATATCTTCCGATTCTACATCAAAGGTCTCTAGGAGCACCCGAACAAGTGATCTGTCTCGATCACAGTGCTTTGACGCAAAAAAGAATGCCCCCGAGGGAGCTTGATACAGACTATAGCAATACTGTAACTCCTTTAAACCCAAATCCAAACCCAACATGTTGTTCAGTGCAAGCATTGCATTTATAATCTTAAAAGCGTTTGTTGTCAACAAAAAGGGAAGGACTCCATAATGGGAAAGCATCTCGTGAAGTCGGGGGTGAAGAGGAAACCTAACTCCACCATCAACTATCGAGGACAGCAACCATGGAGCCCTCTCACATTGGAGAATAGGTAATTATTGCCCGGATGAGGCGGTTCTATATTCACACTAACAGAGATGTCGCAAGTAAATCAAAAAGGAGATATACCATCAGAGCTACTAAGTAGATATGCATACTTACCCATCTCGATAGAAACCCTAATGAAACTAAAATAGTATAAAAAAGAGGGAATACACAAGAACTTACAATTTGAACGATGATTCGAGTAGCAAGAAGGGGGGGACATGTGTCACCACCAGAAAAATCTTAGATTGATATAGTTGTGGAGGCGCAAAATCCCGACTATCAATGCTAATGATTCAAGAAAAGAATAGTAAATGACGCTCCCGTCTAACACAAATATCGCCTCCTTTAGATAAATGTGCCCTCCTATTTAATGTGGAATACTGATGGACATCTCGGACTATCGACACATGTCTGTGTGACGTCAGCACATTGAGAACCTAAACACAAAAATCCTAAAAGCCCAAACCCTAGTCGTATTTGGCTATTTTTTTGCCAATCTCTTGCATTGTGCAAAGAATGGGTCCGTAAGGGTCCTATCTTAAAACCTATCCAAGGGATAGTACATCGGCTCTAATATCTGTCGATCTCTTGCATTTCGCAAGGAACGGGTCCATGAGGGTCCTATCTTAAAACCTATTCGAGGGATAGTACATCGGCTCTAATATCGGTCGATCTCGTGTTGCGCAAGGAAAGGGTCCACGAGGATCCTATCTTAAAACCTATCTGAGGGATAGTACGACGACTCTAATATCTGCTGATCTCTTACGATGCGCAAGGAATGGGTCCATGAGAATCCTATCTTAAAACCTATTCGAGGGATAGTATGTCAGCTCTAATCTCTATCGATCTCTTGCATTGCGCAAGGAACAGGTCCATGTGGGTCCTATCTTAAAACCTATCCGAGGGATAGTACATCGACTCTAATATCTGTTGATCTCTTGCGTTGTGCAACGAAAAGGTCCATGAGGATCCGATCTTAAAACCTATCCGAGGGATAGTATGATGGCTCTAATATCTACCGATCTCTTGCATTGTGCACATAACAGGTCCATGAGGGTCATATCTTAAAACCTATTTGAGGGATAGTACATTGGCTGTAAGCTATGTCGATCTCTTGCGTTGCTCAAGGAAAGGATCGATGAAGTTCCTATCTTAAAACCTATTTGGGGGATAGTACATCGGCCGTAAGCTATACCGATCTCTTGCGTTGCTCAAGGAAAGGATTCATGAAGTTCTTATCTTAAAACCTATCCGGAGGATAGTACATCGGCCGTAAGCTATGCTTATCTCTTGCGTTGCTCAAGGAAAGGATCCATGAGGGTCCCATCTTAAACCTATCTCTGGGATAGTACATCAGCTATCGGTTATGTCAAGCTCGTGGAGCCTACCCAATGAATAATACTTCGGCATATAAGTTAAAAATATTTCAGCACGACTTTGAAGTTAAAATATCCCAGAAAGCACGACCATTTCATACAGATCTTTTAAGTCAAAACAGTCAAATTCAATTACACAAAAAAAAAAAAAAAAAGAATGTTTCTTCTCACCCCATCCTGGGTACTACCAGTTTGTACTTCAAATAGCTACGATCGATAGCTTCAGGCGTGGGTAAGGTACATTTTTCTCACTCGAAGTCGGTTTGAACATTCATGCCTCTAGTGCCGATGTCTAGCCATCCTCAAATAACATATTCTCGAGCTTGGCAAACTGTACCTCATATACGGCAGTAGCCTCATTATAACCCTCGTCTTTTGCTGCCTTTATCACATTAGCCAGATCTTTCTTCGACACAGTAAGTACTTCGAAAAGATGTTCCTTTTCCATCTTCAATGAACTAATCTCTTGTTCCATGGACGTCAACTTTGAGTCCATGGCTTGAAGCTTTGAATCGAGCTCTGCAACTTTGCCCTCCGCAGTCACTGCTCGCAGCTCAAGCTCTTTGGTCATCTCAATCAATTGGTCATTTGATGACTTCAACTTGTCTGCCTTCTTGACTAGTCTGTTATGATGCACCATGGCCTCATAAGTGGAAAACACACCCTACAATTCAAACGAAGCAGAATCAATCAACCAACCAAATATCGACACAAAAATCAAGCAATAAAGAGGCAGTACAGCTATTTACTATCAAAGAAGAATGCAGCGCTTGAGAAAAAACAATAATGTCTAATTGTTCGGCTAGGCGTGCGGCATCAACAGGTAAAATTGAGCTACGAACAATCGCGGAAGCAACTTCAACACTGCCCATGGCCGAATCTGCATTTGTCAACTGCCGATCCTTTAGGAAAGGCACTAAAGTGATCATAGAAACAACAGCTACTGGTTCCGAAGCAGAGGCTAGAGATGATGCTATGGCAGCCGCAGAAGGATCAGTATAGCTTTTCTTCTGAACCTCGGTCGATTGGTCAGACGGTCATTTGCTCGATTTTTGGACAAGAGAAATAGGCCCATCAGAAACCACAACAGGATTAGAGGAAGAATCACAGTGCTGGGGCCGATCAGCAGTTGTAGGGTCGAAAGAGGTCTGCGAAGCCGTCGTTGCCACCATAACTCTTTCACGCTTTTGGGCTGCTGCGATCTCCAAGAAATTCTTCGGCGGCATGGTATCGGATATGGTGGCCTCCAAACTAGAGGACTCTTCTTGGGATTCTTCTTCCAGAACAATGTCTTGAACGTCCTCTCGTAGATGAGGAAGGATGTAAAAGTCAAAACCACCGTCAGCACCAAGATCTATGCCATATGTGGCTATTACAGTTCCATAATGAGGAACGTATGCAAGCAAGACATGAGTTTTCTGGCCTTGCCCTTGTTGTTCTGGTGGTCCTCTGTACGACCAAGCTCGGCGTAAGAGAGGGAGGTTTACTTGATCTTCCTACTCGCTGGGATGAGTAAAGACTTCGAGAGCTGTAGCAAATAAACGCAATTGTTAGTACAATTAGATGACAAGACAGATACAAAGACAAAGCAAACAAAGGTGACTGTAGACACCCCATTTTTGATGGCCCTTATGACTTGGACGTCATTTCATGCACACCTAATGATGAGTTTATTTGCTCGAAGTCCTCAGCGGAACGTCACAGCTTTGAGCCTTTCAAACCTTACACCCCTGTTACCATATTTTTGGACCAAGCCTTGGTCTTTCAAGCCTGCAACTACTGGTGGCCTGCTGGCTACCTTTTGAGGCTGTCGGCCATTACTTTTGGACTACTGGCCATTGATGTGGCTTGCCGGCCACCAGTGATGGACGGCCGACCACCAATGTCTTTTGCAGATACTTTATGCCAGTTGTGCCAGCTGTTTGCACAAATGCATGCATCTATCCCCATATGTAGGGCTGGATCGCCTTGAGGGAATTTCATGTTTTCTATATATAGAGACCCCCTGTCTCTTGTAGTAAGGTTAGAAAATTTTGAACTCAAAAATTTTCCTCTCTCTCGACAATTCTCTTTCTCTACAAATTCTTTACACTATTGCCTATAATTCTTTAACCTTTGCCTATACACCCTTAACCAAATCTCACCATCTTTGAGTGGAGGTACTCTTGAGCTTGGTTTGAGCTCTAGAAAGTGCATTTGTTTGGTTTTGTTGCTTGCAATTGCTTCTTCTCTTCAAGAGGTATAAGGCTCTATCTATTTGCTTGCTTTCTCTATTATTTTTCTTGTTGTTTTTCCATTGTTTTGGGATGTCAAAACTTTGTGTTTTTTTGGGCTGAAACTTGGGTTTAAGGCCATTAAAGTTTGAGGGGTGATCCACCCTTCTTTGTACTTTGTTTTGGAGGCCTTTGCCCTTGTGTTTCCCACCCTTGTATCATCTTTTTTTGAGCTTTTAAACACTGATTTTCAGAGGTTTTTTAGTGACCAAAATCATGTTTTGAAGTCCAAAATTAGAGGGGTTAGCCTCTCCTCCTTATGTCTTGCTTACTAGCCTAGTTTGCTCCTTATTTTAGCATGTTAATATAGCTATTTCTAGCTTAATTCCAGCATGTTTTTGGACAGATTTTAGACTATTTTAGCACTGTTTTGGGCTGTTGGTTTCATTTGAGCTTTGTTTTGTATGCTTATAATGTAATAGTCCTCACAAGTTTGGTGTTTTAGGCCTTAGACACCTTATTGTTTGAGTTGATAGCATTTATGTATGCTTTTCTCACTCATTTCTAGCACTTAATCATCTCTGCAACCTCCCTCATGTCTTGGTTTTTGTTTTGCTTTGAAAGTGGTTCAAACAACTTGCTTGTTTAAAGCATGAGATTGAGATGCCATGCTTAATGGTTTAATCCCTTAGGGGGTTCATTACCAATGGCATGATGTCTCTTTCATGCCTAAAACAACTTTTGGTTTGAACCTTCTTTCCGTATAGAGGACTTAACTCACCATTGGACCTAATGAATTAAAGAATGGTTGGTAATTTCAAATTGAGTAACTAAAATTAACGCTAAAAAGTGAGCAAGATAATAATTTGGTTGTGTTCAATCAGACGTTAATTGAACACAAGGAAAATTAGGGTATTTCATACTCAAAGTGATGAAATGTGCCAAATTTCCTAGGTCTCCATTGCCCTTGATTATGCATGATAGAGTGATCATTTTTGGTCTTGTTTGTGCATTTATTGAACTTGCACACTTGGTTTCACAAGCCATCATGCAATGAAATTGCATCCATTGATGGTTTGTGAACCAAAACTTGCTACTCCTTTGATCTTCCCATGAAAATGAATGGTGGGTTGTGCAAACAAACCCTTAAACTACCCTATATATGCTCTGTTTGTCCTCTATTGTAGCAAGGAGATCTGGGCATCAGTGACTGGTAGGCCATGTTCCATGGCCGACAACCTTCATTCCTGGCCGGTTGGCTACTGATGAAAATTTGGCAGTGTGTTGGTAAGGTGAAGTAGAGTTGTTCTGGAAGTGGGCAACAGTGTTGATGTTCAACTATGCAAACAGAGGCATTTAGAAGCAAAACAGTGGCTTTTCGGGTGGAAACCAAACATAAGCATGAGCATTTTTCTCACATCAAGGCTATTTGGCTTAAATATTTCGATTAAATATTCATTGTAATTAATTAATTGTAGTTAATTAAGTGTTATAATTAATTAGTTAGTTTAACTAGTTATTCGATTTGGTTTAGTAATTAGTTAAACTAGAATAGTTCATTAATTCAAATGTTGTAATAATAGTTAAGTAGTTTAGCTATTTATTCATTCGGTTTGTAATAATTAGCTTAGCTTAGTTTGGCTTAGTTAGTTAAATAGCTAGTTTATTCGGACTCTCCTTCGTGAGAGCGAAATGTAATAATGTGTATGTCTTCCAACCCTACGTCTTTCTCCATTTTATTTACTAGCTTATGTTGGTTAGATTAGGGATATCATGTTTTATTTAGCATAACTCATGTTTTGCATCAATTTGTATTGCATGCACCAAGGTTCGGTTCATCATTCTAACTGCATTATCATTTCAATACTTCTTTGAATACGTGCTTAGACCGCATGCTTTTTAATTGATTCATATGTCATATTAGAAGCCGAGCCTATTGATTGCATATCACATGTGTTGCATTAGTCATATTACATTGGTTAGGAATCATGCATTTTTCTAACATTATTTCTTTGGCTTGGAGTACTAGGTAAGCTTTTACTTGTTTTAGCATATTCCATGCGTGTGAATGTTGTCATGTTTAGCATGCTTGCCATGAGGCTAAGTGCTTAAGTGATAAACTACTTGAATGCTTGTAGATGAAGGCTAGTTGCTTGAATTGGAATAATTTGAGTAAATGTTTATATGTGATCACTTTTTCAAGTGGTACATATTTCGAAACAATTTTACAAAACAAATATGAATAAAGTGTTCTAATTCTTCCAAGTTAGTCTATACTTGTGTGTGCGCATCACATAGTAATGCTAGTCTAATAGCCGGAACAAGAGCATATAATATAAATAAGATCCATATCATGATTAGTAGAGGCCGATCTTTGATCAGGTGAGTGGGGGTGCTCAATTCATGACCTTCCCCTCATACCTAAGTTCTCGAGCCGAGACAATCTTGGTGATAACGGACACGTGGCCTTTGGCACGAGTCACGGGTTTCCTAAATTTCCCAAAAAAATATATATTTATGTGGTGACTCTGTATCTGGCAAAGCAATCCATTTTTGGCAATTTGATTCAAAATTGATTTTCCAAGAGATTTTCCGGATTTTTGGGCTCTTTGGTGTTTATCAATTTTACATTACACTTGTAGATTAGATTCAGAACCGTAGGAGTCCGAATTGTAGGGCTGATTTGCCTTCCGAAAGGGGGTGCAAAAAAGTCAAGCTACAGTGACTTATAACTAGGACGACCAATGACCTTAGGGACAGGTTGGATCCGATCAGCGCCAAGAGGAAATTCCTAATTCCCCTCTATTATAACAAACACATCATTCACACCTTTATTAGAATCAGGAACCATTTGAACAAGTTGGCGCTTCACCGACCTGGGTTTGAAGTAAAACTTTATTCTTTTTTTGGTAGTGGGAACAAAATTACAGCAGTACCTAATCTCAAACAGACCTAAATTGATTCCTAGGATATCATTCAGGGCCACTACACCCATCACTATCCTAAAGAAATTAAGGGACAGTTGAAAAGGGAGTACCCCGTAAAAGTGAAGCACCTCTTGAAGGAGGGGATGCAGAGGAAATCTAACTCCTCCCTCTACTATATCTATCAAGGGAAGAGGAATTCGTTCTTCAGAACCCTCTGACAAACTATCATCGGAGGTAGGAAGGCGAACAACGACACTCACAGGGATATTATACGAAGCCCTGAACTCAGCAATGCTCTCTTCAGATTCGAAGAATGACCTCAATAGATTCATTTTAGTCAAACAAAAGCTAACAAAATTGAGAAATTGCAAGAGAAAAAGGGATAAACTTACAAAGAACTTCCGTTGAAGGGTGAGGACACGAATATAAGAGTTGAGGATGTAGTGCGATGGGCAATGAAAAAAGAGGGCCAAACCTTCGATTAAATACGTTAGAGGCGAAATGGCGCATTGAAGAAGGAAATGACGGGTGTCATTATTTAAATAAGGATACTCAATGGACGCATGTCACAGATGGCACTTTTTAGGGACTCGCAATACGGCTAGGGCACCTTTGGCAATTCATTACAACGAAACGCTAAAGATGGGCCAATTGTAGAGGATAAAAATTCAAGCCCAAGGCCCAAGCAAGTTAAGACGCGGCCCAAAGCATTTTTACTCAGCCAAGGCAAAGTCCAGGCCCAAGTCCTTAGAAAGTGCAGTTGTAATAGGAGATTTAAATAGGATCACTTCTAGAAAAGAGATCCTTAAACATGAAGGAAAACCCTTAGATCAAATAGAAATCAACGATGGAGATCAAAACTAACAGAAGAACGGATACAAAACCAACCAACTCCGATAACCCGAGCATCCGATAAGATAAATCCAACGATCAAGAATGAGTGCCAAAACCTGAACTAAATCTAGGCCATCTATAATACAATAACTTTGACAATAGCTGATCAAGATCACTTGTCCACTTGCTCGACTAGTGCCGGCACGCATAAAACACCATTGGATCAGTACAGCCATCCAACGGTCATGATACCAAGTATCCACACTATAAAAGGAAGAAAGAAAATAGCTAAATAAAAAGCACAAGAAAAAGATATTTTCCTTCAAAAAAACAATATGTTCACACAAGATTCTAATTTGATCGTCGGAGGGTCCTCTCGACCAACCATGGTTGGGAGAGATCCCTGACATTTTGGTATTTGTCTTTTCTACAGAGTGAAGAAAGGAGCAGCTCATCTCGCTTTTCCTGTGGAGAATAAAATTCACCCTTCCACAGTACTCATTCTTCCAAATAGTCAACAAATATCAACATTTACCCAACAAGTCAACCAAATTGCACTATGAAATATAGTGTATCTCTTTGCTATAATATTGGGATCAAAATACAATTATAATTTATATATATTATGTTTAAATTTATGGAGTCTATAATATTTTTTAATAGAGATATTGAAAAAAAATAAATAAATATTATTTTTGTTAAAGAACTTGTAAATATTATTCTTCTTAAAAAATATAAAGAAATTTTACTAGTGGTGTAAATAATGTTTTTTCTTTTTTTTATGTAGCACATTCTAAATGCTTTCCCCCCCAAAAAAAAAAAAAAAAAACACATCAATATGTCTGTTCTATTTACATATAAAGTTCAACATAAATTCAGTTTTAATTATAGTAACCAATTTTATATGAACTCTATTTAAAAAATATTTATTTTTCATTGTGTATTTAGTTTTATTGTTGTCAGAATTCTTTTATATAATTGATATTTTAATTTAATTATTATGAAATTTGAAAAAAAAAATCTCGATATACAAATAAATAAATATAATAGAATGTGCATAATTATGTTATCGCACTGATCAAATTAATTTTTTTATTTTTTCTTTTTGTCTATCTTGTTGATGTGTTAATATTAATTTATATTTAATTTTTTTAATATGAAATTATTTATTACAAATTATTTATATTTAATTTAAATTATATATATATATATATATATAATATGTATGAATAATTCAAAAATAATATCAAAGAAAAAAAAATCAATACTTCACATAATTAATTTATGTAATTTTTTTCTTAATCCAATCACAACAAATTATATTTAATCTTTTAGATAGATTTTGTGTAATTATATTTCTACATATTTTTATTTTTCAAATAAATAAAAAAATAAAAATTAAATTAAATAATTATAATCACATTTAGTTTTATATTGCTAATTCTCTTTCTAATTTAACTATTATTTTTAATATCAAAATAAGTGTTTATTTTACTATCTTATAATTTAATATATATTATATAAAATTATTAAATAATAATTCACTACAAGAAAAAACACCTTTGGCGACTAAATTTTTAGTCGGCAAAAGTGATCAATTTTGGCGACTAATTCCATTTTAGTCGCCGATTCTACTACTTTCAGCGATGAAAACTCCAGTTTTGGTCGCGAAATCTGCTTTTTGTTGTAGTGATTACACTTTATAACACAATAAAATTAAAATTATCAAAATGCATAAATAGTTTAACTAAATTTATTATGGGTAAATTACACTAACACCCCCGGAGATTTCTATTTAATACCGATCTCCCCTTCCCTCATATTTGAGAAATTACACTTACCCCATCTGTCAAGTTAAAATGTCATATTTATCCCTTAACCTTTATACATATAAAATAATAAAGAAATGCAGATATTGTGTTCATGTCATCTCAAAGGAAATAACAATCATCTTTTTTGATTTAATACAGATACAACTAATCCAGATATATAGTTAAGAAGTATAACATTTTGTGATTTTTTTTTTTAAATTCACCAAATACAAAAAAATATAAAATATAAAAATTTAATACATTATCATTTTTTTTGTATTCAATGGATTTTTTTAAAAAAAAAATTATACAAATTTTATACTTTTTAAATATTTCTAAATTAAATTGATCTAATCTAAATATAATGGTAGAAATAAAAATTAAAAATTATATTCAAATATAAAAATTTATATAAAAATATCATAGAAATGCTGTGATAGTGATATTGTTGTAAATGTAAATCATGTTTATGGATATTTTGTTTTAAAATGAAAGGTTACCATTAAGTTATATTATTGTATTTGAAAATTCTATATAAAATTTAAGTTTATATAATATCACTCAATAAAATATGTTTGGGAAAAATTAATAATAAAAGTTATATAATGTAATCATGATGATAGAAAGAAAAAATGGCAGGAAAAATGGCAAAATGATTATTTAGAAAATTTTAGGCCATAATATTAGCATGCAGGGGCAATTTGTAATGAGATTACAAATCTCCGAGAGGGAAATGTAATTTTTCAAATGTAAGAATGAAATCTGTATTAAATAGAAACCTTAAGGGAGGTTAGTGTAATTTACCCATTTATTATATATAAGTATTCAAGTAACACTTTTATAGAACGATAATATTAAGATTATTAAAATACATAATCAAAATTAAAATTTTATTTTAAATTACAATTAAATTTTTTTTTTTTTTTTTTTTTTTTTGTAACACATCATAATATAATACACCATGAGTTATGACTAAGTCATAATTTGTATATTGTAAAATTTTTTATTATTTTAAATTTTTTTTTTCAGAAAAAAATATTTTGATACAAGTGAAATTCATGATTTTTTGATAAATTTGATTAACACAAATGAAGAATTAATTTCAGGTTAACAATATATATTTTTTAAAAATAATTTTGAAAAAAAATATTTTTATAAGCCTTTCACATAGAATCACATATGAAAGAAATATTGAGAGAGTGATTGAAAGAGCTAATACGCTCTGTAATTCTATTTCTATTAGAAACCAAATGGAAGCTCCATTATATAGGAGTTGTTACAAACAGCATTATGATACAGATGGAATAGAAAAATGAAAAGAAGGCCATGCGGCCGAAAGCAACCGAAAGTAGAAAAGAAAAAGAAAAGCAAAAGAAAAGGAATCCTATCATCTGAGCTAGCAGCTGTATACTTTAATATATAACATATGATATTAACATATTATATTAACTATACATTAATATATATATATATATATTAATGATATAAGCATACAGCTGGTATTATTATATTAACAATACAATAGCTTGATTTCCAACACTCCCCCTCAAGCTACATTGTAGATGTTAATCATTCCCAATTTTTCCGTCAGATCTTCGAAGTTAACTCGAGCAAGAGCTTTTGTGAGAATGTCAGCCTTTTGACAGTTTGTTGGAGTGTAGCTGACTTGAAAAACTCCTTCTTCAATCTTTTCCTTGATAAAGTGTCGATCTATCTCCACGTGTTTAGTTCGATCATGATGAACATGATTCTTAGCTATATTGATGGCAGCTTGGTTGTCGCAGTATAAAACCATGGGATGCTCAGATGGAACCCATAATTCTTCTAACAGCCTGTTCAACCAGATTCCTTCATAGATACCTAGTGCCATAGCACAAAATTCTGCCTCAGCACTACTATGGGCTACCACTGACTGTTTCTTGCTTCGCCATGTAACCGCGTTCCCCCAAACAAACAAACAATAGCCAGAAGTTGATCTTCGATCACCACGAACTCCGCCTAATCAAGATCTAAAAATTTCAATTTTTCTATTTGTTGTTCTTTGGAAGAAGAGACCCTTTCCCAGTGTCCTTTTTAGGTACCTCAATATTCTGGTCACAGCAGCCATGTGTTTTTCGGTTGGATTATTCATGAATTAACTGACCACACTAACAGAGAAGCCGATGTCTGGCCTTGTATAAGAAAGATAAATGAGTTTTCCCACAATACGTTGATATCTCCATTTATCACTTGGTGCACTACCGTCACTTTCTTCCAGTTTGATAGTTAGGTCCATAGGTGTTTCTGCCGGCTTGCATCCTAGCATCCCTGTTTCATTCAGTAAGTCTAGAACGTATTTACGCTAGAGATCGCTATACCTTTCTTTGACCTAGTAATCTCCATTCCAAGAAAGTACTTAAGGTTTCCAAGATCTTTAATCTCAAATTCCTTTGTTAGGAATTTTTTAAGTAAGCCAATTTCCTCTTCATGATCACTTGTTAAAATTATGTCATCCACATAAACAATGATAATTGCTAATTTCTCCTAGGAGTGCTTCACAAATAATGTATGATCGGATTGACATTGAACAAAACCGCACTTTCAACGCTTTAGTGAATTGTTCAAATCAGGCCCTGGGAGATTGTTTGAGACCATACAAGGATTTTCGGAGTCTGCAAACTTTGTTGAAATTTGATGTCGTCTCAAGTCCAGCAGGAATGTCCATGTAAACTTCTTCCTCTAAGTCACCATTGAGGAAGGCATTTTTCACATCAAGTTGGTGAAGTGACCAATTGAGATTAGCGGCCAAGGATAAAAGTACACGAACAGTGTTGAGCTTGGTAACTAGAGCAAAGGTTTCTTGATAGTCAATGCCATAGGATTGGGAGAATCCTTTGGCGACCAACCGAGCTTTATAACATTTTGCATTACCATCTGCCTTGTGCTTTACTGTGAAAATCCACTTACACCCAACTGGTTTCTTACCTCTTGGAAGATCAGTAATTGCCCAAGTACCATTCTTTTCCAGAGCCCGAACTTCCTCATTGACTGCCGCCTTCCACTTCGGATACTTGAAAGCTTCCTGAATATTCCGAGGAATGGGTATCTCCGTGATGCTAGAAGTGAAGGCACGAAACGAAGGTGATAGCTTATCATAAGAAATACAGTTCCCCATGGGATGCTGAGTACATGATCCAACTTCTTTTCTCCAAGCTATGGGCATTTTAAGAATCCTATTTTCTAACTCGTAATTATCAAGACTATCTCATGAAGGAATATTGTCACCTGGAATGTTGCTTGGATTAGAACCCGGTTCAGCCTCATGGGATTGTTGAGAAAGTGCTCCTTCCTCCGTTTCCTATTGGATGTGCTCATTATCCCGCAAGTCAACAATGAACTCGGAATTTTCAGTAGGTAAAGATTGATTCAATGACTCAGGAGGTGTGGGATTTTTGGTGGTGATGGACGGCTCACTAAATGACTCAAGGGTCCAAAATTGATATTCCTGGGTTGGAGTCTCCCCCTGAATAACGATTTTAGGGTAATAAGATTGGGTTTCAAAAAATGTGACATCTATGGAATTGTAGAATTTCCTTGCGACCGGAGAGTAACACTTATACCCTTTTTGATGTGACGAATACCCAATGAAGATATACTTGAGCGACTTGGGATCAAGTTTACTTCGATACAGTCGATGGATATGAACAAAGACAGAGCACCCGAAAATTTTTGGTGGAATGGTGGAGATGAGGCGAGTAGTTGGAAAGGATTTTAGGAGAAGTTGACAAGGAGTTTGGAATTGTAGTACCCTAGATGGCATCCTATTGATAAGGTAGGCTGCTGTAAGAATAGCTTCCCCCCAGAAGAATTGTGGAACATTTGTGAAAAACATTAGCTCTAGCAACATCTAACAAATGCCTATTTTTCCGTTCAGCGATGCCGTTTTCTTGTGGGGTGTCAACACATGAACTTAAGTGAACTATCCCTTCTTTTGCTAAAAATTCTCCTAGAATGGAGTTGAAATAGTCCCGAGCATTATTAGACTTTAGAATTTGGATTTTTGACTAGAATTGTGTCTGAATCATAATTTGAAAATTTTTGAAGATTTGGCTTGTTTCAGATTTGTCTTTCATGAGGAAGACCCAGGTTAATCTAGTATGATCATCGATGAATGAGACAAACCACCTAGTACCAGTTACATTTTTTATTCTTGATGGACCCCAGATATCACTATGAATTAGTGAGAATGGACGAGACGCTTTATAGGATTGAATGGGAAAATGGGACTGTACATGCTTAGACAATTGACAGATTTCACAATCAAAAGATTTTGGAGTTTTAAATAATGAAGGAAATAAATGCTTGAGATACATAACATTAGGATGACCTAAGCGATAGTGCCACAACATAATTGCTTTATCGTTATTTTGACATGAAACCGAAAAAGAACTACCACGAATTGCCGTTTGAGGTTGTTCCTGTGGATAGTGGCGTTCCTTAAGGATGTAGAGTCCAGAGCATTCCTCAGCATTGCCAATTGTCTTCCCCGAATCCAAATCCTGAAATTCACAATGAGTGGAGAAAAAATTAGTAACACACCTCTTTTCCTTAGTGAGTTTACTAATTGACAATAAATTACAGTCCAAGTCAGGCACAAGGAGAACAGAGTTGAGAATAAGATTCCTAGACAAAGACAATCAACCTCGTACAAAGAACCTTTGATAGTGAACCATCTCGCTATTCGACCGTTAAATTATTTTGACATGAGCTATATGTATCAAAATTGTTGCATCTCCTCATATGATCAGTGCTCGAGTCCACAATCTAAGGTTTTTACGCTTACCAACAAGAAAGGCGCTCAAAGAATTACCTTTGTGAGCCAAGGTTCCGGATCCAATGATGTGGTTGGAATACGAACCAGACAGATCAGAGGTAGTTTCGAGCATCTCCATTTGCTCCTTGGTGAAAGGGCTTGCTTCAGGTTGTGGTGATAGTTCATTTGTACCTACATGATTACCTTGTCCTTCTTTCTCAAGAGGCTGACGTGGCTTCCAATCTGCTAGCTTTCCATGAATCTTCTAGCAAGTTTCTCTCGAGTGACCTGGCTTTCTGCAATGATCACACCAAGGCCTACCTCATTTATTTTTCTGACGGTTGTCAATAGGAGCGAATTGAGTCTTAAGAGCCGAGCTTTCTGCCATATTCAGTTGTTGATGGGATCCCATCATGAGTTTTTCCTGACTTTCTTCACGACGGACTTCAGAGAATGCCTCTCTAAGGCTAGGTAGCGGTTTTACTCCCATAATTCTTCCTTTGATTTCATCAAGATTTGTGTTTAATCCTAACAAGAATTTAAACACACGTTTCCCTTCGACAATCTTTTTATACAACAAACCATCAGCAACACACTGCCAGTTATGAACCTCAAACGTATCAAGTTGGCGCCATAGACGAGTAAGGGTATTGAAATATTCAGTTACCATAAGATTGTCTTGACGTAAATCGTGGAAGGAGCTTTCAAGCTGAATGATTTCAGATGTGTTTTCCTTGTCCGAAAACGTTTCTTTTGCCATGTCCCAGATCTCTTTGGCAGTATCAAATGACAGAAAATTTTCGCCAATGTCAGTGGTCATAGAGTTGACGAGCCACGACATGACCATATTATTTTCAGCTATCCACCTTTTGTAGGTTGATGCTGTGGTTTCTGGTAGCGCTGAGGCTCCGGTGATGTAGTCATCTTTCTCCTTTCCCCGTATAAACATTAATATGGATTGAGACCATTGCAAATAATTTTGCCCATTCAGTTTATGGGCGGTGATCGGAAGATGAGAGGTTTCCATTTGATGAGAGGATAAAGATGATGAGATGATAATATCAGAAGAAGAGGAGGATGAGTCGATAGCCATTCCAAAAGCTGGACCGTATTTAGGCATGAAATAGAAGGATAGATTTGAGTAGAAGAGAGAGACAAAAATTAAAACAGAAAACTCGAATACTGATTGAAGAGGCGAAAATGATGAGACAGGATTACACCTGCTCTGATACTATGAAAGAAATATTGAGAGAGTGATTGAAAGAGCTAATACGCTCTGTAATTCTATTTCTATTAGAAACCAAATGGAAGCTCCATTATATAGGAGTTGTTACAAACAGTATTATGATACAGATGGAATAGAAAAATGAAAAGAAGGCCATGCGGCCGAAAGCAACCGAAAGTAGAAAAGAAAAAGAAAAGCAAAAGAAAAGGCATCCTATCATCTGAGCTAGTAGCTGTATACTTTAATATATAACATATGATATTAACATATTATATTAACTATACATTAATATATATATATATATATATTAATGATATAAGCATACAGCTGGTATTATTATATTAACAATACAATAGCTTGATTTCCAACAACATACAATGACAAAAACTTTTATCAGCCATTAACAAATTTATTTATATTTAAATTTAAATTTAAATTATTAAAACTTTTTACACATAAAATATTAAGATTTAAAATCAAATTTTTATTTTAAAAATAAAGTTCTGGGACAAAGGCCACCTACAAGTTTCAAATACTACCAAAAAAAAAAAAAACCAACAAACGTCATCCCACACCTCGTCTTAACCGAAAAATTATTTGGTATTCTTGAGAGGAGATGTGGTTTTACTTCTTACTAATTATAATGTACCATGTCATTTCCTATTTCCTAATTATTCAATACAAAATTATAAGTCTCACTTCATTCACCAATCACAACATGTTTGAAGCACCACTTACGTTGTGTTTGGTTAAGAGATTTAGGAAATAATTTGAAAAAAGAAATAGAAAAAGAAGGTAAAATATCAATAAAATATACCTATATTTCATTTAGTTACACACACCTTTTTTCTTTCCTTTTTCAAATCCCTTAACAAATCTCCAACCAGACATAATGAGCGGTACTCCAAGACCAACCAATAACTTGTCCTCTCAACTTGATCCATATGTACGATCTTCTTCCCTCAGCAAAACTCAATACACAAATTTCTTCAATTCAAACAAACATTTTCTCATTCCATTGATTACCCATCATGGTGCGTACTCACATAGTCCTCGTTTCTTTTCCAACTCAAGAAGCCTTAAATCCAACAATCCAATTCGCCAAGAACCTCAAAAGAATGGGTGTCAAGGTCACCATACTCTCAAGTGTCTCTGCCCAAAATCGCATGACCAAAGCCTCTTCTCAAACACCAGATGGCCTAACCTTTATTGCCTTCTCCGATGGCTATGACGATGGACTCAAATTGAGTGATAATCAAGAACACTTCATGTCCGAGCACAAGCGTCGTGGCTCCAAAGCCCTCCCAGAACTCATCATGGCCAGCTCCGAGGAAGGCTGCCCTGTAACAGGTGTAGTCTATGCAATGCTCCTTCCATGGGCTGACGAAGTGGCGCGTGAATTCCTTCCCTCCGCACCTCTTTGGATTCAACCTGCCACTATTTTCACTCTGTATTTCCATTATTTTAATGGCTATGGTGATTTGGTTAAGAAAATTTGCAATGACCCTTCGTGTGCCATTGAATTACCCGGGTTGGGAAAGCTCACTAGTCGCGATGTTCCCACTTTCATGCTTCCTTCTAATACATTTAGTTTTGGATTACAGGGATTTAAAGAGTAGCTAGATGCACTCGATGCAAAAGTTAACCCGAAAATACTAGTAAACACATTTCATGCGTTGGAATCCATGGCATTAAGGCCTATTGGAAAGCACAACTTGATTGCAATATGTCTGTTAGTCCCATCAGCATTTTTAGATGGAAAAGATCCATCTGATAATGCTTTTGGGGGCGATCTATTACAAAAATCAAGAGATTATGTTGAGTGGTTGGATTCAAAGCCTCAATCATTGGTTGTGTACATTTCGTTTGGAAGCTTCTTTAATTTTCCATTGCAAGAAATGGAAGAGATTGCACGGGGGTTGTTGGAAAGCAATCGGACATTCTTATGGGTGTTAAGAGCTTTGGCAGATAGTAAGAAACAAGAAGATAAGCTAAGTTGCAGAGATGAATTGAAAAAACAAGGTATAATAGTGTCATGGTGTTCCCAAGTGGAGGTTCTTTCACACCCTTCCGTGGGATGCTTTGTGACTCATTGTGGGTGGAATTCTTCATCAGAGAGTCTGGTTTTAGGCATTCTGGTCATGTGTTTACCGCAATTTTCAGACCAACCAACAAATGCAAAGCTTTTAGAAGACGAATACAAGACCGGGGTAAGGGCAACAAAGAATGAGAAGGGAGTAGTTGAAGTTGATGAGATCAAGAGGTGCATTGAATTGGTTATGGGAGATGGAGAGATTGGAGAAGAAATAAGGAGGAATGCTAAAAAATGGAAGTACTTGGCAAAAGAAGCTGCAATGGAAGGTGGATCGTCTTATAAGAATCTTAGCGCCTTTGTGGATGAGATTGAAGATGGTTTTTAGCAAGATGAACATTTAATCTTAGTAGTTGTATTTTTATGCAAGGTTTCTTCATGTGCGATCCCGTTGTCAGCAGCGGGTTGTGCTTGTTTAGTGGCATTTGCAATGGGCTAAAGATTTTCCACACTCGTAGATTGCCAAATTTTGATTTCTCTCTTGCATGATAATGGTGCTTCTGATTGGATGATGGTCTTAATTGTGCAGGAAATTAAGGCAATCGCTAGTAGTATAGTTTATTGTGTTAGTATTACAGAAGTATATCAGGCAATGTAATCCAGCCCATGAGCTGGTGAAGTCGGTAATATTTCATAGCTCTTCATAATTACCAAAGTATCAGGCAATGTAATCCAGCCAATTAATGTTGTTTTTTGTAAGAACGAAGTACTCGACGAACTCTACACATTAAATGGTTCAGCTCATCGATTTGGGCTTCATGATAAGCTCATAGAAGCTCCATAATATAGTCCTTATATTATTTTTTTTTTTGGGTAATTCGTGAAAGGTCTGATGAGGTAGATGGTTGTGGTGTTGTTGGGCATGTTGCTTTTATCTACGCTACTGCAATACACAAACAATAAACTTCTAAATTTTGCTTTTGAGAATCCAACAATACACTGTATGACGTCACAATTGCACACTCATGTGACACGCTCTATGACACTAGTAACGCTCTTATCCCGATCGGGAGGCGGGTCACTGCCCCTCCTCATTGTTTCTTCCTTATTTGTGCCGTGAAACGCATGCACCTTCTTTCCCTTTTTTTTTTTTTTCATCATGTTCTCACACAGTTTCATCTTCTTCTTTTTTTTTTCTTTTCTTTTTTTTTTCTTAAAATTTATTTATGCTGTGCCCCTCCCTGCTGTCTTCCTTGCTGTGCCGTGAAACGGCACAGTTTCACCTTCTTTCCTTTTTTTTTCATCATGTTCTCACACAATTTCATCTTCTTCTCTCTTTTTTTTTCTTAAAATTTATTTATTTTTATTTTAGTGTTTAGAGTTTTCTTCTTCATGTTTTTTCTTCTTTATTTTATTTATTTATTTTTTCTTCTTTATGTTCTCACATAGTTTCATCTTTTTTCTTTTTTCTTTTTTATAGAGTTTAGAGTTTAGGATTTAGGGTTTAATTTCACCCCCTTTTTTTTTTATGTTCTCACTATAAATTAAATTTAAATCCTAAACCCTAAACCCTAAAATAAAATAAAAAAAAAGAAATGAAGAATTAAATCCTAAATCCTAAACCCTAAAATTAAAAAAATTAAAAATTAAACCCTAAATCCTAAATTCTAAACCGTAAAATAAATAAAAAAAATTTAAGAATTAAACCCTAAACCCTAAAATAAAAAATAAATTAAGAATTAAACCCTAAGCCCTAAATCCTAAAATAAAATAAAATTAAAAATTAAAGTCTAAATCCTAAATCCTAAACCGTAAAATAAAAATTAAGAATTAAACCCTAAACCCTAAAATAAAATAAAAAAATAAATTTTAAGAAAACTCTAAACACTAAAATAAAAATAAATAAATAAATAAATAAAATAAATTTTAAGAAAAAAAAGAAAAGAAAAAAAAAAGAAAAAGATGAAACTGTGTGAGAACATGATGAAAAAAAAAAAAAGGAAAGAAGGTGAAACTGTGCCGTTTCACGGCACAGCAGGGAAGACAGCCGGGAGGGGCACAGCAGTGACCCCGCCTCCCCCAGACTGCACCTTTCACTCAACACGTAGGGTGGCCATCTACCCAATGGCAAGTCCAACACGTTACACGCCTAGTCTGATTTTTTTTTTTTAATTTGAAAAAAAAAATATGTAGTCTGTTACATCGGGCTAGACAAATCTTTTGAATTTATTTAATTTTTAAGTTGAGTTTGAAATAAATTTTTTTTAATTCAGCCTGTTCATTTAAAAAATATTAATTTTAATTTTTATAATATTTAGTTACAAAATAAATTATAAAAATAATAATATAAGAAAAAATACATATATATCTATACATACTTCTTTATATAGCTTAAACTAAAACATTTCTTACAATGTTAGATTTATTTTATAATTGAATTTCATTATAATTTTAAATTTAAATAATTATGAAAAGAATTTAAATAATTTAGTAGTCCTTTAAGACCCCAAAAAATTAATTATTCGTATCTATTAGGTTAAATTGGCAAACTTGAGATTTAGACATTCTTTTATAGTCAGGCTTGGAATGTCTCAATTAGCTTCGATGTCGAGTCAGGTCAGACTTGAAATGACACTTTTATAGATTTAAAAAAAAAATTAATTTCTAAATTCTTTTGCACAAGACGGACTGAAAAAAATAAAAAATTTTGACATGATTTAATAAAAAGTTACTAAAATAAAAAAAAAATAGAAAAAAATGTGGTTTATTTCTTATTTCCCAAATATTAAAATTTATAAAACTATCTAGAGAGAAATTACTAGAAAAAGAAAGAAAAATAGGAGTTTTAGAGAGAGAAGATTCTAGAGAGAGACAAATGAGAGTTATTAGTTACTCGCAACAGGACAGAGGCGAAGGTGATGGGGTTGCAACCGTGATGACAGTGATGATGGTAGTGATGGCATGACATATTTGTAAAATTTAAATTTATTTTTATTTTTAAATATTTTTTGTCAAAATAAATTTATATTGCGTTAACTTTGATTTTACATTGCAATGAAAAGATAAAAAAAGAATGAAATATGTTTCTTTTTGGCCGGACAAACGATGCGAAAGTAGGGAAATTGTTTGCATTTGTATCTTGTTTTTTTTTACATATATAGACTGTGGGTGTTGATTTCCGATCACACAACCAAAGGAGGAACTCAGCAGGAGAGCACCGGCAGAATAGATTAAACCTGAACAACCTGTCACAGAAAGGTAAAAATCCGGCTGTGGTTTGTCCACCCGAGGGCACTCCGACAATCAAGTCAGTAATTGATATCTCTCAAAGATAACAAATTATGCTTAAATTCATAAAAAAGAACTTTAGAAATAAAAGCATATCTTAGACCCACAATGATGCCTTGTTTTTATAACCAGCAATGTCCAACTTCCCCTAGAAGTCTTACTTCATAGGACTTTATCCTTTACAAGGATAATATCTATCACAATTTACACTATTTAGATTAAGATGAAGTCTCTCAAGAGTCTCATCTCTATCCAAATAGGTAGCTTGATGTCATCTAGGACTCTAGTCCTCTATCCAAATATCTCGGATTCTGGTATCCTCGCAGAATACCTCGGCAGTGCCCTAAACATCTCGACAAACATGATCTGCCCACGTAGCACCTCAGCATCACCTTAGCCATGTGGCATCATCTCAAAATACTTCCCCACAACTGCCCCCTAAGTTCTATTACCTCGGCAACTTGAGGTGATGGAACCTACATCGTTTCATCTTTCAATAGGCTAGAGATACTCTTTTGACCAAGATCATAACTCGCTGGCATATTGAAAGAAGGACTCAAATATCCACTCGTCAAGAACCATTATGAAAAATCTAGAAATCCGCTAGATATTGATTTGTGATTATGTATCAATTTAAAGCAATAAAACAATCCCAACCAAACAATCAAGACAAATCGACACAACGATTTTAACGTAGAAAAACCACAATTGGGGCACCTCTAATTGTGATAAAAAAAAAAAATCACAGGCAACAGCCACAAAACAATCCACTAAGAAGATATAAAGGAATTACACAGGTATACTCTCAATTACCTAGCGAATCCACGCCTGAATTGAACCAACCCCTATATGCCTCTTCCAACCCCGTCTTCACCTCGGAATTGTCTTGACGATGAGCCACTCCAAAATCCACCAAAGCTTCAGGCTCAAATTCTTCAGAATCCACCGAAGAACAACTCTCTCTTTTATATAGAATGAACAAACAAACCTTTGATGTATTCTTCTTAACACATGAGTTGAATACTTAATTAAACATCAAAGAAAACTAGCAAAATATCCCCAGATATAAACCTTAATATCTAAGAAGAAGATCTGGAGGAAGTAATCCTAGTTTTGGACTTAAACAAATACTTATAGAAATCTGGGATTGCGAAGCTCGCTCAAGCGAAGCTTCTCTCGCTCGAGCGAGGAACCAAAAACGGGTGTTTTCCATAAATGGCTTCGCTGCGTACATTCATCTCTTTTAGGTTTTTACACAGACGCAGCCTTCGCTCGAGCGAGCAAGGGCGGACAGGCAACTTTGAATGCAATTTTAGATGAGCGATGGGCGCCGACTCGCCAAGGGCGCTTAACCTCGACTCGTGAGTCGACCGGCAATCGATCCTCGCCATAATCAACGAAGTGGCAATCTTGAAAGCATTAACATCACAAACTTCTCTGTAAGGCACAATTCGGGTTGGATTCGCATGTAAACACTCATAGCCATACTGAAATAAAAAGTGCGAAAATAAGTACAACTGAAAGGAGTTTTGTCAAACGGGATTGCCAAGAATAAAAACCTAACACATCATGTTCTATTTCATCCAGGTCCAACATCTTGACAGAGATCACACTACTAGTAGAGATCATGATTCACTAGTTCAAGAATATCAAGCCCCTAGTATCAACTCATCAGGAACCAAGAACAAACAAGTTTCGTCCTATCTATATTCAACATCTCAACCGAGATCAACATCTCAACTAAGATCATCATGTCAACCAAGATCAACATCTCAATCGAGATCATCATGTCATCACCTCGTTGGTTCGTATTAGTCACGCGTCACTCTATCACATCAAAATTGTCCACGTCGCCTAACAGGTACGTCGTCCAGGGCAGTTACATAATGTTTTGCCACATTTTCATTTTTGGACAAAACTTCCTTCACTCTCTCTCTAGAAGTCTCCATTGCCATTCCTTCAAAGCTTTTCCTATCACAACTCTAGTCACTATTTCAAGCAGTATTCAAAAGCCTGCTCCGATCGTGAGCGTTGTTCGACTCCAAATAATCCCATTCTGTGGGTTGTTACACATCACATACGGTATTTGTATCTATATCTACATTGCCATCTTGTATTCATATTCGAATCCCATTGCTCTACATGCCTTCGTTTGCTTTGACTCATATTTTGTCCTTCATGTTCTTGAGCCCATCTTCACATTTTCTATATTTGACACATATCTTCTGACACACTATCACTGAATTCTATTGATGTTGTTCATACCTTGAATATGTCAATACTCTATTTTTTCTCATATTCTTGAATCTTTTATCACTGTTTCATGTTTTTTAGACCTGTTTCTTCTGTCTATTCTTGCTTGTTAGTAGATTACTGCTACTGAATCTTTATACATTTGCATAGACTTAGGTTTGGGATTTGCTAGAATCTACACTTAGGAAAACTAAAACAAAATTTCCCCCCAAACCTTTTTCAGAACCCTGAAACTAATAACTCAATAGTCTTTAAGGTTTCACCAAGGTCTTTAACCTATACAGTCCAACCTTCCTTGCCAAATCGCCTTAGCCGAGGTCATGGGGATGTTCAAATAGAGGGTAGACTCCTCCAATAAACTAGAATACTTCCGTTAGGAATTCTCCATTCTAGCCGACGTTCATCTAAGGTTGGCTGGGGAGGAGGATTGCATGATGCCTGGAGAGACATATATGCCCTTCCCTATAGTATCTATCATCGAGGGTGGAGTCAGATTCCATCTTGACATCTTGTTTTGCTTCGGGCTGAGGTGCCTTCTTTTGTATTTGAATAAGTTGTCGTTTGACTAAGTGTTGAATGCTTGTCTTTGTCTTTACTGTCTTGTATGATTCCATACTTAGAATATTTTTATACTTCTCCTAAGTATACTTTAACTGTGTAATCACTTTGGATTAGAACACATCTGACATGTACCATCTTGGATACACTTTATCTCGGGTGCACCCTTAGTCTGTCACCTCGAACCAACTTACCTCGGAGTTCACATTTTACTGTGATTTCGGCCAACGGGCACTTTATAAAAATTCTTTAAATAACATTCAACAAGTATTGCTTCCTTACTTGTATATGCTGTCTTTTATCAAGATTTTACCCTTCCAACATTTCCAGGTTTAACGACCTAGTTGGTGATCTCGATTGTCCTCTCATCTAGATACCTCGGCTGACTCCAACTTGTAAATTTTTTCAAAAATTTCAACAAGTGTCAAGCCTATTCCTTATTCGTGCTTCCTGCCCCCTAATGTGAACCTAAGACATTAGACAAATTGTCACGATTTTGCGAATGTTTGTCTGATGAATAGTTTAACTAGCATATCTAAATAGAAAACAATATACAAGGTCAGTTTGTAAATTTATTTTTTTAATTCAATGATGTGTAATGAAATGATTGGTGAATGATTAGAAAAGATATAACAGGAAAATTTATTTTAAATATTTTAATACATTAAAACATTATTGAGTTTGAAAATAGTTCTGATTTTTAATCTTAAATAGCACTACACTATATGTGAATTATTACTGATGTTGCTAATGCATACTAAGAAAAATGAATTTATTTATACATTTTTTTGAGTGTTTGAATAACATATAAAATGTGAATTTTACACTCAAGATGATGTGTCTCACTATTTTACATTAGTAAAAAGTGTGTATCAAATATCGTTTATTTATAGTGGACTTCTACAAAAGGAAGGTTAAATCTACCTCACAACTCTGCATTTCATGATCAGATTTTAATTTATTTTACAAAATATAACATTTATGGTGTTGATTATTACAAATGTCAAAATTTAATCATATGAAAGTCATGACTGTAAAATAAAAAAAATTAAAAAAGAGTTGTGATAACCAAATACTACATAAAATATAATCAAATTTTTTTTAAATCATAACCAAAATAATATTATAACTAATATCATAATAAATTATAACTATAAATCACAACTATATTCTAATAAATCATCACCAAAAATCATAAAAATCGTAACTAAGTGTGCATATCATACACATCTCTAATATACATATCCATAGCAAACATAGATCATCAAAAAGTTCCACCAAAGCAAAACAGTTAGAATTTTCACAAAGGGAACAACTTCTCTCCAGTTTGATTAGGCTCGAGCATGCTATTGGACTATGTGAGTCCATTACAGAGCCCACATCAATAATTCGAATCGTTCAATGTGTAGACCTCGTTGAGTGCTTAATACTTACTAAAAATTACGTTGATCTAATATTGATAGCCACTTGATCAAATCTAATTTGTGTCAAAGGTAATTATAATTTTAACAATAAATTGTTAATACAAATATGTTTTGATCAAGTGACTATCGATATCCGATCAACATGTTTTGTTACAAGAATGAAGTACTCAACGAGTCATAGGCATTGAACGCTTCGGATTATTGATGTGGATTCTGTGATAAGCCCAAAAAAGTCCAATAACACACTTCAATTGAAAAATCCAACTGGAGAGAAGCCTGAGCCTTTCACAAAATGGATTCATAGTTGAAGAGTGTACGGAATTGAATGGGCATTCTTTAGCTTTTGTATGAATTGATTATTATGAATGATAACTTTATTTGTCTTATATATTTTTAATATGGTTTTTAAGTAAATATAGGGAATTGCTATTTTTACTCTACTTTGTTCTAAATAGGGGTGAGTAGCAGATATTTCGATCTGTCCAAACCAATCGCACCGAACCGAACCCATTCGTCGCATTTTGGACTGATGCGTGATGACAAACGGACGGTTGACTATTGATTTTTTTTAATCCGCCTAGTTTTGGACGGATGACGGATTTAAGATTCCTTTAGCCACAATCCCTAATAATTTGTAAGATTTTGTATTTTTAATTTGTTTAGCTATTATGTTTGTATTTTTAATTGAAAAAGAGTTTAAACATTCTGTTATGTTTTCAATTTGTTTTCAATTTGAAAATCCTTTTATCAAATGACAAGTGTTAATGTTTTGTATTTTTGTGTGGAAAATATAAGGCTTAATTTTTTTATTTTAAAAAAAAATCAAATTAAATAGTTTTTTGAATATAAAAAAAAGTAATGAAATAATTTTGATAATGCATGATTTTCTTATATGTATTTATTATTTGTATTTGACAATTTACTTAATAATCTTTTGATTATGTTGAGTTGGAATATTGATATCCAAAAAAAGAAATCTTGATAAATTGTTATATTATGTTCAAAATTTGTAAAAGTTTAAACCTACAAACCGATTCACATCCATCTGCTAATCCGTCAAATCCGCATCCATCAATCCAACGGACGGATAGCGGATTAGAGATTTCTCGACCGCAACCAAACCGCGAACACCCCTACTAAATACACTTTAGTTTTTATCTTTATTATACATATAATGGAGTACATGTAGACTAAAATAAAGTAAGAATAACAACTCTTTATATATAACATTCTATTAATGAGCGAAACAGAGGAACATATAAATTTATTTATCATTAGTCATAAATTTCGTTTGGGAACAGACTATTTTAGTAATTTTTTAGTTGAAATATGACGTAAAAAAAATTAGTATGTTTAAAATGACTTTTTAATTTTTTACAAAAAAAAAAAATGTATTAAAAATAAAGAAAAAACGAAATCTTTAACTTTTTGATATAAATTATAAAATTTTTAATTTTTTTTAATAATTTTTTAACTTTTAAACTAAAAGTGTTCCATGCCCAAGGCAATAATTTACTTCTAATTTTGAGTAGAGATGGACTTGGCAGGCTGTCTCAAAAGTCAAACAAGTTATAGTGTGATCTTAGAATAAATTAACGTGGTGTTTTAATATGATAATTCTTAATTTATGTAATGGGTCGATTACTTTTATATTAATGTTTTGAGAGATAATAGAAAATGTATTAATTAATGAATGGTATGAAGAATTACTTAAAAATATTTAGCAATTGAGTATGTGTTTTACACGATTGGGTTGTGAAACTTACATTATAGACAATCATTTTGCCACCCCAACAAAAATTAAGAACACAACATTTAATAGGCAAGTTTAACTTAATCATAATTTAAATCATTCACGTCTTAAATTTTCTTTCTTATGTAACCCTGTTTTCTCTATCTACTAACCCCAAACCCCTCCTGTTAATCTCCCTTGAGTATTGCTATTCAAACAAAAAAAATTAAACCTATTTTTCAAATCAAGTGATGTGATATTTTATGAAAGAGAAAATTGGTTATAAATCCAATCTAATGAGAGTATAAGTCATTAAGTCTAACAGATATTTTTTTTGTTGATGAGAGATATGGATGTAATCGGTTCAGTATGGTCAGTATTTAGGTAAAAAATTACACCGAACCGATAATGTCGGTTTTATTATTTTGAACACCGATACAAATCACTTCTCCTATTAAATTGCACCGAACCGAACCTATAGCGATTCAGGTTTTTGACTCGTCTCTTGTGCTGTTCCAGACTCGGGTTTGGTATAGTTTGGATGGTTGTACGTATCTTGTTTCCCTTGTCTTCCCCTTATTGTTGGTTCTTGGGTTGTAGTTGTGTGTTTGGAACAGGTTGATTGTTTTTTTTTTTTTTTTTAAACTTATGTTGCCCAAAATTTGGTTCTTCCGCTCTAGCGGGCATTATTGCACTCAAGCGGGCTTCTGAAATTTTTCTCCACGCTTGAGCAGGCGTTCTGGCGCTCGAGTGGGGTCTGCGTCTGCAAAACTGCTGGAAGGGCATATTTCACGCTTGAGCGTAAAGTTTCATGCTCAAGTGGACCTTTGTGTCTGACGCTCGAGCAGAGTTTTCCTCGCTCGAGCGGACTGTGTGAATATCAGTCTGTGAGAGTGACTTTTTAGATCACTTTTTTTTATCTCTCTCTCTCTCTCTCTCTCTCTATAAAGCTCACCAAAAACTCAAATCTTGAGCTTCTCTCTCTAAAACTCACATTCTCTCTACATTTTCATTTAGATCCATTGAGATCTTCACCCTAGCGTCTTGGAGAAAAAGGTAAAACATTTCAAGAGCTTTGTTTTGATCCAAGTAGAAGTGGGTTTCATCATCTTTGGAGTTTCATCATTGTTTGGCTCGTCTTCTCTTCTTGAGGTAGGGATTTTCTACACTCTCATATGGTTTTTAGCTTAGTTATTTGCTATTGTGTATAGATGACGAGATTTGGTTGTGGTTTGGACAAATCTAGGATTTGGGTGTGAAATGAAAAGCTGGTTTCTTGATGTATATGTGATAAATGGGTATGGGGTTTAAAAGTGAGGTCATGTTGTGCCAAAATGGTTGATTTTGATAGTTGGGTTGATATTTGGAAAAAGGGAGATTTTTCCCTAATTTGATTAAATCATTATTTTGTATAAATAATTGGGATTAACATTAAAAATGTGAAATTGGATGATTATGATTATAGATGGTGAAATTAGATATGTATTATCTTACACCTTTGGAAGTTTTGAATAAACTATTTATCATGTGATTGAATATATATTTAGAGATAAATGTATTGGGCTATCGGTGAAGGATATCCATGATTGTTGTAGAAATTTCATGAGGATTAGGCGATTTAATGCTAATCCATTGTTGGTTATCATTGAATATGACCATGTTAGAAATATATTGTATATGTATATTCGTTGGGAGGAGAAGGGAGATGTACTCCATATGTAATTATGTTTATAAATACATTGTATATGTATGTTGATTTGGGAGGAGAAAGGAGACAGACTCTATTGAAAACAAGTTGGCCGGAGTGTCTTGGGTTAAAGACTCGAAATCTTATATATACATGGGTGCCGATTCCCTCGGACGAAATATCCGTAAAATGGCAAGTTTGAAGTGTTTATGTGTGTTTTGTATAATTGGAAAACCATTAAGTTGTAGTCTCAGTTTGGTTGTTGAGAGATAAGTGGAAGTCCTGAAATCTTATATATAGATATGGGTGCCGATTCCCGCGGGTGAAATATCCGTAAAATGGCAAATTGAGAAGTATAGATGAAGTGGAAATGAATTGAAAGATAATAGACTTAACTCATGAATTGAGATGTCTAAATGAATTGGTAATGAATTGAAGGAAAATGGATTAAGGTTTGAACAACTTAGCATGATATGAATATGCAAGTTTGTGGATGTTTTCGTATCGGCATTGTTTAAGCACATGGTACTTATATCTTTGCTAAACCTCATATATTGTGTTAGATTATTTCTACTGGGCTGGCTCACCCTATATGTGAACATCATTTTCAGGTACATGTGATATGCTTCTGCCAAGGCAATAGCGTGGACGAACTTTATGAAGCAAGAGCTTCTTATTTGTGTTTTGTTATATGTTTAGCCAAGGGCTTTATTTGTAATGAGCTGTGCTCACTTTTGTGTAACCAAGTAATGACTTGGGAAGATGTATGCCTGTATGACACTTAACTGTATGTTAAGATTTTACAAACAAACTCTGATGAATGAAAGTATTTATTTTTGTTAAATCTTCCACATAACAGTTGGATTTATTGTATTATTTTGGGGGCATTACAACTTGGTATCAGAGTGTACTAGGTTTGAATATTTTGGATACGTAGGAAGTGGTTAGTGCCACAATGGGTTTGTCTCGCTTGATTAAGACGTTAGCATGTATTGTATGCTTATATGATAACATGCTTATATGATTATGTGGGTATCGAATTTAGCTCTTAAGATGTTGATTGAGTCTACGGGTTTTTGGAAGTCCTATTAGAAGAGCACTTGATCACTGTTATTTCTGATTGGAACTCTAGCAATGCCGCGGGACGGTCATTATCTAGGAAATAAATTCGTATGTGTTTATGTAATTACATGCCTATGTGAAGTGATTTATTGTTGCCCAATGTATTAGGACGCAAGTGAGTTAGCTTCGACACATTTGTAAAAGTGCTAATACCTATTGTTGCCTCTATTAAGATTTCAGGACATGGACGTGGTGGTGGTAGACGTGGTAGGCCTAGGAGACACGAGATGCCTTTATCGGATGATATTTTGGCACAAGAAGAAGGAGTTGGTCAAGCCAATGTAGTCGAACCAATTGGTCAACAGGCCAAAGGCCCCTTAGCCCGCGAAATGGCCGGAGACTTGAGGGAGTCTATGGACATTCTCAGGATCGAGAATCAAGTCTAGGCCCAAATAGTTGAAACAGGGCCATCTTTCTTGAAAAGGGAGTTTTTCCGGTCGAATTCGGATGAGTTTATAGGTGATCTCAAAAAGCCACTAAAGGCAGATGAGTGGCTAGAGCAGTTGTTGAAAACATTCGAGATGCTTGGCATCGAGGATGATCAGTTAAGGGTGACCTTGGCATCTTTCCAGCTGAAGGGGGATGCGGGTCAGTAGTGGAAGTATGCGTGTGGACGCATTGGCGTGACTTGGGAGGCTTTTGTCAGTGCTTTCCAGGACAAGTATTTACCTCCCACAGTTAGAGAGAAGTTGAGAGATTAGTTCTCTAAATTGGTGTAGTTCAACACACCAGTAGCTAAGTTTGAGGCAACCTGTACTAGCTTGTCTAGGTTTGTACTGAAGTTAGCGGTGATTGAGGAACACCGTTGTTTGGAGTTCGAGGATCAGTTAAGGACCGGACTCAAGTTTCAAGTGGCCAGGTCCGTGATTAGAGATTATGGGTGCCTTGTGGAAGCTGCAGCCCATCTTAAGAATATTATGCATACAGAGGACGAGAGGATGAGGGGCTTCAAGAGGAGTTAGGATAGTCAGGGTGACATAAGAGGCAATGGGGTTCTAATCCTCAGCAGTCCCAGGAAGCTCAGTTGAGGTCTACTTTTCTAGTACTGAGTTCGCGTTCTGGGAAGGGTGGCCAGGGAGATTTTACTTGCTTTAAGTGTGGTCAGTTGGGCCACAAGTCTCCACTTGTCCTTAGAGAGGAGAAGGGCAGCGAGCAGGTTTATCTTCGGCTTGTTTTCAAAGCCAGAGTCAGGAGATAGGCCAGCCGCTCACTTGTTATTAGTGTAGACAGGCAGGGCATCTGAAGAGGTTTTGTCCACAGTTGGGTGGCACACCTGGTGCGTCTGTTCAAGATAGACACAGAGTCACCAGCCAACACAGTCAACACAGGCCTTAAGGGCAAATCAAGGAGCCTCTTCGGCTCAGTCAGTGCATCAGGTTTATGCTCCGAGGGGTGAGCAGGTTAAGGAGAGACCTACTGGGCGTGTGTACACAGTAGCAGCGCCAAATCTTGTACTTGCTCTTTCTGTAGCGAGAGGTACCTTTTTGTTTTGTAATTCAGTTGCTAATGTGTTGATTGATATGGGTGCATCCCATTCTTTTATTTCGTATGTGTTTGCATCGATTTTGGGTTTGGAGTTGGTACGGTTAGCATCTCTTATTTCTGTAGAGTTACCAATTGGTGGTGAGGTTATCTTGAAAAAGGGATGTCGAGGTTATGACGTCGAGGTTGCTGGTCGTCGATTACCTTTTGCATTTGTATTACTTGACATGCTTAGTTTTGATGTCATTTTGGATATGAACTGGTCATTGTCATACCGAGTTGTTATAGATTGCTACCGTTAGAAGGTTACTATATGTACCTTGAGCGGTGATTGCTTTTATTTCCTAGGGGACTGAGTAGATAGAGACTTATCACCGGTATATGATCTGCGTGGGCGGAGTGAACTTAGTTGTCTTGTTGCTAGCTTTTTAAATAGTGAGTGTGATGAAATTCGGGTTAGATTGCCAAGGGTGGTTGTGAATACTTAGATGTTTTTCTTGAGGATCTTACTAGTTTACCACTTCACTGAGAGATCGAATTCTCTATTGATTTAGTGTCTGGTACGACATTGATTTCTATGGCTCTATATAGATTTGCACCTACTGAATTGAGTGAGTTGAAGATTCAACTCCAGGAATTACTAGATAAGGGCTTTATTCGCCCTAGTACTTCACCTTGGACAGCATCGGCTCTCTTTGCTAAAAAGAAAGATGGAGCCTTGCGACTTTGTATTGATTACAGAAAGTTGAACCAGGTTACTGTTAATAATAAGTACCGAACGCCTCATATAGATGATCTGTTTGATCAGTTGAAGGGGTCTTGTTGTTTCTCTAAAATAGACCTGAGATCGGGTTATCACCAGTTGAGGGTAAGTGAGGAGGATATCCCGAAGTCTGCATTCCGTACGTGGTATGGCCATTACGAGTTTCTTGTGATGCCTTTTGGGCTAACTAATGCTCCAACAGTGTTTATGGATTTAATGAATTGGATCTTCCATGAGTTCTTAGATTGTTTTGTGGTCGTCTTTGTGGACGACATCTTGATTTATTCACCTTCTGATGAGGAACACGAGGAACATTTACAAATAGTACTTGAGTTACTTAAGCTCACAAGTTGTATGCTAAGTTTGGGAAATATGAGTTCTGGCTTAAGGAAGTTAAGTTCTTAGGCCATGTGGTATCCGGGGAAGGGGTGACTGTAGATTTATCCAAGATAGAGGCAGTGCAAGATTGGGCACAAACTAAGAATGCTTTCGAGATTCGTAGTTTCTTGTGATTGGCTGGGTATTACCGTCGGTTTGTGAAAGATTTCTCTAGGTTAGCTTCACCTTTGACTAAGTTAACGAGGAAAGAAATCAAATTCGTGTGGAGTGAGACTTGCGAAAAGTCATTCCAAGAGCTTAAGATTAGACTCACCACTGCTCTAGTATTGATTATTCCGGAGAAGGGTTTGAGTTATTCAGTATATTGCGATGCTTCACGGGAAGGTTTGGGTTGTGCATTGATGCAAGAGGGTAAAGTAGTAGCCTATGGCTCACGGCAATTGAAAATATATGAGAGGAATTATACTACCTATGACTTAGAGTTAGTAGCAGCAATATTTGCCTTCAAAATTTGGAGGCACTATCTGTATGGTGAGAGATTTGAAGTGTTTTCTGATCATAAGAGTTTGAAATATCTGTTTACACAGAAATACTTGAATTTGAGACAGAGAAGGTGGATGGAATTCATAGAGGATTATGATTTTGAGTTGCATTACCATCCGGGAAAGGCCTACGTTGTGGCCGATGCTTTGAATAGAAAGTCAGTTAGTAGTGTAGCTTTTATTGCCATCTGATAATGGGAAATGTTGGGTACCCTTAGCGAGTTTGACTTGCATCTGGGCAAGTCTATTGAGTCTGCAGCTTTGTTTTTAGTAGTTGCACAACCTACACTTGTGAACTGAGTGTTAGAAGCGTAGAGGGGTGACCTTAAGGTAGAATCCTTTCAAGAGAAGATCTCTAATGGGAAGGTAGAAAGAGGTTTGATTGTGTATCCTAACCAAAGTATGAGATACCGTGACCGTTTGTTTGTGCCGAAGTCTTTGCCAAGAGGAAGTACTCCGAGAGTTTCATCATTCACACCTCGTGGTGCATCCTGGAGGCACAAAGATGTATCATGACCTTAGTCGCCAGTTTGGGTGGAGAGGTATGAAGAAGGTTGTAGCTGTGTTTGTATCGAAGTGCTTTACTTGTCAACAAGTGAAGGTTGAGCATCAAAGGCCAGTGGGTTTGTTGCAACCCTTGCCTATAGCTGAGTGGAAGTGGGAGCATGTTACGATGGATTTCGTTGTGGGCCTTCCGAGGACTCAACGGGGTAGTGATGCCATTTGGGTGGCAGTTGACCGGCTGACTAAGTCGGCGAATTTTATTCCGATGCACATAAGTGACTCGGTAGATTATCTTGTCGACCTGTACATTAGGGGCATAGTGAGGTTGCATGGGGTCCCAGTGACGATTGTTTCAGATAGATATCCGCGTTTCACTGCTCGGTTATGGCAGAGTTTGCCGAGTGCCTTGGGCACTAAGTTAACCTTTAGTACTACGTATCATCCTTAGACTGACGAATAGTCCGAGCGTACTATTCAAATTCTTGAGGATATTCTGCGAAGCTGTGTCCTTGACTTTATGGGTTCGTCGGAGAGGCATTTGCCCTTAATAGAGTTTGCCTATAACAATAGTTTCCAATCGAATATTGGCATGGCACTGTTTGAGACCTTGTATGGTCGACCATGTAGATCCCCTGTGTGTTGGGCCAAGGTGGGTGTGGATTCGCCTTTTCTAGTACCCCACCTTTTGGAAAGGGTTTGAAAAGAAGGCCTCACAGTTCAGACTCCCACAGTTCTGAATCTAGTCTCACAAAGTGCAATGTGAAACTAATAATCACTAAAGAGTCCAAACCCGGCAAACCTTTTTGGAAAATCGATTTTAAATCAAATAATGCCAAAATTTGACTACTTTGGCAGATACAGAGTCGCCACCAAAATATTTTATTTTTGGGGAAATTTAGGAAACCCTGACTCGTGCCAAAGGTCATGTGTCCATTATCACCAAAGTTACCTCGGCTCGGGAACTTGGGTACGAGAGGGGAAGGTCTTGAAATGAGCAGCCCTGCTCGCTCGATCAAAGATTGGCCTCTACTAATCATGATATGCTTTTTTATAAACATTATGTGTTCTTATTCTGGTTATTAGCTAACATTACTATGTGGCGCGCACAAGCAAGTATGGACTAGTCGCAAGACTTAGAACAATTCAACATATGTTTGTTTTCGAAATTGGTTTGAATTTGCCACCCTTAAGTGGGCTTAGAGATGCGGATTTGCCACCAAACAAGGTGGACTTAAAACATGATTTTGCCACAACAAAGTGGGCTTAAAACATACATTCGCTGAATTTGTTCCAATTCAAACAACAAGCCTTCATCCATAAGCATTCATGCAGTTTAGCAAGTAAGCACATAGCCTCATGGAAAGCATGCGAAACATGGAAATATGGCAATCACACTCATGCAAGTATGCTAAAGCATAAAGACTCACCGAGTACTCCAAGCCAAAACAAAAACTAGGTAGAAATATGCATGATCCTAACTATACAAGATGCCTAATGCAACACATGCAATATGCAATTAATAGGCTCGGCTACTAATATGACATATAGATCAATTTGATAGCATACTTTGAAACACGTATTCAAGAAGGTATTGAATTGACCATGCAGTTTGAATGATGCGCCGACCCTCGGTGCATGCAAGACAAATGAATGGATGCAAACATGCGAGCACAAGGTATGCTAATTGCAAATGTCCCTAATCTAACCATCAAAAGTGATTAAATAAAAGGGAGAAAGACGTGGGGTTGGAAGACATACACACGCACGCATGCACGCACGCACGCACGCACACTTATTACAACATTATGCCCTCGTGAAGGAGGGTCCCAATGAATAAGCTAACTAACTAGCAACGCTAATTAAGCTGACCATTATTTAAAACGAATTAACTATTCTAAGCTAATCATTACAACAATTGAAACAAATTAACTAACTTATTCTAAGCTAATTAAATATTACAAAATGAATTAATTAGCTAAACACTTTAACTAACTAATTACAAAGCAAGTAAATTAGCTACCACTAATTAACTAAATAAAGCAGTTGAATGGCCTCGAAGGGTGAGGGGTGCATGCATGATCGAATTCTCCTCCCGAAAATGCCACTGTCATGCCTTTGCAGCCTCTGTTTGCACTTGCTTGAACACCAACAGTGCTGCCAACTTCCAGAACACCTCTGCTCCAAGTCAGGAACACACTTGTGCAAAATTTCATTTCTGGTCAGTCGGCTACCAATGGTGGCTGGTAGGTACCATTGGTGGCCGGTCGATTGATACAGGTGGCCGGTCAGTCACTCATTTCCTGAACTTCTTTTTTTTGCAGCAATAGAGAGCAAACAGAGGCAAAGCAGTGTATTTTCAAGGAGTGTATGTACTGCTACCCTCCTTATCATCACACAAGCTCAAAGGAAGCAACTCTTGGCCCTCAAACCATCAACCAATCATTTTCCATGCATGATGGCTAAGGAACCAAGCTTGTACAAGCTTAATGAGTTCACAAGCTAGACTAAAACAACCACTATCCTATCATGCATGATCAAGGGTGATGGTGACCAAAAAAAGTGACACGTTTAATCACTTTGAGTATGAAACATCCCATTTTTCTCGTGTTCGAATTAACGTCCGATTCGAACACGTGCAATACAACACAAAAGATGCTTGATCTTGCTTCTTTTACTTGTTCATTTTTATTTACTCATTTTACATTACCGATCCATTCTTTAATCGATTAAGTCCAAGATGAATGTCCTCTAATTGAAAGTAGGCTTAAACCACAAGTGTCTTGAGCATGAAAGAGACCTCATGCCGTTGATTAGTAGAAACCCTCAAAAGAGGATTGGAACCATTAAGCACGAGTGTCTCAATTTCACACCTAAGCTATTAAGGGGTTCAAAGCCACTTTCAAAATAAATGAAAGAGTGAAGAATAGAGAGAGATTGTAGAGATTTTAGTGCTGAAATGGAGTGCAAAATAACACTAAAACATGCAAGCAACTCATGCAATTCATGCTAAAAAGCCTAAAACATTAAGCAAGTGAAGCCTCTTTACACTTCAACCACACAATACAAGCCGCAAAGGACCAAACCAGCTCAAAACAGAGCTGAAACCAGTCAAAACAGTAGCAAAAACATGCTAGGATTAAGGTACAAAATGCTAGAAAAACATACTCACATGTTAAGCTATCTAAGCATACAAACAAGACACAAGGAGAGGAGGCTACCCCCTCCAATTTTGGACTTCACAACGAATTTTTTGCCACTAAAATAACTCTGAATTTCAGTGATTTAAAGACCCAAAAAGTTTGATTTGAATATGCTTAAAGATGGTGCAAACACCTACACAATTAAGCAACAAGAAGGGTGGCTCACCCCTTAACACAAAATAGCCTCAAACCATCATACTAAGCCTAAAAAGCCATAGTTTTTTGTAGTTGAAAACCAGCTCAAAAACAATATGAAAAGATGGCAAAATAAGTAGTCAAAGCAAGTACACTAAGGAAGTGAACTACCTCTTGAAGCTCAAGCACAAAATAGCCCCTAATTCCAGCTCAAACCAACTTCAAGAGCTCAAACTAAACTCCAAAGAACCTCAGCTCAAAGGTGAGAGTGTTTGGTTAAGGCTCTATGTGCAAAAGTGTAGAGAACTAGAGTTTAAGGCACAAAATAAGAAGAGAGAGAGAGAATTCTAGAGAGAGAGAGAGAGAGAGAGAGAAATTTGATCCAAATTTTCTAACCCCTCTAAATGGGGGAGAGCACCCCCTATATATATAGAAAATCAAGGTTTAGGCTTGAAATCATCCTACCATACACATGTATGGAGATGCACTTCAGTGAATAACAGCTAACGCAGCTGGCAAACAAATATCTAAAAAAAGAGAAAAATGGCTATCGGCCACCACTGGTGGCCGACCGGCCATCAACACAGCCGACCGGCCACCACTGATGGCCAACAGGAACAAGCCATGGCCGATGGGCAATGAGGTTGGCTGACAGGCCACCCTCTCCTCCAAACTTGAAACAACAAGCTCATGGTCCACAACTAAGCACAAAGCAGATAAGGTTCGAAGGCCCAAAGACAAGGCGCTCGGCCAAGATCTTCGGGCACTCAAAACAAACATGAACATACAAAATCATCGAGTGTTCAAACGGTGACGTCCAAGTCTCAAGGACGGTAAAAAATGGGGTGTTTACGACACCCCATTTTTGACCGTCCTTGAGACTTGGACGTCGTCGTTTGAACACTCGGTGATCATCCTTGTTTGTGTTCGTCTTGAGTTCCCGGAGGTCTCGGCCACACGCCCTGCCTCAAGACCTCTCGACTCGACTATTTTGTGTTTGGTTTTGCACCAAACACTTGTGTTTGGTTTTGAGGGATAGGGAATGGCTTGTTGGCCATCCCCACACCTCACCGGCCATGGCTTGAGGCCACCGGCCATTGTTTTTTTGCCATCGGCCAAATGTTTGGCCGGTCAGCACTCTTTGTGGTCGGTCGACCATTTATTTGGTCAATTTCTCATTTTTGGCTGGCCGACCACTGTGCATCAGCTTTTGGCAGATATTTTGTGCCAGCTGTGATAGCTGGCACCCACTTTTCACCTGTGTATGGAGGGATTTCACTCTTGTTTAGTTTGTTTTGTAAGCTTTGCAAGAGTGAATCTCTATAAAGGAAGGCCTTCTCCTCCCTCCTCAAGGGTTCCAAGAAAAATTCTAGAGGGTCTTAGATTAGGGTTAGGGTTTGTGTATACATCTATCACTATATCTTCCTCTCTTGGGTGTTTTGTGTGGGCTTAGGTGTGTTTAGTCTTACTTTTGTGCACAAACACCTAGTGCTACACCTTCCCTTAGTTGCAGAGGCATCAAAGGGTTATTCTTGGAGATTTTTGGGTGGATTCAAGCTTGGAAAATTAGCTGGAGCATTGTTCTTGAAGAGGTCTACAAGGGTGAGTGTTCTTGCTCTTTATTCCCCATTTTTGCATAGGCCTTTAGCCATCCTTGCATCTGTTTTTAAGCTTAGTCTATAACATATAAAAGTTCTAATTTTCAGTGCTTAAAATAGTTTTTTAAGGTTGCTTTGGTGTTTGGGGTTGTTTGACCCCTCTTAGGCCTTGTTTGGCCCCATTTTTGTGCTATTTTGGTGAGCTCTGGGACCACCTTGTTTTGGCCTCCTCAGATTTCAGAGGGATTTCAGTGGTGGGGATGGTGCTTTAAGGTCCTAAAAAGGAGAGGGCCATCCCCTCTCCTTGTTGCCTTCAATGTTGGCCATTTTAGCCTCATGTGTGAGCATCTTATTTAAGTGCATGTTTGCCATGTCTTAAGTGTTATTTGTGCTTATTTTGTCATAATATAGCACTGTTTTTAATTGGTTTAGACACACCATGCTTGCTTTGCATACTTGTCCTGTAATGCCATGAATTTGCCTTAACATGTACTTAGCATCTAGACCACTATGCTTACTTGTTTTGGCCAAGCTTTGTGAAGCTTTTGTACATGTTTTAGTATGCTTAAGGTCTGTTTTTGGTTATTTGGGCCATCTATGACATGCTTTGTATAGCCACCTTGCATTTTGGTTTGTTAGCCTTAGGTGTGCGAGTGTTGAGTATGCATTACTTGGCTCATTTCAATGGTTTGGAACTACTTATGATGTCATTTTAGTCCATATGGTATGCTTGTATGCTTGCATTTGACGCTCCTTTAATGTTTTAAAAGGTTGGTGTTTCATGCTCCATGTTTGTACCATTGTGCATGCCTCTAAGATTAGGTCATTTAGATGCCATTTAAGTGGTTTTTTGGGGCTCACTTTGGCATGATTTGGGACTGTTTTGGTCCGCTTTGGTCATTTGCTTCATGTGTCACATGACCGTAGTTTAAGTCCTTGGGCTTGGTTGCTTGCTTTGCTTGCATTGGTAGGTTGATTTGGCATCATCTTCTACATATTTTCAAAGCTTATCATGTATGCTATTTGTCCTCTTTTAAGTGTGCTTAAAAGTCCCCTCTTTATACTTGAGTGTTGGTCCATTTGTATGCATGTTTGCATGTGCATTTGTACCTCATTTCCATAGCATTTGGCCACTGTTTTGGGCTTGTTTGAGAGCTGCCTAAATTAGCTTAAGTCCATCGTTCGCATGTTGTTGCATGCTCGCCTTGCGCGTTGTTGCATACTTGTCCTATCGCATGTGTTGCATGCTTGAATCATATTGCATTTGGCATGCATTCTCTTTTTGTTTGGTTGCCTTACATGTTACATGCCTTGTGTGCTTGTTTGCATTGTCATGTTGCATACTTAGCTTGCATGCCTAGGTTGCATTGCATTGAGCATGCGTGCCTTGCCTCTTGAAATCACCATGATAGAGGTTGAGCCTTATGTGTTTATTTGGTTTGCATTTCATTTGATATTGAAATGGCACACTTGTTTTCTTGGGCCATCACACATTGAAATGCGCGATTGGTGGTCCGAGAATCAAGGACCATCCTCCTTTGAGTCATGAACATGATAAAGAGGGTGTTGGTGCACACATTTGCTTGAAATGCATTGCCATGCCATGTTTGCCCTCTACTGCTGTCAACACAGGATTCTACAGGCATAGATGGCCGACCGACCACATTCAGTGCTGACCGGCCATGAATTGGAGGCCAAGAGTTCAATAGATGGTCAATGACCACTTCCCTTTGGCCGGTGACCATTCCTCATGGCCGGTGGCATCCCACAAGTGTTCAAAGAGTGCTCCTTGGGACTTGTGCAATTTTCAGAGGCATAAAACAGTGCAAACAGAGGTAGCTTGTTCATGGCGGTGGATTTCCGAGCGAAGCCAATCCGAGCATGCGTGCATCCCTTTTCCCGAGGCTATTTTACCGCTTCATTAGTTTAGTTAATTTGCTTAACTAGTTAATTGGTCTGTAATTATTTAATTAGCTTGTTGGTTGATTAAATTGTATTATTCTTTCGGTCCCTCCGAACGAGGGCGAATTTGTAATAAGTGTGCGTGCGTGTGATGCATGTCCTCCAATCCCCACTTCTTTCTCCCTTTTACTTACTTGCTTTTGATGGTTAGTATTAGGGAATATTTAATTTAGCATCCTTATGCTATGCATGCGTGCATCCATTCATTCGTATTGCATGCACCGGGCTCGACGCATCATACTAATTGCATAGTATTTGAAATCTAACTTGAATACGTGTTATTTGTTGCATTCCACATGCCATCCTAGGATTAGCCGAGCCTATTCTAGTTGCATTTTGTGTGCGATGCATTAGCCACTTAACATGGACTTGGATCATACATTGATTGCTAACAAGTTCTTTGTTTTGGCTCGGAGTACTCGGTAAGCTTTTATGCTTTAGCATCTTGCATGAGTGTGAATGTTAACATGACAGCATGCTTACCGTGTGGCTATATGCTTATGTGATGTAAATCGCCTGAATGCCTGTGGGTGAAGGTTGGATTGTTTGAGTTGGAACGACTCATCGAAATTTGTGTTTTAGCCTACTCGCGAGTAGCAAATTTCAAACCATTTTCCAAATAAACGGATATGCGATGCTTTGTTCCAAATTAGGCGATCTAGTCTATACTTTTGTGTTGTGCGCATCCCACAGTAAGATTAGCTAATTAATCGGAATAAGAACGCATAATGTTTTCAAAACTAGATATCATGGTTAGTAGAGGCCGATCTTTGATCGGGCGAGCGGGGGTGCTCATAGCTGACCTTCCCCAATCGTACCCAAGTTCCCAAGCAGAGGCAACTTTGGTGATGACGGGCACGTGGCCTTAGGCAAACGAGTCAGGGTTTCCTAAATTCTCCCATAAAAAATATTTAGGTGGCGACTCTGTATCTGGCAAAGCAGTCCATGTTTGGCACTTCTTTCATAAAAATCTGTTTTCCAAAACGATTTGCCAGATTTGGACTATTTGGTGATTTATCAGTCTTGCATTGCACATTGCGAGATCAGATTAAGAACCGACACAAATCGAGTCCGAACTGTAGCATGAGGCCCACGCGGGCGCGTCTATAGTTTCTGGCGACTCTGCTGGGGAGTTTAGAGAGCTTGACTCGAACTCGTGATATCTTGTTTTGATTACACTCATGTGTTTCTTTGCATTGCATGTGCATTGGTGCACTTAAGTCACAATGTTTGCCGTCTGCTATTCCTAAACGGTTTGCCGGAGGCTTGCTTTGTTAAGCGTGCCATAAGGCTGACCGGTTACGGGCTCTGCCACGATGGGAACACAAACCCCGGTTATCACCGGGGCACCCTTTTGACCATTCGACCTAGTGCATGTTCGGAATCCATAGTGACCATTCCAAGCTAGGACAGGTTGCTACCTGATTATAGGTTGTTTGAAACCACTGCATGCGTAGTGAAACCCTAGCTCCTGACAAAATAGGACAGGGAAACCCTACCCCAACATAGGGGTGTTTTGGCTCTTGCTTGCTTGTTATGTGCTTTTTGAGTTGGCCTCTACAGGGAATGCATATATCAGTTTGCAAGTCTGAGTATCAGGCCTGAGGGCATCAGTATCGGAATTTGAGAATCAGTTATATCTGCGGGTATCAGATTCAGTTTTCAAGGCAGTGATTTTGGGGAACAGTGATCCGTAGTAGAGTACAGTTATTCAGCTATGCATGTGTCTGTTCTGATTGTGCCGAAATGCTGCATGTTTTCTCTTTCAGTTCAGAGATCTAGTACAGAATAGCCAGTGTTCTTCTTTGCTGAGGCAAGTCAGACATCTGATCCATCATCTTCGTTCAGTTCAAGAGGACTTATGATGACCCAAAGTTCAGAGGAAATTGTGGTTATGGCAGCCGCATTAGACCAAGGAATCATCTTACAGAATGAAACCAATGTTGATGTATCGCATTCGCCCAAGTCGCCTGCCACGCGCCCGATCTGGAAACCACAGTTATGTCAAGCTCGCGAGCCCACCACGTTTGAATTGATGGGAATGATTGGTGATCTTCAGCGATCTGTGGCTGATCTCGCCTATGGAATGTTGGTTTCGCCACCAACCACATCCTATGCCGGGAATTTCGTACCGCAGGAGCCCCCGCTATTGAGGCGAATTGTGATCGAGCTCAGCCAACCTGAGGCTGTCTCAAGCTATGGCCATGACATGTCAGCAACAACTGGGTTTCGCTCTGATATAGCAACCTGAACCCTCGATCAAGCTGAGGCTAGAGGTAAGAATAAAGTGGGAACAGATGTTGATCCCGTCGAACAACTGCTGTGGGCAGTCGATGCTTTGAAAGCCGGAGGATTAATTAAACAGCAAATATTCGCGGTGATGGCCAAAACTATGGATGATGCTTTCCCCACTCCAACCGAGGGGAGTTCCCGCCAAGCGAAAAATCGGGATAGGCCCCGTCATGCCAGAACAGTTCCCTCCAATCCCAATTCTACACCGGGAAAGGATCAAAAAGCCAAGGCAGTGCTTGCCGACCCTTTCGCTAGTGCGTCTAGCAAGAATTCTCAGACTTCAAAGTACCTGCCTCGAGGCCGCAGGGTCTTTCATGCTCTTTGCATGCCTTTGTCTAGGGCGCTCCAGATCCTTGCCGAAAGGGGAGCCTCGGCCTCTTCCAAAGAATCTCTCTCCCTCACATGATGCTACCTTGTACTGCGCGTACCACCAGCAAACTGGTCATTGCACCGACAACTATTTCCGTCTTCGTCATGAAGTACAGGATTTGATCGACAATGAGGTCATCCTCCCACCCACCTCAGCAAAGTCTGTCACGGCTGAGTTTTTAGATTTCGAGGATACTGTGAGTATATGATCAGAAGTTGGCCCACCTGTGGGCGGCACTCAGTTTACTTCAGATGTGGCGTATGGCACGCACTTTGGAGCATTTGCGAATGCTAGTTTTGCACTTTCTGGCTCAGGTATTCAGTCAGTCTTGTTATCTTGTATGTATATAAGCAGTCTTTTTGTACTTTGTCAGTCGGGTCTGTCTTGTTATATCGAGTCAATCCCATTGTATAGAAGTTCGGTGATTTCAGGGGTGTTACCTCGGATATCACTATTTTATTTTGTATTTTTGCTTTCTTTTGAGTCTGTCTCTGCTATGGAGCCAGTTGCAACCAGGAAATCTGAATGAAACAGCTGCGACTATCATGTTTTCGTGCTTATTGCTACTTTGAGCTAGTTGTGGCAACAAGTTTAGAATGGGACGGCAGCGCATTTCACCTGCTCTTCTGTACCTCGAAATCATTGCATTGACCTAAGTTTTTCAAAACTTTTTGAACACTGCGGTGAAAACGAAGAGGGAGGAATTCCTCGGGTTTTGCAAAACTTTGATCAAATTGAGAGAAAGAGAGGCGTGCTAAGCCTTTAATGAATGAAATCATGTTTGTCAACGTGAGTACTGAGAAGGACCCTGGCTTGATCCAGATTGGTTCCACACTATCTTCAGTGCGAGCGATTTGTCGCTTTCTTAAAAACTTTCAAAAACAAAATGTTTTGCACAATCTTGCGAAGACCTATGTGGAATTGCTCTTGAGATTGCACAGCTTAGGATCGCTCTCAGCCTCGAGACTTGAGCCCTTGCTTTCAAACCTTGGACCTTGGGTTCAGACTGTTCAACGATCAACCGCGATGTAAGGCCTGTGTGGCCAGATTTGAAGCAGCCCCCGAACAAGAGGCACCAAAGTCAGATCAAGAAGATCCGACCTCATCAGAAGAAACTTGCAAAGCTAAATCAGAAGCACCCCTCGAACTAGGGGCAAAAATGTCCGATGTGCTCGAAGAGCCGAAGACGGATCCGTCTGTAAATCAATACAACAGCAACTCTTCTGGATACGGATGGCTTCAAAACCCTAAAACCATTTGGCATGGGCTTGTTACACTTTTACCCTTTGAGAGGCTCGCTAGGCCGAAAACCCGAAAGGGCAACCCAGGCAAAAGTTAGAGTTAAAAAAAAAAGAAAAAATATATAAAAAAGAAAAAAAAAAGAAAAGATGAAAAAAGAAGAAAAGAAATGAAAAGAGAAAAGAAAAACAAAGCTCACAAGGTTGAAAACCCAGAAGGGCGACCTTAGCAAAAGTTAGAGCGTGGTGAGGGTTAACACACGAGTGTACCTTAACCGGAACTACGTAAGGCTTGATTCCCATGTTTGGGATATGTAGGCAACTTCATCCTGAAGTCCAGCCACAAACACTTCCAAATTGAGTGTGTCCATGTAATGGTTTTGATCATCCTTGCCTTCTCTAAATCCGGTAGTTCGATTGTGACAACCTGAACTACGTAAGGCTTGATTCCCATGTTTAGGATACATAGGCAACTTCATCCTGAAGTCCAGCCACACGCACTTTCAAGTGACTGTGTCCATATATTGGTTTTGACCATCTTCGTCTTCTCTGTATCCGAGAGTTCGGTCGTGATCATTGCTAATGAGGATTGACTACAAAATGCCACAGCGCTATCCAAACAAGGGGAAACTTTCCGTTGCCATGAGTCGCCATTCAAACTAGGGGCAACTTTCTGTTGTGATGCAGCTCTCTTCAAGCAAGGGGCAATCTTGCCTCCGATCCGAGGTCGTGCATCTCAAGAGTAGGTTCTGTGCTCGTCGAGCAATGGCAGTTTGCAAAAATAGTTTTTGAGAATTTTTTTTAATGAGGTTAACTAATTCTCTTGAAAATTATTCCACTTTTCCAAAACTGGACCATTTCTTGGACTCAAAAAAGGAAAATTTTCAGTGCTCATAGCCTGACTTGCATGATTTTGAATCAAAAATGGAACGAACATGCTAATCTCACTTTCATTTTGGTCAAAACTTGTTTTAGTAGGAAAACCAAATAAAAAAAATTGGTCAAAATGATGAACTAAGGGCACAGTTGAGTCAAGTGTTCTGTCTTCCCCCCGTCGTCAACATACTTGCCAGAAGGGCACTCTACTTGCCAACAAAGGGCACAACTGACGTTAACAAAGGGCTGAAAGCTCTCTCACCCTCCGAGCAACGAGGGATCAAACCAAGTGCGAAGCACGAATTGGAATGGATCAAGATACTCCATTCCCTCGGCCGGGGCATCGACTAAACGCCACCAAAAAAAAAAAAAAAATAGCTATGAGCTAACAATGTTGGGCATAAACCCACTACCTCTTGTTTATCCATCAAACACCCTGGGGAGGGATGAAAAAAAAATGAGAGATTAAAGAACGGAGAGATGTGTGCTGAGAGAAAAAGTGAGCAAAAGGGTTTTGAGAGAAAAATCGAACCTGAGGGCCGAGTGATGTGAGAATCACAAATCAGAAAGAGTGGGAACAATACTCAAAGAAACTGGCTCCTCGCGAACTGAGAGGTCTCTTGTCTTTGTAATGCATCTGTGTATCGTGTCTTTTGCTTTGTTTGTCTCGATTCTTGTTTGGAGTCGTATCCGAGCGTGTCTCGTTGTGTTTAGGTTGTTTACCTTTTGGTTTTTTTTTTTCGTTGTTGAGTCTATTTTGTTCACAATGTTCAGTCGTAGGCTCAACACCCGGTTAAAAACCCTTTTCTAAAATCGTTTTGTGCTTAGAGTGCTGTGCCATTCTCCACATTTGTGCAAAACATGATTTGGTTCTTTTGTAAAACCACAGAGGTTCAACCCCGAGTCACTTGGAAACAGTGAACATATGGGTTCCGGATTGCATCTGAGTGTGTTTCAGCTTCAGCAGCTTCCACCTTTGTATTCCATCTTTTTAGATTAGACTGTTTGTTCAGGATTCGCCGTGTGCAGAATGAACTAAGACTACTGTGTATAGGTTGTGTGTTCAAAATGAGCAGTGGGTTGTTTGAGTTGTTTTGCCGTTGGCCGATTCCTCATCTGGTTATTACAATACAAGTGTTTGATTTTCAGACAGGAGATCAATCTCATTTACATTGAGGTGTAATATGATGCAATGCAAGGCGAAATATGAAATGTACAAATGTAACACTTTTTCAGACAAAAAGTTTGTTTCATTTCATCATTTTTCAAGTACATAGCTTTGAAGAAAACAAAAACCTGCCTGCGGCAGTACAAGGTACTCAAGCTATCAACAAAAAGTAAAGCAAAACAAAAGAAAAAGCAGTAAAAGTCTGGATCAGCGTCAAATACTCTTAGGCACGGGAGTCTGTCCTCGTCCTCTTCTTGGACGAAGGTCCAGGAGCATCATCGTCAGCACCGTCATCTGAGCTCGAGCCCGAGTCATCTCCGGTCTCCTCCTCGGACGACTCTGCCTCCGACTCCGCCTCTGTCTCTGCCTCGGACTCATCATCATCCGGAACTGGTGCCCGAGAGTTGCTCCCAGCATAAGTGCGCCCCGCTTTGGTGCGGGGATATACTGTGCCTCCTCGCCTTCCTCCGCGAGTAGGAACAGAAGGCCCAGCTGGAGCACCTCCTACAGCAGGAATCTGGAATGGAGGCTGAAAATGACAAAGGGTAAATGCATCAGCTATGCTACACAAGGTAGTATATCAGTACAGAATGCAGTGCATGAGTATAGTGTATGAATGTTATGAGCAGTGTATGAATACAGAGTACAGTGGCTAAGTGCAGTGTATGAATGCCGTGAGTAATGCTATGAACGGTCTGCGGGTTGCAGTGTATCGAATGCCATGAGGGCAGTGTATCGAGTGTTGTGTTGACAGTGCGATACATCAGATTATGTGAAACAGTTTATGTATGGTGTGAGACCGTGGTTAGAAGAACATACCGGAATAACGTAAATGCCCAGAAGGTCGAGGCTCCGCTGGAGCATCCCCATCACAGAGGCAGTCAACTCCAGGGACTAGTGAGTGTACTCAGAGGAAGCCTGCAAAAAAGTGTTAGAAACATCAGTATTCTGCGGAATATCAAATGAAATGTAATGAAATGACAGTGCAAAATACGAAATACAATAATACATACCGGAGGCAAGTCGTAGAACCTGACTAGCTCATGATCAGCCGGAGGGGGAGCAATGAGGATCTAGTAAGTCTCTCCACCCTACCCTCGGCATGTCATTGTCATGGGCAGTACTGGACAACTAGTCCCCCCGTCATCTCCGGGTCCCACTCCTGCCACGGACCCGAGCCGTCCTCGATGCTCCTGCTCTCACTCCTGCCCGAGCTGCTGGTGCCGCGGGTCTCTCTCGCTCAACTCGACGACCACTGTTCAAAGGCCGCATGATGTAGGTCCGGACGTACTCTGCGTGGTTGCCCTCGCCCTTGAAGCCCTCGGAGTCCCAACCGATCGTATAGTCTGCCATCTCCTCGAGAGTGTACCTCTCGGTATGCCTCATGTAAGTAGGAGGTGGCCGCGGAACTGTCTGCTCTGGCACACCGAAGGTTTGCCGCAAGTAGCGCTCCCCCAAGTACCAGGTGCGGCAGATGGGGCCCTCTAGCAAAACTCTGAATCGGGCCGTCTCTCGGGCACCAGCATACCGCTCCCGTACTGCGATGGGCAATGAGGCCCATGGCTGCCAGGTGATCTGCAAACAAAATACAGTTCATTAGCTACTGCTATTGAAAATGCAATGCAAAGTGAAGCTTAAATGAATTGTAATGTTTGAAATACCTCTGTAGCGGTGATGGTATCGAAATAGCGGTGGAAGAATATGAAAGACTCCCGAGGCCTCCGCTCGCACCTCACGTTGAAGCAGTGGGAGAATGGGATCATAGGGGGCATCTCCTCCTCCGGCACTGGGGCAAGCCTCGGGAAGTAGGCGTATACCCACAACTACAGTATGACAGAACAGATATCAGTATACTTATCAGATATAGCAGTATGCAGATAAAGCAGAAAGCGGTATGTGCAGCGTATTGTGCAATGTGTACAATATACAGAATACAGAGAATGTAAAGCAGAAATGCAAAACAGAAGAAGAAGACATACCTCCCAAGCCCGCCAGTAGCCTCCGAACAGCTGTCTGCTGAGGCGGGAGGATGAACTCATGTAGCCATAAAGTGTGGCCAAGCCTGCGCCACCCCAGTTGTAGCCACAGATCCTGGTCACGTCAACCAGTGCACTCAGCAGGTAAAGGGGCACGGTGTTCGCCCGGTTGGCAAAAAGGGTCGTCCCCAGCAAGAACATAAGAAAGTCGCGAGCATACTGCTCCTCCTCCTCCTGAGTGGTCGGCACCTGAATCCTGAAATGAGCCTTGAACCAAGAATATCGTACAAATCCTGGACGAGTAAGAGGTGGTAGGGCGCCAAGCAGGTACATCTGAGCAGCCTCTCACCCATCCATGTCTGTATCGAAGGGGATCGGATCACCCCCTACCCCGATGTCGGTGAGCATCGAGAAGTCGAAGGGAGTCATCGTCATCTCCCCAGCGGCGGAAAGGTGGAAGGAGTCTATGGTGTCCCACCACCTCTCCGCCAATGCAGCAAGGAGCAGTTTGCTCGTAGTAAGGCGTAAGAGCCCCATGTAGAAGGTCCCGAAGCCGGCTCGGTCGATGATGCGACGAAACGCGTCAGGTAACTCCATGTACCAACCTCGTGCGGCGACGTTCCCATACCCGTGGAGGGCATGAGAATCTCCCTGTGGTCAAAACAAACAGTGTTGAAAATACAGTGTTGAAAATGCTCAGAGTCAGTGAAATACAGTGTGTGTGCACGTGTTCAAATTCAAACGGACATCGGGTGCCGGTGTGCTTACAGAAAACTACAGTATATGATGTGTCAGTGTTTTCGAGTGTTTCAGTACAGATATAGCGTGTGTGCACATGTTCAGATTCAAACAGATATTGGGTGCCAGTGTGCTCACAGTGAACTACAGCATACGATGTGTCAGTGTGTTTGGGTGGTTCAGTGAAAATACAGCGTCAGTGCACATGTTTAGATTCAAACAGATATAAGGTGCAAGCATGTTCACAGTCAACCACAACATGCAGTATATCGATGTATTCGAGTTAAACAATTAAAAGGCAGAATCGACTATTGCAGTTATACATTCTGCTTTGCAGAAAATAAAACGAAGAAGAATGTACCTCGGAGGCGCCGAATGATAGATGTGACTCTGGCTTGCGCAGTAGGAGCTCCAGTGCCACACCCCTCGCGAAGCTGCTGAAGTGGCGAATGTCGTCGGGAGGCAGCACATGGATTGCCGGCTTATAGGTCGCCGGGTCGAACGGTCGAATGCTTAGAGGTAGGAGCTCGACCTCGGGGTCAACATCCATCCCCGGGGGAGCCCCACCGCCTGGAATGTCATCCGCCATCTCGAGAATGGTGCAAAAATGGTCGAAAATGTGAAAACTGGGTGAGAATATGAAAAGTCAATTGAAAAGTCAACCCTGGGAGGGTGAAAAATGGCCGGAAAGGTCGGGGTGTGGAAAAGGCACAGAGATGAGAGGAACTCAGGGGAAACAAACCTCGAGTGGCGGAAATCGAGAAAAAGACACCGAAACAAAGATTTGTTTGGTTCAAAATGTTCGAAACGCGAAGGAGTTCACGAATCGAACAACGAAACGGGCCCGAAAACCAAGGAAAGACGGGGATCAGAAGAAGAAAAATGACCTAGAGAGGTGGGGGAGGATTTTTCAAGCAAGAGGCAAGTGATAGAATAGGGTTTAAAGCCCTATATTTAAAGACCCATGCCGAATTGACAAAAGCGCCGACGAGCACTTTGGCGGTCGGCCAAATAGATGGCAGGTGGCCTTGTTTTGTGGCCGGTGGACTCCCCTTATGGCCGGTGAGTCTCCTACACCCTTGTTTGGGTCAGATATGTGGTTTGGGGCTCTCTTTGCTCAAGACAGTGCAAGAAAAGGCATTTTTGAAGCTTAACCGGTCTCTGTGCTGCGTCTTCTGTGCGTAGCACTCGAATACGTGCAAGGTGTATCCTTTTCGTATCCTTTTGTACCTTGCAAAGGTTTGGAAACCACTTCATAATACGTTGCATTGTTATGCATGTCTACATGCATTGTCGTGCGCACGCCATACCTGCATTAGTATGCACATTCTTTAGGTCGCATCGTCATGTGTACCTCATGTGCATTGTCATGCATTTCCAAAGACATGCGTTGTCGCGCATTCAAGATCATGTGCATTGTCATGCATTTCCAAAGATGCGTGTTGTCGCGCGTTCAAGTTCATTTGCATTGTCATGCATATCAAAAGACGTGCGTTGTCATGCATTCGTTTCATGCATTATCATGCATTTCAAAAAACAAACAAAAACAAAAAAAACAAACATGCATCATCATGCACTTTTCATGCATTTCAAAAAAAAAAACAAAAACAAAAAAAACAAACATGCATTGTACATAACATTCATTGTATATAATCCATTGTACATAGCTTACATTGTCATGCATCTTTCCTTATATGCATTGTGTTGCATTCTTCCTTACTTTGCATTGTCATGCATTTCCTTACTGCATCATTTAGTATGTAGGTTTCATTGTACATAGCTTGCATTGTCATGCATTTCCTTACTGCATCATTTAGTATGTAGGTTTCATTGTACATAGCTTGCATTGTCATGCATTCATTATATTGTACATAGTTTAGTTTGCATGCATTTGCTACATCATCCATCTACGGCTTGCGCCTTTCCTTGTTGAGCTTGGTCTGGTATGTGCCCGTACTTTTCACGTTAAAGCACGGTTATGATATTATGTGTACGCACCTAGTGTTGTGGGTGACGGCACCGTTTCCGTGTTAAACATGGTATGTATGTGTCCATGCCTTTCCTAGGCAAGATACGGTTTGGCTGCATGCCTTATCCATTGTATATATTACATTGTCGTGTAATTTGTTGCATCCAGCATTTAGGATCATGATCTTTCCTCAGCGGGTCATTTCCCCACTTATATCATCCCACCCAATTACTTGTATCTAGTGTTTCATCTACACACTCATAGTTATGCATGTGTACGCGCCTATTCCACTACTGGTATTGTGGTTTGAGGGTGTCGGCACCTTTTCCATGGTAGACGGACTTTGCATCTCTATCTTTTTATGATATTTGTGTGGTTTTGAACTGCTTATGTTTGATCATGTTTCAAATGCATTGCATATCATTTGCATTGTTTATACATAGTTTTATAAATATTGCACTATCATTTTTGCATCCATTCCGCATTGTTATGCATTGTCACATGAGTTGCATTGTCATGCATTCCTTCGCTTGCGTTGTCACGCAGTTTTAGATTGCATTGTTATGCATGTTGCTAACAATATTGTACCTGTTAAGTTTCTCTCTTTTACAGGCACGATATTGTATGTACGGTTCATTTGAAGCTGGCACGACCAGACGAACCGCACAGGTATTATATTCTCCACATGAAACATAGCGAGAATTACATAATTCTATTACATCTTTTCTGCATTGTAATGTAGTTGGATTTGTGTTTGATTGCTTAAAACTGTCACATGTTATGCTTCGTTACAGCTTTCTTTGCATGATCATAAGTTATGCTCGGCTTTGTGCATTGTCTTGCATTTTGCCCCTACCTTCGGGTGCATATCTTATCTGTAGCTTGTATGTTTTGTCTAAGTTTTCGGCCTTGTCAAAAATGGGTCGTCTCTGGGCTTTGACACTCACTCCCGTCATTGTTATGACTTTCGAGTTCTGTCAAAAAGGGACAACTGTAGACACCCCATTTTTGACCGTCCTTGAGACTTGGACGTCATCATTTGAACACTTGGTGATCATCCTTGTTTGTGTTCGTCTTGAGTTCCCAGAGGTCTCGGCCACGCGCCTTGCCTCAAGACCTCTCAACTCGACTGTTTTGTGTTTGGTTTTGCACCAAACACTTGTGTTTTGCTTTTGAGGGACAGGGAATGGCTTGTTGGCCATCCCCACACCTCACCGGCCATGGCTTGAGGCCACCGGCCATTTTTTTTTTGCCATTGGCCAAATGTTTGGCCGGTCAGCACTCTTTGTGGTCAGTTGACCATTTATTTGGTCAATTTCTCATTTTTGGCTGGCCGACCACTGTGCATCTGCTTTTGGTAGATATTTTGTACCAGTTGTGATAGCTGGCACCCACTTTAAACCCCCTCCATACACGTGTATGGAGGGATTTCACTCTTGTTTAGCTTGTTTTGTAAGCTTTGCAAGAGTGAATCTCTATAAAGGGAGGCCTTCTCCTCCCTCCTCAAGGGTTCCAAGAAAAATTCCAGAGGGTCTTAGATTAGGGTTAGGGTTTGTGTATACATATATCTCTATATCTTCCTCTCTTGTGAGTTTTGTGTGGGTTTAGGTGTGTTTAGTCTTACTTTTGTGCACAAACACCTAGTGCTACACCTCCCCTTAGTTGTTGAGGCATCAAAGGGTTATTCTTGGAGATTTTTGGGTGGATTCAAGCTTGGAAAACCAGCTGGAGCATTGTTCTTGAAGAGGTCTACAAGGGTGAGTGTTCTTGCTCTTTATTCCCCATTTTTGCATAGGCCTTTAGCCATCCTTTCATCTGTTTTTAAGCTTAGTCTATAACATATAAAAGTTCTGATTTTAAGTTCTTAAAATAGTTGTTTAAGGTTGCTTTGGTGTTTGGGGTTGTCTGACCCCTCTTACGCCTTGTTTGGCCCAATTTTTGTGCTATTTTGGTGAGCTCCGGGACCACCTTATTTTGGCCTCCTCACCACTGAAATCCAGAGAGATTTCAATGGTGGGGATGGTGCTTTAAGGTCCTAAAAAGGAGAGGGCCATCCCCTCTCCTTGTTGCCTTCAATGTTGGCCATTTTAGCCTCATGTGTGAGCATCTTATTTAAGTGCATGTTGGCCATGTCTTAAGTGTTATTTGTGCTTATTTTGTCATAATATAGCACTGTTTTTAATTGGTTTAGACACACCATGCTTGCTTTGCATACTTGTCTTGTAATGCCATGAATTTGCCTTAACATGTACTTAGCATCTAGACCACTATGCTTACTTGTTTTGGCCAAGCTTTGTAAAGGTTTTGTACATGTTTTAGTATGCTTAAGGTCTGTTTTTGGTTATTTGGGCCATCTATGGCATGCTTTGTATAGCCACCTTGCATTTTGGTTTGTTAGCCTTAGGTGTGCGAGTGTTGAGTATGCATTACTTGGCTCATTTCGGTGGTTTAGAACTACTTACCATGTCATTTCAGTCCATATGGTATGCTTGTATGCTTGCATTTGACACTCCTTTAATGTTTTAAAAGGTTGGTGTTTCATGCTCCATGTTTGTACCATTGTGCATGCCTCTAAGATTAGGTCATTTAGATGCCATCTAAGTGGTTTTTTGGGGCTCACTTTGGCATGATTTGGGACTGTTTTGGTCTGCTTTGGTCATTTGCTTCATGTGTCACATGACCGTAGTTTAAGTCCTTGGGCTTGGTTGCATGCTTTGCTTGCATTGGTAGGTTGATTTGGCATCATCTTCTACATATTCTCAAAGCTTATCATGTATGCTATTTGTCCTCTTTTAAGTGTGCTTAAGGGTCCCCTCTTTATGCTTGAGTGATGGTCCATTTGTATGCATGTTTGCATGTGCATTTGTACCTCATTTCCATAGCATTTGGCCACTGTTTTGGGCTTGTTTGAGAGCTGCCTAAATTAGCTTAAGTCCATCATTCACATGTTGTTGCATGCTCGCCTTGCGCGTTGTTGCATACTTGGCCTATCGCATGTGTTGCATGCTTGAATCACATTGCATTTGGCATGCATTCCCTTTTTGTTTGGTTGCCTAACATGTTACATGCCTTGTGTGCTTGTTTGCATTGTCATGTTGCATACTTAGCTTGCATGCCTAGGTTGCATTGCATTGAGCATGCATGCCTTGCCTCTTCAAATCACCATGATAGAGGTTAGGCCTTATGTGTTTATTTGGTTTGCATTTCATTTGATATTGAAATGGCACACTTGGTTTCTTGGGCCATCACGCATTGAAATGCGCGATTGGTGGTCCGAGAATCAAGGACCATCCTCCTTTAAGTCATGAACATGATAAGGAGGGTGTTGGTGCACACATTTGCTTGAAATGCATTGCAATGCCATGTTTGTCCTCTTTTGCTGTCAAAACAGAATTCTGCAGGCATAGATGGCCGACTGACCACATTCAGTGCCGACCGGCCATGAATTGGAGGCCGAGAGTTCAATAGATGGTCGATGACCACTTCCCTTTGGCCGGTGACCATTCCTCATGGCCGGTGGCATCCCACAAGTGTTCAGAGAGTGCTCCTTGGGACTTGTGCAATTTTCAGAGGCATAAAACAGTGCAAACAGAGGCAGCTTGTGCATGGCGGTGGATTTCCGAGCGAAGCCAATCCAAGCATGCGTGCATCCCTCTTCCCGAGGCTGTTTTACTGCTTCATTAGCTTAGTTAATTTGCTTAACTAGTTAATTGGTCTGTAATTATTTAATTAGCTTGTTAGTTGATTAAATTGTATTATTCTTTCGGTCTCTCCGAACGAGGGCGAATTTGTAATAAGTGTGCGTACATGTGATGCATGTCCTCCAATCCCCACTTTTTTCTCCCTTTTACTTACCTGCTTTTGATGGTTAGTATTAGGGCATATTTAATTTAGCATCCTTATGCTATGCATGCGTGCATCTATTCATTCGTATTGCATGCACCGGGCTCGACGCATCATACTAATTGCATAGTATTTCAAATCTAACTTGAATACGTGTTATTTGTTGCATTCCACATGCCATCCTAGGATTAGCCGAGCCTATTCTAGTTGCATTTTGTGTGCGATGCATTAGCCACTTAACATGGACTTGGATCATACATTGATTGCTAACAAGTTCTTTGTTTTGGCTCGGAGTACTCGGTAAGCTTTTATGCTTTAGCATCTTGCATGAGTGTGAATGTTAACATGACAGCATGCTTACCGTGTGGCTATATGCTTATGTGATGTAAACCGCCTGAATGCCTGTGGGTGAAGGTTGGATTGTTTGAGTTGGAATGACTCATCGAAATCCGTGTTTTAGCCTACTTGCGAGTAGCAAATTTCAAACCATTTTCCAAATAAACGGATATGCGATGCTTTGTTCCAAATTAGGCTATCTAGTCTATACTTTTGTGTTGTGCACGTCACATTGTAAGATTAGCTAATTAATCGGAATAAGAACGCATAATGTTTTCAAAACTAGATATCATGGTTAGTAGAGGCCGATCTTTGATCGAGCGAGCGGGGGTGCTCATAGCTGACCTTCCCCAATCGTACCCAAGTTCTCGAGCCGAGGCAACTTTGGTGATGACGGACGTGTGGCCTTGGGCAAACGAGTCAGGGTTTCGCAAATTCCACCATAAAAAATATGTAGGTGGGGACTCTGTATCTGGCAAAGCAGTCCATGCACTACTACAAAAACAGATAAAGATCACACTTTTTTTGTGTGATGTATGTTATTTAATCACACCTTTTAAGTTTTATTAAAATGTGATCTTTGGGAGTGTGATTAAAAGTGATCATTTTTAATCACACTTTTTAAGTGTGATTAAAAATATTTAGATCACATATTTTAAGTGTGATTAAAAATATTTTGATCACATTTTTTAAGTGTGATTAAAAGTATTTAGATCACACCTTTTAAGTGTGATTAAAAGTATTTAGATCACACCTTTTAAGTGTGATCTTTGGAAGTGTGATTAAAAAGAGTCATTTTTAATCACACTTTTTAAGTGTGATTAATAACATTTAGATCACATCTTTTAAGTGTGATTAATAACATTCACTACTAAAAAAAATACTTTTTGCGACCGTCACATGCCGTCGCAAATAAGAAAAATACAGTCGCAAAAGACTTTTTGCAACGGCTTATGCGACCGCACATGGGGGATGCAAATGTGGGGGTGACATACTTTTTGCGACGGCAAAGCAACGGTTGCAAATTATTTGCGACTGCCTAAATTACTTTTTGCGACAGCTATTTTGCCATCGCAAAAAAAATAAAAAAATAAAAAACACTTTTAGCGACCATTGTTTTACCGTCGCAAATAATTATTTATTAAAAAAAAATCATATATGGGTTTGCTACAACAAAAAAGTCAATTACAAGCACCAAACAATTTTTTGTAAATGAAAAATAACAAAATTAACAAATTAATTAAATTCATAATAGACATTATCCATTAACCATCTTTAAATACACTATACTAAAAAATTCAAGTCTTCAAAAAAAAAAAAAAAAAAAAAAGAAGAAGAGCAACATAATCTTTGGCTTTCAACATCAACCGCTCGATCATATCAACTATTCCCTCAATAAAATCTGCAAAAACATATATCAAACTTGACTTGAAAATTTAATGCACTTAAATGTGTTAGTTTAGCTTAAAATAATCAAAATAAAACTATGTCAGTGACCTATCTCTATGGCAGATCAGTGATTTGCAACAAGAGTTTCAATTACCTTAAGAGCAACTTCAAGCTTAACTATGGGATCACTTAATTATGGCATTCGGAATTATATAATAGTATTGTGGCGAGAGATTTCCCTAAGAACTCCACCATCACCACCACCTACAACCAAAACTTGCATCAAGTAATTCAATTAAATTTAGCACAAATACCTGACAAACAGAATAATTATAGATTGCATAAACATGAAGAGCAGAAGATAGCTAGCTCTACCAACAATGTTTTCCTCAATCATTGGCAACTTAAATTACAAGTTGTCTTTCTACTTGTAAATATGATGAATTGAGGCTAAGAGTACATAGAAATATTATTTGTTCACAATTTAACAATGAGACAAAAACAAGGTGAGTCTAATATTCAATTCTAGAATTAAATTTGTCATACAATGCCTTCAATCTAATAGAAAGAGTAAATTTTGCACATAGAACTCAAATACTATTTTGTCTGAAATTCCCTAGGAAGAGTGTGCAACATAGTGATAATAAAAGAATGGTGCCACACAGCCTTGTCTCTAACGAAAGTTGAACCCTTAACCTCTCATACGTGAGAAGTAGGAAGTTGATGTTGTTGGGTTAGAAGACTGTTTGGCACATATAAAATAATTACTTAGAATCAAGAAATTTTGGAAAGAGGGTGATGAGTTTTTCACCCAATTTAGAGTAATGCCCTGTTTCTAGAAATTAATGCAAGAAATTAGTGAGGTAGAGATGACAAGTGATGTTGATGAGAAAGTGAAATGATGGTGAAATTGAAAAAAACATGAACGATTCAAAATGAAAGTTGTAGTAGAAGAAATTGGGGACATGGATCTGGGTTTATCAGAATTTTTTTTTCCGAAAGGTCTCTAAAATCATAATCAATGCTTTAGGTTTACCTAGATCCAAAACCTCAAGCCCAAGATAGGGAATGAGAGGCTTTGGTATAACTATAGTTGGATGTCCAGCATAGGCCATCAACAGAGGAAGAGCAGCAATTGATGGCAATAATAATTTCCTGTTCTTCAAAGTCAGAAAGACCTAGTTTAGCATTAACTCTGAATGCAGTAATGCAAAGAGAAAACAGTGCTCTTGAAATAAATGGGCCGATAAATCCAAAAAATATGATTGGAATACTCACACTCTCCAAGGGACATCGAGGACATCATCTACAAATCCAAGCAAAATCATGAAGCAGATGGATGCCAAAGCCGCATTGTACTCAACAAGCCACTGCACATATTAATAATCAACAGTTCAGTCTATCACTAGTTAGAGCAAATAATGTTCCTCACCTAACAATGCAGAAGCAAGAGGGTTGTAATACCCAAAAAAATACAAAGAGAAGACACAATTAAGGAGGAAAAATAGAAGTACAACACTTGTTACAACTTACAACATATGACACAGAAGTGCATAACAAACTCACACATCTTTACAATAAAGTACAATTGACAAGGCCAAAAAGAAAAGATGGTCACCATGGTAAATTACAAAATCATTAAAACTGGAAGCTAATAATTTTTTTTCCCGTAGTATATTAAGAAAGCATCAAGAGGGGATGCCACCCAATTCCCAATTCATGGAAAGGAATCTGCCAAAATAGGGTTGCTTTCCAACCATCTCATTGTAATAGGTAATTTACTAAAGCAACTTCTATTTATATAATTTTCCTTATATATAATATGGATAATTTGAATGTTCAATCCACCAAAGTCCAAATTAAAAGAGGACGATCTCATCATAGTGGAATGCACATGATTCAGAATTTTTTTTTTTTAAACTAGTGCTATGTACTCATATTTTTATTTTTAAAAAGTTTGTAAAATTTTAATATGTAGCATAGATTTAAATTTGTATAGTGTAACTCACACATAATAAATTCAATTCACATATGATGTTTTTCTAGGAAAATTGTCTGAGGCTCTGTTTGGATCAAAGATTTGAGGAATGACATGCAAAAGGAAAGAAAATAGGAAGGATATCAATTCTCAAATCCTTAATCCAAACATAGTCCTAGAAGTGTTCTAAGTTGTGCCATAATGTGAAGAATGAACCTCTTAGCGGCATGTTTCAAGCCATGACAGAGAGTTGTGGGATAGGCTTCAGAGCCAAGCATCATTTTTATTTCTCACGAGCAGAAACTGTACGTAATGGGGCTGCGATAGGCCAAACGACTAGTCTGATCATTCGTTACACAATCAACTTAGTGGAAGTAACCATACCATAGAGCTCCAAGAAGCAAATGCAAAAGTTCCATGGATTAGAATCATCGGTTGTGGGAGCAGTCAATATAACCCCTAAAGAATCTGAAGGTAAGCAGAGCATTGGGACCTATTATTGGCCACGAAGCAAACTGACTCGGTTTGCACATTGTCTGGTCATTCTCGTGCACTCTCAAGTTTGTCCAAGTCTTCCCATCCAGAGAACCCTAGAATTATTGTCAATAAAATTTCATGATAAACTCATCATTTTTTTACTTCATTCAAACCATGATTGGGAGGGGGATGGAGGAAGAGAAAACAACAGCAGAGCATCATATTTACCTGAAAATTCCAACTTCTTATGTAGGCTCTTGACCCCTCCTGCCTCAAGGTATAATAGTTGCACATAAGCTGCATCCATCAAATAAACAATCTAGCATCAGAAAACTAATCAGAGGGAAAAAGCCATGCAATTATTCATATAATATATTTCTATAGTTGAAGGCAATGGGGAAATAGGACTGAGCACATTTTATAGACAATCTTCACTAGTGTCAATTGTCAGTTCAATGTTCGTTTCCACGAGAAAAAAACCTTCGGGTCGGTATGTCTTGAAATGGGACTGCTAGCACTAACACAAATTCTCTGAAACAAGCAATTTAGAGGATAAGATATCAATAATTTAACAAAACCATTGGCAAATCAAGAGAATACCAGTATTTCGAGAAGTTACCTTTGCGAGAACAGGATTTACACATTGATGTTCCCCAAATGATGTGCCAATGAAGTACAAAACTCCATTGCTGTCACCATCACATATGTATTGCAGCTCCTTAAAACTAGATCGCCTGTGTTGGAATCTTGCACTATAAAGCGAAACTACATCAGCCATAAATCATTCATTTGTAAGGATTTCAAGTAAAGAAACTAATTTTGACATGCTCTCCTATTGCAAGCAAGCAAAAGTACATAACTTGAACTCCAAAACTTGGACTCAACTTTTAAAGAAGCTTGTGTCACAATTGTGCATGACATCACATTATTTGAAAACCATCTCTAATGCCTCAGTACACTTTTTACTCAGATGAACCTGAAGGTTTTTAGCTTTAGTCAAGACATCAGGGTCTGATTTAGCACCAGCTTGTTTATTAGTGATACATTGCCTTTTCTGCTTCTCCTAATCTGCAATCACAAATGTATATTACAACAACAATAGTAATGCCCAATTAAGCATAATGTACATCACTAAATGACAATTGAAAATCTGAAAACTAAAAGATGATTAAAAAAACAAAAAATTATCATGTTATAAATAGTAGGAGACGAATTAGTATTGGTTGAAGTGCAATGATATAAAGAGTATTGAAAGATATGTATTGAGAATTTTGGTGGCACAATTAAAGATATGAACAATGGCCTCCGATATAGAAAATCAAATGTTGTGACGAACCATTCTTGTTGCAGGTTTCCAAGTAAAACATTCATAGATGAACACGAGATAAAGCAAAATCCTTAATGCAACGCCTAACTCTCACAAAAGTATTAATTTGTCATTACATCCAAAGCATTCATTTAAGTTATTGTATACAGAAACAACTTGAAATTTTAATTTTGAAACATTTAAGAAACTTTCTTCAAGAATCACACAAAATTGAGGTACACTTATCAAATAAACTTAACTAATAATCTACCATTATAAATACATCCCCAAGATGTCAAATGAGGAAATAATTATAAGATATACTTTTACTAGCCAGATAACCACCATATCACAGTAAAAATAAAAATAAAGTACCATGCACATAAAGAATTTAAAGGAAAAAATATAAAAAAATACAAAGCAAAGGTCAAGTTCTGAATTTTTCAAGATTCAAAATGAGCAAGGATGGTCTAACAAAAACTAGGATGAGCTAGGAAGCAAAGACACTTGTCAGAAATGCCACGTGGCTATGAATCGTAGAACAAAAACTAATCGAATTGCTTCCTTATTTACTATTTGTCTTCTTCCCTTCCATAAATGAAAATAAAGGATATAAAAAGCTTTAAAAAAATCATTTTTCTTCAGCACAAACATCATATTTAGGGGCAAAAAAAAAATTAGATGCCATAGAAATGTTCGCTTTTAACAAACCAAAATAGGAACATTAATAATTTCTGCTTGATCTTAATCCTTTTGGAAGCAAGTTCCCTGTTAACAATTAGATGCCATAGCAAAGTTCGCGGTCATAAGTTGTTCATTAATGTACCTAAAACAAAAATTTTATATCAGATTCAATATCATTATACACTTGATAATGATGAAGAAAATAGTGTAGTTGAGCTAGTAGAGGTAGTTACTTGTCACGGACTAGTAATCGTCCACTAACTGTACCCCGTTAATTAGCATGAGGGAAGTCTTCTGAAAGAGGGAAATCATATGGCCAGCTTTGGGTTTCTATCAACATCTGAATATATGCATATGAGATGAGATTGTTAATTTTGTTTGTACTGATTAGATTTTATGTTGTCAAAAATTTCATGCCCAAAGTAATACCTGTTCTTTGGTATCTTCCCAAAGTGTTAGGGCATCGTCTTCGACTGAAACTGAGTTTAGATAGATCAAAACAGGGCCAAACACCTTCTTCCATGGCTCGCCATCTCGCAATTTTATTGTTAGATTGTCCCCAGCATAATGGGTGCTGAAAAACATCTGAAGATAAATAACACAAGCCTTTAACATTAATATCTAGTAGTAAGGAAATTTGTAAAAATTTACTTATATATAACATTTTCCACTTGTTGAAAGTGCAAGCTGCTAGTTACGACTTCAAGAATCCACACAGAGGAAACATAGTAGTAAGAAACAACAGACAAAAATAGAAAAAAAAAATGCACACATGGGCTGGAACTTCTAAACCATATGTAACTATGACAGTTCCGTCAAGTGTAATGAAGCCCAAAAACAACGTCAATAAGGAGGTGATATTGTTCAAACTGGAGCTAATATTAAAATTTAGGCACGAAAAGAGCATGGGTGATATAAACTTTATAATCCAATTGCAGATATTGCCGGTAAAGGATCGACAAGCAAAACTGATCACAAGATTTAGCTTGGTTGCAATTCAATGTCAATTAATACACTCTTTAAGAGTGTTAAAGATTCATATATATCCTCTAGACTACTTAAGTTACTCTTGGTTATTTTATTCTTTTGCTTTCTTTTTTCAAACCCCGTAATTTTTTGAGATCACCACAACTACCAATTATGCATTTAATCAATTATCTTCCATCAAAATCAATGAAACCAAACGAGACCAAGTGATAGGTGCACAATCAAAATGTAAAAAGTATTATCAAGTATCAAGCCAAACAAACCTCTTGTGTATCTCTGCTATTAGTTACAGGCTTATTCTCATTGTTCTCTAAAATGATGTGCCGAAAATTGGGGTTAGGAACATCTTTTATAATGTGCCACTTCACAGGGAAACTTCCACTCCATTTATCTTGCTGCCAGAAATCCATATCTTTATGGAAGTCAACAGGACCAGTCATTTCTGCAACACCACAGAATTGGCCACTTGCATTAACCTGCATTTAGAAAATAGAAAATCAAAATAAATTTAAAAAAAATTAAAACCTGCTAGGTTAAAGAAGTCAAGCAAAATGAAATAAAGAGCACAAATGTGTTTTAAAACAAATATAATTGCTTAACAAACAAACTTGTGGAATATAATATTTCAGAGCAAAGGACAAAATTAGTGGAATATCACTCACAAAAAAGAACAAGAAGATAGGACGGCCTCTTGGTTCCCCGAAGGCTATTCTCTGTGCATCTTCATATGCACTCTGCAGCTTCTTGTTTCCATTGGGAGTAGATGACCAAACATTATATTTAATGCCCTTGTGCACAACATCCTCGCTATATGATTTTATTACAAAGAACTTCGCATTCACATAATCTACCGGAAAATCATCCTTGTTATACTGGTCAATATAGATAATGATGTTTCCTTGTGCATCACTCTCTCCAGCTCTGGTTGTGTAGGCTTTCACAGCCAAGTGATTCTTGGATTTGTTGGTTCTAGGGCCTTGATTTTGTTCAGTCAATGCATCTGGACTTCCATTCACATCATTCGATACTCTACCATAGTGGAACTTGGACCGAATCTTTTCCATTGCAGCCCCTCCATGAGCACTTGACCCAAAATTAGATAAGCCATTACTAGAAGTGAGAGCCATTTTTAGTTCGTTACGATGAGACAAAGCCTTCCCATGTGAAATGTTATCTACAGCTTGAGCACCCCTACCCTGTAAACACAAACGTTAGAAAACAAACTTGGTAAAATGATGCCAAAAGGCAATAAAAGACCATGATTGTAAAAACTTGTTACTTTTGGCCAAGGGGGTGCCAAACAGCATGTCTGATTTGAAGCAGGCTTTGGGGCAGTCTGTAAAGTTGCAGATGCTGGAGACAGATTATTGTGACCTGGCCCATCAGTTCTATGTGTAGTAAATACACCAGTATCTAAGAAGGGTTCAGTTGTACTACTTGAGATCATCTCTGGCCCAGATTGGATGACCATGGGGAACCCAGAAGGCGAAGACAAAGGGTTTTCATAAGATGGGATGGCATAATACTGTTGCGTCCCTACAAATGAGCCATCAACTCCTAACATAGCACCAGGAATGTAAGGGTTGTATGGGTTATATGGAGACTGTGCATATCCATAGCTAGGTGTATAATATACATAAGGCAAACTTTCAGTTTGTGCACCCTGAAGAAGAAGAAGAAAAAAAATCCATTAAGCAAAACTACAAACAATATGGAACTTGTGTTTGAAAAACAAAAAGCAAGAGATGATACAAACCGTGTACTGAACTTCTTGACCATCCAGACCAAAAATCCTATAGTGGTCATCCCAATCGCTGGGTGATTCAAATCCTGATCATATCGAGTCAATGTAACACATAAATGAGACAATACAAATTAGCATCCTAATCTAAAATAGAATGGTGGATAAAAATTTACCTATACAGATGTACCCATAATTGGTGGTAGTAGGGTAATACAAGCCTTGTTCAACTACAAACTCTGGGGCTCCTTCCTTGTACATATCGTCAAGTTGTTCAATAGGTGGACTTGTAAGATGTGAGTTTGGCTCGGTGCCTTGAATCTAAAAGGCCAAGACATGAGATTTGATTATATATTCTGTCATAAACAAAATGACTGATACACACAATGAAGACTCAGCCTTGCCAAACCGTTCAAAATAGGTCTTCTTTTGATTGAAAGAAAAGCAATTGCTGAGGAATTACCAGATATGTTTCTGCATTTCCATCAAAAACATTATACATTTCCATCCCAGGGACTGCCACCACTGTGAAACAGATTTGATATGGTGTAAGCAAACACAAAACTCCAATATATAACAACTAAGAATTTTTAAAATTAACATCAAAGAAAATGTAGACAGGTTGATTTTCATTTTCATTTCCCTTAATGCCACGGGCATAGATGAAAAATCAAAGCAGCTTCATATTACAGCAAACAAAATGCAAGAGGAACCTCAATTTCAAATGTAAGGATATAAATCAAAGAAAACCTCATGTTCACATCCAAAAAATTGCCTAAAATAGCTTCATATCTACAATACCAACACCATACTAAGTAGATAAACAAATGTACACAATAAATAAGCATTGAATATCAACCAATAAAAGAGAAGACAACCAAAAAAAAACAGAAAAGAAGAAGGTCCACCAACACAAACATACATGAATCCCCAAATGCGAATTTTTAAAAATGCTACAGAAAATAAGCAATTTTTAAGGCCATTCCTTTCACCTTCATTCTTTACCATAACTAAATGGAACCCTGGATATAAATTACCATTCAACACAGGTGAAAATGTCAGCTAAACTCAACAATCAGACCTTTCAAAAGATTAGGGCTCGCACAAATTTCGAAAGCGTAAAATTCAATCGGTGGAAGGTAAACAAAGACAAGTTGAAAAGTTTGGAGCATCATCCCATTCTAATTCACACCATAATGACCATTCCAATAAACCACACCCCTCAAAATTAAATTTCATTGCCGAGAAAGAAACTATATCGGCGCCTTCCTGTCACTGAGAACTAAATCTGACTCCCAAAGTACAATTACGTAAACAAAACCGCGCAAAACCCTAAAACTCCCCGAACCACTAAACAAACAGCTCAAGCAATAAGGAACCAGCAATCTCTTAACAATAAATAAGAGTAATTCATATCCTCGTAATACTCCACAAACTTCATGTGACTATACAGATAAACACAAACCCAACAAAACATGGAAGATTCAAGTAAAATAGTGTGCCTCAATGAAATATGAGACGTGTGTGTGTATATAGTGGAATGACAGAAGAGAATGTTACCTGGATAGAACACACACACAGAGAGAGAGAGAGAGAGACTGCGAGCTATGCAATGGTGAATGGCCAGGGCTCGTTTGCCCTTTCGGCTGCTCCTCCACCGCTCGCCATCGATCGAGAGAGAGGGGGAGAATGGAAAAAAAAGGTGGGGGAAGGGAGCGGGAATGAAAAACAAAAAGGGGCGGGAATAAAATATATATATATTTTTTTTTTGTCAGAAATGAAATTTAAATAACAAAATAATGTCGATTAATTTTTTTTTTTTTTTACGACGGGGTTGCCGTCGTAAAAAAAATTATTTTTTGTTAAAATATATATTTTTCGTAGTTAATGAATTTTTTTAAAAAAATAATTTTTTTTTAGTTACTAAAATTGAAAATTTATTTGTTTCATTTTTATTTTAATAAAAAAAATATTATTATTTTTTTTTAGTAGAAGTAGGGATAAAAAAAAAATTTGTCATAAATGAAATTTAAATAATAAAATAATGTCGTTTAACTTTTTCTTCTTTTTTTTTTTGCGACGGGAGTTGCCGTCGTCAAAAAAATTATTTTTTTGTTAAAATATATATTTTTTGTAGTTAATGAATTTTTTTCAAAAAAAATTCTTTTTTTTTTAGTTACTAAGATTGAAAATTTATTTGTTTCATTTTTATTTTAATGAAAAAAATATTATTATTTTTTATTTGGTAGAAGTAGGGGTAATATTTTAATGAAAAATATTTTCCACTAAAATAAAAGTTAATTTTCTATGATCAATGAAAAATATTTTTCTACGGTCCATTTTTTTTGTTATTAAAAATCATGAACTAATTTTTCGTGGTAGAGGAGAGGGAGTGACAGTAGTGGTAAAGGTGGTGGATAAGAGATGATGGTGGTGGTGATGGTGGTGGTGGCAGCGGCGAAGGAGATTAGTGGTGAAGTTGTGATAGTGGTAGAGTAGATGAAGTGACAAGATTGAAGGAGAGGTAATGGTAGTAGTAGCGGCAGTAGTGGTGAAGGTGGTGGATAAGAGATGATAGTGGTGGTGGTGGTGGTAACGAAGGAGATTAGTGGTGAAGTTATGGTAGTGGTAGAGTAGATGAAGTAACAAGGGTGAAGGAGAGGTAATGGTAGTAGTAGTAGCAGTAGTGGTAATAGTAATGGTAGTCGTAGAGGTGAAATGGCGATAGTGGTAGTAATAGTGGTAGTGGAATGGCGTTTGCAGTAGTGGTGAATGTGGTAAAGGAGATGGGTGGTGAGAGAAAGAGAGATGAGTGAGAGACAGATAGAGGAGAGAGAGGCAAAGACAGAGTGATGAGCGAGAGAGAGACAAAGTGGTCGCTAAAAGTGTATTTTCTTGTAGTGGATAGATAAATCGAGAGGAAGCTCAGTAAATAGATAAGACGGAAAGGGAGACAGTGAGCAATGTGAACACGGTGGGAAAGAGAGAGAGAGAGAGAGAGAGAGAGAGAGAGAGAGAGAAAAAAAAAAGAGAAAGGGACAAAAAGATAAAGAGATAGAGAGTGAGACAAAAAAAGAGACAGAGAGAGAAGAGAGATGAACGAGAGAGACAAAGAGAGAGATAGAGAGAAGCGAGATGAGCGAGAGAGACAGAGAGAGATGAGAGATAGAGATAAGCGAAGACAGGGAGAGAAAAGAGATGAGAGAAGAGATATATGAGTAAGAGACACAGAGAGAGAGAGAGACAGATAGACAGAAAGAAAAGAGTGATGAGTAAGAGAAAGAAAGAGAAGAGAGAGAAGAAGATGAAAAAATGGGTGAAAAGATATAGACAAAGAGAGAGAGAGAAGAAAAAAAGAGTGAAAAGAGATAAACGAGAGAGAGACAGAGAGAGATGAGCGAGAGAGATAAAGAGAAGAGAGAGAAGAGAGATGAGAGAGATAAACAAAAGAGAGATGGACGAGAGACACAGAGAGAAATAGACAGACAGACAGACAGAGAAAAGTGATGAGTGAGAGAGAGAAAAATAAGAGACACAGACAGACAGAGAAGAGTGATGAGAGAGAGAGAGAAGAAAGACAGAGACAGAGAGATAGGAAGATGAAAAAATGGGTGAAAAAGTTCCACGTCTAAAGCCTCCTTTTCTAGTAGTGAGTCGTCTCTATCATTCATGGGTAGAATAGAGGGGCGGATTTGGGAATTGTATATTTTATATAAAAATCAAATTGAAATATTTTATACAATCACACCTATTTAGGGAGTGTGATTAAATATATATATATATAATTAAACTTATTTAAAAAGTGTGATTAAAAAGTAGTAATGTATATATAATCACACTTTAATTAAAATGTGTGATTAAAAAATATATATATAATCACACTTATTTAAAAAGTGTGATTAAAAAGTAGTAGTGTATATATAATCACACTTTAATTAGAAAATGTGATAAAAAATATATAAATAATCACACTTTAATTAGAATGTGTGGTTAAAAAATATATATATAATCACACCAATTTAAAAAGTGATTAAAAAGTAGTAGTGTATATATAATCACACTTTAATTAGAAGGTGTGATTAAAAAATATATAAATAATCACACTTTAATTAGAATGTGTGATTAAAATATATATATATATATAATCACACTTGTTTAAAAAGTGTGATTAAAAAGTAGTAGTGTATATATAATCACACTTTAATTAGAAGGTGTGATTAAAAATATATATATAATCACACTTAATTGAAAAGTGACATAAAAAATAAATATTATCACACTCAATCAAATTAAGTGTGATTAAAATATCAATCTAATTTTTTTTATCACACTTCCAATAAAAGTGAGATCTTTTTTTTTTGTCAAAGTGTGATCTTTAACTATTTTTGTAGTAGTGATGTTTGGCACTTTTTTTCAAAAAAATCTGTTTTCCAAAACGATTTGCCGGATTTGAACTGTTTGGTGATTTATCAGTCTTGCATTGCACATTGCGAAATCAGATTAAGAACCGACACAAATCGAGTCCGAACTATAGCATATGGCCCACGCGGGCGCGTCTACAGGTGTCTACAGTTGTCCCTCTTTGATAGAACTCGAAAGTTATGAAATGACAGGAATGAATGTCAAAGCCTAGAGATGACCCATTTTTGACAAGGCCAAAGACTTGGACAAACTGAGAAGCAAAACGAAGAACGGTTGTGCCCGCAGGTTGCCTACGTATCTTTTTGCAAGGAATCAAACTAGCGTAGTTATGGGGCAGGATGCAAATGATATGAACGATGCAACAACATAACTTATGATCATGCAATGAGCTATAATGAAACATCTAGATGCCAATGTTATGCAAAGAAATGCTACAGTAATCTCGTAAATGAAAAGAAATAAGCAAACAAGAACCAAACCACATTTCATTCAGAAATGATGTAAGAAAATCATGTAAGCTTAACTATGCATCACGTAGGAAGGTGAAGAACAACACAACCATCGGGCGCACCCAGGTTGTCAAACAAGATCCTAACGCGTTGCACACACGAGAAGAAAGAAGGGATGGCGTAAACACCAGGACACGCCTAAATGTTTCTAACTGGAGTGGTGATAAATATCGGAACACGTCCAAATATTTGTAACCACAACAAGGAGTGGTATAGACATCGAAACTTGTCCAAATACTTTTAACCAAAGCGTCCTGATGCACCGCACGCGAGAGGAGAAGAGGATGGTGTAAACACCGAGCGTAGCCGAATGTTTCTAACCGATAGTGTCCTAACGCACCACATGCGAAAGGGAAAAAAAGGGAACGAGAACATCGAGGCACACCCAAACGTCTCTAACCAAAGCATCCTAATGCGTCACACGCGGGAGGGGAAAGAGAGTGGTGCAAACACCGGAACTCGTTCGAATGCTTCTAACCAAAACAAGGAATGGTGTAAGCACCAGGCGTACCCGAATGCTTCTAAACAAAACAAGGAGTGGTGTAAACACCGGGCATACTTGAATGTTTCTAACCAAAACAAGGAGTGGTGTAAACACTGGGCATACCCGAATGTTTCTAACCAAAAACAAGGAGCTCGAGGGACAGGAATGATCTCACCTGAAATTCCTTTGAATGAACCATACATACAATATCGTCTGGTTGCACTAGCCTTGAATGAACCGTACATACAATATCGTCTGGTTGCACCACTTTTGAATGAACCGTACATACAATATCATCTGGTTGCACCATCTTTGAAAGAGCCGTAAATACAATATCGTCTAGTTGCACTAGCTTTGAATGAATCGTACATACAATATCGTGCCTGCATAAGAAAAAAAACTCAACGAGCATAACATATCAAGAGTGCATGTTCTATGAAAGACGAATAACCATGATACAATGTTAGGGACATGTTTCATGCACGGCATGCAAGGAACAAAACGGAAGCATATTCTATGCAACGAAAATTGGAGCATGTCCTATGTAATACCAAAATGCATACTCCATGCAATAATGGCAAACACATGTTCTGTGCAACAGATACGAACATTTTCTATGTAAATGAGAGCGTATACAACAATGCAATACAATGTAACATGCACATTCTATGCGAACATGAGAACCTGTACAATGCAATACACTGCAATATGTGAACATTTTTTATGCAAAATAACGATAATGCATATCTTATGCAAAAACATGTTCCACACTAAAGTACAAAATGCATGTTTAATGCACAATTAAAAGCACGCTCTATGTTAAAGTACAAAATGCATGATGCACGCTTCACATATTCAATGAAGGAATGCGTAACTCACGCAAGAATGGACATGCATTCTAAGGCGACAAGTTCAAAAGGAACTCTTCTATCTACCTCACAGAAAGGTTGCAATATACAAAAATGATACAAAAAGGATACACTTCGTCCAATAAGAGACAAATAATGATCACCGAGAACACAGTTCGAAGCCTCTGCAAAGAGGATTCGAGCTTGACAGCAGTTTTTCCTTACACCTCTTGGGAAACAGGGACCAAAACAGTAGAAAAACACCAAAATAGGAGCACTAGGAACTGAAAGGCCACCAGGGAGGGGTGTCGGCCACCCATCAGCCACCCTTAAGCACTTTCGGCCACAAATTAGCCTTGTCGGCCACCAGTGGTGGCTGGTCGGCCATAAATGGTGGTTGTTGGCCATTGATGGCAGATTCAAGGCAAAATGGACATTTCACCTTGGGTCTTTAAAAATACACCCCCAAACCTCATTTCCTCATAATCGAAAATCTGAAAATCCCTTCTCTCCCTCTCTAGACCTTCATTCTCCTTAGATCCGAGCATTATACTCATTTTCCAACACCCCATAAACATTTTCTTCGCTAAACCCTCGTAGTTTACTCTGTGTTGAACCGATTAAAAGTCGATTTCGGTGCCTCTTCCTTCATTTTCACCATTTGAGGTTTGTTTCCCTCGAGTTTCCCTTGGATTTAGTGCCTTTCCCGGGCTTTGACTTTTTCCGCCATTTTCCCTCTCTGAGAGTTGACTTCTGTTGACTTTTGGCATTCTCCACCCAGTTTCGACCATTTTCTCTTCTTTTTTCGAGATGGCGGACGACATCCCATATGACAGAGCTTCTCCGGAGATGGAGGTGGATCCAGAGCTTTAGCCATTGCCACTCAACACTCAACCTTTTGACCCGATGATGTATCATCCTAAGATACATGTGCTACCTCTCGATAGCATTCGTTAGTTCAGAGGCTTTGCATGAGGCGCACCAGAGGACCTCTTCCTGTGTGAGCCGGAGTCTCACTTATCTTATGGCGCCTCCAAGGTATACAATGCACTCTTACATTTTCCCAATGTACCTTGCATTGCTTGCTTAAATCATACTCTTGCACTGTATTTCTTACATTGCCTTTCATCTGCTTGTCCTTAAGAGGATACGGGACCACCTCCGCGAGGCAGTGGTACATGGAGCTTCCCGACAACATTCACCACATCATCGATGAGGCCAGCTTTGGCTCATTATGCATAGGGCTTTCACGCCTCATAGTGAGTAGGCCTCAACTGGGTGCCCTGGTAGAGAGGTGATAGAAAACCATCGATTTCTTTCACTTCTCTACCGCAGGAGAGATGACGATGACTCCCTTCGACTTCTCTATGCTCGCTGGCATAAAGATGGGGGGTCATTCGATTCCTTACAATACTGATATGGGTGAGTGAGAGGCCGCTTGGATTTATCTGATGGGGACACGCCCACCTATTTCTCAGTTAGGGATGGTCCGATATACCTGGTTTGCAGATCACTACAGAGGGACGGCACCAGCGACCCGAGACGAGAGCAAGCAGTATGCTCGAGGTTTCTTGATGTTTCTATTTGGCACTACCCTGTTCGCTGACCGGGTGAACACTGTCAGGCTATACCTCATGAGCGCCTTGGTGGACTTGTCTCGTGTTTGACTCTATGATTGGGGCGGCGCTGGCTTGGCCACCTTATACTGGTACATGAGTTTGACCTCCTGTAGGAGTAGACATCTGATTGGAGGCTACTGGAGGGCCTGGGAGGTATACTTTACTTTTCTGCTCTGCATTTCATATCGTGCTTTTTGCTTGGCACTTTATGTACACTATACACACTATACACGGCACACACACAGTTTGCTTCCTACTTTACACTCTCTGTACATCACATTCTCTGCACATTGCATACTCTGTGATATACTCACTGTTGCCCTTTTGCTTTTCGCAGCTATGGGTGTACGCCTACTTTCTGACACTTGCCCCAGAGTTGGAGGTGAAGATGCCTCCTGTTGTACCATACTTTCACCGATATGACGGGAGTTACCAGCGGAGGTCTCGGGAGTCCTTCTCATTCTTTGGTCGATACTTCGACACTATGACCGTGGCCGAGGTAATTCAAGATTCACTATATTTCCATTTTCCTTTGATTCTTATTCATATCGCAATATTTGATGACAACTAACAATCTACACATTCTCTATTTACAGATCACTTGGCAGCCTTAGGCGATGATGCCTCAGGGCATCAGAGATCAGTTCGCTAGTGCGCGAGAGGCTTCCCACTTCCGGCTCCTGCTCAAGGGCCTGGTTTGTTGGGAATGGTTCTTAGGAGAGTGGTTCTTACGCCAGACCATCGGCTTGCCCGAGCTGGTAGTTCCCATGCCATCTCTAACATATATGAGAGCCACAGAAAAATTCACTTTTTCAGGAGATGATTGACTTCACTAGGGGCTGGGACGCCGACTTTTTCCGAGTTGAGGGTGATTACACAGCCTTCATCCAGACATACCTTATTCCATCTCTGACCGGCGCCTGTGGAGGTAAGAGAGCAAGGGCTCCAACTGTGAGAGAGAGAGGAGGGCAGGCGACCCGGGACCGTGGCAGGGGATACTCGAGCGAGACAGGGGAGGGTGGCTTTGGTTGCCTACTACACTCACTTGTTGGCGGCATACCAGGGAGGCTTACTAGATCCCCATTGAGCCAGCCCCAGCCGGGCATGAGCTTGTTGGGGTTCGGGGGCTGACTCTAGTATGTACCACACTTTACATTTTGCATGTTCAATTCATTTTAGTTATGTTTTATAGAACATTGATCCTCTCAACGCACTTGCAGGCACCTATAGAGTACACTGGACAGGCTCTCAAGCTAGCGGCTTCCCTGATGGAAATGGCGCAGAGGAGCATGCATCTGTTCAACCTCTACAGAATTCTGGTAATTTCCTTCATTTTGCACTTCATGTCATCAAACTTTCTGCTGATACATTAGTATTTCAACTGTAATTTGTTCCATTTGCATTGATCGATACTTGCATTCAAACATCCGTCTTGCATAATGTCTTTGCATCTGATATACACCGCGACTGATTTATTTTGACAAACTGCCATTTTGAGATCCCAGCCACATCGGATGCTCTAGCGGGAGCTGTAGCAGGACCATCAGTGCCTCCTTCGACAGTAGGAAGAGAGAGACGGGAGGCTCCGGCACGTAGCCGAGGTAATGCTAGGGGCACCCGTGATGAGAGTGGCCCTTCAAAGCCCATCCTAGATAAGGATAATGAAGAGACAAACGAGGACGAGGAGGCAGCGAGTCCGCAGTCAGAGTCATCTGAGGACGGAGAGGATGACGCTGGCTTAAATTCTGAGGCCAGAGATGATGTTGAGGCAGGTTCAGCAGCTAGCTCAGATACGGGGGCCTCTGATAGTGGCGCCGATGGAAAGAGTTCTGAGTCCTTGCCCAGGAAGAGGACGGAGAGGGCTTCTCGATCTTGAGGTGGCTGGTGCCGATTCACATGTTTTTTTTTTGCTTCGTCTCTTTTTGCTAGTAGTGTTAGCACATTGTACAACTTTATTTTCTTAAAAAAGACTTGCACTCTTTTGTAAAAAGAAACCATGATTGGAATGAAAATCAACTTCTCCTTCTTTTTTTTTTTTTTAAAAAAAAAAAGTGTTACATTTTACATTCTGAGCATCACATAGCACCACATAGCATGAAAACGAGATTGATGGACAGTGAACTTTGTACAGTGTATTGGCAATTTCTTAATTAGGTAATGAACCGACCAACATATAACAAACAGAGTAAAATAACTCAATGAACAACTAATCATAACAACTTGCTAAAAAAAAAAAAAACAAAACAAACACAACTCAATAAGCAATACAATAACTCGATAAACAAAGTGAAACAACTCGATAAACAAATTGAAATAACATAAAAGCGACTCAACAAAACTCTAAAAACAAGGTGGAAAAATGCACTAGGAGCAGAACAAAACACAGGTTCTTAGCACTCTCAACGCACAGGAAGACTAGAGAACAAAACAGGAGGGCACCAGCCATAAACAGAGGCTGTCGGCCACCCATGGTGGCCGATCGGCTAGAAAAGGTGGCCGATCGGCTACTAGCACTGGCCGGTCGACCATCAGTGCAAGGGACCTCCAAATTGTTGCCACATGTCTTCCACTCAGTGCCTTATCTTCTACAAAAGTTGGGACTTCGTAGTTTCTTCATTCCAGCTCTATTTTTGCCACAAATGGAGCCATTCTTCACTGAAAAACTCTCAATTTGGATTGCAACTTTAGATGGCTCGGAAAAAGTGAATTTTTAGGGTTTCAGGATAAATGCACTATTCCTGCTAAGTCGTTCCCCACTGTGTTTTCCGTTCCTCCATGCCACGGCTAGGTGTTGGAATCCAGTTACACATGTGTTCAACTTTGGGGGACAAGAGATATGTCCTATAATCGAAGAATTCCAAGTTCTGATTGAATCCCGACGTGACGAGGAAATCTTACCCCAGTCCCATTTTGGTCACATCCAAGCTTTGGGAAGGATGTGTGGGCTCACTTTACATGAGGCTCGATCTTTGGTTCACAACGGGGAGCTAGATATCCCTAGGTTGATTAATTGATTTTCTGATTCCAGTGACTGCGGCGATTGTCTTTGGTAGAGTTTTCGGCAACATGCCCTCCATTTTTGTATGTTGGCTCATTTTCTTCTCACCCTTGGTTCCGGAGGGTCTAGCATTCACTTAATTGAAGTGGCCTAAGGATTGAAAGAGGGCAAAAGCTGCATTGGCTTAACATTGGCCAAAACTTTGATGGGCTTGGACGCCTTCCATCGACGAGAGGCAACCAAATTCATAGGAAGCCCACAACTTTTGCAGGTAATGTTTCCCACCTTATCTTACATGTGTTTCTCACATCACTCGGCACTCAGGCTCTGTTTTTCTCTTAAAACCCTTTCTCACTTTTCTCTTCACATACGCCTCTCTATTCTTTAATCTCTCTTATTTTTCATCCCTCTCCAGATATGGCTCATGGACAGGTTGAAGGCAGTAGATTCTTTCCTGCATACTCAGCACGAGGCTATTTCTTTCACCAACGGCCAGTTGATTTCCCGAGCGAGGGATGGTGGTGCCATTAGAAGTGCAACAGGTCTGTTGTCGACATCACTTGGCATTGCCCCTAGTTTGATCTGCTTGAGATGAGCTACAACATGTCTCGACAACTTGGCATTCAACTAATTGGCTTAACACATTGTGTCTTCTACTTTCCATTCCGGTTCAGGCGTCAGTTCGGACATGATCAGACTTGTCCAGGAGAGACGGTGGAGTACCTGGCTTCATTTCCAATCCGAGGCTCACAACTAGCTCGATATCCTACTGCTTGGAGGACAAAAGAACTTCTATCTCCCGCTTCCAATTTCAGTTGCACCCTTTCTGGAGAATTCATAGCGTGGTTGGAAGATGAGGCGCAAATCGGGCATACCTTAGCATCTGACGCTTCCACAAGCTTTGGGAGAGGACGCAGGAACACCTGACTCATCGATGCCCCAAGTTTATTACTTTGATTTAACTTTCAAGTTTTCCTTTTGAATGTAATAAAAAGAAACTTTGATTTGTATCAAGAGTTAGAGAACTTTGGATTGAAATCAATGAAATTAGAGTCGTGGGCACTGAAAATTTTCGTTTTGGTCCAAAAATGGTCTAAGTTGTAAAAAGATTAATTTGAACAAAATCAACTTTTATTAAAACTTTTCAAAATCATTTTCGACGAGGATCACAATTGGACACACCCGGAATCTATCCCTTGAGATATACAACCCCGAATCCAGCAAATAGAAAGTTGCCCCTTGTTTGAATAGCACAGCACTGTACCGTAACCGGCTCTCATAGTGAAGATCACAACCGAACTCTTGGATACAGAAAAGACAAAGATAACCTGAACAATCTCATAGACAGGATAGTTGAGTTAGAAGTGTTTATGGCTGAGCTTTAGAATAAAGTTGCCTACGTATCCCGAAGATGGGAATCAAGCCTTACATAATTCGGTTCGGGTTCACTCGTGTATTAACACTCTCATTTTGCGCTCTAACTTTTGCCAATGCCGCCCTTTCTGGGTTTTCAACCTTGCGAGCTTAGTTTTTCTTATTTCAAATTTTTTGTGCTCTAACTTTTGCCTAGGTCGCCCTTCCAGATTTTCGACCTAGCGAACCACTCAGGGGTAATATTTCTTCAACTGGTCCATGTTGATTGGTTGGGAGAATTCGAGGCCATCTAGGTCTATAAGAATGACAGCTCCACCTGACCAAATGGTTTTGATGATGTAAGGACCAGTCCAATTAGGTCTGAACTTGCCCCTAGGGTCATGGATGGGAGCTTGGCTGTCTTTGAGCACCAAATCCCCTTCTTTCAGATTCCTGGACTTAACTTTCTTGTTGAAAGCCCTGACAATCCGACGTTGATAACCTTGGACGTGGTACAGTGCTTTCAGCCTCCTCTCGTCGAACAGCATAAGTTCCTCAAACCTGCTCTGCTGCCAATCCACTTCTACTAGCTGGCACTCAGCCATAACTCGCAGTGACGAAACCTCTACTTCAACCAACAGAACAGCTTCCATCCTATAAACTAGAGAATACGGAGTTACCCCAGTAGATGTTCGAATTGAAGTCCTGTAGCACCAAAGAGCAAATGGCAACTTGTCTAGCAAGTCCCTGTAGGTTTCCACCGTCTTCTGTAGAATGTGCTTGATGTTCTTGTTGGCGGCCTCAATAGCTCCATTAATTTGCGGTCGATATGCGGATGGCTTATGAAAAGTCATGTTGTATTTCTCCAATAAGTCGATCACCTCTTTCTTAAAGTAGGAACCATTGTCTGAAATGATCTCATTAGGGACCCCATAACGACAAATGATATTATTCCAGATGAACTTTACGACGTACGACACTTTCAGCACTACATAGGATTGGGCCTCGACCCACTTTGTAAAATAGTCTATTGCCACCAGGATATACTTATGCCCATTCGAGCCTTTCAGGGTAACTACCCCAATAACATCAATTCCCAAACTGAAAATGGCCATGGTGAAGTTATGTTGTACAGCTTCGACGACGGGATATTTATGCGATTTGTATGAATTTGGCATTTGTGGCATCACCGAACAAAACTAATACAATCCTCCTCCATGGTTGACCAGTAATAACCCTGCTTGAGAATCTTCCGGGCTAGCATTACTCCGCTCATATGCAATCCGCACTCTCCTCCGTGGATGGCCTCCATTAAGCGCTTCGACTCTTCTGCATCGACACACAGCTTGTGCATTCCCAGATGGCTCATTTGTACAATTTACCCTCGCAGATGATAAACTAAGTAGCCATTCGCTATATTGCCTTTTTATCTTTGGCATTTGCCCCTGGTGGATAAGCCTCTTTTTCCAAGAAGTTCCAGATATCATAATACCAGGGGTTCTGATCTTGTACTTCACCTATTACGGCAATCAACTAGTAGGCCGGCACATGTCTCTGTTCAATAATGATCGAACACATCTGAACTCCCAAAGAGATGTCTATAATGGAAGATAAAGTTGATAAAACGTCAGCGAACCTGTTGTTCTCTCTTAATAGATGCGTGAAGGTTAGCTTCTCAAACCTAGGAATCAGAACATCCAGGGTTTGGTGATAGATTTTCATCATTTCTTCCTTAACCTTCCAGTCTTCTTTTCTTGAGATACAACTAGGTTCGAGTCCCCAATGACGTCCAACCGTTTTGCCCCTAGTTCCAAGGCAGCTTCCAGTCTAGCGATACATGCCTCATATTCTACTTCATTGTTTGATACCTTGAACCAGAGTTTGAAGGCTAAAGGTATATGAGAATTGTCAGGTGCTATCAGCAACATCCCTATCCCATAACCATACTGGTTAGACGCTCTGTCAAAGTTCATGGTCCAAATCTCTTCCTCAACTTGTAGAATGGCCTCATCTGGGAATAAGTATTCCATTGCTTCGTCCCCTTCCACTGGGTGATAAGCCAAGAACTCAGTTACCGCTCTCCCCTTGACAGACTTGCGAGTCATATACTTCAAATTGAATTCAGAGAGAAGAAGCAACCAATGGGCTAGCCTACCTGTAAGTGCTGGTTTCTCGAAGAGATATTTGATAGCATCTAATCTTGAAACCAAAATTACAGAGTGAGCTAACAGGTAGTGCCTCAACTTCCTAATAGCCCATACCAAGGCTAAGCAAGCCTTTTCTAGTGGGGTGTAATGGGTCTCATATTCCAGCATCTTCTTGCTCAGGTAATAGATGGCCTTCTCCACTCTATCCTTAGATTCCTGCACAAGCATGCAACCCATAGTCATGTCGATTACTGACAAATACAAAATCAACGGCTTCCCCGGCTTTGGCAGTGACAACACGGGCGGGTTCTGGAGATACTGTTTGATCTGCTCAAAAGCAACCTGGCATCGGTCATCCCATTAGAATTTTTTTCCTTTCTTTAGGAGACCAAATAGTGGTTCACAAGTCAAGGTTAATTTTGCAATAAACCATGTTATGAATTGCACTTTGCCCAGAAAGCCTCGCACCTCCTTTTTAGTCCTTGGTGGTGGCATTTCTAGGATGGCCTTGATTTTGGAAGGATCAACCTCAATGCCCCTTTGCATAATCAAGAACCCCAGCATTTTTCCTACTGTGACACCAAAAGTGCATTTTTGAGGATTTAGCCTCAACCGATATTCTCTAATTTTCTTCAAGGCAGTGTAGTGGCCCTCTCTTTCCTTGGACTTGACAATCATATCGTCCACGTACACCTCAACCTCTTTGTGGATCATATCATGCAAGATCGTAGTTGCAGCCCATTGATAAGTAGCCCCAACATTTTTCAAACCATACGGCATCACCCTGTAGCATTAGGTTCCCCATGGTGTGGTGAAGGCAATCTTCTCTCTATCCTCGGGCGCTATCAAGATTTGGTTATACCCGAAAAAACCCATCCATAAAAGGAGAGCAACGCATGACCGGTAGTGAAGTCCACCAATTCGTCGATGTGCAGTAGAGGAAAGTTGTCCTTCAGACTAGCTTTGTTCAGATCCCTGAAATCTACACACACTCGAATTTTGCCATCTTTATTCGGCATTGGAATAATATTGGCCAACCAAGTAGGATACTCAGATACTAGCCAAAAACCTGCATCTATCTGCTTGGTGACCTCTTCCTTAATCTTCAAAGCCCAATCCGGGCGTATTCTCTTATAGCGATTCCGGTTTTCCTTTCCCTTGTATATTGTATTCCAGACTTGGTTCTGTGGCTGTGTTGTTGTCTCATTCTCATTTCCATCCTTTACTTTATATATTTGAGTCTTGGGTCGCGTTGGGCAGGTTTGAAACAGGTTGGTTGTGCTTTGAAACCAAAGGTTGATGCCCAGAATTTGGCCTTCACGCTCGAGCAGAGCTTTTGACACTCGAGCGGGCCCTTCGTTGTTGTTTTTCCGCTCGAGCGGGAGTTTTGATGCTCGAGCGTAATTTTCCATCTCCCAGTACTTTTGTCTGCAGGTCTTCATACGCTCGAACGAGAGTTTTGATGGTCGAGCGTGACCCTTTGTTTTTGTTCCTCCGCTCGAGCGGGGAGTTTGACGCTCGAGCGAGGACCATGTCTGCAAAACTTCTGGAAGTGTGCAATCTACGCTCGAGCGGCGCTTTTGATGCTTGAGCGTGAGTCTGTGTCTGACGCTTGAGCGGGGGTTTCCACGCTCGAGCGGGGCGACTTTTATATAAATCCGTAATTCGACTTTTTGGATCACTTTTTCAACTCTCTTTCTCTCTCTTACTTTCCCAAAATCATATTTGAGAGCTCCTCTCTCTAAAACCTTGTCTTCTCTCTAGGGATTGATCTAGTAGGGGTGGTTTCCTCATCTTTGGCCTTTGTAAAAGTTGTTGAGTTTGTCGAGGGCTATCTTTTGATCCGAAAATTTCTTGGTTTGGAGCATTTCGAGATTTCTCCATCTTCTCCATTGGGTTTCACCTCTTGAGGTAGGGATTCCTACTCATTCTTATGTGTTTTAACATAAATATTGAGCTATTTGTATAGATGGTTTGATTTGGGAAGTTAGGGTTTAAAATGTGTTATTTTGAAAAAATGGGGTTTTTCCCTTTTGGCCTATATATATATATATATATATATTGGGTCTTAAAGAGGGGACTATTGATGTTTTTTGTTAATATTTGAGCCTTTGGGTCAATATTGGGAAAAAGGGGGAAAATGCCACATTTGGGTATATTTGGGTCATTAGTGTAATTAATGGCAATTGTTATGGAAATATGAAATTGAGCTAGAAGTAATGAAATTGGCTCTTTGTGAAATGAAATGGTGGAGTTGGATTTATTAATCATTCACCTTTGAGAAATTTTGATAAATTATCTGTTGGCGTAATTATTATCTGTTTAGAAATAATTGCTTTGGGCTACTAGTGGAGGGTAGTCTTGATTGTTGTAGACAATGCATGATGATTAGGCAAACTAAAACTAATCAAATTGAGTGTGCCATAGTATATGGCGGTTGACATAATACATGAATTTTATGTATTGATTTGATTATGTATATGATATGTGTTTATATACATTGTGTTGTATGAGAGGAGATAGGGGATGTACTCCACGGTTTAGGGAAAGATAGGGGATGGACTCCATTGATACAACAATTTTGTGTATCTATTGAAGTATTGATATAGCTAATTTGTATATCATATATAAAGTATAGAAGTGTTTGGTTTGAGATTGATACAACAATTATGTGCATCTTTGGTTAAGTGTGAAGCGTTTAATTTGAGTTGTTATCTCAATTGAAATGGAAGTACTGTTGATAAGAAATGTAATCTCATTTAAAGTATATGGCCAGATTCTGAGCCAGGTTTATGAATTAAGAAATTGGATAAGAAATGGAAGACGGAATGAAACATGATCACATTTGTCATGTAATCGAAATGAGTTATGAATTGATTTATGTGAGATAAACATTTATCAAATGCTAATGTTTTAGTTATTGCTTATATTATGTTTAGCATATCTCTACTGGGCGTTGGCTCACCCTATATGGGACATCATTTTCAGGTTCAGGTACTATGCCGCCTCCGAAATCTTAGTACGAATTGTTATGGGAGTTAAAGACTCTTTTTTTTTTTTGTTAATTTTTGTTGTATTACATGTATATCAAGCCAAGGGCTTCTTTTGTGTAGAGTTAACACTCTCTCCTTTTGTAACCAAGTGCTGACTTGGAAAGTTGTAAGCTTATAGGGCATTTACTTTTGTTGTCAACATGTAATACTCTTTGTAAGAATATTCTGATGAAATGTAATTATGCTTTATTCTCTCTTGTCAAAGCATGTTAAGAATGTGTGTTAAATGGGTTTATTTTAAGGGCGTTACATCTTCGAAGCTTCTGCTTGACAGGTCGAGCCTCAGGGTCCAAAGAGATCCGGTGCTGTACAATCTCAAGATCGATTCCAGGCATGTCATCATAGGACCACACGAAAACATCTTTGAAATCTCTTAATAAAGCGACTAAGGACCCGCATTCCTTCGAAGACAACGTGGACCCGATCTGGACCAGATGCGGATCCTTCTCAGTACCCACATTAATTGAAATGATTTCATCAACAAGGGGTTTTACAAACCTCTCCTCCTCTCGGTCAATCAAATGTTTCAAAACTAGAGAAATTCCTTCCTCATCGTTTTTATCAAAATTTTGAAAGTCATGATCAATGCAATATACAAGTGACACAGAAAAGTACTCAAAAACGGTAGTGGTACCATTCTCATTCAAAATTTTCAGCTCGTCCAATTCCTCAGTTACAACCGACTCAAAAGAAAAGGAAAAAGACGACCTGGACAAAACAACGGCATCCGAGTTATCAACCCCAGGAATACCGGACTCTGACTCAGAAGAACTGGAATCTGATTCCGACTCCACAGACTCTGTGGAATCAAATTCTGGCTCACTATCTGATTCAAAACTGCTAGACAAAAAGCCCACCTCGAACTGCCAAACAAGAGAGGGTGCGATAGATGCATCCAGAATGCCACCGAAAGGGTCCACACCTGATTAATCTCTGATCATGGAAACGGTGAAGTCATCCCCCAAGCTCTCCAATTTGATCTGAGGATCAGAAAGGAGACAAGCCAGTGCTGCTCCTATCTCAAGTTCACCGCTATTAGACTCATCCTTTGTACTCTATTCAACCGCAGCTGGTAAGACAGTCTGTTCCTCTGTGGCTTCATCCTCTTGTAGCTGTAGGTTGAAGAAAATCTCAAAGCTGGGCAAGCACCGCTTCTTAGAGTTCAACCATGGCTCAAGAAAGCCGCAAAATGGGAAATCTTTCCCCTCCTGGACAAAGTGGCCATTCAGGGTTCCTTGAATGGGTCTATGTACAGGCTCATAGTGCTTCCTAGTTTTCTTTGCTTTGGTTCTTCCTATCATTTCCTTCCCTTTCTTACCCACTCCTCTTTGGTAGGCGTGTAACCTAGACCAAACGTATGAGGGTTATGTGACACCTCAGCCAATGCAGAAAATGCCCTTTCAACTACTCTTTCCTAATCCTATCCCGGGTATATGCTAGAGCTTGTTCATAAGGTAGACTGATTGAGCACTAACGTACAACCCCTCATTAATGGCTAAAATATCTTGCAACACCTGGGCCTTAGCCGAGGTAAACCCAGACAGGAAAACCTCCTTATCGCCGTGCACAATTTCTAGTACCGATGCAGTGACCTTCGGCGGAGGGTGTCTAGAAGAATTCTCAAAAACAATGGCTACCCCATTTCCAAGAGGTTACTTCAGCATTTGATGCAAGGTAGAAGTTAACAAGTTAAAAGTAGCCGGAACATCCAGGACGTGAAGCTCAATATCTTGTTGCGCCGAGCCAACCCGCGTTCTAATCTGAACTGTCCCCATCACCTCCCTACTTGTGTTGTCATAAACCCGAATCACCTGGGCCATTGGTACAAAATCTGGCCGCAGTTAACAAAGATAGGCCGGGCCCGAGGGACACACACTAATTGCAGACCCAGTATCAACCAAGACAACCATATCCACTTCTCTCTACATTCAACAGAGATGTATAGTGGTTTGTTATGCACAGAGCCCTCAGGCGGCAATTCCTTATCTGTGAAAGTCAAAGTCGGCGAAGCACCTCCCAGGAAGACCAGTCCCACTAATTGCTTGGGAGTTGTGTCGATAGAGAGCTTAGCCTTGTCCATTGCTGATAGGACAGCTTGCCTATGTACCTATGAAGCCATGAGCAACCCCAAATGGATATGTCTGCTTGAATCTTCTTTAGCTGCTTCAGTACAACTTCTTCTTCTAGCAGTTTCTCCTTTTGTTTTTCTACCTCCTTATCTTTTCCAGATGCTTCTGGTTGGTCCAAGTGTCAAGGCTTGAAGTACCGCCCACTCCTAGTCATGTGATCCACTTCTTTAGAATACCAAGTATTATCTGGTAGATTCTATCCCCAATCTTCATCAGTATGGGCAAGATGCAAATCATCATCTTTCCACCACATTCCTTCGACAACCGACAAGCAACTGTCCAGTTCCATTGTAAGTATTCCCGCATCCAAATCACAGTCAGTCCCCGCAGGGCCTTTGGCTTTTCTAGCCTTTTGATCATTCTCAGTTCTTTTCCGTTCGCACCGCTTCAGTGCAGCCTTCTGCTCTATATCAGCTGTACTAACACTACTCAATTCCTGAGCAAAATTCTTAGTACCGGTGCTCTTTGGCAACTTTCCCTTGTCGTCGACTGTTCCGGCCGTTGCAGCAGTTCCTATTTCCAGCTATTCCAGCTTTGATTGAGACCCCTTATCCACATCCGGTTCATCACTGAGCCACCCGAATTATCCACTGATCCGTTCATATCAAACCAGTCAATTTGTACACTCCCCAGATCTTGTTCATCGAAGAACTACAGATTGCTGATGTCCTTCTCAAGGTCGGCTAAGTCATCCAGTCCCTGGCTTGGTCCGTCATCCCAAACTACGTTAACCTCCATTCCCATAGGCAATTCTACCCCTGGTCTGGCCTAATTGGTTGGCACAAGGTAACAGCACAGATTGTATTCCTTTTCAGATGAGTCCACGGAGCCCTCAAGTTTTGAACCGACATTTCTATTCTCCACCAAGGTTACCCTGCCTTCCTCTTCTACAGTCACCGTCACCACCACAGTTTTGGGTCGGGATATGGACGCGCTCATTATGCACAAGTCTGTGCTTTCTGGGATGAACAGCACCGGTTTAGGTAGGTGGGAGGGGGTGATGTATACACTAGGGTCGTAAGGGACGGCCAGTGTTTGAATAAGGATACTTGCCTGGGTGGTGGGGGTTGATTATGTGGTGGGAGGGGATTTGTAGTGACATTAGGCTTTTGAGGAGGCGCTATCACTTTGTTGTCAATGAGATCCTGAATCTCATGACACAATCTGAAGCACAAGTCGGTATCATGACCATACTATTGGTGGAAGGTGCAGTATTTGGCCGGGTTGTGTGTAAAAAGGAAGGGATTGGGCAATGGGTGTGGCTCTAGTGGCTTCAGATGCCCTTTTTTTTTTATCAGGATCCTTAAGATCGCAGATAGAGCATGTAGAGTGGGGTGAAAACCCTCTGGCCTCAGGGTTGGTGCTTCACGGTTTGTGAGGTTGGGTCGGATGTACTAGCAAAGGGGGTGGCAGTTTTTAGTGTGGTGGTGACCATAGCAACATTAAAAGACCTTACAACTGCACTATAACTCGTAGCTGCATTGGAACTGCGCGCGAAAGCCCTCTTGGGCTGCACTTTCTCGTGGTCTATCAAACCCTGCTTCATTGCATCATCTATCTGCACCCCTATTTCATGGAGGTCAACAAAAGTCGGTAGAGGTATGACTATCATCTTTTGTAGCAACCTCGGTTGCAGATTACGGACGACCATTCTGATCTGGTCCTTTTCAGCTGGCCGAGTGGTCATTATGGAGGCCTTGGCCCTTTACCAAGTGATGAAATCGAAAAATCCTTCCTTCAACTCTTGGCGAGTTACTTCGAGATCACGAGTTATGACCTTGATCTGTGTGTTATAGGAGTATTAAGCAATAAAGGCCTCAGCCATCGCTTCCCAGCTTCTCTTTACAGTATTTTCGAGTTTAGCATACCAAATGGCCGCGATACCTGATGTAGACACCCCATTTTTTAACCGACCTTAAGACTCAAACGTCATCGATTGAGCGCTCGGTGATTGCGCATGCTATGCTCGTTTTGAGATTTCAGAGTTTTCGACCGAGTGCCTTGCCTACGGGCCTCTGAACTCTTTGTGTTTCGACTCGGTTTGCGGACCAAGCCTTGTTTTCCTTGCCAGAGGGAAGGAGAGGTCTTTCAGACCGCTCTTTTGTGGTCGTAGACCACTTTTTCTGCTTGGAGACTAGTTTTCGATTTTGGAGCCTTCGGCCGCGCGCCTTGTCTCGGGACCGCTTAACATTCTCCATTTGGCATGGTTTTTGAACCACACCTTGTTGCCTTGGCCTAGAGGGCCACTGTGGTCTGGGAGACCACTTTTGTGGTGGTAAACCACTTTTGGTGCTCGTAGATTAGTTTTCGGGTCTCCCGGCTGCGCGCCTTGCCTCCCGGACTTTCGTCTTGCATCCATTTTGGTTTATTTTTGGTACAAACCTTGTTTTCCTTGTTTGGAAGATGGTACAAGGTTTGGAGACCAGTTCTTCCCCTTGGAGACCACTTTTCTTCCCGCCAACCAGTTTTCTGGTCGGGAAACTAGTTTTCTTGGTCTTTGGGCCACCCTTTCTGGTCAGCCACCACACCACCACCTTGGTCTCATGCTGCAGACCACCATTCCCACCTGGCTGACCACTTTTTGCCTTGGCCGACCACTTCCATTGGTCAGTCGACCAGTAGAAGTAGCTGGCTGACCACTTCAAGTGGTCGACTGCTTTTCACCAGCTTCCTGAAGATATTTTCTTTACAGCTGGCACAGCTAGAAGGCACTAGAACCATCCTCCATACACGTGTATGGAGGGATGGCCTTGGACCCTTAGCTTCTTCAAGAAGCTTCAGCTTTTGTTCTCTATAAGAGGGAGGCTCCCCCTCCCTCCTCCAGGTTCAAAGAAAAGTTCCTTGAGCTATACATATAATCTATATCTATACATCTTGATTTCTCTGCCTTAAAGTGTTATTTCCTCATACTTTAACACACAAACACACACTCAAACACCATCCTTTTGTTGTTGAGGTGCTTAGGAGCTGGTTTTGAGGTTTTTGATTTGGTTTAAGCTTGGAAAACTTGCTGGAGTTACAGTTTTGAAGGTGGTCTTCAAGGGTGAGCCTTTAACTCCTTAAACCCTCATTCTTGCTTAAGCTTTTAGACCTATTTTCATGCTGATTTAAGTTTAACTTTCTACTAAAAAAAGTTCTAATTTTTGGTCCTTAAATGTTTGTTTAAGGTCACTTTTGTGTTAGGGGTTGTCTACCCCCTCTTAGGTCTTGTTTGGCCTTGCTTTTATGCCTTCTTTTTAAGCTTTTGGGACCACCTTGTTTTGACCTTTTCACCACTGAAACTCAGAGGAATTTCAATGGTGGAAGTAGTGTTTTGAGGTCCCACTAAGGAGAGGGTCATCCCCTCTCCTTGTGTCTTCAATACTTGCTTCATTAGCCTCATGTGTGAGCATGTTTGTTAAGCTTATGTTGGCCATATCTTAGCATGTGTTTGGGCGTATTTTTCCGTGGCATACCACTATTTTTACTTGGTTTTGTCACTCCATGCATGCTTAATACACTTGTAGTGTAAATTTCATGAGCTAGTCTTGTATGCTTGATGAAGTAGCATGTCTTTCTAGCTTATGTTGACTCCATTTCAGTAGGTTTTTGGTGTTGTTTTAGCATGCCATGACTTTGTTTTGGATGGGTTCGATGGCCCCTTGCATGCTCCATGCACTTGTGGTGCATTTCCATGAACTAGACTAATGTGTATCATGCTTTAACATGTCATTCTAGCATGCTTTTGGCTTAACTCTAAGAAGCTTTTGTCCATGTTTTAGCATGCTCTAGCTCTAATTTGTGTTGTTTTGGTCATGCATACCATACTTTGTATAGCTATAATGCAATCTAACTTGTTAGCTTTGTGCATCAAGTCCACTAGCATGCATTACTTGGACTATTTGAATGATTTGGCATCATTTATAATGTGATTTCAGTCCATTTTTTATGGTCATGCACTTGCTTTTTTTTACTCTTTCAATGTGTTGGAGGGTTTTCCCCTTTATGCCTTAACATGGGTCATTGCGTATGCTTTCATACCTAAGCTTGCGAGCCATCATTTCAATATGTTTTTGGGGTTATTTTTCGATGATATAACTCTGATTTTTATTGCTTAAGTCATCTCATGCTTGGTCTTAATAGGTGTAGTGTAATCCACCTTATTTGCCTTGCATTCATCATGCCTTATGCCCTTCATGCTAGCTTGTTTTGGCTTCCTTGCATACATGTTTTAGTATCATTTTGACATGTTCTAGGACTATTTTGGGTTTCCTTTTCCATATGCTTCATGCTTTGTATAGCTGTAGTGCAATTAGCCTTGCTAGCTTTGTGTTTTGATGACTCATGCATGCTATCTTTGAGCTATTTAGATGATTTGGCATCATTTAATACTTCATTTCAGAGCATTTAGCATTGCCATGTTCCCACTTCTTTCACCTTTTGAGTGCCTCTAAGGGTTGTGCTTTGTTGCCTTGCTTGTGGCCTAGCATGTATGCCATCTTGCCTAGGTCCTTGAGCCTCTATCTTAGCATATTTTGGTCTTTGTTTAGACCTAATTAAGCTCTGTCCATGGTTGGTTCATGCACTTGTGCCATGTATTGCATGCCCCCTTTGTAGTCCTCTTTACTAGCTTCATGCTTTAAGGACCTTTGCATGCTATGCTTGCTTTGTTTGAATGATTTGGCATCATTTCATACCTTCTTTCAGTGCATTTAGTGTTGTCACACTTCCATGTTTATCACTCCTTGAGCACCCTTGAGGGTTGTGCTCTTAGGCCTACTTGATAGGCCAAGGCATGTGCATGTTTGCCTTGCCCTTTTGTGCCTTTGTTTTGGTGTTATGGCCACTGATTTGGGCATGGCTGAGGTCCGTCCATTTTGATGTAAGTCCATCGAGCATGTTATGTGAATGTTGTTACATTATACCATGTTGTTGTATGCTTATGTTACCTCGCATTGTGTATGCCATGATACATCGCATCGAGCATGTTTGTTTACATGTTCTTAGCATTAAGTATGCTATCCTCTTCATGACATTGTGCATGCCATGTTGTTTGCATTGAGTATGCCATGTTGTTCATTGCATTGTGTATGCATGCCATTAGCCTTGTTAGGTTGTTCATGTTGCATTGCCTGTTTGCATGCTTAAGTCATATTGCATATTTGCATGCTTGTGTTGCATTGCATTTTTGCATGCTCCATGTTACATAGCATTGTGCATGCCATGTTATGTGTTGCATTGTGTTTGGAATAGGTGTTAGTCCAAACACGAGAAACGAGCGACGTTTCATACTTGAAGTGATGAAACGTGCCTCAATTCTCGGTCGCCGACGCTTGTAGACACCCCATTTTTGACCGACCTTAAGACTCAGACGTCATCGATTGAGCGCTCAGTGATGGTGCATGTTGCGCTCGTTTAGAAGTTTCAGGGTTTTGGCTGAGAGCCTTGCCTCTGGGTCTCTGAACTCTTTGTGCTTTGGCTCGGTTTGTAGACCGAATCTTGTTTTCTCTTCCCGGAGGGAGGGATTGGTCTTGTAGACCATCTCTTTGTGGTCATAGGCCACTTTTCCCATTTGGAGACTAGTTTTCGGTTTTTGGAGCCTTTGGCCGCGCGCCTTGTCTCGGGACCGCTTAACGTTCTCCGTTTGGCATGGTTTTTGAACCATACCTTGTTGCCTCTCCCTAGAGGAACACTATGGTCCAGGAGACCACTTTTGTGGTTGCATACCACTTTTGGTGCTTGTAGACTAGTTTTCGAGGCTTTCGGCCGCGTGCTTTGCCTCCCGATCTCTCGTCTTGCTTCCGTTTTGGTTTGTTTTTGGTACAAACCTTGTTTTCCTTGTTTGGAAGGTGGTACAAGGGTGGGAGACCACTTTTTCTCCTTGGAGACCACTTTTCCTTCTGCCAGCCAATTTTCTGGTTGGACAACTGGCTTTCATGGTCTTTAGGCCATCTTTTCTGGTCGGCCACCACACCTTTGTATTGTTTTCAGGCCCTAGATCCTCTCCCACCTTGGCCGACCAGTTGTTGCTCTTAGAGATCACTTAAAGTGGTCGGCCGGCCACTTTAAGTAGCAGGCCGACCACTTCAAGTGGTCGGCTGCTTTTTGGCACCTTTTTGGAGATATTTTCCTCCAGCTGGCATAGTTGAAGGACATTTGGGCTATCCTGCATACACTATGGAGGGATTTGTTTGAAGCTTAGCTTCTCCAAGAAGCTTTGCCTTTTGGTTTCTATAAGAGGGAGGCCCCTTCTCCCTCCTCTAGCTTCAAAAAATTGCCCTTAGAGAGATACATATAGTTTTGTATCTATCTTGCTTGGTTCTTCATTTTTGTGCTTCAAAAGTGTAGATTTGTCTTAGTTTAACACACAAACACACACTCAAACACCATCCTTGGGTAGCTGAGGTGCTAAGGAGTTGTTTTTGGTGTTCTTGGACTGATTTAAGCTCAAAGAACTTGCTGGAGTTGCAGTAGTAAAGAAGGTCTTCAAGGGTGAGTCTTTGACTTTTAAAACCCCCATTCTTACTTAAGCTTTTGAGCCTATTTTCATGTTGTTTTGAGCTTAACTTATAACTGAAAAAAGTTTCATTTTTAAGTGTTTAAAATATAGGTCACTTTTTTGTTTGGGGTGATTTACCCCCTCTTAGGCCATGTTAGGCCTTATTTTGAGCCATCCCTTTAGGCTCTTGTTGAACCCTTTGCATGAACTTTCTACCACTGAAATCCAGAGGATTTTCAATGGTGGAAAGGTGGTTTTGGTGTCCTAAATAGGAGAGGGTATCCCCTCTCCTCGTGTCTTGTTTACTTGCTTCATATGCCTCATGTTTGAGCACCTTTGTTAAGCTTGTGTTGGCCATATCTTAGCTTGTATTTGCGGTTATTTTGCTGAGGCATACCACTATTTTTACTTGATTTGGTCACCCCATGCATGGTTAATACACTTGTAGTGTAAATCACACAAACTAGCTTTGTATGCCTCATGAAGTAGCATGCCATTCTAGCTTGTTTTCTTTCCATTTCAGCATGTTTTTGGTGATGTTTTGCCATGTCATGACTCTGTTTTGGTTTGGTTTGGTTGGCCCTTGCATGCCTCATGCACTTGTAGTGTAATGCCATGAAATAGCCTAATATGCACCATGCTTTGACATGCCATTTTAGCATGCTTTTGGCTTAGCTCTGAGAAGACTTTGTTCACATTTTATCATGTCTAAGGTCTGATTTTGGTTGTTTTGGTCATGCATGACTTGCTTTGTATAGCCTTGGTTCAATCTAGCTTGTTAGCCTTGTGTATTGAATCCTCTAGCATGCATTGCTTGGCCTATTTCAGTGATTTGGCATCACTTGTTATGTGATTTCAGTCCATGTTTCATGGCCATACATTCACATTTGTCACACATTCAATGCGTTGGAGGGTTTGCCCCTTTATGCCTTAACATGAGCCATTGCGTATGCCTTCATGCCATATCTTGTGAGCCATCATTTCAATGTGTTTTGGGGGTTATTTTGCCATGATATAACTCTGATTTTTATTGGTCGAGTCATCCCATGCTTGGTCTTAATAGGTGTAGTGTAATCCACCTTATTTGCCTTGCATTCACCATGCCTCATGCTCACCATGCTAGCATATTTTGGCCTACTTCCATACATGTTTTAGACTCATTTTAACATGTTCTAGGACTGTTTTGGGTTGCCTTGGTCACATGCTTCATGTTTTGTATACTTGTAGTACAAATGCTCTTGCTTGCCTCAAGCTTTGGGCACCATTGCATGCTTCATTTGTGTTGTGTACATGATTTGGCATCACCTAACATGACATTTCAGAGCATTTAGGTCTACCATGTTCTCACTTCATTCATGTTTTGAATGTCTTTTAGTGTTGTGCATTGTTGCCTAGTTTATGCCTTAGCTCGTATGCTTGCATGCCTAGGCCTTTGAGCCCTCATCTCAGCATGTTTAGGTCCTTATTTTGACCTACTTGAGCTCTGTCCATGCTTAGTTCATGTATTTGTGCCATGTATTGCATGCCACCTTTGTAGTCCTCTTTACTAGCTTCATGCTTTAAGGACCCTAGCATGCCATACTTGTGTTGTTTGAATGATTTGGCATCATTTCTTACCTCATTTCAGTGTACTTAGTGTTGCTACACTTCCACACTTTTCACTCTTTAAGTGTTCTTGAGAGTTGCACCTTAGTGCCTTAATTGGTGAGCCAATTGGCATGCATGCTTGTATGTGTTTTTGGTGCCTTCATTTTAGCATTATGGCCTCTATTTTGGCATGGCTGAGGTCTACCCACATTCGGTTTAAGCCCATTGAGCATTGTCTATGCCATGTCACATCACATCGTACATGTTATGTTGTTGTTTGCATTGCGCATGCCATGCTCTTGATTCGCATTGTGTATGCCATGATCACATTGCATTAAGTATGCCATCTTACATTGCATTGTGCATGCCATGTGGCTATTTGCATTGTGCATGCCAAGGTGTTCCTTGCATTGAGTATGCATGTTCCTAACATTGCTAAGTTGCCCTTGTAGCATTGCATTGTGCATACATGTGTTAGCATTGTTTGCATGCCATTTGCATTGGCAGTTTGATCATGTTGTATTGCATGTTTTGCATGCCTGTCCCTTGCATTGTGTATGCCATGGAGTCGCATTGTGTATGCCATGCTATGTGTTGCATTGTTGTTTGGAATAGGTGTTAGTCCAAACACGAGAAACGAGGGACGTTTCATACTTAAAGTGATGAAACGTGCCTCAATTCTCGGTCGCCGACACACTTGATCACACATGATAGAGTTCTAGGCTTTATGTGTTTACTTGTGCATTCATTTTCATATTGAATTGTGCAACTTCACCTCTCGGCCATCACGCATTGAAATGCGCAATTGGTGGCCCGAGGGTCGAGAACCACACCCCCTTGAGTTCATCACATGATAGGGAGGGTGGTTGTGCACACATATCTTGCAAATACATTGCCATGCCCTTTCTTGCTCTCTATTACAGAAAACTGGTATTCAGCAGCAACAACTGGCTGACCACTTTTCTGGTTTTTCAACAACCAAAAGTGGTCAGCAGGTGCCTTGAGAGACCAAAAGTGATCGGCCACCCTCCCACAGGATTCCCAAGGTGGATTTTCATCTTTCTGGAGCTTGGTGCAAGTTTCTGAGAACAAATGAAAATAGAGGCAAATCGGGGCATTGCATTGGATTTCCGAACAAGGCGACCGGGCTTGCATGCATTTCTCTCCCCCTGAAGCTCCTGATTTACTGCTTTCCTTAGCTGACATGCTTAGATAGCTAGCTTTTGCTTTGGTTTGTACTTTAATTAGTTAATGTGTTAGCTATTCAATTCGTTCTGTAATAATTAGTTAACTAGGATTAGTTAATTGATTTGTTGTGTAATAATTAGTTTAATTAGCTTAGATTAGCTAGTTAGCCTCTTATTTGGTCCTTCCTTCGAGAGGGCGCATTGTTGTAATAAGCGTGCATGTGTGTGATGCATGTCTTCCAATCTCTATTTCTTTCTCCCTTTTACTTAACCGCTTACGATGGTTAGTTTTAGGGCATATTTTATTTAGCATACTTTATGCTCGCATGCGTGCATCCATTCATCTATATTGCATGCGCCGGGCTCGGTGCATCATATTAACTGCATTGTATTTCAATACCTATTTGAATACATGTATCAAGTTGCATTTCATATGCCATTCTAGAATAGTCGAGCCTATTTTAGTTACATTTTCGCATGTGTTGCATTAGCCATTTTAATATGAACTAGGATCATGCATGATTTTTAACTAGTTCTCTGTTTTGGCTCGGAGTACACTGTGAGTGTTTATGCTTTAGCATACTGCATGTGTGTTAATGTTGCCATAAAAGCATGCTTGCCATGAGGCTAATTGCTTATTTTCTATAACTGCCTGAATGCCTGTGGGTGAAGGTTGGATTACTTGAATTGGGACAATTCATTGAAATCCGCATTTTAGCCTACTTGCGAGTAGCAAACTTCAAACCGTTTTGAAACGAATATGCAATGCTTTATTCCAAATTAGGCGATCTAGTATATACTTTATGTTGTGTGCATCACGTAATAAGATTAGCTAATTAACCGGAATAAGAGCACATGTGTTTTCAAAAACAAAATATCATGTTTAGTACAGGCCGATCTTTGATCGGGCAAGCGGGGGTGCTCATAGATAACCTTCCCCAATCGTACCCAAGTTCCCAAGCCGAGGCAACTTTGGTGATGACGGACACGTGGCCTTAGGCATGAGTCAGGATTTCCTAAATTTTTCCAAAATAAAATATTTAGGTGGCGACTCTGTATCTGGCAAAGCAGTCCATGTTTGGCACTTGTTTATAAAAATCAGTTTTCCAAAACGATTTGCCGGATTTGGACTCTTTGGTGATTTATCGGTCTCACATCGCACATTGTGAGATTAGACTCAGAACCGTGACATTTGAGTCCGACCTGTAGTAAGCCCAATGGACAAAACAGAATCCCGAGCCATTTTCGCGCGTGGAGCCCGGGACGTTCGGGGCAAGTCTACACCCTCTTGATCATACATGATAGAGCTCTAGGCATTTATGTGTTTATTTGTGCATTCATTTCATATTGAATTGTGCAACTTCGCCTCTCGGCCATCATGCATCAAAATGCACGATTGGTGGCCCAAGGGTCGAGAACCACACTCTCTTGAGCTTATGAAATGATAGGGAGGGTGGTTGTGCACGCATATCTTGCAAATACATTGCCATGCCCTTTCTTGCTCTCTGTTACAGTAACAATTGGTTGGCCAGCCAGAAAAACTAGCTGGCCGACCACTTTTTTTGGTTTGCAACAACCAAAAGTGGTTAACAGGTGGTCTCCCACATCAACAACTGGTCGGCCACACTCCCACAGGTCCCCAAGGTGAGTTGGAAGCTTTCTGAAGCTTGGTGCAAGTTTCTGAGAGCAGTTGCAAACAGCGGCAAATTGGGGCATCGCGATAGATTTCCGAATGAGGCGACCGGGCATGGATGCATTCCTTTCCCTCTGAGGACTTTGCTTCTGATTTACTGCTTTACTTAGCTAATTTGCTTAGCTAGTTTACACTTTGGTTTGTACCTAATTAGTTAATGCGTTAACTATTCAATTTGTTTTGTAATAATTAGTTAACTAGGATTAGTTGATTAGCTTCGTTATGTAATAATTGGTTTAATTAGCTTAGATTAGCTAGTTAGCTTTTTATTCGGACCCTCCGTCAAGAGGGCCAATTGTTGTAATAAGCGTGCGTGCATGTGATGCATGTCTTCCAACCCCCATTTCTTTCTTCTTTTTACTTAACCACTTACAATGGTTAGGTTTAGGGCATATTTCGATTAGCATACCTTATGCTTTGCATGCATGCATCCATTCATTTGTATTGCATGCATCGGGCTCGACACATCATACTAACGAACATTATATTTCAATACATTTACTTGAATACGTGTTCAACAGCATGTTATCAAGTTGCATTTCACATGACATTCTAGAATAGCTGAGCCTGTTTTAGTTGCATTTTTGCATGTGTTACATTAGTTATCTTAAATGAACTAGGATCATGTATGATTTCTAACTAATTCTTTGTTTTTCTCGGAGTACACTATGAGTGTTTACGCTTTAGCATACTGCATGTATGTTATTGACTGCCATGTTCAGCATGCTTGCCATGAGGCTAACTGCTTATTTGATTAAACTGCATGAGTGCCTGTGGGTGAAGGTTGCGTTGCTTGAATTTGAACAATTCATTGAAATCCGCATTTTTAGCATACTTGTGAGTAGCAAACTCCAAATCATTTTCACAAACGAACATGTAATGTTTTGTTCCAAATTAGACGATATAGTCTATACTTGTATGTTGTGCGCATCACGTAGTAAGATTAGCTAATTAACCAGAATAAGAGCACATGTGTTTTCAAAAACAAAATATCATGCTTAGTACAGGCCGATCTTTGATCAGGCGAGCGGGGGTGCTTATTGCATGACCTTCCGCTCTCGTACCCAAGTTCCCGAGCCGAGGCAACTTTGGTGATGACGGACATGTGGTCTTAGGCACAAGTCAGGGTTTCCTAAATTTCCCTCAAAATAAAATATTTAGGTGGCAACTCTGTATCTGGCAAAGCAATCCATGTTTGGCACTTCTTTATAAAAATCAGTTTTCCAAAACGATTTGCTGGATTTGGACTCTTTGGTGATTTATCGGTCTCACATTGCACTTTGTGAGATTTAGATTCAGAATCGTGGCATTGAGTCTGAACTGTAGTAGCCTAGAGAACAAAACGAGATTCGCGCCCATCGCGCGCGGATATCGAAGAGTTCTCGCGGGGCACGTCTACACCAAACAGGGTCCGGCCGAAAAGGGATAACTTCTGCAGTCAAGATAGGCCCATCGGCTGCGGAATGTCTAAAAATAGTCACCAATGGACCATAGGATCACCCGAGCCATCAAAGCGATCTACATACAGCATTTTAAACCTATCCGGCAAGGTCACTGCTGCATCGGTATAGCCGTCCTCTATATCTGGGATCGAATTAACACCCTGAGCTTGTTTAATGAGCTTTTCCAGCTTGCTCACTTTTAGTGCGGTAGGGTCGACCTCAAACTCAAACGGTGCCTCTGTTGAGTAAACCGGTGCTTTGGAAGTCTGGGGTGGAACTGGCTCTGCTGGAATGTCCGCATTTTCCTGGACATTAGTTGTAATCCCGGGTATTGGAACCCCGATCAGGTGAATGTGAAGTAGAAGCTACTGCTTGTTGTGGTTGTTATTGTTGTTGGAGCCTATTGATCAACTCAGCCTACTGGGCTGCAATTTCTTTTTGGCGAGCGATGACTTCCGCTTGGCGGGCAGCATCCAGCTACATATTCTTGATAGTCTGTTGAAGTTGGCGGAGCATTTTTTCCATATTGACTAAGGGGTGCTGATCTATCAGAACTGGTGTGTACTTTCTTTTCGAAGTGTAAGCAGAAAATTGGACTCCACTAAATGAAGGTGACTGTTGAACCAGTGAGTTATCCCTGACTCTCCTCCGTCTTGGAACCGGGGATGGTGAAGCAAACACTTGTTGTCTTTTTACAAGATCCCCAGATTGGTAAAGTCGTCTTACTCGAGTCCAGAGTGCTTAGGGGGTAACTACCTCATCTGAAGCAATCGTGAAAAACTACCTTGCAAAAGGAAAAAAATAAAGCAAAAAGAAACAAAAATCAGAAACCGCACAACTCGGCTTAGACAGAAACAACACACAGTTGCAATCTTATGTTGGATAACTGTACTTAAACACTGATTTCTGTCCCAAATTTCTGCCTCAAAACTGATACCCTCAAACTGATACCCAGACTTACAACTAATACATACATTCTTGCAGAGTTACACTCTAAAAGCACATATCAAGCAAGTGAGAGCCAAAACACCCCTATGATGGGGTAGGGTTACCCTGTCCTAATCTCGTCAGGAGCTAGGGATTGACTACGCAAATAAGAAGTTTCATACAATCCTGCATTCGGGTGAGCAACATGTCCTAGTTTGGAATAGTCTCTATGGCTTTCGATATGCAACTAGGTCGATTGGTCAACAAGGGTACCTCAGCAAGACTGCCTAATATACCTCTCACACCTAACACCGAGAAGTGAAAGGAGGATCAAACGGTACAGCAGTAGTCCAGATACAAGATTTGTGTTCCCATCGTGGCAGAGCCCGCAATCGGTCAGCCTTATGGCACGCTTTTCAAGCGAGCTTCCAGCAAACCGCTTAGGAATAGCAGATGGCAAACACTGTGACTTAGGCGCACTGATGCAAATGCAATGCAAAGAAACACATAAGTGTAGATAAAGCAACATATCATGAGTTTGAGTCAAGTTCTCTAAATCCCTAACAGAGTCGCCAGAAACTCTAGCGCCCCGCCTTTTCTAGCGCCCCGCCTTGCGGAAAGGGTTTGAAAAGAAGGGCTCACAGTTTGGACTCCGGCGGTTCTGAATCTAGTCTTACAAAGTACAATGTGAAATTGATAATTACCAAAGAGTCCAAATCCGGCATACCTTTTTAGAAAATCGATTTTAAATCAAATAATGCCAAAATTGGACTGCTTTGCCAGATACAGAATCGCCACCTAAATATTTTATTTTTGGGGAAATTTAGGAAACCCTGACTCGTGCCAAAGGCTACGTGTCCTTCATTACCAAAGTTGCCTCGGCTCGGGAACTTGGGTACGAGAGGGGAAGGTCCTGAAATGAGCACCCCCGTTCGCTCGATCAAAGATCGGCCTCTACAAATCATGATATGCTTTTTTATAAACATTATGTGTTCTTATTCCGGTTATTAGCTAACATTACTATGTGGCACACGCAAGCAAGTATAGACTAGTTGCAAGACTTGGAACAATTCAGCTTATGTTTGTTTTCGAAAATAGTTTGAATTTGCCACCCTCAAGTGGGCTTAAAGATGCGGATTTGCCACCAAACAAGGTGGGCTTAAAACATGATTTTGCCACAGCAAAGTGGTCTTAAAACATACATTCGTTGAATTTGTTCCAATTTAAACAACAAGCCTTCATCCACAGGCATTCATGCAGTTTAGCAAGTAAGCACAAAGCCTCATGGCAAGCATGCGAAAATGGAAATATGGCAATCACACTCATGCAAGTATGCTAAAGCATAAAAACTCACCGAGTACTCCAAGCCAAAACAAAAACTAGTTAGAAATATGCATGATCCTAACTATACAAGATGGCTAATGCAACATATGCAATATGCAATTAATAGGCTCGGTTACTAATATGACACATAGATCAATTTGATAGCATACTTTGAAACATGTATTCAAAAAGGTATTGAATTGACAATAAAGTTTGAATGATGCACCGAGCCTCGGTCTATGCAAGACAAATGAATGGATGCAAACATGCGAGCATAAGGTATGCTCATTGAAAATGTCCCTAATCTAACCATCAAAAGCGATTAAATAAAAGGGAGAAAGACGTGGGGTTGGAAGACATACACGCACGCACGCATGCACACTTATTACAACAGTATGCCCTCGCGAAAGAGGGTCTGAATGAATAAGCTAACTAACTAGCAACGCTAATTAAGCTGACCATTACAACACAATTAAAATGAATTAACTATTCTAAGCTAATCATTACAACAATTGAAACAAATTAACTAACTTATTCTAAGCTAATTAAATATCACAAAATGAATTAATTAGCTAAACACTTTAACTAACTAATTACAAAGCAAGTAAATTAACTACCACTAATTAACTAAATAAAGCAGTTGAATGGCCTCGAAGGGCGAGAGGTGCATGCATGCTCAAATTCTCCTCCCGAAAATGCCACTGCCTTGCCTTTGCAGCCTCTGTTTGCACTTGCTTGAACACCAACAGTGCTGCCAATTTCCAGAACACCTCTGCTCCAACTCAGGAACACACTTGTGCAAAATTTCATTTCTGGCCGGTTGGCTACCAATGGTGGCCGTCGGCTACCATTGGTGGCCGGTCAGCCACCTTCCCTGAATTTCTTTTTTTTGTTGCAACAGAGAGAAAATAGAGGCAAAGTACTATATTTTCAAGGAGTGTATGTATTGCTACCCTCCTTATCATCACACAAGCTCAAAGGAGAGTAACTTTTGGCCCTCAAACCATCAACCAATCATTTTTCATGCATGATGGCTAAGAAACCAAGCTTGTACAAGCTTAATGAGTACACAAACAAGACTAAAACAACCATCACCTTATCATGCATGATCAAGGGAGATGGTGACCGAGAAAAGTGACACGTTTCATCACTTTGAATATGAAACGTCCCATTTTTCTCATGTTCGAATTAACGTTCGATTCGAACACGTGCAATGCAACACAAAAGATGCTCTATCTTGCTTCTTTTACTTGTTCATTTTTATTTACTCATTTTACATTACCGATCCATTCTTTAATCGATTAAGTCCAAGATGAATGTCCTTTAATTGAAAGTAGGCTTAAACCACAAGTGTCTTGAGCATGAAAGAGACCTCATGTCGTTGGTTAGTAAAAACCCTCAAAATAGGATTGAAACCATTAAGCACGAGTGTCTCAATTTCACACTTAAGCTAACAAGGGGTTCAAAGCCATTTTCAAACTAAATGAAAGAGTGAAGAATAGAGGGAGATTATAGAGATTTCAGTGCTGAAATGGAGTGCAAAATGACACTAAAACATGCAAGCAACTCACGCAATTCATGCTAAAAAGCCTAAAACATTAAGCTAGTAAAGCCTCTTTACACTACAACCACACAATACAAGTCTCAAAGGACCAAACTAGCTCAAAACAGAGTTGAAACCAGTCAAAACAGTAGCAAAAACATGTTGAGATTAAGGTACAAAATGCTAGAAAAACATGCTCACATGTTAAGCTATCTAGGCATGCAAACAAGACACAAGGAGATGAGGCTACCCCCTCCGATTTTGGACTTCAAAATGAAGTTTTTGCCATTGAAATAACTTGAATTTTAGTGCTTTAAATGCCTAAAAAGTTTGAATTGAATATGCTAAAAGATGGTGCAAAAGCCTACACAATTAAGCAACAAGATGGGTGGCTCACCCCTTAACACAAAATAGCCTCAAACCATCATGCTAAGCCTAAAAAACCAGAGTTTTTTGTAGTTGAAAACCAGCTCAAAAACAATATGAAAAGATGGAAAAATAAGTAGTCAAAGCAAGTACACTAAGCAAGTGAACTACCTCTTGAAGCTCAAGCACAAAACAGCCCCTAATTCCAGCTCAAACCTCCTTCAAGAGCTCAAACTAAACTCCAAAGAACCTCAGCTCAAAGGTGAGAGTGTTTGATTAAGGCTCTATGTGCAAAGGTGTAGAGAAACTAGAGTTTAAGGCATAAAATATGA